>CM072512.1:54753403-54913403 GCA_036898135.1 Oncomelania hupensis | reverse complement strand
CTAAGTGTTATTATTACATTATATGGTCTACTGAAAATTAACATCATTCTAACGTTGCTAATGCTGGGGCGTCGACCCTCTACTTTGTGCAGCATCATTGTCGCCACTGTGGAGATATTTACTGTAACGAGTGCTCTGACAACAAGATGCCTCTGCCTTCCTCTTCTAAGCCAGTTCGTGTTTGTGATACCTGCCACACTTTGCTCCTCAACAGATACTCAGCCGCATAATTTGTTTCCCTCATGTGTGTGCAGCAGTATGAGTTGATATGTTTTATGTGTGTGGAAATCACTGGCCCTATTTCTAAAGAATCTACTTTCACAGTGCTGCATGTAGTATACTGCATGTCCCAAGGACAGACATAATAATCATATTGTACAGTGCTAAGAACACGGGATTGCATTTTCCAAAACATGTGCTTTCCAAAGTGCTGAATTGCAAATGGATTGCATTGGCAAGCATCTTCTTTCCATTGTGTGTTAAAAACACATTGATTTCATTTCCCAAGAACTTTCACATTGCTGATATTATGCTCTGGGCTGTTTAGTGGTCTGGACTGTTAACCTAGAATTTCGTATAAAACAAAGAATTATTACACAAATATATTCCAAGCCATCCAGTTGCTACTAAAACAGTTGCCTTTTACAATACCTAATTTACTTTTAAAAGTTGCTTTCCCTGATTTGCTATGTCTTGCTTTGGATATAATTCTGTACTGTAAAAAGTGTATCACTAATCTTGGTGGGGTTGGCTTAACATGTTCAGTGTTTACTTTTGAAATGTTAAATTACCACCAAAACTTACAATATTCACTCAATATTTCAGGGATGAGTAGTAATAGTACATTTTGATTTCCAGCATTACTTAGCATATTTTTCACTATCAGTTGCTGATTTCTCTCTTTTAATTTATAAATGGCTTTGTGACTTTTTTTTGGTTTGGTTATATTTTTCTGTTGTTGTTTTTTTTTATTCTGTCTTTCAGTTATCTTGTTTTCATCTATTGGCTGTATTCATGACTCAGTTTGTTTTTTTCGGAATCCATTTCCATAGCACTACAATGTTTATGTGTACCCCTTTTACAGTTCTGTTTTTATCTGAGATATGTGTCACTGAGTAATGATTTCATATCAAAATTTTATTTTTCTTCAGGGTTGGAAATTGCTATTTCATGGAAAGAAGAATACTGTATAATAGTTTTGTTTTTTTTATTGTAAATTATTTCATTCTGAAGAAACAAATATACTTTATTACCACAGACCTGTGATCTTGCGAGTAACTGAATATGAAAGACAAGATTGCAGTGCATTTGAATATTTCCATGTTATAGTAACTCGAATATTGACTATGTCTGTATATATGAATTGGTTATTATTTTTATCATACTGACATATATGTGTAGTATTATCTATGATATCAAGTTATTATCTGTACAGTTGGTGACTCATCAGTGGTTGTGTGAGTTTACAGTGTGTAGGCTTAGATTTTTCATTTATGTTTATACATGCGCTAGTGTGTATCATTTGTCAAAATAAACCCATTGCTTACTCACATTGGGTGTTTGTGTTTGAGAGTATAGGCTAAGAGTTCTATCATAATATTTACTTACAGGTTTACATTGTTTATGAGTGTAGTATGGCCGCATGTACATCTGAATTAAATTTTGCTGTCAAATCAATGTAGCTTTGTATTATGCTTCTGTGTTCATTCAAGAGCTTCATAAGATGCATTCAAATATGTATAACTGGAGAATTCTGTGTATGGTTTTATGTGAAATGTCTGTGCAATACACTGTTTATTATTACAGTTAATTGGGTAATTCACAAAACATCTGATGGCTGTTGTCTACTGTTCTGCTGTACAAGGAAATTAACCATTGTTCACATGGAATATTACACTGCACAAGACTACATCATCATTAACATAATTTATTTGACTACAAGTATTGAATTCATTTCATTAGGTTTTACTTTGATAGATTGTCGGATCATTTCGATTGGTTTTACTTTGATACTTTCCTTACTTCGTGTTGATTTTCTAGGCTCATGAACAATCCTACATGATTGTCATCATTTATATGACTATGTAATGAAATATTAAATCCCTTGTGTTTTTAGACTCGCATGCATAGAAATGTGAGTCCGTGTACTCACCCCTAATCCTCACGCCCTCCATCCACCCTCCCTCTTCCCCCTCCCCCACAAAAAAAAAAAAAAAAGATTTTGACAAATCTGTGAGAGATGAGACTTAAATAGTCCACAAATGATAACGAAAAAAATTGTCCGCTGCCTTCTGTGCAAAAGCTTTATTTAAAGTGGCTGAATATTCAAAGCCTATTTCAACTATCAAAACCAAACTTGGGAAGATGGTGTATACACATGAGATCTCGAAATTGATCATGAACGAATGACTTCACTTCAAGGTCAAGGTCACAGTCATCAAATGTTAGTTAAAAAAATAACCAATGTTCACAAAATTTTACTTTTTTTCTAGGTTATTAATATTGAATTTATGATTCTTTGTTGCATGATAGATATCAATGAGACACACATACTTTGTAAATTTAGTCAACCACACTCCAAGATCAAGGTCACTGGAGCTGTCCAAAGTCGGATTGTATTGGTACTTAAAAGTGACCTTGACACTAAACTATGAGAGAAACAAAGTTCAAACTTGTTGTATTTAGAGATGATTTATTTATCTTTCATATATTCCTTTTTCTGCCAAAAGCTGAATCAGGACCACATTAAACCCATAGTATGGCACAACATTGGGTTATTTGATCAGACATGCATTAGAGATCACGTGAGGGTCAAGGTCATCCCAAGATCAAGGCCACTAAAGGTCAAGGTCGTCCCTAGGTCAGTTTTTTTGTGTTGGCACACTACAACTTTTGCTGTACATTATCTGATAGTATATGATTGTATTTCGAGCCAGAGATCAATGTCATCTCTAGGTCAAGGGCATAGAAAGATCAAAGTTGGTATTTGCGTTTTAATGCCTCCATTTCATTTTTTTTTTGTTTTTTGGGCACTCATTTTTATGTTAAATATTGCGAGTTCCACAAGGAGCATGCGAGTCATATGTGCTTTGCCATTTTGGTTTGTGCTTTTTAAAAAAATCATTTTTATACTTCCTTCCATTCTCATTGATTTTTTAAAAGTATATTTTGTAATTAAAAGTCAAAAGCATACACGCATGTCTGTATTTTATTGTTCCAAAGGTCCCCAATTGCCTTTGAACAATGTTTTGAAGGTCAGTGGCTATGTCAGACCATTTGTTAGTTAAGGTCTCTCATGGCCTTTCTTAATTGGAGGTTCAAAAACGTTTTTTTCGAAATTCTCAGATCCCGAACCTAGGTTCTTGAACATTTGTTTGCCCAAAAGGTTCCATAATCTAGGTTCAGGATCTAAGAACCTCGAAAAAAACGTTTTTGAACCTCCATGAACCCTCCAATTAACACAGGCCATTCGTTAGTTATTGACAGAATTAAGCATCAGTTGTCGTTGCAATGCTGATCATTTGTTTCATCATTTAATACAACCTATTAATTTAGGGTTGTTGGGACTTATGAATTGTTGCGGTAAGAATTCAGACTTATAATACATTCCAATATTGTGCTTGGGAGGTGTTGCTGCTGTTATTGTTCTATTTAAATTGAACTTCAGAAGTACTTGATTTAAATAAGTTGTGAATTAAATGTGTATATCTAGTTAGTAGAAAATTGTGATTTTTTTTTCTGTTAATAAACAAAACAATGTAATACCCACAAACATACAGTGAGCATGCAGGTTTGGGTAGAATGAATTGGAAAGAATATGTGTACAGTATTAAAATAATTTTAAAGGGCGGGTCATCTCCTTGCTTAGTCCTTTATGCAAATGATTGCCCGCTAGTATTTGTTCCAGGATACTATTAAAGGAAACGATGGTTACCAGTATATTTCTATAATAGTATTTTTTGGGTTCTTGCCAATATAGTGTTCGTTTTCTGCATAAGATAATATGGTTTTAATAGCACACTAATTATGTTTAGCTGTACAAAAAGCAAATGTTTTCACTTCTGCTGAAAAAGAATACATTTAATAGACATGATAAAGGTGACACTGTATTATTGTGAACATTTTAGCGGTGGAGGTTTTTATGTTATGATGGTAGTTTTATTTTATAATCTGGTGCAAGATTGTCAGCTCGACTGATTGCCGTGAATGGTGTTCTTTTGGAGAGAAAATATAAATCGATGTACGCATTGAATCGCAGTTCCATGAAAAACGTTCTCATGACAAATCTTCGCATTATGATTGTTATGATTATTAAGCGTCTGTAATCCTGTCTCCTCCTCCAAACTTTGTTGTCTTGTGATGTCAGCAGTCTGGAGTTGGAACGCAAAAAATGAAAAGTTATTGTTTTATAATTGGTCTTGTGTATGGAAGGACAAATTGAGATGTTGAAATACAGATTTTATCAGTGATACTAAAACGCTAGTGTGTGGACTTTATTGTTTAATTTATTTATTTATTTATTTTATGATTTTTGTATTTTGTTGTTTGTTTGTTTTCTGTTCATGTTTCTCTCTGTTCCTTTTAGTCAATCGGCCTTTTCAGTTTTTTAGTTTTAGTTTTTTTTTTGTTTGTTTTGTTTTGTTCTGTATTTTTTTGGGGGGGATGTGTGTAAATAGTGTTGTTTTGTAAACGTGTTTTTCTTGAGATGCCCCCAACCCCGCGGGTGTGCTGGGGGTTTCAGTGTAAATAGTATTCCCACTTTCTGGAAATTTAGTGCTTTAAATTCCCCCTGTCCTGTCTTTCTCATTTGTTTTTTCTCATTCCTACTCTGTTCTCTATCAATCTACTTTAATATCTTCTTCTTCAATAGACCAGTCACCTACATTTTTTCTTGAAAACTCTTCTGGGACAAAACTCCTCATTTGTGTGTGAGGTCTTTTGGAGCAGCTTGGGAATATTGGACGCTTTCTGCCAAATGGTCAATAGAGCTTCCTATAATATTATTATTTAGCAATGTAGGCATTTTATATATGTATGTGTTTTGTTGATATTGTATAATGATGTTTGTATTCTATTTTGTTTTTGTAAACGGGGGTTGGGTAAATTAGAGTATAGCCTCAGCGTCCCCTGAGTGGGATGCCTTTATTGTAAAGTGACCGGCTGGTGGAGTGCCTTCAGTGTTAAAATTGGGGTTGTTTCGACAGATCTTTTATGCAGATCAATGGCGAGTCCTCTTACAGCGAAGTTGTGGTCTTGATTTTGTGGTCCTGATTCGGCTCTTTGCAGGCCGCTGGACCCTGTAAGCAATGAATAACTAACTTGAGACGGCCTTGTATAAGAGAGTGCATGTTGTTGCTGTTGTTATTGGTTTGTGTGTGTATTTATATATTTGTTTATCTTTTTTATATTACTAAACATACTTTCAATCATATGTCAGTACATGTCCATCGATTGTTTCAGAGGCAGTTTTGGAAAAGTTCATTATGTCTGTCTGTGTTGATGTCAAATTCATTATTGCATGTTTGTTTCGAGGTGCTGGGTTTTCTCTTTTAAATATCAGTGTGTCTTTATAGTCTGCCAATGTTATTTATTTATATTTATTTTATTTGGGGTGAGGTGGGGGTAGGCGGGAGTAGAAGGGGGCGGGGGGGGGGGGGGAATGCAGCATGCAATGCTCAGTTTCCACATCGAATGATCAAACTCGTGCTTTCACTTCATAAGCATTTTAATACCAAATGCACTATAGCTTCATTATTATATACATTGTAGATCACAAACGGTGGAATTCATCGCTTAAAAGCAAACAACACAAAAGAAAACAAACATATATAAAAGGTGGTAGAATTCTGAACTGCACAATCGCAGAAGTTCAGATTTTGATTGCTTTGAGCAGTATAATGAAAACCACTTTCCATATTTCTATTACAGGAATAGGAATTGTTTTAACTGTTTCACATTCTAAGGCATTACCAGCTCATGTAGCTTCTCAAGGTGCAGGCCTAAAAACAAGATCTATCTCAAGCTACCTAAGATGCCAACTTGCTGCTGGATGCACAACGTTTTAACGCCCCAGATGATACCGGTTTTCTGTTCACTTTGTAAGAAAATTCTGAAAATGGTTGTAAAAGACGGGGCCTCATTGTAGTGATTCATCTATTTCTATTTCTACAAAGTAGTAAGAAGTTAATTATTCTGTTTAATATAGCGTAAGTAGAAGAATATGTCATGTAGGTTTTGATGATATATTATGATCAATAACTAGTCAATATCGCAATATATTGCATAACAAAAATTAGATAATGGACAATAATGTTACTTAATTTACAAGTTAATATAACATCCAAGGCGATATCACGAAGTATAAGACGAAATTATCTGACTGATCATGAAACGGATTGTAAAAAAAATAATAAAAAGATAAACTGTAAGCCTGTAAGCTTAAGTATTGCAATACATGTGGTCTATATATTTCTAATACGTCAGCCTTATTTTATGAAATAAACAACTGTAGAATGTTATCTTATAACTAACCTATCAAAGACCAGTATAATAAGTAGCTATTTCACTCTTATTCTCCCCCTGAGCTAGAACTGTACACCTATTATTGCAGAAGAAAAAAACTCTTTAACTCCTTGTTCCCAACAAATATTTCCCATTCATTCACTGGAAACACTGAGCTCTTTCTTCTACGTGATTATCGACTTTCGGTAAATAACCCTTCCTACTTTGCAAATAAAGTAAAATCGGTCGTTTGAACCGCCATCCTGTACTGAATGTCGGAGATCTATCAGGTCTGCGCTTCTAAATAGTTTCAGGCGAAGGCCTAAACAGGCTCTAGTAATTAGTGGAGCTGCCTTGCCCACACTGATTAACAGCTTCATGAGCAATAGGTCTACAGTATACCTTTTCTTATAGATCTTTGACACTTAGTGAGTTGCCTTGACATTACAACTTCAAATATCAGTACTTTAGAACGTCGAACTGTCTTGCAGCATAAAAAGACAGTCTTTTGGAAAGCGCATTGCCTCGACTTTCAACATCAAAACTCTGTCTTTTCGAACACCAGATTTACCACTCCATTGCTCGTTGTTTCAGTCTGCTCTCCGTTTTCAACGGCGTCAAGGTTCAAGTTGTCGTATTTGGTGCTGCGGTATCGGTAGAAGTAAGCGATAACCAGGAAGATGAGGAAATCCAGGAACATGAGACCAGCCAGCAGGAAGAAATAGTATTCCGTGTGGGCATTGTTGATCTCATCGTTGAACCACGGATCTGAGGACAATTTAGAAGATTTGATTTAAAACTTAAAAGAACTGCGCGAATTGAATTTACTGTCACATTGAATTACATAGAAAATAGATATAGAAAATAGGACATAGTACATAGAAAATACATATATAAAAATGTAGGATAAAAGTAATCTTATCAGAGCAACCAGCAGCTCATCAAATCGGCCCCTCAGCATATTCTTAACACTGGCATCCATCGTAACCTTGTATTAAGCCTACTGTCGAGACACTATTTGTATCTGTCTTGAACAAAACATTTTTTTTAAATAAATAAATATAAAAATCCCTTGTTGTTTGCCAAGTGAACAAAATAAGACATTAAAAAAATAAATAAATAAAATTAAAAAATACATGACAATTCCTCGCTGTTTGCCAAGTGACATGCAAACAAACGTACGCGTCGAAACGTGAATTGGAGATGTTTTTAGAATCTGCCATACACTGGCGAATCAGTGCACGTATTGTTTTAAGTATCAAATAGTACCAGAAATTTGCAATGGTGAGTTGGCCTACAACTTACAGTCCTTGGTTGCAGCCTGCACGGCTTCCAGAATGCCTGTGGCGACAAAGCCTCCGAGACCCGAAGAAACGTAAAACAATCCTGTTAACAGTCCCTGCATGGACTTCGGCGCCTGTGTGTAGGCAAACTCAATTCCTGTAGAGAAAACAAAGATAATAATGTTGAACACGAAATACGCTACCTGTAAAAGCGAACACAATTTCTAACGAAAGACAATGACAGGGTTTAAAGATGGTTAATTGCTGGTTGGCTATGGATTCTTTTTTAAATAGATGAACTTTAGTAAAATCTATCTTTGGAGAGAAAAGTAGCCAAAGATAGAACTCACTTATTTTTATCGGCGCTAGATGTGGTTTACCTCGAGATGTTCCGCAGTAGTGTCTTCTGTGGAGATGTCCTATTTTTGCCTAAAAGTTAAGATATTTTTCCAGATTTTACTCCAAATTTATAATGACGGGTAAAATATCTTGTTGTGGACTGATTGAACACACACACACACACGCACACATACGCGCGCGCACACACACGCACACATACGCGCGCGCACATACACGCACGCAAGCAAACACAACCAGTAAACTTACAGAAATGGTGTACAACATACCACATATACTGGCGAACACTTCACTGGCTCCCACTAGGGCGTATTCTGGGATTTGGACGAAGACAGTGATGGTGGAGGCGTTGAATGATTGTCCTCCCAGCTCCTGCTCCACGATGCCTCCGGGCTCCTCCATGTGCTTCTTGCGGTATATCTCAATTACCCCAGCCACTACCACTGATAGTGACGCTAGGATGAAGCCGATTCCTGTATGGGAGAGAGGAGAGGGGATAACATTATCATGATTATGGCAGCAATCTGGTCTATTTTTGTATTTTGTATGAATCCGAAAATGAACATTGCAACACATTTCATTTATGTCGATTTCTGTATGAATTAGGGGATGAGCGTAGCACATTTAAGGTGGAGGAGTTTGTTGTTGTATCAATATTTATTCATCAGATTAACCATAAGTTGTACTGATAACATTACATTATATGATTATTGCTTTAGGTCCAGCGGACTCATCTGAGCCAAATCACGACCGGACGCAAACTTGTTTTTTCCAACCTAGTTCCAGTCATTCGCCCAAAAAGGCAATCACCGAAGTCGAACGAAGCTCTCCGATGTGTTACGAAATGATGCTTGCATGACTACGACTAGCTGACATTAAAAATGATCGCTGTTGCTTCTAATTCTGTTCGATTTACACAGATTTAGCATATCGCAACGGTATACTTTGTTAATATGAGCATAATATGAGCACAATTATTATCGACCATATTTAATAGTTGCGTTCCTTGATTTGCATTTTGTTAGTTCTCAGCAGTAAAGGCTAATAATAGCATTGCCCATTTCCTGCCTAGAACCAAGTAGACACTGTTATACAGTATACATAGGCTTAATCTACATTATTATATTATAAGTCAGTCTCCGCGCAGCGAAGAAGCTCACTAGCTGAATATAATTATTAGACCTGTATTGTTTGTTTTATACGTAAATAAATGTATAAACTATATCTATTCTAATTAATAATATTTAGGCCTATACTTTATAATATTCGAATCTTGAAATTTCCGGAGAAGGACGAGTAGGCTAAGCGAATTTTTTTTTTCATAACTCGAGATCAGAGTTAAATTAATAGTTAGTTATTCATTGCTTACAGGGTCCAGCGGACTGCAAAGAGCCGAATCAGAACCACAAAATCAAGACAACTCGGGATCAGAGTTAAATTAAAAGCTTATTAGTTATTCATTGCTTACAGAGTCCAGCGGACTGCAAAGAGCCGAATCAGGACCACAAAATCGAGACCACAACTTCGCAAGCAGCAGCCGTAGTAGTAGTTGTAGTAGTAGTAGTAGTAGTATAGTTATTTAGTTAAATCTTTAATTTATTTATTTGTTTTCTGTGTGTGTTATTTTTATTATTATTAGCCTATTATTATTATTATTATTATTATTATTATTATTATTATTATTATTATTATTATTATTATTATTATTATTATATTCCTACTTTTGTAGAAAAGAAAAAAGAATAGTGTGCTGCTGTGCGTGCTCAATGGTGTAAATATGGTCAGTGACGTTTTGTTTGTTTTTGCTGAAGTTGGGTGTAACACGAAATATTCAGATAGTGTTACTGGTTATTTTTTCTTATAGATTTACCAAAGTTTTCAGATGATTTATGGAAATTTCCGCCCGCCACGCAACATGTTTTTAATACGCGTTTCTCATTAAAATACATATCATTGAAATACACATAACAAATGTACTGTATCAGTTAAAAAGAATAATATTAGTTAAATAAATAATTGCTTTGGTGCTTGCAATAAAAATGTCACTGTTTTTTGAGACCATTATAAACTTGCTTTGCCTTGTTGTGCTGAAGTGACATCAACGTATCCATAGCGCTTTGAAGTTTTGTCATGGTTTTATTGTTGATATAGATGTGAAATCGTTGTATGTGTGCTTTATGTGTTATGTATTACTTTTACTCCTTATTACTAATTGTGTCAGTATATTATTCATCATAAAATAATAATAATAATAATAATACATGTACTAACTGCTTCAAAATGCAAATCTCGACTTGAACTTGAAGCTGTGCAGATCGAAATAGAATTAGATCTAGCAGCGGCTATTTTTATGCACGGATGTTTCACCACAGGCTCTAAAGTCTTTTCTTTTGTCTTTGTAAACTCCTAAATACGTACGTAGTATAGTATGTAATTGAGGCCTACGAAAGACGAGAATTCCCAGCCTGTGGTTTCACGTAGTCCTGCCAGCATTCGTTCGTAAAACATCGGATAGCACCGCTCGACTCGGAGAGCTTCGTTCGACTTCGGTAATTGCCTTTTTCGGGAAAGTGACTGGAACTAGGTTGGAAAAAACAAGTTCGCCGACCGGACAACCCCTGATCCGCATAAAAGATCTGCTGAAACAACCCTAGTGGTAAAACTGAAAGCTCTCCACCAGCCAGTCACTTTACAATAAAGACATCCCACGCAGGGGACGCTGAGGCTGTACTAATTTATCGAACCCCCGTTTACAAAAACAAAATATAATACAAACATCATTATCAATTATCAACAAAACACATACATATAAAATGCCTACATTGCTAAATAATAACATCATAGGAAGCCCTATAGTGACCACCTGGCAGAAAGCGTCCAATATTCCCAAGCTGATCCAACAGACCTCATACACAAATAAGGAGTCTTGTCCCGGAAGAGTTTTCAAGAAAAAAGGTAGATGACTGGTCTAGCGAAGAAGAAGATAGTATAGCAGATTGATAGAACAGCAGGAATGAGAAAGAGCAAATGAGAAAGACAGCGACAGTGGGAATTTAAAGCACTAAATTTCCAGACAGTGGGGATACTATTTATACTGAAACCCCCGGTACCCCAACGGGGGTTGTTGTACTGATAAAGGTGGAGATGGTAGAGTTAAGGAAGAAAAGAACAGGTCCGGGGAACAAGAATATAAAAAACCCAGAAGAAATGACAAACAAGATGAAAATGTTGAGGAGGAGAAAGAAAGGAAAGAAGAATGAGGATGAAGAGGAGCAGAAACATTAAACCAGAAAGAAGGGCAAGTAGTGCAGCAGATGTAGTAGAAGTAAAACAATTAGAGAGGAAAGCTAAACCCTCGAATCTGATGGGATTTCACACTTTAAAACATGGCTGCGTTGCCTTAAGAGATTCAATTAAATGTGCTTAACATAAAAGGGCGAGGCGAGCAGCCAGAGAGATAACATCTTAACAGTTGATTGTTGTTCGTCATATTTTCGTACGTGCGCAGAAGCAGGTGTCATCGATTTTTGCCATTTCGGGAAACATGTTTTTACAATCTGATTGTAGTGCATTTTCAATACAGCTCCAAAATGGAATTACCTTTTATTGTTTACAAATTGCCACAGTGATTCACATAACCTTTTTACAGTGTGTTATTATTTGGGATAAAGGGTGTTCTCTGTGACTTTTGCAATGTTAATTCATAGCGGGCAAAAGAATGCGTGATCTGTTTCCGTAACAGGAAGAGATACCCCTTGGGGTCATGAGCAATCTTGCCACTGTAGATTGTTCTAACCTATAAAGGGAACAGTGAAAGCCCCAGTTGAAAACCTGTCTTGCCTTTGTAGGCATGACAGATTCACTGCGGCAACAGTACCCCCGTTGGAGTGCCGGGGGTTTCAGTATAAATAGTATCCCCACTTTATGGAAATTTAGTGCTTTAAATTCCCACTGTTGCTATCTTCCTCATATACTCTTTCCCATTCCTGCTCTGTCCTATCACTCTGCTATACTATCTTCTTCTTCGCTAGATCAATGACCTACCTTTTTTCTTGAAAAATCTTCCTGAACAAGACTCCTTGTTTGTGTATGAGGTCTGTTGGATCAGCTTGGGAGTGTTGGACGCTTTCTGCCGGGTGGTCACTAGGGCTTCCTATGATTGTATTATTTCGCAATATAGGCATTTTATATGTATGTGTTTTGTTGATGATTTATAATGATGGTTGTATTCTATTTTGTTTTTGTAACCGGGGTGTTCGCGTAGTTGAGGTCAACCCTCAGCCGTCCCCCGCGTGGGATGTCTTTATTGTAAAGTGACTGGCCGGTGGAGGGCATTCAATTTTCCCACTAGGGTTGTTTCGGCAGATCTTTTATGCGGATCGGGGGTTGTCCGGTCCTGATTTGGCTCGGAAGAGTCCGCTGGACCTAAAGCAACAATAAATCAATCAATCAATCAATCAAATCCCTCTACATATATGTACCCAAACTAAGCTTACACAAAAATAATTACCGATTCTTTGAAGATGGGTCAAGGGTCGTCCTAACCTCGCCATACAAGGGTAGAAAAGCCTGTCGACGATGGGGATCAGGATGATGATGATGATGGTGTTGAAGGAGTTGAGGCCTGATGCAGGGATTTTGACGTCATTGACTCGAACGTCCAGTCTCTCCGCTTGGAACAGGAATGTTGTCGACATCTACAACATACACGCAAAATTCAGGACAGAAAGACTTTGTCTAAAATCCCAAATCAAATCAAATAACAACCACTTTAACAAGCACAAATTTGATATAAATCGATGCATTCATGTGTATATGTGTCAGGATAATTAAAAAATAACACCGCCGCGAATGTGTGCATAATAGACAATTGTTATTTTGTATACATAATAGTTAGTTATTCATTGCTTACAGGGTCCAGCGGACTGCAAAGAACCAAATCAGGACCACAAAATCAAGACCACAACTTCGCTGAAAGAGGACTCGCCCCTGATCCGCATAAAAGATCTGCCGAAACAACCCTAGTGGTAACACTAAAGGCACTCCACCAGCCAGTCACTTTACAATAAAGACATCCCACGTAGGAGACGCTGAGGCTATACTTTAATTTGTCGAACACCCGTTTACAAAAACAAAATAGAATACAAACATCCTTATAAAATATCAACAAAACACGTACATAAAAAATGCCTACATTGCCAAATAATAACATCAGAGGAAGCCCATTCGGCAAAAAGCGTCCAATATTCCCAAGCTGCTCCAACAGACCTCACACACAAATGAGGAGTTTTGTCCCAGAAGAGTTTTCAAGAAAAAAGGTAGGTGACTGGCCTAGCGAAGAAGAAGATAGTATAGTTGATTGATAGAACAGAGTAGGCATGAGAAAGAACAAAGGAGAAAGACAGCGAAAGGGGGAATTTAAAGCACTAATTTTGCAGAAAGCGTGGATACTATTTATACTGAAACCCCCGACATTCCCACGGGGGTGGTGTATGTACATAATAAGGAAGTGGCGCCCAGAATTCAAAGCTTAGCGTTTAATCCGACAACAATGCAGTGTCCACATTAAACTCATTGTCTCCACCATCAGCACCACCATCATCATCATTATTATCACCCACATCATCATCATCATCATCATGTTGATGATATGGCCCACCACTACGATGTTCCTGACAATTACCTGGTTGTAGATGGACCAGTACATAATGTTGGTGGCGAAGATGGGCATGATCCTTAACACAGCCTTGACGCTTTCCACCGTTTCGTCGTCGAATTTTCCGCCATACCTGGTTTTGGCTTTGTCGAAGACTCGCTTCTTCTCGCCTGGTTCTCGCGAAGCTGGCGCACCACACATTACGTATCCCAGAACTGCTAGACTCTGCGACAGCACACTTCCTGTGTAATTGGAACACATAGATATTTATACTAATGTCCTTTTAAGTTTAAACTGTTCTGTATATTTAAATTATTTATCAGTCTCTAATGGGTAAAATGCCGCAGTCCTAATCTGAACTTTAGGTTTCTGTAAGACGCAAATTGACATTTTTAAGAACTCAGTTCTTCACAGATGAAGCTGAAAGTTCTTTTCGTGTAAAAAGATAATTCTGGTCACTTCTTAAACGACAGTACAGTTGCACCAAGGACACGAGGGAATCACAATCTACGACATGTACATATCTTCTCATTCATAAAGCGTCTTAAATGTGTTTTCCTTATACACAACACCTGCTACAAGAAATTAGAACGTTGATAATTACACATTTTTATTGTACATGAAGGGCAACAACCACAACCCCGATCCCTTTAAGCTCCATGACAGGTGTTTTCTTTAACTTGTTCGACTATGAAAACACACATTTACATCGCTTCATACTCGTAAAATGCTTTTATACGAAAAAGACAAAATACACTTATATCAGGTAACAGGTTCAGAAGAACCTTTTTACGTAAATATATGTGTGGTGTTTATTTTGTTTTTCGTATGTTACACCTGCCTAACCAATCTGGCTCGTCGCCCATTAAGAAAAACACATCCACTCCTCCACCCCATCCACCTCCCCTTTTCCTATTCTCCCCCTTCCCCCCGCTCCTTTCTTCCACACCACTACAAACCAAACTCTGCCCCACCTCCTCTGTTGTCTCTTCCTTGACCTCCATGAAAGAGAATACACGCACAACGAAACAGCTGTCTAAAAAACTTTTAAGGTATTATTGGACAGAAACCTTTTGTAATGGTGTTCCGCAATTTATAGATTAACTGTGTTTTTCATGAAAGAGGATCCGTGTACGCGAACAGAAGCTGATTTTCTAAATAGAAAATTTCAAGCACTATAAGATCGAGACGTCTGTAAATCTGATGTATGCTTTAAACACGTGCATTAAGTTCTCCATTTAAGATTTAATGCACTCTAACATGAGGGATTGTTTACATTTTGCGTTTAATAATATTAATAAGCTTTCTATCTACAGCATGTTACCTGCTCAACTCCATTCTTAATACCGAATTTTTTTTTTAATTCTGACGGGTGCGTGTGTGTACATGTACACTAATTTCGTCAACAGTCATCGTCGATTTTATCGTCACCATCACCATCAACACCACCATCACCACCACCACCATCATCATCATCATCATCATCATCATCATCATCATCATCATCATCATCATCATCATCATCATCAATAATCAATCATCATCAATCATCATCCTCATGCGTTTTCGTCGTTGTAAACATCATCATCATCATCATCATCATCATCACCATCATCGTCCATGCCGTCAACAATAACTACTACAACAAACAAAGAAACACATACGTAAAATAATTAATTGTACAATTGTACTTGAAATTTAATTATCACAAATTTGCGTGGTTTACATGCCTTCAGGAGGCTTATGAATGTAGAAGTTCCTGCCGGCAACAAAGATAAAAATGGTGACGACCATGGAGATTAAAGGCACAAAGAATCCCCAAGCGAAGCTGATGTTTTGTTGAATGTACGCAACACCTGTGTAAGCGATCAGGGAACCCACATTGATGAACCAATAAAACCTGTAAAAAAAATGATTAGATAATTCTTTACAAATAACAATTTGGTCTCTGACCCTGCTTTAATTGCATTTTTTAATATTCAGCAGCAGCAGCAGCAGCAGCAGCAACATCATCATCATCAGCAGCAGCAAAAGTAGCATAATCGCTTTTATCATCATCACCATCAGCATCATCATCATCATCATCATCATCATCATCATTACCATCGTCGTCGTCGTCATCATCATCATCATCATCATCATCATCACTATCACCATCATCATTGTCGAACTTTGATCTTCATGTTGAGTTTAATCAGTTTGCGTTAAAACAAGAATGTATTTACCGGACCCTCCTTCACCCTTGCCGATTAGATCTACTTTGCGTTACATATAGCTATAAACGTCTGCCTTAGATAAGATGTTTCTACTGATGTTCTTTGACCCAAATACATGTAAATAGATTTCACTTACTTTGACTGAACGGAACAAAAGGAGACAGTTAGTGGCACGAGCCTTATTTTAATGCCTAAAACTGGATGTACAATGCCAACACCCACCAGTTGAAGAAAGATTTGATGGCCGGTTCACCATACTCCAGTAACTGCTGTGCTCCGAAAGGTCCCACGTTCGCCTTGATGCCTCCAGTTCCCAAAGCCACGAATCCCAGTCCTGTTAAGAACAGTCCTCGTCGGGCGCTCTTCAAAAATGAAATGAATTATTAATCAAGTATTCAATCAATGCATCAAATAAATAAATAATTTTTCTTCTGTTTTAAAAAAAATTGATGTGGAACAAATTTGTCACACAGCGGGTGCATTTAGGATGCCTTCTGAAAAAGAAAAAAGAAAAAAAGGGACTGCAGCTGTAGAGCGACGCCACCCGAGACAAGCTAGGGCAGATAAGACCCACCAACCCATCCCGAGACGTAACAGCTAAACATACCCAATGTTCACTTCAAAAAGTAAAATTAAAAAAAAAATCAAATAAACAAAGCAATAACAACAACTGATGGATAGCAGCAGTAAAATGGCCAGTCTTTACCTCATACACCTGCAAACTCCACAGCACGTGCAGTTCGTTTCTCTACCAACTGATTTCACACACACACACCCACCCACACACAAAAGTATGTAAAACACCAAGAATGGGTTTTACTAAGAATGTTGGAATCGGAAAGGGATTTTTGACAGAAAAGGATTAGGGCAAGGGTTAGGGATAGCTCTACAACTAGCCCTTACCCGAACCCTTTTCTAAAAAGTAGACCTAGTTCGTCTCTTATAGGCGACGAAATAGGTCGAATTTTGTTCAAAATTTCTTCGAAAATTCACTGTATTTTCTCCGTCCCGGATGGAGCACTCCTGTGTACTAAAAACACTCTCATGCACTACAACTGCACTCCCATGCACTAAAAGAGCACTCTTGCGTACTTAGAAAAAGGTGGGTGGCTGGAAAACTCTGGGTGACTAATACACTCACCCATTTCCTGCATAAAAAGCAAGGTTAGTCACCCATTTTAAGGCTTATACCTCCGCACACACACACACACACACACACACACACAAACACACACACACACATTGCGCCCACGTCTTCCTACCACACAGACAGCACAAGCGCGAAAAAATGCACTAAAATACAAACTCTTAATACAACACAAAAGGACGATAATTTCTATACTTACGAGGGTCAAATCCGTCTCAGCATCAAACAGTGAAGGATAGTCAATGGCTGATGCTGGCAAAAATATGAGCCCTGAATTTTAAAAAAAAAAGAAAAGAAATAATAATTGTTTAAATTTTTTAAAAGTATTAAACTCTACATCCGACAATAATCCCAAAAGGTCAGGTTTAATTTGCGTCTTCCAAAACTTGTTGCAAATTGCGCTCGATGTAACGTCGTGGATATCTATGATATCTCAGTCGACAGTGACTTAAGAGGGGCCGGGTAGCTCAGTTGGTAAGAGCGTCTTGCTAGTAACCGAAAGGTCGCTGGTTCGAATCCCGGATTGGTCAACGTGTGATCATATTATTTTCCCCTTTACCAACAACTGGCCCGCTGGTGTCAGTATAAATCGGTCCAGTAGTCACCTATATGCGAAAGTGTCGTGTGACTATAATCTACAAACAACAACAACAGTGACTTAATTCTTTTTTTAATTATACATAGGCTTACTTTAAGAGACAAAAGTTATAGTTTTGTGTTATACCAATTACGTAAATGAAGGAAGCGCAGAGGATTGTTTTGAACTTGCCGAGCCAAGCGTCTGAAATCAACCCACCGACCACGGGCATCAGGAACACCACACCTGACAACAACAGTAACAGTACTATGTAAATCGTTCTTTTATGAATGTCAACATTCTGAAACAGTAAACAGAGTAACGTCGTTTCTACATGCCCACACACACACACACACACACACGAACACACACCCACCCACCCACCCACCCACACCCACACACACACACACACACAGACACACCCCCACACCAACCATACGTCATAGAGATAAAAGTAAGCGTTGATTTTACATTGACTCCATAACCTGCCCAAACGAACAGATAAGATGAAGATTGGGAATGAAAATTACAATATTCACAGATGCCGTCTCTGGAATGCTCCGGTAAAAGACAATTAGTTTCGGGCTCTGTGCCCAAACCAGGTCTTTCAAAGAAACTCATTTGGACAAAATGAAGTAGACGACATTCCATGCCATGCTAGATTTCCTGTCCGCAGTCACCCGCAGAACAGAATGTGATCATGTTTATTTAATTACTTTTATACAGCGCTTTTGCAGCTCAAGAGCCGCTCAAGGCGCTGACTGATACAGGATCTAACTCAAGCAGCCCGAGGCGCCCACTTGAAAAAACATGCTTCAGAGTGGAGATGGATCTCGTCCATCACTTTTCTCCCATGTCCCAACAAGTCAAGATAGTGAGTTAGGAGTGAGTGTGAATAAACTTTACGCGGCCAATTCCTGTTCAAGCTAAAAGCTTACAATTAATTAATTGTAGACAAAACAAATGCGAACATGAAGTTACATACAGAATATGAATTTGTTTAAAATTTACTATATTTTTACCTTGCTTGATTCGCCAAGTGTTATGCTTTGCACTTTGAACATTGGGACTTTTAAAAGAATAAAGAGTTCAGGCTCCAAAGTCTAATCTTACATGACCTGTCCTTAAAACTCAACGTGCTGAATTAGCCATGATGTAGCTTACGCTTTACCTGAGAAAATGTTGGCGATGTCTGCGGAATTGCTGGAACTGTATTTCAAGACGCTGGTACCGAACAGAGCGATGTTAGCCCCAACGCTATAGAACGTCAACCTTTCGCACATCTCCGTGAGCAAGATACACACCACAACCAGCAATTTCGATTTGGGAAGCTTCTTGTGTGAAACGACATCATCGGGCCCTCCTGGTTTTTTGTCTTCCATAAAGACTTCGTCGCTGACGACTGAAGGCAGGCTGTTTCTTTCTTTTTCTGCCGCTTGGTCCATCGTGGTTGATGGTGGTTTAAAAACGGACCCTCCACAGAAAAAGATAACTTAGATTGTTATATTTATGACAAATTCAATAAAACAGAAAAAGATACTGAATTTATTTTTTTATGGTTCTACTTCAGTCATATTACAATGCGAGGCAAAAAAGGGCATTTCCATGACCTTCTACTTGAGGTGAACTTCACCCTCATAGTTATAAGACGTTCAGATATAATCAAAAGATAGCCTTCACATTCATAGTTCTGATATATTCAAATATAATCAAAAATAGGGAAACAAAAATATATTACGATGGAAAATGAAAGTGACTTGATCTCACCTTTGCCTTCAGATGACCGTGACCTGTTTACCTTGACTTATACCGTTTTATGCCCCAAAACTGTCAAATGTTATATCTTACAAAACAGATAAAAAAAATACTTTGATCTGACCATGACTTTACCATGACCTTGACTTGACCTTTGCACATTACGGGTGTCTGGTGGTTTCCAGTGGGTTCGAGTGTAATTTCCGATATGAAAATGCGCCTATCAACAGTTTAAATATTGTAGACTATAAATCTGTAAAAATCTGAAAATCGACGGTTTGATGGGTAATGTTGGTAGTTGACCTATAACTCGAAAACAGTCCGTGCGATTTAGGATGGTTATTCTTGGACGCTGCCACATATTTAAGGAGACAGTGTTTTTTTAATGGCAAAACATTCGGGCTTTACTACCAGGGAATAACCAACTTTACAGTATAAATCATGACCGGAAGAGATCTAAAAATACGTTTTATATAAGGGATAATGTCAGTCGAGATCCATCTTTATTACACTAACAATTATGGGAGGAGGAATGCAGAATAAAAAGGACGATACAACACAGATTATAACTTCAGACTATATCACCTTTGTTGTATTTTTAAAATAAAATAAAAGATTTTCGTATTTTCCATATGTGTAAAAACAGCAACAATTTCCAAAGAGCAAATAAAATTGAAAACACCTACCAGTTAAAATCGCACTGAAACCACCAATACAAGGGAGCAGCTAAGAACTATATTTATGTGAACGAAAAGCTTACCGTTTACTTATCACAGTAAGAAGGGAAAATAGACTATACCCTTCCTAGAAACCTAGCAATGTTGCATGTGGCGAATAGATGGCAAGTCTTTAGGGCTAAAAGTTTAAAATCGCAAAGCGAAGTTTAACCCTTTTATCGTTGGTAGCATGCGGCACCCAACCATGATTTGATGCACGATGGAAGTGACCTGTATACAATTAAACCCAAAAGCATTAGATAAGATTCGTAGGTATAATTTTTCTGTGAGATGATAAAGTTTTTATATTTGTATTTGTAATCATAATGGAGTACTCGCTGTTTGATTCACCAATATTAATAAAGGTGCATCTTTCTTGAGGGAAACGAAATATTTGTGTAAAATACAAACAATAGACTAGCAGTCTCGCGTTAAAAAAAAGTGTAATGGTACACAGTAGTAGTAGTAGTAGTAGTAGTAGTAGTAGTAGTAGTAGTAGTAGTAGTAGTAGTAGTAGTAGTAGTAGTAGTAGTAGTAGTGTTGCTGTCGGTGTTGTTGTTGTTGTAGATGTAATGACCATCCGTCTTAAACCCTTGAGGCATATATGCAGTCTTGCTTTTTATTGTACTGTAACCCCCACTGCAGCACCACCTTTAGTCAACAAATCAAGTTTCCTCTGAAATGCCCAGCTTGGAAAGGGTTAAGCAAAGACTGTCCAATCATCGTCGTTCCCTGCAAATTTGCCTCCCTTCACATGTAGGCTACGTAGGCCTACATATTTCCAACGTGCATTTACTGTTAGTAAAATTCATGTATACTACCGTTCTTTTTTTTATTTTTTTTGTAAATGTACACTTGTTGTCTGGGGCAGTGCTGGAAAAAGGTTTGTGCTGGTGAGTTGGATGTGGTGGACGTGGGAATGAGGTGCTGAAGAGCCTAAGGAGGTTGTGGATAGTGGCCCTTCCACCTGGCATAAATGAAATGATTCAAAAGGAAAATGTGTAAACTGCTAAAACAGCATAAAATCCGCTATAGGAAACGTTGAGAACTGGAATTTGTAGAAGAAATTATCAGTCTTTAAATCATTATTTGTCAACAATATTAAGATTATTTTTTTTCTTATTTACCTTTAATTATGATTTTTTTTTGGAAAACAATAGCCCATATTATATAAGTCCAAGAAAGAAATTTAAAAAACCTCACTCATTATGTCATTCTCATTCATTCATGAGGAAATATGAGGAGAAGGTTGGGGAGCTAAGTGATCATTGCATACTTGCTGTGATCAGAGTTTTAACACTTCAACATTTCAATACATTATGTAATTCTGGTTGAATTTACATAACAAAAGGGGAAAAAACACAATGCTGAAACTATAGAATAAAATAAATAACTATAATTTTCAACAACAACAAATTATAATGAAAAATATTGATTGTAGAACGTCCATTCTGAAATAAATGTGTGACATGTTCTATTAGCTGCAGCAATTTCCCTTTCAGTGAAGACGTTTTACAATAGCAATTAAAAGGTTTATAAGGGACGATTAGTTATTTATCTTGGCGGCATAAATATGACATTTGGAGACTAAATTAAACAAATCAAATACCTTTGTCAGTAACAACATAACAACATAAACACAACAAGATACCGTTCTAATCGTATTAACATGCAATTGAAATCTAGTGCATACAGCGCCGGCTCATCATAGAGGCGTCGGGCATTTTACTGATAACATGTGAAGGTCATGGTTAAAGGCCTAATGCCTTCATCACCATGCACCCAGTTCACTGTCAAGTGGAAGCGACTCGGTAGGTCTATAGTCTACATCATATCACACCCACCCACCACCCACCCGCCACCCCCCCCCCCACACACACACATGGAGAGAGAGGATTAGAGAGAGAAGTAGAAAGAAAGAAGGAGAAAGTGAGAGACAGATAGACATGTTAGAGTAACAAAGGAGATAGACCCAGAGGCAAACGAATAGAAGAAAAACAGCAACGACACCAACAACATACTACTGGTACTACTACTACTACTACTACTACTACTACTACTACTACTACTACTACTACTACTACTACTACTACTACCACTACTACTACTACTACTACTACTACTACTACTTCTACTACTACTACTAGTAATAATAATAATAATAATAATAATAATAATAATAATAATAATAATAATAATAATAATAATAATAATAATAATAATAATAATAATAATAATAATAATAATAATAATTATCATCATCATCATCATCATCATCATCATCATCATCATCATCATCATCATCATCATCATCATTATCATCATCCTCCTCAACAACACCAAAAACGAATGATCGAACTGTAAGGGAGCGATTAGAAGCAAAACTTGGTTGCCTTTTACAATAATAGTTTTAGTTGCCTTTTTATGTTTTTCAATGTAATATTTTTATTGAATATTTTTAACATTATGTTGTAGCCTACATTTTTAGTGAATTTATTCAGATTTTATATACCTACTGTTGTTGTGTAGGATAAATGGTGTATGAATGTGTTAAGCGCGGAGAGCACAGCCACTTGTGACTGTGATGTGGCGCTATATAAATCTACATTTATTATGATTATGATTATTATTAAAACTATTTTATATTTTATTGTTCTAAAATAGCGCATTTCCAGCTCAAGAGCTGCTCAAGGCACTTGCCGATACAGGACCTAACTTCAGCTGCTTAAAGGGCCCACTGGTGGCCTTAGACGCATTGTCTGACACTCAGATGACAGAGCACAATCCGGGGCGACAGGGTATGGACATGAGCGTCAGGATTTTTAAAAGTCCATGCGATGGAATGCGTGCGTGCACAGACTAGACCTCGGTTTATACTGCAGTCATCCAAAGGAGGAGGAGGAGAAGGAAGAAGAAGAAGAAGAAGAAGAAGAAGAAGAAGAAGAAGAAGAAGAAGAAGAAGAAGAAGAAGAAGAAGAAGAAGAAGAAGAGCAACAACTCGAACACAAACAAGAAGAGAGTGAGAGTGAGAGAGAGACAGAAAGAGAGACAGACAGACAGACAAACAGAGAGAGAGAGACAGAAAGAGAGAGAAAGAGAAAGAGAGACAGATATACATACAGAGCCACAGAGAGACAGAGAGCGAGAGAAAATCGTTGTAGTCTATCTCTACTCTAGCAAGCGTATTGAAGAAAAACGAAGAAAATAAATCGAAAAAAAAACAAACATTTATTTTTTCATTTATTTGCAATAAAGTTTTGAAATAAAAAATCCACACTTACCAAACACAAACCAAATGCAATATTAACACCGCTATGGATCACGATTCAAACAGTTCCACCAATGCGACGCTATAACACAGTTTTATTAACCTAATTTTCACAGAAGTTGTAGAATGATATCGGTACACAATTTAAAGTGCAATGTAAAGAAATGCAGAAGATAACTGAGACGCTATGCATATAGACCTACTGGGATTTTAACCCCACAGCCTGTATACTTCAAGTAATAGAGTTAAGATGAGTTGGAGCACAGGCGCATTATTAACCAAGAACAATGGATCTTCGATAAGAAAGAATTCGGGGCTCCTCGATGGCATAAGGATAGCGGAAAGAATTATTGGATCCTCGATGGCATAGGGGTAGCGGAAAGAATTATTGCATTCTGGAAGGCATAGGGGTAGCAGTAGTACACATATGGTATCGGGGATCCACTTTGGTGAAGAAGAATGGTAGGAGTACTACTACTACTACTACTACTACTACTACTACTACTACTACTACTACTACTACTACTACTAATTATAATAATAACAATACACAAAAAGAGTATTCACACTTTTCTGCTATCCTATGCACCAACGGGAATCCCCTCTATGAAAAATACTTCCGGTTTTTTTTCTCCGCGTGTTTTAGTGAGTTATTTCCAAATATTCAAGAATAATAACATGTGTCATTGGCCACCTGTATCGTACCCTAACATATTTTTTATTTTTTTTGCTGCAGTTTATTATCCCTTTCTATCGCCAGTGGCGCGCCTAAACCCTACCTACCTAACATTATTTGTGAATTTTTGAAAAATATTCGGAAAAAACATAACGCCCAGATGCTGGCTCGAACCCACACCTGTCAGGCGCCATTGGTTTCTGGCTTGTGGACAAGGCATGTTAGTCCCGCCTTAGCCCACTTGGCCACAACGCTAGCCTAACATATTCAGTTACTTTGTGTTTTGTGAAGGTTGCGACGGCGAAGCTATGGAAAATTACAAGAGTTTTCAGGTCCCGTTTCACTTTCTGTCGATGATCGACGCACCTCCGAAATCGCCACAAATACAGACCTCTACGATTGTTTTTTGCATTCTTTCACTGAGCATGTACTTCCTCCACCGTTTTTATACTTATCCCACTCATTTTCTGGCTCTAACAATCGTCGTTTTCGGCAATTTGCCATATTTAAAAGTCACGCATCAAGCTTTGATAAAAGCAAAACAAGCAAAACCGGAACTTGGTTTCATATAACCTCGTTTTAATTTATAATGGCGATACCCACGAGTTTTTATGAGAGGTGCCGGAAAGTTGTGAATAGATCGAACTACTAATGCTGTACATACAAATGGCGCATGTAGCTTTCAACTGCTGCCCAGAGCAAAATAGGTTTGTGTTACGTCGCCCAGTGCGCCCAATTGCTGCAACACTCCGTAGTGTGTAGCGCCACAGACCATTGACACTGAGTCACCCCTTACTGATTTCAACTAAAACTATAAAGACTATAAAGCTCTACATGCGTCTATGGAGGTGAGAAGACATTAATGAAAACGTACACACTTTAAAACCAATTATCCGTTGGGTACAATTTATACAATGTCATGAGAAGAAGAACAGCAACGTAACCTTACTATGAAAACAATATGTATAGTTGAGATAGAATAGCCAACAATACATTTGTTCTTTAACAAAGTCTGTAACATACGATAATTTAAAACGCGCTGTCGGTGTTCTGAGCTGTGTGTGGTTACAATGCACAAAGTCAAAGTGTTAAACACAATGACTACTTTTTGGTTCGTGGTCGAAGTATCAAGAGGGTCAGTGTTTTCACTTTGCACATCGCAAAACATCGCACATAAAGGGCTTAAGACACCAGTCCTACCTGTATATATGCAATGAGTGGATACAGGTAACTCAGTACTTAAGGAAAGATTGTATGTAGGCGCTGAAAGAGTATTATCATTGAATTCAAGTTTTACGTTACTCCTTTCGCGCCTCCGTTCACCCTATCTCTCCCCTTCCCCTATGAAGACAGTTTATTTTTTTTTAAATAGACATATATTTTTATTGTATTAAAAAAAAAAAAGAAAGAAAACTAGACATCGAAAAAAGTCCAGAAGGCGGTCACTCACCACGCACCCAAATTTTGAAATTATGAATTAATTATTGTTTTCGAGCCTTTAAATTAACGACAGTGTACTTGCAGTATTTGCAGACTGTGCCTATGGTGAAACATACACACACACACATTCACACACACACAGACCCCCCCCCCCCCACACACACACAGGGTTATATTCGATCAAAACTGGGGTTTCTTTAGAATGTAGGAATCGGAAAGTGATTTTTTGACGGAAAGAACGCAAACTTCATCTAAAAATGTTCGAATCTGATGCAAAATTGGCTCTTTTCGTCTAAAAAGTTGACCTAGATCGTCTCCTATAGGCGACGGAATAGGTCGAACTTTCTTCAAAATATTTCCGAAAATTGACTGGATTTTCTCCGTCCCGGATAGAGCACTCCCTTGTACTTAAAACACTCTCATGCACTACAACTGCTGCACTCCCATGCACTAAAAGAGCACTCCCGCGCACTTTGAAAAAAGTGGGGCCCTGGAAAAAAGAAAAGTGGGGTCCTAGCAATGACTAAAAAAAACAAGGTCAAGCTACCACTTTGACATGAATACACGTGCACCCGTACTCAAACACATACACGCACACACATGTACACACACAGATACGCACACATATACACACACAGCACACTTAAAACACACACACACACACACACACACACACACACACACACACAGTAATTTTTGTGAAAATCCGTTCAGGGGCAGCTGCATAATATCAGTTTCTAGCAGCGCTTTGAACTACGTTGCACGTTCCTCCATGCATAGTGCTCCTTCATGTGTGTGTTCACCCAGATCTATGTTCCCAAGATCTATTTTCCCTTTGTTTCTCCAGGTCTATGTTCTCCCCAGAGCTTTGTTCTTCAAGGCCTCTATCCCTTCAGGACTTTGTTCCCCCCAATCTTTGTTCTCCTAGGCCTATTTTCCCTCACGCAATGCTTAGTTGTTGGTGACCATACCGTTGAAACACATCGGTGCAAAAGACCAACGAGTAAGCTGTTGTCACGTCACTTGCGATCCCGCGCACTCCTTGCCATCATGACTATGAGAAAGTTGGCGTGGTTTGGGCACGTCACGCAACACAACACCTTTGTAAACAAAAATTATTCAAGCGGAAGGAGGCAGGTGCAGAGGAAGGCAAAGAAAGAACTGGACATCGACAGCTGATGTCAAAACACGTCACGCCTACTGACAACAGTAAAAGACTGAAGTGGCGAGAACTCTGCGCAACAGCATCCCTCATATATCCCCAACAGCCCGACAGGCTGAGGGATTAGATAGATCATGCAATAATTGTTGCCTAACAAAGTAATTTGTATCGCTAATATTCACGTCACTCTATCAAGTTCGGTCTTTGGATTGTTGATTTTATCACTACCTGAGACTCCAGTGAAACTGTCTTATGCTGCATGCATAAAATGTTGATTATGTGGTGTAATTATCCAGAATTTTTATTTTATATTAGTTTTGTTTGTATATGTATTATTGCCCTTGTATACGGAATCGTCAAACCACACACATTTCCTTGTAATGTATGGGGACAATAAATATATCTCGAATCTTAAATGGAATTTAATCACATTTGAGAAGACAAACATTGAGAGACTTTCAAACAAAGTGAAGAGGCCATTGTATTGTTGAGTGTTCTTCGCCATTTATTATTAAAAACGGCAACTCGGCAATATGGAAAACCACAAACACAGCGCAAAATGCCGCTTAACAGCAAGAAGAAGAAGAAGAAGAAGAAGAAGAAGAAGAAGAAGAAGAAGAAGAAGAAGAAGAAGAAGAAGAAGAAGAAGAAGAAGAAGAAGAAGAAGAAGAAGAAGAAGAAGAAGAAGAAGAAGAAGAAGAAGAAAGAGAACAACAACAACAACAACAACAACAACAACAACGAAACAACTAGGGCTACAATTAGTCAGACAATAATGCCGTTTTAAATCTATTTTGGGAGGGAAAGTGGGGTGGGGGTGGGGTGGGGGGGGGGGAGAAAAATGCGATGCGAGATGGAAAACAAGCATTATTTAAAGATCTCACCGTTTCGCCGATTTTAATCTTCTCCAGCCCAGGTTAATGTTTAACGCAAAGTGACATAAGCCATCAGTATTGTCTCTTACATTATGAGCAGGGGTAATAAACTCAGGGGTAATAAACTGACACAATTTTTTGAAAATGGACGCATGGAGTTTTTGCGTTTCGATCAACGATCACACATTTAATTACAGACAAGTGCTAGACACTAACGCGACCTATTTTACTCCCACCTAAAAAGTCAATTCTCCATTCTTCTTCTTCTTGACATACAGCATAGCTGAGGCTCGCAGAGTATCTCTTACAGATCCCAACAGCTATTTATCGGACCTAGGCCTACATATTAATCACCTCACTCCATTCCTCAATGTTTTGGTTAGTCTTTTTTTCTGTTTCATGCATATGCACGCATATGCACACAAAACAGCAGCTGCACACTACAGTCATAAACACAAAAACAATCCCTCATCAACTGCACATTCAAATTTAAAACAAATTAGGCTACATTACATTCCTTGCTTTGCACTTGCACTCCTTGCACTGGCACGATGCAAGGAGGTAGAAGAAGAGGGAGACCGAAAAAGAGGTGGGAGGACAACATTCGATCGAGAATGGACTGTTTTGACACTGAGCGAAATAATCAGGGTTGCTGAGGACAGGGAAAGATGGAGTACGCTGGTTAAACGATCATCTGTGGTGCCCCTACGACCTCCGAGTTACGGGATAGGATAGGATAGGATAGGACATTACATTACATCGTTATTGCTTTAGGTCCAACGGACTCTTCCGAGCCAAATCAAGACAAAAAAAAATCAAGACCACAACTTCGCTGAAAGAGGACTCACCCCTGATCCGCATAAAAGATCTGCCGAAACAACCCTAGTGGTAACACTGAACGCACTACACCAGCCGGTCACTTTACAATAAAGACATCCCACGCAGGGGACACTGAGGCTATACTCTAATGTATCGAACCCCCGTTAACAAAAACAAAATAGAATACAAACATCATTATAAAATATCAACAAAACACATACATAGAAAATGCCTACATTGTTAAATTATAACATCATATGAAGCCCCAGTGACCACCTGGCAGAAAGCGTCCAATATTCCCAAGCTGATCCAACAGACCTCACATACAAATTAGGAGTTTTGTTCCCGAAGAGTTTTCAAGAAAATAGGTAGGTGACTGGTCTGGCGAAGAAGAAGATAGTATAGTAGATTGATAGAACAGAGTAGGAATGAGAAAGAACAAAGGAGAAAGACATCGACAGTGGGAATTTAAAGCACTAAATTTCCAGAAAGTGGGGATACTATTTATACAGAAATCCGTGGCACCCCCACGGGGGATTTACATCAAAGACAAGGAAGAAAGGAAACTAAAACGACAAAGGAAAATGTGTTCAAAAATATTGGAACCGACAAAACCACTTTTTTTCGGATTTATTCTCAGCAGCGGAAGCAATTAAAAGTTTGTGTTCTGTTTAAATAAATATATATTCATATTGCTGTATATCACACAACAATTATGTACAATTAATATGACGTTAAAAGCCATGTAAAATTAGTAGATAATTTCAACAAAACACAATTAAAATTCGAACTTTTGTTAGTACATGATTAAAACGACAGCAAAGTGAATGGCGAACATTATTTTTCACATATTTTGACTTTTTTTTCCCAATAACGTACAAATTATATTTACATACCTTTATTTATTATTTACGCAAGTTACTTTTAGAGACAAACTATGCAAAAATGATGACGAAAGAAAGGAAAAAGCTGCTAAGGTAGGTCTCAAAATGTGTCCGACATCTGAAATGAGCTAAAACAGTATAGATCACCATAGCAACCAAATATAACCAAAACAAACTCACACACTAAAACTTTCTACAAATTTTGCATTATAAAACAAAGCGATTCCAACAACTGTCAGGAGTATTTTTTCAACAAACAATACAAACGGATTTTCTTAACAACAGCAAACCAGCGGTGGAATGCTTAATAAAGTATTTAATTGTAAGGAACACGTGAATTAAAACAACTGTATCACAGAGATCGTATGTTTAAAGTCACTCTTAAGGGCTGATATACACGTGGTATACATCATTGAAGTCATCAAACGCCTGTATGACAGGGCCACCAGTGCAATCCTCCACAACAGTGCCCTCGGGAACTGGTTCAGAACAACAATCGGCGTGCGTCAAGGATGCATACTCTCCACAACACTCTTCAGCATCTTTCTGGAGAGCATCATATCAGATGCCCTTGCAGATCATGAAGGCACAGTCAGCATAGCGGGTAGAGCAATCTTCAACCTCCATTTTGCGGATGACATTGATGGATTGACGGGAGAGGAAAGCCTTGGACTTTGATGTCCATGTTGATGCCATTGGTGTTGTTGGTCATCATTTGTAGTCTTCTCTGCACTTATTTCCATTCCATAGGCTCTGGAGGTGGTGTCAAGCCTCTGTACCAGCTGTTCAAGTTCTTGTTCCTCTCCAGCTAATCCATTAATGTCATCCGCAAAACAGAGGTTGGAGATTGCTCTACTCCTTATGCTGACTGTGCCTTCGTGATCTGTAAGAGCATCTGACATGATGCGCTCTAGGAAGATGTTGAAGAGTGTTGGAGAGAGTAGGCATCCTTGAAGCACACCGATTGTTGTTATGAACCAGTTTAGATGGCCAATTTAGTAGCAATCCGGTTGTAGGTCAGTCGGTTGGTCAGTGCATCACTCCGAATTTCATTGTTTCGTTCCAAACACATGATTTGACCAATTTCGATTAGTTTTACTATGCACATGCATTAACTTCATCCTTTTTGTCCTTGACCTTTTCTAGCAAGTTGATTGACCCACACGTGGTAACAATATTCATGATCAATGCTATTTTTTTAATTTTTATATTTTATCATTTTTATAAAGCGCTTTTTCAGCTCAAGGCGCTGGCCGATACAGGATCGAACTCAAGCCGCCCGAGGCGCCCACTGCACTTGCTGCCAGACGATTGAGCACAATACTAGGCGACCAGCGATGGGGGAGAAGGGAAAACTATACACTGAAACCACCATCAGACTAATAGCAACAGTAAGATGGCCAGTGCTCACAGCCAATTTTTAAGTCCGGGCCACCTGGAATCAAACCCGCAACCTTTGTACAAAAACAGGTTTTATTTTCCCCTCGATTTTGAACTGTTACATAGTCATTTGCCATTCCATTAAGAATCATTTAATGACAGGTTGTCTAATGAAATTATTTTCAATGATTACTTGCAAATAATAATTAGTTCTGACAAAACCGCTAGCTATACTGTTTCAGACATTGCCATTGAATATGAATTAGGCACGCACTCTGAACTTAGTAGGATGATAAGAAATCAATATGATAAACTAGGAATTTATTATGTGCATTATATTGTGCATTATAGACAGTTTAGTAAAAATATACAAGACGCGTTATGGAACATTAATATGAATTCGCCAGCTCGGAGTTTTAAAGGTGTAACTGATGCTGTTTGTACAAAAATATAATTACAACCGTAACAGTGGGGCGTTTATAAATCCGAATATAACAAAGGCGTCGATCGCGATTGAAGGTCTGGTGAGTACATAAGACTCACATTGCTTTGCATGCGAGTCAAAAAACGATTCCAACAACTGTCGGAAGAATTTTCACAACAAACAATACATGGATTTTCTTAGCAACAACAAACCAGCTGTGGAATACTGAAAAAAGTATTTTATTTTATGAACACATTAACTAAAACAACTGTATCACAGAAAACCGAGGTTTAAAGGCTGATATACATGTCTCAACAAGAAAGGTACATATATCGTAGATCAGCAAAGCCAGGTGTGGTGGTGGGTTTCCACAATCAACTGTTTTAATTGTGTGACTCTCAGCCTACAAATAGATCAACATTACTCTTCTCCTTTCAACCAATAGCTTTACTTTAAACAGCGATGAGGAGGCAGAACCTAGAGGATCACCATCACTCATCACTCTCAATGCTCGATTGTTGTTACATGTATCTTGTTCCTAAAGTATTGGCATCCATGCAAACAGCCCCAACCACTTAGTTCAGACGGATATACCCTGCATTTTGTCAACAACAACATTAAGGAAATAAAATACACCATTAAAAAATATTCCTACTCACACTTTTAACAATGAAAGGATTTCCCGATTCCCAACAGGACAACAATATTAAATATGCAGAAGTCACATTTACAATAAAAACAAGCGGGATTTCCTAACTATATGGTGTGAATTGCCAATTTTTATTACTAACTTAACATAATATTACCATTTATACATAAACCCCCAGCACCCTGGGGAGGGGTTGGGGAACGGGGAGAGAGGAGGAGTGGTTGGGTGGGTGGGAAGGAATTTGGGATAAAAACACACAATTTACCACATAATAATCTTATAAATTGTTTTACATCAAATAAACGTTGAATACTAGTTAAACATTCTCCTCATAAGTAACAGTAAGAGGTGAAAATACTAAACTATATTTGGATCCTCAAACACCTGATTTCCGTTTGAAAAAAATATGATTAAATAATAAATTGTAGAGGAATGTAAAGATCGACCCTGATTTGAATCCCACGATGCACAGCATTGTCAAAATAAAATGTAAACATAATAAAGAAAATATTCAAGGGAAATTATTAATTTAAAAAAAGAAGATCTCAAAAATGAAAACAGCTTTCCATCCTATCAAAACTCTTTCATACATAACAGTAAATGTTCAATAAACAAACACTTCAATACCTAATAATAGTACAAGATACACAAAATTGCACTACATGTTTGTAAAACAGTTACATGATGTAAGTTGAAGTTTAATGGGGCTGTCTTTGGTTCACACCTCAACTACAAAAGGAGCAAAACTTCACAATGGACGATGGAGGATTGATATGGAGCTATACAGATCATCGCCATCATGCAGCAGCACCATCATGATCATTGTGTACAATAATATGCGTCATGAGAAGAGGAAAAAAACAAAGAAGGGATAAGCCCATATGACTCACATGCTCCTTACGAAATCGCAATATTTAACATGAAAATGAGTGCCATGAAAAAACAAACTGTAACGGTGGCATTAAAATGCAAATTAGACCATCTTACCAAGTTTGGTTGTGATAGTTAAAATAGGTTCTGTGTACTTATAGCCACTTTAAAGTTTTTGCACAGACAGACGGCGGACAGCGAACGACACACAGACAGACGGACATTTTTATCGATATCATTTTTGGACTACTTAGGACTCGTCTGAAATAGATTTGCAAAAATCAGGAAAATTATTTTCGGGGAGTGGGGTGAGTACATAGACTCACATTGTTTGCTATGCATGCGAGTCAAAAAAGCATGTTATGAGTGGGTTTTTTTTCTGTTCATCAAAATTAACTTTATACATACCTGTTTACACACAAGCAGAACCAAGAGGAACCCAGAAGGCCAAAAAGAGGAATTTGAGAGTCCAAAGAGGAATCTCTTTGTCGCGCAATTTTGGTCTAAATAGGAATCAAATAATAGCTCAAGGAAAGATAATCACTTTAGTTTAAGTTGGTTTTTACTTCTTTTAAATCATCAGTAACACATCATAAACATACAAAAATAAAATAAATACACTAACAAATACCTTGTCTGCTTTACTGCTCCTATGCAAGCTAGTACTGAAGCACAAACTCAGTTGGGTGACATATGACATGTTTCACACAAGTTAATATCTCAGAGAAGCTTCTTATAATGAAATTTGCAGGTTCAATATCAAGTCAGGTTTCCACTTGAAAATAAATAATTTAAAATACTCTTGCCATTCTTTGGCCATTCTGTCTTTGAACAATCCACAAAACACTAGGCCTATGTATGTGACAATAGCAGATAAATGCAAGTGCATCATAAAAAGCATATATGTAGTTCAATCCAAAAATATAAATGTTCCTTCAAGACAGCCTACACATTTGGTCTAATTAACCTGAAAGGCTAACTCAACTTATATCTATTGCTACCACAAAATAGATCTAATCCGCGATATTCCTGAATAACTTCGAACAAAAACGCAACCGGAAACATGTATACCACTAAACTCGGGCTGTCTAATAACCGAAAATTAGACTAATTTTTTTTCTCAAGCAGCATTTGCTGAAAACGTAATATTAGAAACTGGCAAAGCGGAATTTGAAGAGGCATAGCGGAATGAGATATCAAAACACAGAATTTATTACGCTCAAATCGTAATGTAAACAGGTCTGTTTATAGTACTCTGAACAAACTGCATATTGCACTCAGTTTAAATCAGCCTAAATAAGGCTAAGATTATCCCCAAATTGTAGTAATATCCTATCAAACCTGTCCCGCAATAGGCATGATTATCAATGACAATCAATATCAATCTAGGCAGATATTATTTTGGGTACTGGTGTTAATTAAACCATGATTGTTTGATTTATGATAAACGAGACAGAGAAAGAGAGACATAAAGAGAGATAGAGTGAGAGAGAGAGTGAGAGAGAGAGAGAGAGAGAGGGAAAGAACGAGAGAGATTGTGTGTGTGTGTGTTTGTGTGCGTGTGTGTGTGTGTGGGCATGTAGAAACGACGTTACAGTGACACACTCGTGGAACTCCACATGGTTTCTTTTGACTTTTTTGGAAGGCTGCCCTATTTTGACGTCAAAATAGAGTTCCGGCATAGATACAGCTGTTTTAGGGTTAGGGTAAGGGTTAGGGTTAGGGTTTGGGTTAGGGTTAGGGTTAGGGACAGGTTCAAAAATTTGAAAATGTCAAAATAATGTCACGAAAATGAAAAGTGTGTCACAATAATCCCTGGTTTTTCACAACAGTCATCAGAATGTTGTTTTTACAAAAATGCGTGTGTGTGTGTGTGTGTGTGTGTGTGTGTGTGTGTGTGTGTGTGTGTGCAAGTGAAGACATCTAATGATACAGTAAAAACTACAAGGACCTTCTTAACCCCCCCAAAAAAAAACCTCCACAACTGCATTTCCCCTCCCCCCCCTCCCACTTCAAAATAATTAAAAATAAACATAAAAATAAAACACAGAATTGAATAAACATCAAATGTGACAACTGAACTGACATAAATTATCAACTGTTCATCAGAAATGTTCAGTAATTTCAACATTCATCTCAATCAACTGTACATTAACTATATCAACCCATAAAATCTCATGTACACCAATTTATCACCTCACATCAGCACTAGCCAGAATAGTCCATAATCATGTGTTAAATTTAGCATGCAGGAGACTTGCGGGTCTATGCGCACTAGTCCACATATCCATCAGTCAGAAGCTGTGCCGCTGCCTTCATAGTCATCTACCCTGGAGTCTCTATTGCCTTCATTGTCAGTTATCTTAGGGTCTCTATCACTAAGGATTTCTACTTCATCCTCTGCTACAGGTTTGTACTTGTACAGTTTGGCTGCCGCAAGAAACCCCAGAAAGAACAACCCCATTATTCCGCTCAGCAAGAAGAACAAGTACTCTGCATGACCGTTGTTGATCTCATCAGGGAACCAGGGATCTAAAAAAAGAACAGACGGATGATGATCATGATGAGGGTTTTAAGTATTGCTAACACTCAGGCTACTATCGCACATTCTGCGAAGTGGCTTTTTAAAATTTTGGTACTGTTAAGTTGCTATCAGTATTCTGTTGGTTTCAGAATGGCCGAAGTTCACACCCACAAACATATTATAAACACACACATTTAGAGTTTTCCTCAATCAACAATCAGTTTGATTTCCTGATTGTTATTATATTCTAACTTCCTATGCCTTATTTCTTCAAAGACTGCTGGTAAAAGTTGAGTTGCTAACTTTCAAACCTTTCATTAGTCAACATGCAGACAAGCTGCACTGCACAAAACTTACCACTCTTTGTAGCAGTTTCCACTATTTTTAGAATGGCTGATGCTAAGTAGCTGCCCAGTCCATTGGTTGCCAGAAAAACACCCATCATCACCCCTTGCATGCTGGTTGGAGACTGGGTGTAGGCAAACTCCAAGCCTGTATAAATATTACAGGTTAATATTCAATTAAACACATATTAGATAATAACCCCACATAACTATGGTATGGATTTTATCGCAACATAATTTATGAGATGTCAATCTAACAACTGCGTAAGTACTACAATAACAACAATAAAAGCTAGGTTGTACAACATGATGGATTAGTATATTACCATTAACAATTATATTATTGCACAGCCAAGTCATTACGTGTATGTATGCATATTAGTTTAACCCCCTTTCTATACTATCCCTTTAATCCCATTTCTTGATTTCTTTTATTTTCATTTTGGAACTGCTGTGTGTATTGTCCTATCTAACACAGAAAGGATATGTTTCCTATTCTTTACATGGGAAAGGGAACAAACTCTTTCTATATATAGTTATAAAGCAGTATCTGGGTCTTCTCAGTTATAGTGTGAGATTAAGAAACATAGAACCCTCGATAACTAGTTCCGACAAAAGATGCATTAGAAGGTAAATTCTATCAGAAGGGTTAACTGTGTGCCGTTATGAGGGAGAACATATACACATTAAGCAACTTTGCTTAATAATTCTATTTAATTAAAAATTTAATAAAAGCTATCAGGTTGCTTGTAAGCTTTTAATGGCAATCAGCTCAAAAGTGATGCTGACCCATACGCAGAGGTGCCAACCTCCTAATCGTCTTGTCAGTATTTCCGGACCCGTTTGTCAGTATTTTTTAACACTTGTCAGTATTTTTTTTCTCGCAAAACCCAGCCTATGACACTATAAAGTAACGACAGGCTTCCCTCTGAAACAGCAGGCTATTTTCAGTCCTCTAAAATCACGATGAAAATCAGCTTGTTGAACACCACACTTGTTTTGCTCTGAACTCACCATGAAAATCAGCTTGTTGAACACAGCGACGTTCAGTGAGTGCAGGAGTACTATTATGAGACCAGAAACCAGTACAGAAGCACCGTTGGCAAAGATAAACGATCGGCAACTTCTCCTCCGTATTTTTATAAAAGCTACCGTATTTCCATATTTAATTCACTTCGCCGAAATTAAATACGATCATTCCGTACTGGTTGGCACCTCTGCATATGCCTATACACAGCCTATAGGCCTCCGACACTCAGCCAGCGTCAAGGTTGCCTATTTAGTGGAAACCGGCTTATTAAACCCACTGGATATACTTTAATAAAATATCTTGGGCTCACCAGATATGCTTGCAAATGCTTCGCTGGAACCCACCAGCGCAAACTGTGGTACTTGTATGAACACAGAGAGGCTTGAAGCATTGAATTTTTCCTCTCCCACTGTCTGTTCAAAGAAAGAATGGTTCTTGCGTTCAATCTCTACCACCGCTGCAGCAATCATGGACAATGCTGCCAGTATCAAGCCAATACCTGAAATGATAAAAAAAAAAAATCTAATATTGTATTGTAATGCGCTAAGTACCAAGCACATTTTTATAATGAAGTCCAACGCATTGAATCAGGCTAAAACTTCATTAAGAATAACGATAATGTAAATTATGCTGATTGTGTTATCGTGATACCTTGAGGATGGTGGTGATGACGTAGTCTTGTATAGCACAGGTATCCACAGATAAAGAAACAATTGATGTCACAACATCAACAACATTCTGACATCATAACTCTTTTATGTTACAGCCCAAATTAACCAGTAAAAACTGACAGGGCATCATTGATATGAATCACAGGTTGTTTTGTTTGCCAGACATTTCAGGTAAGTACTACCAAACCTACCATGTTCATGTGTTCTTCAGATGAAGGGTTGGTATACTTTACACACATGCTTCAATACATAGTAATATGCAAGTAAGGTACACAAATATATAAAATAGGCTAGGTTGCGTAGGACTCAATTTAAAAAACCCTGTATCACTTTTATTATAAAGTCTACCATTAAAACAGCTAAGGTAGCTGCTACTAGAGTAATTTTGAAAGTAGCTCACCTATTCTATGCAAGTGATTGAGGGGCCGTCCGATGCGAGTTAAACATGGATAGATAACTCTGTCGAGGAATGGGATGAGAAGCATGATGGCGATGGTGTTGAATGCATTCAGCATGGCCACAGGGACTTGAGCACTACCTATGTGCAAATCCATTCTTTCTCCTTGTAAGAAGAACGTTGACTGCATCTGAAATCATCAAACAGCAATATTTAGAACATATCCTAAACACTACGATCCTGATTGGAGACATTATTGTGAGTAAGACAGGAAAGACACTAATTCAGTACTTGACAAACTATGCACACAACTGATAGAGAAATATGAAAGGCTGGAAGTAGGAAAATGGAGGGTTTATAGAAAAAAAGAAGACTTGTTAAACTCACTCAAAGAAATAACTGTATGGCATAGGGTAAAAGAGGTGAATAGTAAAATACAGAGATAAATCTATTTTCAAAACATAAAACAACTGTAAAAATAGAAGAGTGGTTAAAACATGTGCAAACTTACTGGTGGAGAAGGAAGAGGTTGGAAAAGTGAGAGGGAAAGGCTGAAGGGTGGTGGGGGTTGGAAATGGAGGAAAAGGGGCAGAGAGAAACACAAATGCATCAGTCTACCTGAGAATAAATAGCCCAGTACATAATGACAAAGAAGAAGATGGGCAGTAGGCGGATGACAGAAATGACGCCATCCACAGTGTGATTGCCGTAGGAGCCCCCAAACCTCTGTCTAGCAGTGTCAAAGAAGCCGTAAGCTCCTGGCACCTTTCTCGAAGACGTTTTGCAGGCTTGCCAACACACCACAAAGCTATCCTTCATCATGCTACCTGACGTAAGAAATACAAAACAACTTTTTCAGTCAAGTGTATAACAATGAATTGCAAGATTTTGTTTCTGCACTATTAGCCAATAGCCTTGCCAAAAAACCAGAAAGATATCTTCTATTGTACTATCTAATGTAAGAAGCAGACACATTTTTAGTCTCAAATGAAAAAAAAAAACTTCATAATTCTGTTTTTAAAATTAAAAAAAAAAACATTGCAATATTTACTTCTGCACAACATTTTCCACATGATGCATCTTATCATAAACCCTTTCAACAGCCCATCCCAAATGTACATGTGCCGCTAGAAACTCCATATTCTGTCCCGCTTCAAAACTGATAATTCATCTCAGCATCTTTATTTTGTAAATAAAGAGAAAGAACGAGAAAGAAGGAAAAAAGAGAAAAGAGAGAAGGACAGAACGAAAAAAAGTCAGAAAGATTAAAAGCTGAATGCATTCTCAAAATAATACTAATATAAATATTAGTTATACTATTTCAAATAAACATGTTTAGCTCCCCTTAGAACCTAAAAATACTTTTCATTGCTTAACTGGTCATGAAACTACAACTTCTTTGATGTTCTTGATCCGTGTACCCTGTAATAACGAGTGATGTATTTTTCATATTCACTTCTTCTATTTTTTCTTCTTCACCTTCTTCTCAATCTTCTAAATAATCTCCTTCTTATTTGCCTTCTTCTTGTTTTTCCTTTTCTATCTTCAGTGTTCAATAGAGATTATTACCTCCCACTATACTGTGTTTGTAGTTCTTCCTGGCAACCAACAGAAAGAAGATGGCAAGCATCATGCTGAGGAAGGGGATGAAGTAACCCCAAGCGAAGCTGATATTCTGCTGAACAGACGCAATGCCTACATAGGCAATCAGTGCACCTGCATTGACGAACCAGTAAAACCTGGGGCAAGCAAAATAAACCATGACAACAATTATTATACAAAAAAATTTCAGAAGCAGAAAAAAGAAGATAAAAACCACACAAGTCATGAGATGAAAACGACCTTTCACATTTATTTAAAAACTCTTTTTCAAAGTAGAGCAATGTTAAAAATGCAAGTAGAAAATATCTTTTAGACATGACTAAGATTTAGATTTATTGTTTTCGCAAGATGTTTGTGTGTGTGTGAGTGTGTGTGTGTGTGTGTGTGTACGTACCTAACCATAACAGTGGGTTTCTGCATAGGTTACACTTACGTGCAACTGGGTTTAAAAAAATACTGGGTTCCAAAATCTGAAACTCAGTTTTTTTGAAACCGGATTTGCCATAGGAACAACAAAAAAAGTGTATACACAAAGTCTGAGCGAAAAACCCACTATTGCGGTTGAGTCAACTTTGAGTTTGAGCCAGTTAACACTCCGCGATGTGTGTTCCCGCTGGTCAACCAGTCGAATACACGCACTGTCAAGGGAAGTAACTCGGAGCGCCACACGATACGTGCCGGCTGGCAAGATGGCGGTAAGTGCTGTTTCGTTTTATTCATAGTGGTATTTTGTCCTCCTGTCTCTGTAAATAGTTGTTTTATCTATATTCTGTGCTTCTAGGATGTGACTTTAAAATGTTCCCCTGTTAAAATTCCAAGCTTTTTCGGTGTGCTTTTGTACTTTTAAAAGCATATCATTTTTCGTGTGGATGTTGGTCTTTTGATTGTTGACACAGCCTCACAGTGTCTGCATTTTTGTTTGTTACTTTTTGAAGAACACAAAAAATAAATTTGCTGCATTTTAAGTGTCTTTGAATGTAATATTAATGAAGAGACTTGAACATTGCAACAGTTACTTGAAAGTTTTCTCATTTACAAAAAAAGATGGTCGGTGAAGATAGTACAAGAAGTAAATAAAGGAGGTATTGATGTGTTCTTTTATTCATATGTAGATTGATCAAATAATTTTCAAAAAAAAATAGCACAATAACAATTTTAGCAGACAAAATGCAACATTGTCAGAATAAGACACGGTGGGGGCATGATGGCCTAATGGTAGTAGTGCTTTGGCTTGCAGATCTGAAAGTCTCGGGTTCGAGCCCAGGCCAGGGCATTGTGTTGTGTGCTTGGGAAAGACACTTTACTCCCGTTTCCTACTCCTTCGGATGAGAGTATAAACCGAGGTCTAGTCTGTGTCGCATACATTCCATCATAACGGACTTTAAAGATCTTGACGCTCATGTCCTAGACGGGTGAGGGCCGATGACAAGAACACACCCAGCATGCACTTAGGTCCTTCTCCCCCATCCCTGGCTGCCCAGGATTGTGCTCAGTTGTCTGGAGCGTTATTACGATGCGCCCAAAGGCTGGAAGTTGGCGCCTCAGGCGGCTTGAGTTAGATCCTGTATCGGCCAGCGCCTTGAGCAGCTCTTGAGCTGGAAAAGCGCTATATAAAAAGTGATTAAATAAATAAATAAATAAATAAGCTTTTAACATGTACTGTTTATGATACCGCAACTAAGCCTACATTTTTCTGTGTTCTGATGTAATTAAAAAGATAAAAAAATTAAAACATGCTGCAACAAACAGTAAAATACACAATTCTGGCTGCCGCTTCCTTCATAAGTTATAGCTTTTGGTTTATGGTTCACCTGTCTGTTTTCCTTGTATGAAGGGAAATAGAATCTGTGAAAACTGATTGATGCAATACACTGTTTTACATGAGTGTTTGTCTTTAATTAGCGGTTTCATTTGCTAAATGTCTTTATTTCGTTTGCAGACATCTGGCAGTGGTTTTGTTGCTGAAAGTGAAGAAAAACGTGATCTTGAAAATAAGTGAGTACTTTTAAAATCTGTCTGTCTTTTTTGTGCACTTGTGGTGGTAAGGGGGGAAATGTCAAGTGTTGTTGGGGTGGAGGATAATACTGGGAGAACTAAATTACAGTCAGTCATGTATGGAGGCACGGTGGTCTAATGGTAGTGCTTTGGCTTGCGGATCTGAAGGTCCCGGGTTCGAGCCCTGTCCGGGCTATTGTGTTGTGTCCCTGGGAAAGACACTTTACTCCCGTTTCCTACTCCTTCGGATGAGAGTATAAACCGAGGTCTAGTCTGTGTGTCGCATACATTCCATCATGACGGACTTTAAAGATCCTGATGCTCATGTCCTAGACGGGTGAGTGCCGGTAAAAAGAACACACCCAGCATGCACTTGGTCCTTCTCCCCCATCCCTGGCTGGCCAGGATAGTGCTCAGTTGTCCGGACGTCAAACCATGCGCCCAAAGGCTGCGGGTGGGCGTCTCAGGAGATTGAGTTAGATCGTGTATCGGCCAGCGCCTAGAGTCTGGTCAAGTACGGCGAGATAAGTGCGCTATAAAAATCCTCAATAGTAATTAAAAAAATGTATGCAGCGCTCATAGAGTTAAATACTTAGAGGGTGGGACCACAGCTGCAATCATACAAAGATGCATGGTAAGGTGTCAGGGTGTGGCTGAAACCCCTTATGGACCCCCTACTTGAATTTGACCCTGAAAGAAGCATTGTTTGCAAATTTGTTAAATTTAGGACAGATGTTTGATGCATATGTCAGTTTAAATTACTTTTGAGTAAGCATTAAAACAGAAAAAGGAAACACATTTAAATAGACAACAGGAAAGAAAGGATATAACATTAAAAGCAAATAGGGTAATGGAACAGAGCACAACGAAAGAAAGAAGCCTTCAACGAATTAAGCAAAATAAGGCTGCTGAGCTCCCTTGTCTTCTCCATCTTCCTATACGCTTGCGAAACATGGACCCTCACAGCAGACCTACAACGAAGAATACAAAGTATGGAGATGAGATGCTACAGAAGACTTCTGGGCATTTCCTATACCAAGCACATCACCAATAATAATAATAATAATAATGTATATTTGATATAGCGCGTTTTCATATAAATGCTCAACGCGCTTTACAATAACAGCCATTTACAAAAACATGCTACACATAGAAAGCACAATATTTAAAAACAAAATCAACAAACAAGCAAAGCATACCAAGCAAGACCTCAACAACATAGCCATACATACAAAGCGCGAAAGGATGTACAAGCACACAGTAAAACCACGGCAGTACAAACAACAGGGTCATAAAGACAATAACACTAAACATACAAGCAAATCATAGTACAACATAATCAGAGCAAGACAATTAAACAACATTAACAATTAAACCATACAAACAATTAGCATATCACGCGTAAATAATCAGCAACATACATGACAAAACACAAGCAGGGCATACTCGCAGGCAAAGTAAGTCACTGAGATGCAGGCACGGACATGAGGGGTGGAAGGGTGCGGGGGGAGGGGGAGGGGGAGGAATGTTTATGTGTATGCAAGTGGGAAAAGATGAGTTTTTAGGCCTGTGCGGAAAGAGTCAGGGGAGGGAGAGTGACGAAGACTGGCAGGGAGAGAGTTCCAGACGAGAGGAGCAGCAACGGTAAAAGAGCGTTCACCAAAGGATTTAGTGTTAACTCTAGGGGTGGAAAGAATGGAGGTGTCTGCCGAGGAGCGGAGTGTTCTGGATGGTGTGTATTTCTGAATCATATCTGTGAGGTATGCGGGTCCCGTTTGTGTAAATGCACCAAAAGTAAGGCATGCGATTTTGTATTTGATGCGTGTCTCTATAGGAAGCCAGTGAAGTGCTTGAAGGTGGGGGGAAATGTGCTCAGACTTGCGGATTCTCAGGATTAGGCGGGCAGCATTATTCTGCAGTTTCTGTAACCTGATAAGGAGGTACTGGGGACAGCCATGCAGCAAGGCATTACAATAGTCCAGACGAGACAATATGAACGCAGAGACAAGAGTCTTTGCAGCTTGCTCAGACAGATAGTGCCGAATCGAACCAATACGGCGGAGTTCAAAGTTGACAACACGAATGATGCTCAGTACCTGTGCATGCATAGTAAGGTGGGAGTCTAGCGTGACGCCTAGGTTCTTTACTGTATCAGAGAAAGGGACAATAGCATTGCCTATGGTAATGTACTCTGGGAGTTGAATGGAGGAAGACGTGCGTGGAGAAGAGACAACCATGACTTCCGTTTTTTCGTCATTTAGTTTTAGCTTGTTAAATGCCATCCAGGATTTAACGTCCAGGATACATTCTTGCATTGAGCGCACCAGAGTGTCAAAACCTTTAGGATCAGCAGACTTCTGTAGCTGGGTATCATCTGCATAGGAATGATGAAGAACCGAGTGGGCAGCCATGACATCAGCGAGAGGCGAGGTGTATAAAACAAACAATACAGGACCCAATACGGACCCTTGGGGCACGCCATGGCGCAGCAGAACAGGATCAGATGTGCTACTGTTTATGGAGACAGACTGAGTACGGTTGGACAAGTAGGAAGAAAACCAAAGAAGCGCAGAATCGCGGACTCCAAAAACATATTCCAGGCGACTGAGGAGAAAACCGTGGTCAATGGTGTCAAATGCTGCTGATAGATCAAGCAGCATTAGAATAGAAACTTTTCCTTGATCTAAGGCAAGTAGGAGGTCATTTACAATTTTCACTAAAGCCGTTTCCGTACTGTGTCCAGACCTATACGCAGACTGCAGGGGGTTGAACAGATGGTTTGATGTGAGGTGATCAGAGAGCCGGGACAGGACAACTTTTTCTATTAGTTTAGAGACAAATGACAAGTTACTGACGGGACGAAAGTTTTTCAAGTCATTGTGATCACACGAAGGTTTCTTCAACAGTGGGGTGACAAGAGCAGTTTTGTGGACGTCCGGAAAAGTTCCAGAAGCAAGGGAGTCGTTTACGATCTTAGTCAGGGTGGGGAGCACTACATCTAAACACTCAAAAAGGAGGGGGGTCGGAATCGGGTCAAGATCGCAGGTTTTAGGGGTTGAACTGGTCAAGATCTTCCTGACGTCTGATTCAGTGACAGGGGTGAACGATACTAGGGGATCGCCACTGAATGGTCTACCAAGGGGTTGTGGGACAGAGGGCTGAGAATCAATATCATCTCTTAGCTTTTCTACCTTGGTCACAAAGTAGTTGGAGAACACGCCAGGGAGTGAGGACAAAGGGAAAACAGTGGGGAGATGGGTAGCACTAGTTCTGGCACACAGATCATTAGTAATGCGATACAACTCTTTGCTTGATTGTGCCTGGCTGATCTGATTAGTGTAAAAAACAGACTTTGCTTTGTGAACGAGGAAGGTCACAACATTCTTGGCTTTTTTGTACAATTGCTCATGTACAGTCAAACCAGACACCCTCCACTCCTTCTCGGCACGACGACGATCTCTCTTGGCCTGAAGCAGGTCATTACCAAGAAGACCAAACCACGGAGTCACCTTTCTCGATGACACCTTGCGTCTAGAAGCAGGGGCATGCTTATCTAGTACGGCCTTAAGGGCAGTATTATATTGATCAGCAGAGCAGTCTTCAAAGCGAGCCAACTCAGTGCTGAGATCGTTCTGGAATGCCACTCTATCAATGGCACTTAGGTTACGCACAACACGGTACACGGGGACAGGAGACGGTAGGACCATATCAAACTGCGCTAACACACAGAAGTGGTCTGACTCCAGAGCCCGCGTCACCTCTGACACACGATGAATTCCATCAGAAGGTCTCTCGATCACCAAGTCCAGAGTATGACCATGCTTATGGGTGGGTTCAACCACCGTCTGACGTAGATTGTACATACTAAGGAGATCGAGGAGCTTTCTAGCACTCCGATCTTGCGGAGAGTCCACATGAAAGTTAAAGTCACCCAACAGACACACATGACCATGCAGTAAATTACAATGATCTAGCAGCTCGGGCATCTGTTCGAAGAACATGACCTCAGTTAGCTTGTTCTTTGAGGTCGGCCACGGTCTATATAAACACATGAAGTGAACAACACTGTGCACAGATGTAAGCGACACCTGTACAAGCTCAAACGACGCATGTCCGACATATCATCACACAAGCCGTTGGACAACACGATGACATGCTGATAGGGTAAAGAAAAGGAAATTCTGATGGTATGGCCACGTCACCAAAGCATCAGGTCTTGCAAAGACCAAACTGCAAGGCACGGTGCAAGGAGGCAGAAGAAGAGGGAGACAGGAAAAGAGGTGGTAGGATAACTTTCGAGAATGGCCTAGCTTGACATTGAGCGAAGCCAGGAGGGTTGCTGGGGACAGATAAAGATGGAGTATGCTGGTTAAACGATCATCTGTGGTGTCCCAACGACCTTCTATTTCTGTTTGGTTTTATGATTTTAAAAGGTACAAATATATCTAAAATGCAATGGAAACAAACAAAAGTCTCTAACTATTATACACAAACGTTAATGCAAAATTGTCAAAATTTGGCACTTTTTTTTAAACCATGGAGCTAAATCTTGAAAGCGACAACAAAAAAACAAAACAAAAATTACACACGTGTTCATGTTTGAACACTTTGTATGTGTAATTTTAGTCATTCGTTTCAGCTGATAATAAATTGTTAGCTGTAATTTTGAGTAAGCATAATTATTTTAATAAATTCTATGATTCTTTTATTTTCAGAACATCCGGCTGTTATGCCTCGAGTTTCCCTGGTTGCAGTGAAGTCACTGTAGTCCAAGGACGATCCAGGAAGCGTTTGAAAGAAAGACGTCGCCTTCCATCACCATCACCATCTTCATCGCCTTCGTCTTCATTGTTCTCATCAGGTGACAGCTGGTGTGTGTCAGTACTTATTGCATTTTATAGTAGTGTTGCTTGCTTTGAAAAAAAAACAACGCCAAAACACTTTGATTGCAGTATAACATTGCAAAGGGAGAGGTGGTAGGCGGAGGTGATGAGAGTATGGATGAGGTAGGTGGATGGGGAGATTTGTGCACATGGCAGAGCTTAATATCCTTGTTGAATCCCGAGTGAGGGTAACTGTAGATTATAGTCACACGACACCGAAGCGTATAGGCGACTACTGGTCACATTATTCTGACACCAGCGAACCAGTTGAAGGTAAGGGGAAAATAATATGGTCACACATTGGCCAATCCGGGATTCGAACCAGCGACCTTTCGGTTACTAGCAAGACGCTCTTACCAACTGAGCTACCCGGCCCCTCGCTTTAAATGCGATTATTTAAATTAACGTCCCCGGACACAGAGCGTATAGGGGACAAAACGCTTTAAATGTGTTTTGCTTGTTCCTTTTATACTTTGAAGAGGCTGAGTAGTACATTCAAAAAAATTAGATTGCAGAATATAATACTTCATTGATGAATCAGTAGACAGTGTTGTCAGTCAATTCCTTTTTGTAGTTGAGCCAGTTCAAGCCTCTACTCTTTTCAACTTCCATTCCCTTCTCCCAACCTAGGCCCAACACCCCACACCCCATCCTCTGATCACCTTCATCCCTTGGTTTGAAAATGTTCTCATGCCGCTGAATTTGTTCTGTTGTTTAGCTCCTGTGTTCTGATTTTGCTACTTGTTTGCAGTGGGACTGAAGAGGAGCAGGCGAATTCTACAGACTCTGATTCATCGGGTCCTGTGAAGAAAGAAGATTTGTGCACTTTTTTAAAATTAGAAATGTCTGTGTGCATTATAAATGTGCATGTTTATTTTAAAAAAAAATGTTTTTGATTCTTGTTAAAGGCAGTTATTTGAATACAATACAACTTTAATATGCCAAAAAGATATAATTACAGGAATTACAGCAAGAGCTGGATCACGTTTTATATACATTAAGAATTCACAATAATTCATAACTAAGATGATTCTTGTCTCTATTTTTTAACAGTGTGTTGCTTGACAAAGGCCTAGGCCGAAGATTTGTGCACTTTTTAAAAATTAGAAATGTCTGTTGGCATTATAAATGTGCATTTTTATTTTAAAAAAATGTTTTTGATTCTTGTTAAAGGCAGTTATTTGAATACAATACAATAATTACAGAATTACAGCAAGAGCTGGATCACGTTTTATATACATTAAGAATTCACAATAATTCATAACTAAGATGATTCTTGTCTCTATTTTTTAACAGTGTGTTGCTTGACAAAGGCCAAGGCCGAAGATTGGTGCACTTTTTTTTAAATAAAAATGTCTGTTGGCATTATAAATGTGCATTTTTATTTTTTAAAAATGTTTTTGATTCTTGACACTTTCAAAATAAAAATTTTAACAAATTATGTCTTTTTTATGTTTTTTATGTTTGTTTTACATTACCAGTTCTCTGCTTTCTTATTTTTCCATTCTTATTCTTTTCCAATGAAGATTTGTATACTTCTCCACCCTTCTCATTCATTCTTTCTCCTCATTATTTCTTTTCCTCTGGAGATTTTATGCTTTTTCTCCACCCTTCTCCTAATTCTTTTTCTTTCTATTAATTCTTCTTCATACTTCCCATTCTTCTTCTTCTTTCTCTTTCTAGAATTTTCTTCAGTGATTTGATTTAGATCTGGAAGTAATAAATTGAACATGAAAATATTATCCATAATTAACACTTAAGAACAATATCCTTCCAGTTTGGACTCAAATGACAACCTTTTTAACCATAAAATACAAAGCAAATGTAAGCGAAGTAAATACAACAAGAATGTTTGCTTAATGCCCCATATTTCTTTTCGATTTTTACTGATATCAGCTAACCATTTCTTGGCTATGGGGAGAAAAAGAGGGTCACACACTGACCTATCCAGAGGTAACAACCTCAGATCTTTTGGTTCTCAGTTCAATGCTTTTACCATTGAGCTACCGCCCGGCTCTTAAAATAACTGGCGGATATGGCACTGTAGATGCCAGGTCTCAGGTCGGTAAAATCAGAACCAACGAAGATATAAACCTCAGTAGGTCCGTTGTTTGTTCGTTTTTCTTCCAAGTCCAAAACCCGCTCAAGACTTGATTGATTGATTTATTGTTGCTTTAGGTCCAGCGGACTCCTCCGAGCCAAATCAGGACCGGACAACCCCCGATCCGCATAAAAGATCTGCTGAAACAACCCTAGTGGGAAAATTGAACGCCCTCCACCGGCCAGTCACTTTACAATAAAGACATCCCACGCGGGGGACGGCTGAGGGTTTACCTCAACTACGCGAACCCCCGGTTACAAAAACAAAATAGAATACAACCATCATTACAAATCATCAACGAAACATATACATATAAAATGCCTATATTGCTAAATACTAACATCATAGGAAGCCCTAGTGACCACCCAGCAGAAAGCGTCCAACACTCCCAAGCTGGTCCAACAGACCTCATACACAAACAAGGAGTCTTGTCCAGGAAGAGTTTTCAAGAAAAAAGGTAGGTCATTGATCTAGCGAAGAAGAAGATAGTATAGCAGAGTGATAGGACAGAGCAGGAATGGGAAAGAGTATATGAGGAAGATAGCAACAGTGGGAATTTAAAGCACTAAATTTCCATAAAGTGGGGATACTATTTATACTGAAACCCCCGGCACTCCAACGGGGGTACTGTTGCCGCAGTGAATCTGTCATGCCTACAAAGGCAAGACAGGTTTTCAACTGGGGCTTTCACTGTTCCCTTTATAGGTTAGAACAATCTACAGTGGCAAGATTGCTCATGACCCCAAGGGGTCCGCTCAAGACGGGCACAATCCAGTTGTAGAAATGGGATTTGGATGGGATAAAGCACATCAGGATCAGGGAGGACATGGCACTGTCCTTCAAAAGTATATTTTTCAATAACAGCTCTAATTCTATACAGTAGCCTATATACCTACTGAAAATATTGTAATTGAAATTATGAAAACGAAATCAGATGAAGTTCTGAGCAATAGTAAAAGTTGTTTCATTAGTTGAATTAAACAAAAAGTGCTAGTGTACTGCACACATGTACTGAAAATCTTGCAAATTCAACCTTGGTCATTTATACTTTTTGGTTCTGTTCGTGTGTGTGATAAACCCAGTTTTTTTGACAGAAACCCAGTGTCCCATTATACTATAAACATGCATGTGTAAGAACCCACTGGTATCAAATGAACCCACTATTTCATAGCACAATTTCTCCTGTTGTTTTTGTCAAAAATGAAAATGGTTGTGACAGATACCCTTACAAGAGGCTATTGTATCCGTTGAGTGAATAGGAATGGTCTTTAATGAAGGGAAAGGATGGAACCCAGTTTGCCTAGTTTTGAACATAAACCCACTGTTATAGTTCTGAACGTATGTGTGTGTGTGTGTGTGTGTGTGTGTGTGTGTGTGTGTGTGTGTGTGTGTCTGTCTGTGTGTGTGTGCTAAAAATTAAGAATGGCACAGCATTTCAGCTTAAACTGAGACTGTCCCCAAAACATGTTTAAGCCCCAAGCTCACAGCTTTGAAAGATAATCAAATAACACAGGGTTCTGTTCATTCTCAAAAAAAAATAAATTCCATATTGATTTCCTAAACAACAAAATTGAATATGTAGTTGAAGTGTGACAATAATAACATATTTTTAACAAAGATCGTCTAACCAGTTGAAGAAGGTTTGTACGGCATGTGGACCCACATCCTCCACTTGCTGAGCTCCGAATGGACCAACATTAGCTTTAATTCCTCCTGTTCCCATGGCTATTAACACCAGCCCCACCATGTACAACGCTCGTCTGCCAGTCTGAAAGGATTTACAACAACAAATTATACAAATAAACAACTAATCATTCTTGCATCAAAATCGATTCAGCCAATTTTTAAAAATTGTTTAACTGACAGCGACTTTGAGCTTTCAAGGGACAAAAACAAACAACAGAGAGCCAGTGGTTAAAGCATAGTACAATTAATCATAATCAGTTCAGTCATTCTTGAGATAAGACAAAAAAAAATGTTTTTGGAAGTATTAAGTAAAATTTGAAGTGATGGACTGACCAACCGACTGACCTACTACAACTGGACTGCGACTGATAGAATGGCCATCATTTGAAGTGTCTGGTCGCCAAAAATCAACAAATGCATTCCAGCAGGTTTTGAGATACTAAGCAAAATGTGTTTTACAACAATGTGACACACGCGATCTTGACCTTTGTGGTAGAGTGAGCAAATAATTCTGATTGCATGGGAGGCTGGCCACTAGGGGGTGATGTTCCTATGAAATGTGGTCAAAATCCATTCCGTTCACGGTTGTTCTTTGAGATATGGCGAGCACTGGACTGATGGACAGACAAAAAGAGAAGCTACTGGTTCTTTCTGATTCCCGAATAATTCAAAGTATTCCCATATATATATATATATATATATATATATATATATATATATATATATATATATATATATATATATATATATATATATATATATATATATTTAGAGAGGAAGAGGGGGAGAGAGAGAGAGAGAGAGAGAGAGAGAGAGAGAGAGAGAGAGAGAGAGAGAGAGAGTGAGAGAGAGAGAGAGAGATTATCTGGAAATACAAAAAACAAATGACCTCTAATCATTAGTTTGATTTCATTATTGCTATTTTTATTCTAACTTTATTCATTTAAAAGACTTGAAACCAAGTTTGGCTGGTTTTCTTAGTTATAACCAATTTTCTGACCTTGTTAAGTTTAACTGACTTTCTTAAAGTAAAACGTCTTCAAAATAAACCACTGACATGTCTGCATTTCCTGACCTTCACTGAATATAAATCTATATCATATTTTAAAAAAAATGTAATCCTGAAATTAGGCAATGAATGACCAGAGAGAAAATAAAGTAGAAGGGCAAAGCCTCCATGACTCACATGCTCCTTATTGAACTTGCAATATTTAACATGATAACAAGTGCCCAGAAAAAAACAAAATAAAATGTTAAAATGCAAAGTTATACTGATTGATCTTTCTAAGCTCTTGACCTTGAGATGACACTGACCTCTGGCTCCAAATACACTCATGTATTATCAAATAAAGTATAGCAAAAGTTGTATTATGCCCAAAAAAGAGTGACACTGACCTACAGTGACCTTGACCTTGGGATGACCTTGACCCTCATGTGATCATTCATGCATGTCTGATCAAATAACTCAATGTTGTTGCATACTATGGGTGAAATAAACAACCATTCCACTGTAGAATTACCTGTTTTTGGCATGTTTTTGCAAGGCCTAAAATGATCTTGACCTTCAAAATCAATGCAAAAACGGAACAAATACAAAAGATCAATCTACCATCTCTATAAGTACAACATGACTGGACTTTACATCTCTCAGTTTAGGGTCAAGGACACTTCAAAGTATCTATACAAACTGACTTTGGACAGCTTCGGTGACCTTGACCTTGGAATGAGGCTGGCCAAATTTACAAAGTATGTGTATCTCATTGATATCTATCATGCATTAAAAAAAAGGATATTATTTATTAACCCAGAGAAAAAATAATGAAATTTTGAGAAAAATTGTCTTTTTTAACCAACATTTGATTACTCTGTGACCTTGACCTTGAAGTGAAGTAATTCATTCACTGATCATTTATGAGGTCTGATGGGAATACACCCTTTTACCAAATTTAATTGTGATAATCGAAAGAGGCTTTGAGTACTTTAGACACTTTAAAGTTTTTGCACAGACAGACAGCGGATGACAAACAGACAGATGGAAATACATTTTTTTCCATATCATTTTTGGATTATTTAGGTCTCATCTCGCACAGATTTGCAAAAATCTTGATTTTTTTTTTTTTTTTTTAGTTTGTGAGTACATAGACTCACATTGCTATGCATGCGAGTCAAAAAAGGAAAATTAGGGTAACACCAGGAAATGAATGTCAGTGACAAGTAATCAAATGTAACATGTGCACTGGTTGAATGAGTACACTTTCAAATGGATGTGAGATAGTGAATCACAGATAATATGAGTATCAGAGACTCCGCAACATTTCCATCCAACTGTTCGAGTCACAAGATTCTCCACTGTTCAGTTTTAATATCAAGCTACATTAAGATGTACTAGTTAAACCTCTATTAAGGCAGGATCTCAAATTCTTATCATACACTGATAGGCTTAGTAAAGCAAAAAGAACTTAACAAAACATATCAAGTATCCAAATCTTGAAGCAAGTGGCTTGTGATAATAAAATACTTTGTTTACTTGGTTACTTGTACAAGGCGAATGAGACAACATTGAATAATGCACAATGTAATGTGTGGAGGAGTGTGGAAGTGGTGAGTGTGGACACTGATTACAGATCGCCACACTTTGTGACTGATTGAGGTGAAAAGCATGTTTATAGCAGCCATTATTATTATTATTATTATTATTATTATTATTATTATTATTGTTATTACTATTATTATTAGTAGTGCTATTATTATTATTACTATTATTACTATTATTACTATTATTACTATTATTATTATTATTATTGTTATTATTATTATTATTATTATTATTATTATTATTATTATTATTATTATTATTATTATTACTATTTTACTAATTATGTGTTGTGAATGAGTGGAGTGAATGACTGCATATTGATAATCCAAGTGTCTGCTATTTTGAATGAAATCACTGTCACAGAGGCAAAGGGACAATATATTTTAATACATACCGCTACTACTTGTACTTAAATGGAGCCAAATTTGAAATGATATTTTCCGACATTCATACTAACAGCAGTAAGGATAATTTGATTCCTGCAACAGCTGAAAGCTTATGTGAAAGCCTGGGTAAATTGCAATATTTGTAATCATAACAAATACTCATACAGGAAAGGCTATAAAACCTAGAAAGAAAGAACATTATTTCGAATGAATATTCATTGCTTAAAATATGAAACTGTGGCTGCCATAAAATGTTAAAATGTAAGAATATATAAGCATGTTGAGCTCTGAACTCATTTAAAATCAAGCCACAAAGGCAGCGTTACTACTAAATTATTTCAATTAGACTACCAGTAATTTAAATAAATATAAATTCACTGTAAATTTTGCTTTTAAATTTTTTTTTTAAAATATGTACATAGGTATATATTTAATTAATACTAACCACACCAAACTCGTAAGAATCGTTATTGAAGAAGGACTTGTAATCTATGGCAGCACAAGGTAAAAGGAACAAACCTATAACAAAGCCAAAGAGCAAACATAGAGGAATACACTTTTTACAAATTATATCATCAGGTAATAAATAACTAATCAACTGAGGAGCTAAAATTAAATTACATGGAAGTGAGTGGGAAAGTAAGTAAAACTAATCATTCAATATTTCTGAGTATAACATGTTATGTAGAAAAAATTTATATATAAAAATAATAATATGAATATTAATTATCATGCCTTCCTCTATACACCCACCCTCCTACCCTTTCACATCTACACCCTTTTAAACACACAAAACATACATTGACTTTTAAATTTTAATTGTATTAATAAAATGACATAACTTTTCATTCAAATCCAAGGCAAATGGTATAAACAGAATAAAACTTTCATTCAATTTGGCAGTGTCCATTAACGTCAATGAATTGTTCTTATAAAACGTAGCTTTTCCAACTCAAGAGATGCTGAAGGCATTTGCTGAGAAGCAGCATCTCGCTAAAGCTGCCCAATATGCCAATCTGCTGCTTGATGCGCATCATCTTATACCACGGACAACTGAGCACACCTAAATGACCTAGTCCTTCCTGGTTGTATTTATCTTTCTGGAGCTCATTTTATCTAGGACATTCATTCCACTATCTTTAGTCTTATCTTTATTTTCATCCAACTTTCCATATATATGAACAGTGCAATCAAAGAAATCTTGGGTAAATTTCGAGGTGTGGTTGTGACTGAAGAAAAAAGGGAAACATTTACAAAATCTTACCTAATAGGTAGATCATAGCAGATCCATAAATGGTATTGTACTTCCCAAGGTAGACATCAGCAATGTAACCACCTAAGATGGGTATGAGGTATACCGTTCCTGTCAGGAAGAAAATAAAATTCTCTGTCATGAAAAGAAATACCATTCCTTGTAATGAAGATTAAAAATAACACAGCTCTTCTGTGTTCTGAGTATATCTCTGTCATGCAAAAAGAAACAAAGAAAAAGCATGCCATTGAAATCATGAAAGGATCACAACAAAGCTACCAAATTTAAGTTCTAATAGCATATGAATAATTCCTTTGTTTTCTTTGGATGTTGTTTCTAAATTAAAGATTTTTTTTTTAAAATTCAGAAGAAAGAAAAACGTGTTGATGACAAATGAAGCAAAATCTGCATACATAATTTAGTTCAGCATTGTGATGTTTTTTGTTTTTTTTTAAATCCTGCCAATGAAACAAAATCTATACTTCACACTGGTATACTTTTCGTTAAGAAACTATTCTACAAACACACTATAGTCCAGAAAAACAAAAACAAAAACAAACAAAACCCTAGAATTGGACTTTGATCTTTCTATGCTTGTGACCTTGAGATGACATTGGCCTCCGCCTCCAAATACTATCATGTACTATCAAATAAACTACAGGAAAAGTTGTATTTGTATTATGCCAAAAAATACAGTGACCTTGAGAAGACCTTGACCTTGGGATGATCTTGACCTTCAAGTGACCTCTCACTCATGTATGATCAAATAACCCAATGTTGCATACAATGGGTTAAATAGAGCCATTCCAATGTATGATTACCTAATTATTGTATGTTTTTGCAAGAAGGCCTAAAATGACCTTGACTTTCAAGATCAACACAAAAACGTAACATACATGAAAGATCAATCTCTCATCTCTAAATACAACAAGTTTGGATTTTATATCTCTCATAATTTAGGGTCAAGATCACTTCAACATACCTATACTAACTGACTTTGAACAACTCCAGTGACCTTGACCTTGGAATGAAGTTGACCAAATTAGCATACTATGTATTTCTTATTGATATCTATCATACGTCAAAGAATTATGAGTTTAATATTAATAACTTTGAAAAAAAAAAGTTAAATTTTGTGAAAGTCATTTTTTGACTAACATTTGTTTACCCAGTGACCTTGACCTTGATGTGAAGTCATTCATTCACTGATCATTTATGAGGTCTCATAGATATACACCATCTTACCAAGTTTGGTTGTGATATTTGAAATAGGTTCTGAGATATTAATCCACTTGCAAGTTTTGCACAGCCAGATTGCGGACGGCAGACAGATGGACACTTTTTTTTTGTTTTGTTTAATGTAATGTTTGGACTATTTAGGATTCATCTCGAAAAGATTTGCAAAAATTTGCAACAACTTTTTTTTTAAGGTGAGTACATAGACTTACATTGCTAGGCATGCGAGTCAGTTTAAAAAAATCACTTTGGTATAGCCTAACATCACCTTGACTTTGATAGTCTAAAATCACCTTGCTTTTAGTATAGTTTAAAATTACTTTGACTTCACTATAGTCTAAAATCACTACAATACAGTTCAACTTTACCTTAAGTAACAAATGTACTTAATTCATTTAAAAGAAGAAAAAGAAACTATTGTAATTTCTACATACCAGAAAAGACCAGACTGATGGTAGCTGCATCATTGCTGGAGAATTTCAGCACACTTGTACAGAACAGAATCAGGTTTGCTACCACCCCATAGTACGCAAGGCGCTCACACAATTCTGTTGATAAGACACATAAAACCACTCCAAGCTTTCTCGGGCTGATCTCAGAAAGTGGCTGCAACAAATAAATAAAACCCATGAAAGATAACATAAATAAACAAATATTACATAAATACCTCAATTAATAGTAAATAAGATTGTCAAAAACAGACTCTTTGAGAAACCATGGCTGTATTTTTTCAATCTGCAGCAAACAATGGTTCTCAGGTTCAGCATCATTAATGACTAAATCAGCCGAGTGATCTAGAGGTGTGTCTGACGAAGGCAATATGCAGTTATAGTTGAACACCTGCCACACACTTTGCTTTCATTCTCAACACCTATAACAGCTGTGTGATTCCACCATGGAGACTCAACAATTAGTACTCCAAAACAATCATGTACACTACTGAGTATAACAATTAACATAAAAGGTTTAATATTGTTAATTTTCATGGAAACATTCTAATTGTTTGTATGGAGTTACCAGCTCTTCATCATTTAGCCCAATCCAAAGTTAATGTAGGATTTTTACAAACACAGTTGTTTTTTGTTTGTTTTTTGCCAACTGAGCACATGCAGATATTAAACTAACAATTAAACTACCTTTTGATATAACTGTACAAGAACACCAAGTTTAACTGTATAATTTGAATTCGTCTTTAGTTTAAATAACAACAACAACAACAATAATAATCCTATCCTATCCTATCCTGTCCCATAACCCGAAGGTCGTAGGGGCACCACAGATGATCGCTTAACCAGCATACTCCATCTTTCTCTGTCCTCAGCAGCCCTCATGGCTTCGCTCAGTGTCAAACCAGTCCATTCTCGAATGTTGTCCTCCCACCTCTTTTTCGGTCTCCCCCTTCTTCTACCTCCTTGCACTGTGCCTTGCAGAATGGTCTTTGCAAGGCCTGATGATCTGGTGACGTGGCCATACCATCGGAGTTTCCGTTTCTTCACCACTGTGAGCAGGTCATCGTGTTGTCCAATGGCTTGTGTGATGGTCTGTCGGACTTCAACGTTGGTGATGTGTTGGGTATAGGAAATGCACAGAAGTCTTCTGTAGCACCTCATCTCCATGCTTTGTATTCTTCGTTGGAGATCTGCTGTGAGGGTCCATGCTTCGCAAGCATATAGGAAGATGGAGATGACCAGAGAGCGCAGCAGTCTTACTTTGGAATGTAGACTGATGGTTCTGTCTTTCCAAATGGGCTTCAACCTTGTCAGGGCAGCAGTTGTTTGTGCGATCCTGGAGAGGACTTCCTGTCGAGACCCATTGTCTGACACAATGGCTCCTAAATATTTGAAGCTGTGCACTGTGTTGAGGGATTGGCCTTGTACTTTGATGTCCGTGTTGATGCCATTGGTGTTGTTGGTCATCATTTTGGTCTTCTCTGCACTTATTTCCATTCCATAAGCTCTGGAGGTGGTGTCAAGCCTCTGTACAAGCTGTTCAAGTTCTTGTTCCTCTCCAGCCAATCCATCAATATCATCTGCAAAACGAAGATTGGAGATTGCTCTGCCCCCTATGCTGACTGTGCCTTCGTGATCTGCAAGAGCATCTGACATGATGCGCTCTAGGAAGATGTTGAAGAGTGTTGGAGAGAGTAGGCATCCTTGACGCACACCGATTGTTGTTCTGAACCAGTTCCCGATGACGCTGTTATGGAGGACTGCACTGGTAGCCTTGTCATACAGGCTTTTGATGACTTCTATAATTTTAGGGCTGATGTTGTACACTTTCATGGTTGCCCATAGAGCTGCATGCCAGACTCGGTCAAATGCCTTCTTGAAGTCTATGAACACATGATATAGATGTTGTTGGTGCTGTAGGTATTTCTCACAGATTATTCTGAGGTTAAAAATCTGTTCAGTGGTACTTCGCCCTGCCATGAATCCTGCTTGTTCTTCAGCTATGATTTGTTCAGCTTGTGGTTTCAACCTGTTGAGTATTATTTTCAGGAGGACCTTGCTGGGATGGCTGATGAGGCTGATGGTGCGGTAATTTTCACACTCCTGAAGGTTACCTTTTTTGGGAAGAGTGATGACAAGCGACTGGGTCCATGGTGTAGGCCATTCCCCACTCTGCCAGATCAGGGTGGAGAACAACTGAATCAAGAAATCTCTGAAATCCGGCCGGGGCCCAGGGGCCAAGCCCCGGTATTCGCCCCCTGGAAGAAAATGAATTTATGCTATTTTGAAAGTAATTTAGGGCCTCTCCTGAAAGCAAAAAGCACAAAGTAAACATGAATAGAAACAACAACAACCAAAAAAAATTATGCACATGTCTTTCAAAAAAGTTAAGAATCTTGATTTGTAGGCCTAACAAAGTTTGAGGTCCACCACTGTTACACACAAACTCCACATTTCAAAATTTACTGGGCACACGTTTGTCTATTTTTTAGCTGTAAACAGGCAAGAATTTTTATAATTTTAGAGATATTTAGGGGTACGTTAGTAAAAACACTACATTTTAGGTATTAGTGACTAGTGTATAGATTTAAATGAAATAAAATGCAAAATGAACAGAAATAAATCTCTTTTGATTATCTACCTTTTTATACTTCTCTTGTCATGTCTTGTTTTTGATTACTCCATGTGTATACAATAAAAAAGTTTTAAAAAGTCCAAACAAGCCCCCTCCTCTTCTTCACTTTCATGCCAGTCTGAAAGATCGTATGCATGCACACTACTGACACTAATTGTCTAATGTCAGTACCGATCTCTTCCTCCGACTCCAAGTCCATTTCTCTCACTTTAATGTCTGATAAATGGAAGCCTGTAAACTCTTCTTCATCAGTCGAAGAATCCAAACCATCCATTTTAGACACACACTGTGACACAATAAAATTTGAAAAAAAAATCGAAAAAACGAACGCATCACAGAGAAAACTTGTGGAAATGCAGTCGAATGTTTTTACAACAGAATTTAACCGGAAGTCAATTGCCGGAAGTCTCGCAATCTTTCAAAACACGCGAGAATATAACCACATGGTTGATACGGACGCTTTTGGACGTTTTGCCTGTTTAGACCTTCGGCCCCTTTTGGCCGCTATGCCCAGTAAAGGGTAGCCCTCAGCTTCTCACACTCGGAACTCAATATTTTTTTCTCGGAAATGCAAATGCATTCCGCGGAAATCCGCGGATTCGCGGAGAATTCTCCACCCTGCAGATCTTGTTACAGATAATGGTGAGAGCATCAGTCATCGCTTCTCCTCCTGCTTGTAGCAGTTCCGCTGGTATGTTGTCCACTCCCGCTGACTTCCCTTTCTTCAGCGATTGCACTGCTGCCTCAACTTCTTCCCGGAGAATTGGGAGGATTTCTTCTTCTTCTCTGCTCTCGGGACATGCTAGAACTGATGGGTCTCCATTTGGTGTATGGTTGTAAAGGTCAGAGCAGTACTCTGTCCATCTGTCCAAGACTTCTTGTTCTTCTGTAAGGCAAATGCCAGACTTGCTTTGGATAGTGGAGACTTTGGGCTGTTTAACACTTGTCAGCCGCTTCACAGTCTGGTAGGCCTTCTTGCTGTTGTTCTTGTTCAGATTGTTCTCTATTTCCTGGCATTGATCTTCTATCCAGTTCTCCTTTGCTGTGCGCATGCCTTTTCGGATGTCATTGTTGATTTTTCGGTAGACATCAGCTCCCTGTGAGGTGTTCTTTTTCTTTTTTAACTCTCTTCGTTTATCACACAGATCCAAAAGTTCAGGTGTGATCCACGGCTTCTTCAATAATAATAATAATAATAAATAAATAAATAAAAGATGTATACTGTATGAAGAAACATTAAGAACATATTTTACAATCTAACCATAATAATAATAATAATAATAATAATAATAATAATAATAATAATAATAATAATAATAAATAAATAAATAAATAAATAAATAAATAAATAAATAAAAGATGTATGTGTATGATTCTGAAGAAACATTAAGAACATATTTTATAAATCTAACCTTGGGTGTGTACTGCTGTTCAATTTTCAGTGATCCCTCTGATCTCTGACTTCTGAGCGACGCGTTTGTGGTGTGAGAATTATCATGTAGCAAAGGTTGATCTTCTAAAGCGGACATCATGTCTAGGGCCTGCATAGGAAACAAATTGAAGCAAAATGATAGACATTAGTAATTCTCAAAAAGGAAATTTTAGTTTTAATTATATGCAGTCTAATAATAATTAGATAATAAGGTATTCAATGCAGTCAATCTAAAATTTCAACAATAAAAATTAGATTTCTTTTCCGTCTTCTAATTGCGATCTTCTTTTTCCTTACACCACATGTTTGAGTGATTGGTGTGTATTTGTTGTGTGTGTGAGAGAGTGGGTGGAACATGTGAGCATGCATGTTGATACATTGTGAGCCTGACTGGTGATTTGGGAAAATACCATCCAGTATTATTAATATTATAAATTATAAAACTAATTTCCATTTTGCTAATTTCTGAATGTTTATAATTTAGCTTTGCAAACACTAAGTACTTTCACTGTTGTAAAACAAACTCATATATCAGCAACAACATCTCGCACAATCAATAATGTAAACAACAGAAAGCATGTAACAGCTGGAACAAAATTAATACATGTTATCAATCTGCAGGCTAACGACCAACTAATTACATATAGGCCTACACATTAACACTTGTAATAATTGCATGTCGCAAGTTTAGGCTGATGCGAATGATTGCAGCCTAATATTAAGCACAATCACAACAAGGAAGTTCTGCTAAGTCATTCTATTTGTCATGGGACAAATCTTTAAAACAACAAACAACAACAACAAAAATAAACCGCGAAACATCTGTTTACTAACTAAGCAGCTTAGTCAGTGTACCAATGGTAATCGATCGCAATGGCAATGCCAGGTCGAATCAGAACTGCCGGTGGTGGGTTAATCAACTTTTTCACACCAACAGCCTCACCACCATCAGCGGCAACAGGTGCGCCAAGAAATAATAACTTGTAACTTGACAGCTTTCCTCACGAGAAGTAGGCTAGGCCTAGCAATTCATATCCTAGTAATCAGCAGACATGTTTTTATCATGTGACTGCAAAGTGTTGTGGTCATATGACCTTAGAGGAAATGGGGTTTTTCCGTTCGCACTGTGAGTTCTGCGCATGCACTAGAAGTAGAGAGAGGAAAAATAGATGATGATGATTGTAATGTTGTGAACACTAGTCGATATTGATTATTGAACATTTTTTTGTAAAGTGATTTGTAATCACGCCGAGTTTGAGTTGTGTGAACGTATGATGAGATCGAGGTTTCCTGGTATTTAAGCAAGGATACCTGAGCTATGGGATTCATAGATAAATAGAGAGAATTGAAAGTCAGTTTTTCCCGTCTTCTCTATTTCTTTATATGACATTCTCGCATTTTTTTTTCATGGTGTGAGAAGTGGGAAACGAACTCTATACAGCAAAAATGACTTCATCCATGCAGAATCCAAACATAAATTGGGACTCCAGAAACCTGCAAGAAGAATGCCAAAAATTCAAGTAGCATGCAGAACTTTTATTTGCTGGAATCCTGCACAAGTCGGCGGAACCCGAGAAGTGCGCATAACTCCTCATATGGGTGGGAAATGGGAAGAAACATATACAATGCCTGGAGTTTATCGGACGAAGAAAAGAGGAAAATGCAAGTACAACACACCACTCTAAAAAAAAAAAAAAAAAAAAAAAAAATCGCTTTTTGTCCAATAATATCTTTTCCTGAACAAAAAGTGACAGATCGGCGAATCTTTTGAGACTTTCACTCGTTCACGTTTACGTTATGTAACTTTATAGTCCCCAACACAAGTGTGACGGTGGGACTATTGTTGCTGGGCTCTGCACAATGAAATGCTATTACCCACTCGTCTTTAGTCGATGGGGATCGCTAGTAAATCTCCCTGTGACTCGACTTAATACATTTATATGTTTAGCTCGGTCTGTGTTTAGGCTGGGTTTACAGAGATAGAAAGAAAAATGGTAAAAGGACACTGTCACACTAGCTCTCACATGGCTATGAAACATAGGTAGTCCAGCCACTTGTTAACAGTAAATGTCACACATTTATTTCCTCTACTCTATACACGATCTGCTAAGTACGATACTAACTTAAAAGTTCAAATGTCTCTTTGAATGGTTCGCTCCCTGATAGTTCTATGCAGCTACTGTATCATCATCGGGCACTTGATGCGTTCTGCCCAAAGGGTCAGAGTTCTGGAAAGGTGGACTAGTGTTGTCCTTGGCTAACAGTTTTGGTGCACTTAGCAATTTGCACTTAGCTCAAAATTAGAAGAGCTGTGTTGTGGTTGATTCTTTGATGAGCTGTGTTGTTGTGGATTCTTCTCCTTGTTGACAGACTGGTGGGCTCTCATCGCGCAGTGCTTGAGAAGCCGATGCAGGCCGACTTTCAGTGAAACTTTTCCTTGTCTTTCGTCTGGTCGGGCCCACGATGCCTGCTGGTCTTTTTGACAATGTCAGGCCGTGGCTAACTTGGTTGAATAGAGTTTCAACAGTTCCTGCTTTAGTCTTCAAAGGAGAGATCTCTTAGAGCGTAGCTCTGTCTTGCTTGCAGTCTAGGGGCTCTGCGGCTTCTACCAGAAGTTCATCCCCAACTTCAACAGCATAGCCGTGCCACTGACCAATGGAACCCGGAAATCACACCGGACAAAGTCGTTTGGACAGCCGAATGCGAGACAGCATTCCAAACCCTCAAGGACAAAATGACATCAGCGCCAGTACTCCACCTACCAGATTTCACGCAGCCCTTCATTCTTCGCACCGACGCCAGTGACTTAGGCCTCGGAGAAGTACTGCTATAGCGCAACCATAAGAACACAGAGACGCTATTCCCTGTCGCCTACGCCAGCAGAAAACAGACCCGCCGAGACACACTACGCCACGTCGGAGAAGGAATGCCTTGGACTGGTCTGGGCCATACAGAAGTTCCAACTATACCTCTATGGGACCCACTTCACAGTTCAGGTGGACCACCAACCCCTATCGTTCCTGGCAGCCTCCAAATCCTTGAACTCGCGCCTGAGGCGATGGGCACTCACCCTTCAGGCATACTCTTTCCAAATTGAGTACATCTCCGGCAAAGAGAACCACGGGGCCAACTACCTAAGTCGTCATCTCGTGGAGGACACATCAGCTGGCGCCCACCCAACACAACTAAGGGCCACAGCACCAGAATTCGTCCCCGTCCAGTAAAACCCTTGTCACTAGTGTCCATAGCTACCTGGCACAGCATTGCAGCTCAGGTAGAGCAACTTAACTAGTTTGTAAATATGACTCTAAGATAGTGCAGTGTTAAACTAGGCTCTGTAGTAGAAAAAGGTCGAATCCAGTAGTCATCGCCTTTTTCAGTTGAAGGAGCCTGTGATTAGAGACTAGATTTACACAGCACACACAGCACGATAGCTTCTCGCCTTACTTAGTCAGCTGTAACCTTAGTACATTAATGTTACTCTGCAGCAGACGACAGAAGTTTGCTGTAGGCCACACTTCTCTATGCGGACGCTGGCTCAGTAGGGAATGACCTCATTCAGCTTACGTACAGCCAATCCGGACCGCGGGCGCTTAGGTTTACCAGTTCTACCCGGTTTAGGCAGACAGCTTAGGTAGATTCATTCGTGTAGACTGCAAGGGGTGGACCAGGTCACCCACCGAGCACTCCGGGACACCACCGCCCTCGGGCCAGGCCTGGGGTCGAACAGTCACGGTCGCTCTAGTCGCACATCAGGGCAGCCGCCAACACGGCGGATTGACGTAAGGTATATCAAAAGGGGTCAGGCAATCGCGACGTGCCACCAAATAAGGGGGACCAGGTCCACCACAGGGGCACTACGCGAAGGTCCACTCGTCAAAGAATGATCTTATAATGACGCCAACGAAATGGTTCGAGACGCACAGACCGAATATAGTATGCCCCACAGAAAGGTCGAGAATAACTGCTTCATCAAGTCGAGAGATCAGCTGACCATGGAGAAAGCCATTGAAATCGAAGCAACGAAACAGCAGCTGGCTGCAATGCAGACAGAAGGGACTGTAGAAGTCATAAAGAAACGATGTTTTGACAACAGCTCAAGAGAAAGATCGATGTACATTACCACGACAGCAACAACGCCGCCAAGAAGGAAGACTACAAGAAGAAAGAAGTCAGAACAGCGACGCATACGACTGCAACAACTGCGGCAAGAGACCCGGACGGCGAGCCTGCCCAGCTTACAGCAAACGCTGCCTATCCTATCCTATCCTATCCCGTAACTCGAAGGTCGTTGGGGCACCACAGGTGATCGTTTAACCAGCTTACTCCATCTTTCTCTGTCCTCAGCAGCCCTGATGGCTTCGCTCAGTGTCAAGCCAGTTCATTCTCGAATGTTGTCCTCCAGCCTCTTTTTCTGTCTCCCTCTTCTTCTGCCTCCTGCACCGTACCTTGTAGGATGGTCTTTGCAAGGCCTGATGCTCCAGTGACGTGGCCATTTCATTGGAGTTTCTGTTTCTTCACCAATGTGAGCATGTCGTCGTGTTGTCCAATGGCTTGTGTGATAGTCAGTCGGACTTCGTTGTTGGTTATTTGCTGGGTATAGGAAATGCTGCTGTAACTATAATAAGCCCAACCACATCGCCAAATTATCCGCTCACAAAGAACTACGAAGACTGTCAACGACATAAAAGAATACGACGAAGAAGACGACGGCTCGTTCCTGAACATTGACGTCATCGCCGATGGAAAAGACCACCCAGAAACTCATACGCTAACATAAACCTGGACACAGGCGACGCACTACGATTCAAAGTCGACATCGGGGCACAGGCAAACGGAAGAAGACCAGAATCTCGTCAGCGTGAAGTCTTACATTCACAACGGCTGGCTAGACACGCGTCTCCGTCATCGATGGCATAATCCTCAAAGGCGAAAGAATCTTCGTTCCTGCCGCCCTGCGTCCCCAAATGCTGACCAAGATTCACTCTGGCAACTTCGGGGTAGAGAAAAGCCTACAACGAGCGCCGCAAGTCCTCTTCTGGCCAAGAATGGCGGTCGATATACAAGAACCCGTCGCCAACTGCACCGTCTGCAACGAGAGACAAAACGACAATTGTAAAGAGCCGATGCTGCCTCACGACATCCCCACACGACCCTTGAAGAAACTGGCTACAGACCTCTTCACCTGGGACGGCAAGGAGTACCTGGTCACCGTAGACTTTTACAGCCGCTACTTCGAGGTGGACAAGATGACCAGCATCACGCCAGCCGCAATCATCAGAAAACTGTCGGCACACTTTAGTAGACATGGCATTTCCAAAACCTTGATCAGCGACAACGGGCTCCAGTTCGCGTCCGGTGAATTCGCCCGATTTTCTGTTACATGGGACTTCAACTACGTTACCTTTACCAGATACGCGCAATCCAATGGCCTGGCCGAAAAGACAGTACAGGCCGTAAGAAACATCCTGGACAAGGCCAAAGCCAGCAAGGGTTCCGCTCTGCTCAGCATCATTGAGTACCGCAACACACCAGTAGACGGCCTAGAGTCCATAGCGCAACTATATTAATGGGTCGTCAGCTCCGGTCCGTCCTGCCAGCGACCGCGAACCAGTTACAGCCCAAGACCATCAACCTGCAGGTCGTCACGGCTCGACGTCAGCAGTGCCAGGCAGGCCCGAAGAAATACTGACCTCTCAAGCCGCCCGCTTCCCCCTTTGAAGACTGGAGATGAGGTCTTTGTTCAGCTGACCCCAGGTGACACCTCGAGTCACCTCCGTACCACGTGCGAACTGACGATTGCAGCCTGTACCGTCGCAATCCGTTTCATCCGAAAGCAGCCACGCCAAAATAAGATATTCCAGCCTTAGGTGGTCCAACAAGAAAAAGCAGAGCCCCCGCCACAAGCCGCAGCCCAAATCCCTGGACTTAACCCCTACACGACCCGATACGGGAGACCCGGGAGAACCCCACAGACTTAATTAAACGCAAGGTTTTCATGCAAGAAAAGTAAGCTGTCTATCAAGAGCTTTATATTTCATTATCAAGAAGAAAGACAGTATTACTACTTTATTGATGGTATTTTGCAATTAATTTATCACCAGTAGCCTGTAGGATGCCATGGTCTTATTTTATAAGGACAAAGTATGTAACATTTGTACATGTTATGAGTTACACATTAACATGGAGTTTTGTCGCGTCATGTTCGATGATTTTTTGTGAACTGCCAAAACTTTCTAAGCGAAACGTGTTCATTCAGTATTTGTATATGTATCTGATTGTGATAATGTCCTAGGAACGTAATTGTGATAATGTCTTATAAACGTAATCTATGTAATTTTCTTAAATTTGCGCTTGGTGTCTATGAATGCGTGATAGAGGATCTGGTTGTAGCGAAAAGCATGTTACGAGTTAGGACTTTCCATTAATTACAAATTAATGAATATGAGTATATGTTTTTTAGTTAGTGCTATAATTTTATAACAAGGGAGATATAATATTGTGAACGCTAGTCGATAATAATATTGAAAACATTTTAGTACATTGTAAAGCGATTTGTAATCACGCTGAGTTTAAGTTGTGTGAACGTATGATGAGAGGTTTCCTGGTATTTAAGCAAGGATACCTGAGCTGTGGGATTCATTCATGAGAATAAATAAAGAGAATTGAAAGTCGGGTTTCCCCGTCTTCTCTATTTCTTTATAATTATGCCATTCTCGTCTTCTTTACAATGATGTACACACACAAAAAAACAAAAAAAAAACCACAAGGATAATATAAAATACTGGCTGTAAATTACAATTAAAGTCTATAATAATTGATAGGTCTACCAAATGATTACAATTATATATGATAATATTTATAATATTATATTAGTTCATATTCCCCGGTGGGGGTAACGGGGGTTTCAGTATAAATAGTATCCCCACTTTCTGGAAATGTAGTGCTTTAAATTCCCACTGTTGCCGTCTTTCTCCTTTGTTCGTTCTCATTCCTACTCTGTTATATCAAGCTACTATACTATCTTCTTCTTTGCTAGACCAGTCACCTTTTTTTTTCTTGAAAACTTTTCCGGGACAATACTCCTCATTTGTGTATGAATTCTGCAGCTCGATTGGTCACAAAAAGTCGTAAATCAGTCCATATCACCCCCATTCTTGAGCAACTCCATTGGCTTCCTGTCCACAAACGCATTAAACACAAACTGCTTTCAGTTGCCTATCGCGCAGTTAAAGAGCACACTCCTGAATACCTGTTCGAACTTCTGAATGTGTACGAACCATCTCGCAGCCTCCGCTCATCTTCCAAGTCTTTATTTGTTGTTCCTGGGCACAAGCAACAACGAGACAAATGACAGGGGTCTGAGACTCTTGGAGTTTGCCAGATACAACAATCTGGTACTGGCAAACACGCTTGGTCTCCACAAAAACTCCAGACGATGGACATGGCACAGTCCTGGCGGGGAGCATCACAACCAAATAGACTACATCATGGTCAAGAAACGCTTCAGATCAAGCATCAACATTGGCAGGACACGTACTTTTCCAGGAGCAGACATCGGAAGTGACCACGATCTCGTGATGATGTCTTTCCGGCTCCACTTGAAGAGAGTAAATACAGCAAAGTGCACTAGACTGAAGTTCGACCTGGACAAACTGCAAGACCCGGAGGTGGCAGAACTATTTCAGGCCACAATTGGAGGGAAATTTGCACCACTGCTCATTTTGGGGGCTGGTGAAGTAGATGTCAACACCATGACCACCACCTTCAACTCAGCTGTGACAGATGCCGCCACTGAGATCCTTGGCAAGCACCGACCAAAGAAGAAGCTGTGGATCACACCTGAACTTTTGGATCTGTGTGATAAACGAAGAGAGATGAAAAAGAAAAAGAACACCTCACAGGGAGCTGATGTCTACCGAAAAATCAACAATGACATCCGAAAAGGCATGCTCACAGCAAAGGAGAACTGGATAGAAGATCAATGCCAGGAAATAGAGAACAGTCTGAACAAGAACAACAGCAAGAAGGCCTACCAGACTGTGAAGCGACTGACAAGTGTCAAACAGCCCAAAGTCTCCACTATCCAAAGCAAGTCTGGCATATGCCTTACAGAAGAACAAGAAGTCTTGGACAGATGGACAGAGTACTGCTCTGACCTTTACAACCATACACCAAATGGAGACCCATCAGTTCTAGCATGTCCAGAGAACAGAGAAGAAGAAGAAATCCTCCCAATTCTCCGGGAAGAAGTTGAGGCAGCAGTGCAAGCGCTAAAGAAAGGGAAGTCAGCAGGAGTGGACAACATACCCGCGGAACTGCTACAAGCAGGAGGAGAAGCGATGATTGATGCCCTCACCATTATCTGTAACAAGATCTGGCAGAGTGGGGAGTGGCCTATACCATGGACCCAGTCGCTTGTCATCACTCTTCCCAAAAAAGGTAACCTTCAGGAGTGTGAAAATTACCGCACCATCAGCCTCATCAGCCATCCCAGCAAGGTCCTCCTGAAAATAATACTCAACAGGTTGAAACCCCAAGCTGAACAAATCATAGCTGAAGAACAAGCAGGATTCAGGGCAGGGCGAAGTACCACTGAGCAGATTTTCAACCTCAGAATAATCTGTGAGAAATACCTACAGCACCAACAACATCTATATCATGTGTTCATAGACTTCAAGAAGGCGTTTGACCGAGTCTGGCATGCAGCTCTATGGGCAACAATGAAAGTGTACAACATCAGCCCAAAAATTATTGAAGTCATCAAAAGCCTGTATGACAAGGCTACCAGTGCAGTCCTCCACAACAGAGCCATCGGGAATTGGTTCAGAACAACAATCGGTGTGCGTCAAGGATGCCTACTCTCTCCAACACTCTTCAACATCTTCCTAGAGCGCATCATGTCGGATGCTCTTGCAGACCATGAAGGCACAGTCAGCATAGGGGGTAGAGCAATCTCCAATCTTCGTTTTGCAGATGACATTGATGGATTGGCTGGAGAGGAACAAGAACTTGAACAGCTGGTACAGAGGCTTGACACCACCTCCAAAGCCTATGGAATGGAAATAAGTGCAGAGAAGACCAAAATGATGACCAACAACACCAATGGCATCAATACGGACATCAAAGTCCAAGGCCAATCCCTCGACACAGTGCATAGCTTCAAATATTTAGGAGCCATTGTATCAGACAATGGGTCCCGACAGGAAGTCCTCTCCAGGATCGCACAAACAACTGCTGCCCTGACAAGGTTGAAGCCCATTTGGAAAGACAGGACCATCAGTCTACATTCCAAAGTAAGACTGCTGCGCTCCCTTGTCATCTCCATCTTCCTATATGCTTGCGAAGCATGGACCCTCACAGCAGATCTCCAACGAAGAATACAAAGCATGGAGATGAGGTGCTACAGAAGACTTCTGGGCATTTCCTATACCCAACACATCACCAACGACGAAGTCCGACAGACCATCACACAAGCTATTGGACAACATGATGACCTGCTAACAGTGGTGAAGAAACGGAAACTTCGGTGGTATGGCCACGTCACCAGATCATCAGGCCTTGCAAAGACTATTCTGCAAGGCACAGTGCAAGGAGGTAGAAGAAAAGGGAGACCGAAAAAGAGGTGGGAGGACAACATTCGAGAATGGACTGGTTTGACACTGAGCGAAGCCATCAGGGCTGCTGAGGACAGAGAAAGATGGAGTATGCTGGTTAAACGATCATCTGTGGTGCCCCTACGACCTTCGGGTTACGGGACAGGATAGGATAGGATAGGATAGGGCACAAGCAGTGTAGGACTAAGAGGTATGGCCAGAGATCTTTCAGATACACTGCACCGGTCTGGTGGAATGCTCTTCCAGAAGGCATAAAGAGAGCAGACTCTGTCGGTGCATTTCGCAGAAACTTGAAAACACATTTCTTCTCTTCTTGCTAATCTGGATGTATAATTATCTGATCTCATCCCAATTTCATAAGTCACTGCGTGAAAGTATTGCATAAATGTTAATTGACTGGTCTGCCTGCTAGAATGTGTTGAGCGATAGTGAAGAAGTTAAAATGTTAAGTTATGATGTATGCACCCTTCCCGCCACTGTGTGTGTGTGTGGGGGGGGGGGGGTGTGTGGGTGTGTGTGTTTATCCACCTCCCTCCCACCAGCGCTGCGATCATGCCCGTCGGCGTGGAGATATTTACGCGCTTTATAAATTATTCATTCATTCATTCATTCATCAGCTTGGAAACATTGGACGCTCTCTGATAAAGGTCAATGGGGCTTCCTATGATGTTATTATTTAGCAATGTAGGCATTTTATATGTATGTATTTTGTTGATATTGTTTAATGATGTTTGTATTCCTTTTTGTTTTTGTAAACGGGGGTTCGATAAAATAGAGTAAAGCCTCAGCGTCCCCTGCATGGGATGTCTTTATTGTAAAGTGACCGGCTGGTAGATTACATAACATTACATTACATTACATGATTATTGCTTTAGGTCCGGCGGACTCTTCCGAGCCAAATCAGGACCGGACAACCCCCGATCCGCATAAAAGATCTGCTGAAACAACCCTAGTGGTAAAACTGAAAGCTCTCCACCAGCCAGTCACTTTACAATAAAGACATCCCACGCAGGGAACGCTGAGAATGTACTCTAATTCATCGAACCCCCGTTTACAAAAACAAAATAGAATACAAACATCATTATAAATTATCAACAAAACACATAAAATGCCTACATTGCTAAATAATATCATAGGAAGCCCTAGTGACCACCTGGCAGAAAGCGTCCAATATTCCCAAGCTGATCCAACAGACCTCATACACAAATAAGGAGTCTTGTCCCGAAAGAGTTTTCAAGAAAAAAGGTAGGTGACTGGTCTAGCGAAGAAGAAGGCAGTATATCAGATTGATAGAACAAAGCAGGAATGAGAAAGACAGCGACAGTGGGAATTTAAAGCACTAAATTTCCAGAAAGTGGGGATACTATTTATACTGAAACCACGGCACCCCAACGGGGGTGGCTGGTAGATTGCCGTCAGTGTTACCACTAGGGTTGTTTCGGCAGATCTTTTATGCGGATCAGGGGTGAGTCCTCTTTCACTTCTCTAGTCCCGATTTGGCTCGGAAGAGTTCGCTGGACCTAAAACAATAACCATTAAATGTTATTAGGTGATATAAGGCTCATGTGTCAGAATGAATTTGTTATCTAAAACCACACGCATATGAACATCCGTTGGAATATATTATGATGGCCTACTAGCTCCAAAACCTTTTAATTACAAATATCATGAGATACTTACAAATATCACTGGACAATTACAACTATCAAGAAATAAATAAAATTATTAAAACATAACAACTATCATCGCGTGATCATGTTTAATGTTCGGTTTTGACTATAGCAATCCGCCTGGAAATGCGAAAAGAAAAAGGAAAATTGTAATTATCACATAATAATTAAAATTTTCACTTGATAATTACAATTTTTAGATGATCATGCTTAATTCTGCCTTAGGCGGATTACTAGCGTCAAAACTTGCATTTAAAGGTATCAGTGATAATGGTAATTAAGACGCGTTCTGTGTAATTTACACATATGACTGTCTACTAGCGCCAAAACCTGATAATTACAAATATCATGGGGTAATTACAAATATCAACATCATATTTACAAGTGAAAATAACAATTTTAAATTTTGGCGCATTTCCAGACGGATTGCTAAAGCCAAAACTGAAAATTATCACGCAAAGATATTTGTAATTTTTCAATGATAATTGTAATTATCCCTTGATAACTAATTATCCCATGATATTTGTAATTATCTTATGATATTTGTAAGTATCAGATTTTGGCGCTAGGAAGGCGTGGCAAAAACTGATAATAATTAGCACTGTGGATTACCGGTATCTTTGTAAATTACACATAACACGTGTTAATGTCAATTATCTCGTGAAACTGGTAAACTCCCGGTTTGGGCGCTAGCAGGCCGTCATAACAGTACGCTCTTTGCTATTATTTGTAGTGGCTTTCATTTGGAACACCGATGACCCAGCTAGAACCCCCGTTGGGGTGCCGGGGGTTTCAGTATACATAGTATCCCCACTTTCTGGAAATTTAGTGCTTTAAATTCCCACTGTCGCTGTCTTTCTCATTCCTGCTCTGTTCTATCAATCTGCTATACTATCTTCTTCTTCGCGAGACCAGTCACCTACCTTTTTTTCTTGAAAACTCTTCCGGGACAAGACTCCTTGTTTGTGTATGAGGTCTGTTGGATCAGCTTGGGAATATTGGATGCTTTATGCCAGGTGGTGACTAGGGCTTCCTATGATGTTATTATTTAGCAATGTAGGCATTTTATATGTATATGTTTTGTTGATAATTTATAATGATGTTTGTATTCTATTTTGTTTTTGTAAACGGGGGTTCGATAAATTAGAGTACAGCCTCAGCGTTCCCTGCGTGGGATGTCTTTATTGTAAAGTGACTGGCTGGTGGAGAGCTTTCAGTTTTCCCACTAGGGTTGTTTCAGCAGATCTTTTATGCGGATCGGGGGGTTGTCCGGTCCTGATTTGGCTGGAAGAGTCCGCTGGACCTAAAGCAATAATCATGTAATGTAATGTAATACGGTTGCCTGTCCACTCTTCCCTGAGATGGTTATGCCCGTTTGGCGTATCTTTAGTAATAGGTGCATCAAAGTTCAATGTTTATTATTACATTACATTACGTGATTATTGCTTTAGGTCCAGCGGACTCTTCCGAGCCAAATCAGGACCGGACAACCCCTGATCCGCATAAAAGATCTGCCGAAACAACCCTAGTGGTAAAACTGAAAGCTCTCCACCAGCCAGTCACTTTACAATAAAGACATCCCACGCAGGGAACGCTGAGGCTGTACTCTAATTTATCGAACCCCCGTTTACAAAAACAAAATAGAATACAAACATCATTATAAATTATCAACAAACCACATACATATAAAATGCCTACATTGCTAAATAATAACATCATAGAAAGCCCTAGTGACCACCTCACTGGCAGAAAGCGTCCAATATTGCCAAGCTGATCCAACAGACCTCATACACAAATAAGGAGTCTTGTCCCGGAAGAGTTTTCAAGAAAAAAGGTAGGTGACTGGTCTAGCGAAGAAGATAGTATAGCAGATTGATAGAACAGAGCAGGAATGAGAAAGAGCAAATGAGAAAGACAGCGACAGTGGGAATTTAAAGCACTAAATTTCCAGAAAGTGGGGATACTATTTATACTAAAACCCCCGGTACCCCAACGGGAGTATGTTTATTATAATCATAACCTAAAGAAAATATACTCAAAAAAAGTAAAATAATGACACAAGACATAATAAAATGAAACACACAACAAAAACGTATTCAGTATAAATGTAATGCATGTTTTCATTTTCAACGAACGGTAGTGTGCAGGACTGTGGACAAGAAATAAACATGTGTGGTCTGCATTATGTGTCAATGAGTATAAGTAGTCAAATCAAAGATAGAAAATTTTACTTGTTTTGTTTTATATTAATTAATATAAACACAAAATCAATTACTTCCAAAACAAACATGAAAAAATAGTCAACTTAAAGAAAATGTGCCAAGAAATTAATGTTTAAAACTTTTTTTTTAATGCATGCACACATAAAACAAATCTAGAAGGGTAAAGCCTATATGCCTGGCATGCTCTTTATGAAACTGGCAATATTTAACATGAAAATTATTGCCCAGAAAAAAAAAACTAAATGAAACGGTAGAATTAAAATGCAAATACCGACTTTGATCTTTCTATGCTCTTGACCTTCAGATGACCTTGACCACCGGCTACAAAATCACTCATGTACTATTAAAAAAAACAACCAAAAACAAACCGGTGACCTTGGGATGAGCTTGTCTTTCATACTCATGTATGATCAAATAACCCAATGTTGCATTAACAAATTATAAAACATAAATCAATAAATTGAACAACAAAACCAGGGACTGTCAAATTTCATTTCCTTGGTTCTCGGGGCAAGTAAAAATGGTTGCCGGGAAAGACAAATCATGAAAGTCAATTGCACGGGGGCGATATTTTCCCCCTCCTCTCCTCCCTTATCACGTCTGAGGGATACCGTATGATAAGATAAGATAAGATAAGATAAGAATATTTATTTACCAAGTAAAAACGTTACAAGGATTTTGGTGTGGCATGGCGACAGTGAAATACATCCTTTCTTGCACAGCCATTCATCGTGTTATACACTTCATTGGCCTATAACATGTATACAGCACTAAAGGATAGGTAAACATAGTAACATACATCACTCATCAGTCATATAAAGTTATGGAGTCAAACACACCCTGCAGGTAAAACAAAATACAGCATTAAAACAATTTAACAGCATTAAATAAAATGAGAATTATTAAGAATGTTAGGCTTCACATCCAAATCTACACACACAACACCACACACACACACACACGCATACACACACACACACACACACACACACACACACACACACAGCATAGCATACTCGTACTCCTATTTCACAAAGGTACAAATCAAGCAATGGTTGTGAGTTTTCAGTTTATACAGATCATTCCATGTTTGGTGATGTACTGCTAGCCACTAAATTTACCAACTCGCATTCATCTTGTATTTAAGTAAGATTCACTCAAAACAGTATCACGATTTTATTTGCTTTCGAAGGGGGACAAGAGAGTACACCAACAGACCAAGTCCGAACCACGAGCCTATCTAGGTGACTGTTTAGGTGAAATCTGTCAAACATAAACACCTGTGTTAAACAACGTAACATAGAATATATGAAAATAACATACATGCCAAAATAAGCATGCCATACACTGCATAAAAATAATTTCTTTAAACCAAGCATAACTCCCAAAATGTTCACATGAGCAGACGGCATCAAAACTCTAACATAGACCATACAAACGTGTTCTCCAAAAATAAACGTTTACCTATGCATCTTTCTTAAACAGAATTTTAGAGAACCTATTTCCCTAAAGACTTAAAACTTCAAAACAAAGCATATGTAAGAACACATTTATATGATAGAGTTAGAACAATAATTTCATTGCACACGAAGAACACTCAAGGAAAGGTCTTATAGGACAAAACAAACTATTCAAAGAAAACGACCTGCTAAAAGAGATGAGGCAGAGAAGACAGGAAGAAAATTAAAAGAAGATGGAAAGAGGGAGAAAAAGGGCAGAAAAAGACACAAAGGAGGAGGAAATAAAAGGAAATCCAATGAACACAAATAGAATTGGAACGAAATATTCACATTCTAGAAGCAAACAACAATAACGCAATAACTGACCTTTTGGTTTCTCAAAACGCGAGAGAAAAAAAAAAGGAACAAAGGAAGAAATAGCTGCAAGAAAAAGACGATCCGCTCTTAACAGCCCCAACATACAAAACTATACATGAGTTCAGATCTCACCAAACAAACAAGTAAAATGAAAACAAGCTGCACGCAAACTTCACCCAACCTCATGACCATCAAAAAGGTCGTTAGTCCGTGAAGAAGGAGGGGATAAACGGAGATACAGAGCAGTAAGAGAGAGAGAGAGAGAGAGAGAGAGAGAGAGAGAGAGAGAGAGAGAGAGAGAGAGAGAGAGAGAGAGAGAGAGAGAGAGAGAGAGAGAGAGAGAGAGAGAGAGAGAGAGAGAGAGAGAGAGAGAGAGAGAGAGATGGGAAAGGGATGAGAACGAAAGAAAAATAAGTATAGAGAATCGGAGAGGAAGAAAAACAGCAATAATATACAAGCCACCATATAGGAATCATTCCAAAAAAATAAATTCAGAATCCTTAACAAATAAGACAAAAGTAAACTCCTGCTGGCAAGTAAATGGAATGACTTCGGACCTAAACCGTAGAGAGTTATCTCCCTTTTGTGCTCTTCAGTGTCTTCATACGCTAAAGTTTGCTAAAACAAGCTTAGATACTATTTTTAATGTTAAATGTGTTTGTACATTTGTATCATTGTATGTGTACAAATATTATGTATATCTATATAATTATATATATTATTAATGGGCGTATGTGTATCATTATTTGTATGCGAGCCAACATATACAAGGTATATCTTACGTGAATCGTATGTGTTAATGCAAGAGTCAGGCGTGTTTGTGTGGGTGCAGGGGAGAGAGTGTCTGATTGTTACGCAAACTGTAAGACATGGATGGGGTAGTTTAAAATTTTAACCTCTAATTCATCAATTAGTTTAATGGACCCATTTTAATCGTGCTTCTATAGTTGGATTGATTGTTATTCGTTGTGTATATGTAAAATGAATTTGCTAATGCTGCCACTATAATTGGTAATTTGGAGATGAATAAAGTTGTATTGTATCTATTTTAATTCTTGTTTAAGCCTATAAAATTTTTTTTTTTTGGTAGATGTCATATTTGTTTAATGTCTTTTCTTTCACTGTAGATGAATTTTTAATTTATTAGGTCGTAAATTTCTTCTTTTTTTTAATAACTAGGTTTTGATTGTCTGCCAGACATAAAACAGAACCCTTAAATGAGTCAAGAAGCTGGTATCAGTTTTCAATAAAATGAAAAGGACACGCGCTTAAAAATTAGTACCACTTAAAAGATGATGTTCAGAGTTAAATATATAAATTAATAAAGAACCAGGCGACAACAATCAAAACTAACTAGCATCAAACACAGTGCTAACTAATAACACAATGACAATGTCTTGCTGACAACAAATACTTAGTAGAACTAGAAATGGATTAAAATAGCATCAGTATAAATGAGTATGCCTAGATACTACAGAGGCTCGTGGCGCATACAAATTCACACAACACAATAAAGCCCTAACAACTGGCATTTGCTTGAAATATAGTACCACTTACAAGTTAAAGTTCCTTTCCTATCATACCCCGTAACTCGGAGGTCGTAGGGGTACCACAGATGATTGTTTAACCAGCGTACTCCATCTTTCCCTGTCCTCACCAACCCTGATTGTTTCGCTCAGTGTCAAACCAGTCCATTCTCGAATGTTGTCCTCCCACCTCTTTTTCGGTCTCCCTCTTCTTCTACCTCCTTGCACTGTGCCTTGCAGGATGGTCTTTGCAAGACCTGATGATCTTGTGACGTGGCCATACCATCGGAGTTTCCGTTTTTTCACCACTGTGAGCAGGTTATCAAGTTGTCCAATGGCTTGTTGTTATCATGTTGTCATGTTGCTTGGTGGTTATCATGTTGCTTGGTTGTTATCATGTTGTCCAATGGTCTGTCGGACTTCGTCGTTGGTGATGTGCTGGGTATAGGAAATGCCCAGAAGTCTTCTGTAGCACCTCATCTCCATGCTTTGTATTCTTCGCTGGAGATCTGCTGCTTCCAGTTTCTTGCCTATAATTTATGCTGTCCTCTATCACACCTTAAGAATCAACCGAAGCCCTGTAGTTCGGTCTTGCACAGTCCTGCAACCACCACCCCCATTTCCAGAAGAAAAGCTTGCAGCTCGAGGTACCTTTCATAGTGTTCTGAGACGACATGCTCTGATATCCGCCCGAATAAGTTTAGGTAACTAAAAACAAAACAAAAAGACAAGTCACCTCCCATTTTCGAATAAGGTCTATTTCATTTTACACTAACTGACAGTTTTGCAGATTAATAGCAGACTCTCTAATGCCGATTTTCGTACATGGGCTGCGTCAATAAAGAATGGCAGTTTAAGGTAATTGGGTACGTAGAAATCAAAGTGGATAGAATTTGATGAAATAAGGTTTATTAAAAGCAAACAATCTGAGAATATATACAATTAAAAATAATAATAATAATAATAAAAAGTAACAAACGTATTGGACGCCGTGCAACTTTTTAAGTTTGAGCATAATTTCTGAATTGAAAGGTGGCAAACTTGAGAGGAAAGTAGGCCTAGTATAATAGTAAACAGCTAAACAGGTGGAAAGAAAATGAAGATTTGAGCATAAAAACCACCAGAAGGTTAGAAATATGCTATTCCGTAAATTTCGAACATTTTTGTGTTTGAAAATTAAATTTCAGTGAGACCAAAAAAAATTTTGACTTTCAGGATACAGGAGACTAAAATTAAATAAATCATGAAAAAATAGATAGAACTGCCTGATACTTTGCATGCACAATCATTCCTATCCTATCCCGTAACTCGAAGGTCGTTGGGGCATCACAGATGATCGTTTAACCAGCGTGCTCCATCTTTCGCTGTCCGCGGCAACTCTCATGGCTTCGCTCAGTGTCAAACCAGTCCATTCTCGAATATTGTCCTACCATTTCTTTTCTGTCTTCTACCTACTTACGATGGTCTTTGCAAGGCCTGATGCTCTGGTGACGTGGCCATACCATCGGAGTTTCCGTTTCTTCACCACTGTGAGCATATCCAATGGCTTGTGTGGTGGCCTGTTGGACTTTGTTGTTGGTGATGTGCTGGATACAGGAAATGCCCAGAAGTCTTCTGTAGCACTTCATCTCCATGCTTTGTATTCTTGGTTGTAGATCTGCTGTGAAGGTCCATGTTTTGCAAGCGTTTAGGAAGATGGATATGACAATGGAGCACAGCCGCCTTACCTTGGAATGCAGATTGATGGTCTAGTCTTGTCTTTCCAAATGGGCTTCAACCTTGTCAGGGCCGCAGTTGTTTGTGCCATCCTGGAGAGGACTTCCTGTCGGTACCCATTGTCTGGTACAATGGGTCCTAAAAATTTGAAGCTATGCACTGTGTTGAGGGATTGTCCTTGGATCGTGATGTTGATCATTGGTGTTGCCTTTATCAGTGGAGGCGGCCCAGAATTTCCCAATAAAAAGAGACAATAAAACGTTACAAAAAAATATTATCCTACTTTTCTCTTAAATTTGCCACCCTTTAATTCAGATATTACGTTTTAACTCGAAAAGTAGCACGGCGTGATATAATTTTTGGTGTGCATTTTATGTATTCCATCTCAGGATGTTTGCTTTAAAATAAACCTCATTTTAGGAAATTCTATTCACTTTTATTTCAACCTACCCGGGCCTATATTCACTAGTCCACATATCCATCAAAAGCCAGAAGCTGTGCCGTTGCCTTCATAGTGATCTATTGTGGAAGTCTCTATCGCCTTCATTATCATCTACCGTAGGGTCTCTATCACTAAGGATTTCTACTTTATCCTCTGCCACAGGCTTGTACAGTTTGGCTGCCACAAGAAAGCCCAGAAAGAACAATCCCATTATTCCGCTCAGCAAGAAGAACAAATACTCTGCATGACCGGTGTTGATCTCGTCAGGGAACCAGGGATCTGAAAAAGAAGAGACTGATGATTACCACTATTTTGGGTTTTAAATACTGCTAACATTTATGTTACTATCACACATTCTGTGAAGTGGCTGTATTTTTTATTTTAATTTTATTAGTATTTTAAGTTTTAAAAATTTTGGAAAAATGAACATTAAATTAAATTGGAAGTGTATGTGATTGGTGTATTTTGTCGGAATTAGTTTTAGTACTTGATTATTATATTAGTGTGGCTGCATTATATTTTACATTATATAATGTATATTTTATTGAAATGTTATTGGTAATTTGATGTGGGTGTATGGATTGAGGGTTAGTGATGAATTGTTATGTATTTAAAAACGTTACTGGTTGTTTTTTGAATTTTTGTCATATGTTAGAAACAGGCATTATTTTATTATCTTTCCATTTGAGCAAGAGCTTACGTTTTAAAAGGATCAACAAATTGGTTTTACTGTTGCTGCAAAATAAATGTGAACATATATATGCTAACAAGATATCACGTTTTACCCTTAGTCATGCTCATACGCAGTCAGACTTTTAACAAATTTTAAATTTACTTTGGGATCTGTTATTGTCTTTTAGGCTCCTTTATTTTTTTTACTTTGTCGTGAATTTTCCTATCCTATCCTATCCCGTAAGTCGAAAGCCGTAGGGGCACCACAGATGATGGTTTAACCAACGTACTCCATCTTTCCCTATCCTCAGCAAGACTGATGGTTTCGCTCAGTGTCAAACCAGTCCATTCTCGAATATTGTCCTCCCACCTCTTTTTCGGTCTTTCTCTTCTTCTTGCACTGTGGCTTGCAGGATGGTCTTTGCAAGACCTGATGATCTGGTGACGTGGCCTTATACCATCGGAATTTTAGTTTTTTCACCAATGTGAGCAGGTCATAGTGTTGTCCAATGGCTTGTGTGATGGTCTTTCGGACTTCGTCCTTGGTGATGTGCTGGGTATAGGAAATGCTCAGAAGTCTTCTGTAGCACCTCATCTCCATGCTTTGTATTCTTCGTTGTAGATCTGCTGTGAGGGTCCATGTTTCGCAAGCGTATAGGCAGATGGAGATGACAATGGAGCGCAGCCGTCTTACCTTGGAATGTAGCATCAGCGGTCCTGTCTTTCCAAATGGGATTCAACCTCGCCAGGGCAGCAGTTGCATGTGCGATCCTGGAGAGGACTTCCTGTCGGGACCCATTGTCTGATACAATAGCTCCTAAATATTTAAAGCTATTCACTGTGTTGAGGGATTGGCCTTGGACTTTGATGTCCATGTTGGTGCCATTGGTGTTCTTGGTCATCATTTTGGTCTTCTCTGCACTTATTTCCATTCCATAGGCTCTGGAGGTGGTGTCAAGCCTCTGTACCAGCTGTTCAAGTTCTTGTTCCTCTCCAGCCAATCCATCAATGTCATCCGCAAAACGAAGGTTGGAGATTGATCTACCCCTTATGTTGACTGTGCCTTGGTGGCCTTTGTGATCTGCAATGGCATCTCACATGATGCGCTCTAGGATGCTGTTGAAGAGTGTTGGAGAGAGTAGGCATCCCTGACGCACACCGATTGTTGATCTGAACCAGTTTCCGATGGCGCTGTTGTGGAGGACTGCACAGTGTAAAAGAGTCAGGCAGAAAAGGCACAAAGAAGACACGACGACAATGTGTGTAGTCTCTCAATCTTTATTCCATGCTCTCTGCTTCAAATCTCGCATCAGAATGAATAATAAAATTCAAGAAAGCAAATGTATTAATTAGCTGGGTGAGTATGTAATCATGTTTATCCAATACTTAGTTCATGTGTGTGTGTGTGCGTCTGTGTGTGTTACAGAAGGTAACTCACAAATATTACATCTTCTTCTTACAAAATGAAAATTAGCACGAAACAAATAAATGAAGGATTTACAATTGGAAATATATAATAGGTCTGTGCAAATATTCCAACATTCATTCCTCTATATTCTTACACACGAATTCCACATGCAAATTTCATAATTGTAACATTTTCAATCCGAATATAAATACATGTCTAGAAGTTAAATTAAAAAAAAAATCATAATGACAATTGATGACGCAATGAAGAATATCAGTCCTTAATAGCAGACGCGTATTTGCCACAGCATCAGAACTAATTCAAGATTTATTTAAATCATTCAATAAAAATTTTTTGATTATTATAGTCAATGTTGGTGGTTCAGTTCTCGATGTCAAATCTCTGATTGTATCTTAGCCTTTGTGGTTGCCTAATAGGTCTACCATATCTGGTTGTGTATTCGCCCAGGTCTGCTCCATTTTGGGCAGTTTTTGCGTTCTTTGTTTCTTCTGGTGTCTTCACATCGTATGTATCGGGAAGATTTTCTGTGTCCTGATATGACGTTGGCATAAAGCTTTGCCGTGGTTGTTTTCTGAAAAAGCGACGATTACGACGATACGTGTTTCCGTCATCTGTCTGCACCTGGTAAGACCGTGGCGTTTTGCCGGCTGACTTCACACGTGCTGGTTTCCAGTGGTCGCCAGGAGCGAGTTGTACGAACACTTCCTCCCCTGTTTTCAGAGTTGGAAGGGGACGACTTGAGCGATCATAGTAATTCTTCTGTCTTGTTTGGCACTGTTTGCGTTTGTTCATGACCTTCTGTGGATTGATGACTTTTGGCTCCAGCTCATTTGTGGATGTGGGGAGGACAGATCGTAGTTGACGACCCATTAGTAGCTGTGCTGGACTGGCCAGGTCGTCCACTGGCGTGTTCCGATATTCCAGGATGCTGAGCAGGGGCGATGTTTTAGCTGCCTTTGCTTTGTCAAGAAGGTTCTTCACAGTCTGCACAGTCTATTCTGCCAGGCCGTTGGACTGTGGGTATCGTGGGCTTGAGGTGATATGTTTAAAGTCCCACGAGGTCGCAAAACTCGCAAACTCGTGGGAGGAGAACTGCGGGCCGTTGTCGCTTATCAACGTCTCCGGAATACCATGGCGGGCAAAATGAGCAGACAGTTTCCTAATTACAGCTGTTGACGTTGTTGTCTGTAGCTCATCTAGCTCAAAATAGCGGCTGTAGAAGTCCACCGTCACGAGGTAATTTTTATTGTTCCACGTGAAGATGTCTGTGGCCAGTTTCTGCCAAGGTCGTGATGGTATATCGTGCGGTATCAAGGGTTCCTTGCAGTTGGCTTTTTGTCGCTGTTTGCAAATTTCACATTTGACGATTGTTTCCTGTATGTCGTTTGCCATTCTTGGCCAGAACAGCAGTTTTCGCGCTCGCTGTAGGCATTTCTCTACGCCCAGGTGGCTTGCGTGGATCTTGCTCAGCATGTCGGGTCGCAAGGCTTTGGGAACAAAAATTCTCTCCCCTTTAAAGATGACGCCGTCGATGACAGAGAGCTCATCTCTGAAATTCCAGAAGTCTTCGGCCTGCTTGTGGCATTGCTGTCTCGATTCTGGCCAGCCTTGATGAATATAGGATCTAAGGGTATCAAGGTTGCGATCTTCAGCGGTGGCCTGCCTTAATAGGTTCATCTTTTCATCGCTAACTGGCAGGTTCTTCACGATACAGTGGATCTGTGTGTCTAGGTCTTCTGTGACGTCCCTTGGTTCAGCTGGCAGTGATTTTCTTGACAGCGTGTCCGCAACAGGGATCTTCTTGCCCGAAACATGCACGACTTTGATGCTGTATTTCTGCAGTTTCAGCAGCATTCTCTGAAGGCGCGGTGGCGCAGATGCCAGTGGCTTTTTCATGATTGTTTCAAGAGGTTTGTGGTCTGATTGTACTAGGACGGTCCTGGCCGTAGATGTACTGATGGAATCTCTCGCACCCGAACACGATTGCGTATAGTTCTTTCTCGATTTGGGCGTAGTTTTGTTCTGTTTTGTTGAGCGATTTTGACGCGTATGCTACAGGTCTGTCGTCTTGGAAGAGCGCTGCTCCCAGGCCATACTTGCTGGCGTCAACCTGCAATGTGATTTTCTTGGACGTGTCATAGAGCGCAAGAACAGGTTGGCTACCAAGTGTTGTTTTGATGTTGTCCCGGCAGGCTAACTGTTGTTGTGAATCCCAGATGAATTCGTTCTCCTCTTTAAGGAGGTCTCTGAGCGGTTTTGTCATGTCGGCAAGATTCGGGGCAAATTTGGAGAGGTAGGTTACCATGCCAAGCATGGTCTCCAGTTCTTTCTTGTCAGCTGGCGGTGACATGTTTTGTATGGCTTTTACTTTGGCAGGGTCGGGCTTCACGCAGTCATCCGTGATCACGTGACCAAAGTACTCAACTTCTTGTACACCGATGACGAGCTTGTCAGGATTCAGCTCAACGTGTTTTTCAGAAGCCCTGTCCAGAGCTGCCCTCAGGTTTTTGTCGTGCTCTTTCTTGGTACGCCCAGACACTAGTATGTCGTCAATCAGCGCCACCACTCCGGGGATGCCTTCAAACGTCTCGTCCATTTTTCTTTGAAACTCGTCTTGTGAGTTGATCAGGCCAAAAGGCATTCGAATGAAGCGGTATCGTCCAAATGGCGAATTGAAAGTAGTTAGGTATGATGCTTTCTTAGTTAGCGTCATTTGCCAGTAACCCGATTTCGCGTCGAGTTTGCTGAAGTACTTGGCGCCTGGTATCTTCGCCAACGCGTCCTCTAATGTTGGCATGCTGTAGTGTGGTCGTCTAATCGCAAGGTTCAAGTCTTTGGGGTCGAGACAGATACGCAATTTTCCGTTAGGTTTCTCTACTATAACTAATGAGTTGACCCAGTCTGTGGGCTGTGTGACCTTGGCGATGACTCCTGCCTTTTCCATGGCGTTTAGCTCGTGCTTTAGGCGATCTCTCAATGCGTGAGGTATGCGTCTTGGAGGGTGGATAACCGGAACTGCGCCTTCTTTCAAATGGATATTCACTTCTCCCTCAAGGTTTCCGAGGCCGTTGTCAAAAAGATGGTCGTACTCGGTGAGTACCGTTTCTTTGGTAAGATCGGTGTGAGTGACAGCCAGCACCATTTTGATGATTTGTAGTTGGTTTAAACATAATTTTATTCACGAAACAAGTAAACCAGGCATGGAGAACATAAAGGGCACACAAAAGCAAAGCTTAAATGAGTGTTACCCTTTGATAAATGACAACAATGAAATGTCTGGCGAACAGACACAAGTACAAAGCAATAAATAAATTTAAAAAAACAGGAGCACATAAATTAATCTTTTTTAACAATGAAAAGAGAACAAACATATAACTATAGTATAACAGAAAAAAAATGCAATAACGTCGAACAAAAAAAAAAAGTAATAGAGAAATAAATGAATGAACTAACTAACGAGAAACAGATACATGCACCCAAGAGTAAACTTTACACAAAACAGTAGCTGTCGATTAAAAGGTAAATAAATACCTGCAGCAATCTAAAACAATGAGAGAAAAAAATCAGTTTGGAGGAGGGGAAAAAAAAAAGAAGTCACGTGCAAGTAAAAAAAAGAAGAAAGTAAAATAAAAACAACGCGTGCACACACACACACACCCACACACACGCACACACACACACACACAAACACAGAGATAAATAGGTCGAGACTACGTGTTTGCACGTGAACAGATATTTAAAATAGATGGTGAACTCATCTATTCCGTTGGAAGAGACAATTATCTGGTCAGTTTCTCTCTGACAGCTATTAATAAACTTTTGGTGCAAAGGGATGGGGTGTAACTACTAGGGAGAGGGAAACAAATGGGGATTGGTTTAGCTGGTATCAAGGGTACCAATCAGATGTGAATTTGCATAATTGGGCTATTTTCTAAACGAAGCGGTCACTAGATGTGAGGAATGTGTGGACTTTTGTAAAGATGTTGGCGTTTTCTTGTGGGGAGAGATGTTCACTGCCAAACAATAAGGTGTTGATGTTTCGAAAAGGAGGGTCTAATTGGTTAATTGTCTGCGTACGTACAGTGCCGAATGTAGGGCAAAAAAGGAGGAAATGTTCAGATGTTTCTGCAGGATGCCCACACTGACAGACTGGGTCTTCTAACAAGTGACGGCGGAACATGTCATAATTAAGGTTACTTACGCCAAGTCGGAGTCGGGCATGCAAAACCTGCTGCTGTCGTGTCCCATGGTAATAGTACAATGGAACAAGTGGATCATCTTTGGAAAGGTGTCTTTTTAATAAGCTAATGGATGGGCTTTCTTGAATTTCCTCGGGGAGATCATTCCACAATACTGTGGTTGAAGGAACAAAAGAATTTTTGTAGAGTTCAGTTTTGTATGGGGGTACTCTACGTTCTAGAGGTCTTCTGCGGTGATATGGATTAACTGCTGATACTAGTTGTGGGACCAAGTTGGACAAGTACTCAGGACAGCACTCGTTTATCATCTTATGAAAAGTAAGTAGCTTATGTCTTTTCCTTCTCTCCTTCAATGTGTATTGTCCAGACTCTCTATACAATAACTCATGGCTGGTCCCCTTCACCGCCCCAACAATAATTCTAATACCTTCTAAATGGAGTTTTTCCAATAAACCAGCTTGAGTGTCTGTACAATTATCCCAGATTACATCGCCATAGTCAAAGTGAGGTAGGACAAAGGATTTGTACATATTTTCTAAGGCTTTTCTGCACAGCTTATATTTATACGTTCTTAAGCATGATAGGAGGATGGTTATTTTCTTTATGACGTTACTTATATGGATATCCCATTTACAATTACTTTGCAGTGTTAGTCCTAAGTGTTTATGGAATTCGTTGTCAGATAAAATTGCGTTTCCGAAGCTTAATGGGTTGTTAGGTAGTGCGTCACGTTTGAAAGTTAATAGTTCTGTTTTGTCTTCATTAAACCTAACTTTCCAGGTGTTAGCCCAGTCGTTTATCTTTTGAAGATCAGAATTCAAAATTTCTGCTCGTATGTCTGGGTTATTTAGGGTTAATGACATGCTAGTATCATCTGCAAAAAGTTTTATAACTGATTCAATGTTATCCACAATGTCATTAATATAGATTAGGAACAATAGGGGGCCTAAAACTGATCCTTGAGGTACGCCTGACGGAACGGTTTTATAGTTTGATTTGCTACCTTTAATGACAACAGCTTGTTTTCGTTGGTCTAAATAGTTAGCAAACAATTGAAGAAGCTTACCTCTAATACCTATAGCCTCTAACTTAGCTAGTAATCCTTTGTGCCATACTCTGTCGAAGGCCTTGGAGATGTCAAAGAAAATTGACTGGTTAGTGATTCCAATGTTATATGCTGAAGTTAGTTCATTATATATGCAAAGTAGTTGGTTGGTTGTTGAGTCCCCGGGAATAAAACCAGACTGTGATGGTGTTATAAGATTATTGTCTTTTAGGAATGAGAAGACATGGGTATGGACACAGCGCTCAAAGACTTTACCAACACAACTTAAAAGAGATATTGGGCGATAGTTGGTACAAATATCGGCTGGACCTTTTTTGTGTATGGGCGTTACATGAGCAATTTTCCAAATATCTGGAAACAATCCTTCTGATAGACAGCGGTTGAAGAGTTGACTTAAAGTATGTGAGATTATATCAGCAGATATCAGTAATAGTTTGTTATGGATTTTATCGGGGCCTACAGCTTTACTTTTGTCCAGGTTTATTATCACTTTGGCTACCTCTGCTGGGGTTATTAAAATTTCAGTCAGTTCGTGATCTAGGTGGGGAAGTTCAGGAGGGTCGTCATCGGGTGTTTCTAATACTGATTGCTGTATAAAGTGGTCATTGAATGCGTTGGCCTTTTCTTCATTTGTATCGACCGTTTTCCCATCACTAGATATTGGCGGTATATCGTTGGAGATTCCTGTTTTGTTTATAAATGCTTTAACAAGTTTCCACCATTCCTTAGTTCCAAATCTGGTGGGGTCTGATGCTTTTTCATCTAGTTCCTTGTGATATTCTAATTTCCTATTTCTGATCATTAACGTGACTTTATTTCTATACTGTCGATACTTTTTCCAGTCGTTCTCTACATTTGTTATCTTTGCATGTTTAAATAATGTATATCTGCATTTTAGGGCGTGACGAATTTCAATATTTAACCAAGCGGCATCTCTAGTGCGTACAGTAACTGTTTTTACGGGCATACATTTACACGCGGCATCGAAGTAAGCTTGAGTAAAGTTTTCTGCTGATTGATTTAAGTTTTCCGCTGTTATTATTGTAGGCCAATCTATTTGTAAAAGCAGATTACAGAATTGATCATGGTCTAAACGGTCATAGTTGTATATTGTCCTTTTGTAGGAGTAATTCCTATTGACAGAGTTTATGATGGTTGCGCAAGGTACACAGTGATCACTACATATTTCTGGTAATACTTCTATACTTTTTACTATTTGTGGACTCTGTGTCAAGACCAGGTCTAAACAAGTTCTAGATGTCTCAGTGATCCTTGTATCAGAGTTGGTAATTTGATGTAAATTGTACATATTTAATGTATCTATTAAGTGCTTGGAGGGACGATTGTAATCATCGTTAAAGTCGCCTAATGCCAAAAATGCACAACCTGTATTGTTTACTTTTCTGAGGCTCTCTTGGACTAAATTCCAATAATCTACGGGAAGACTGGGTTGGCGGTAATAAGATCCTACTAATAGTGTGTTTCTATTAACTTGAGTTTCGATCCATATCGCCTCTAGGTTGGGTACATGAAGATCTGGTCTGTGTCTGCAGAGTAGGTGACTCTTGACATAGATAGCCACACCACCACCACTTGGATCAGTTCTATCTAGCCTAACGGGGGGATGGAAATTTAACAAATCTGTCTCGTTACTTGTGTGCGTTGCATTAAAAAAGGTTTCAGAACAGGTAATTATGTCGTATTTATTGCTTTCTGCTTCAATAAGGGTTATATGAGCGGGGATGCTTCTGGCATTTAAATGAATTATTTTTATTTCGTTGTTAGTGTCAGGCCCAGGGTTTTGCTCAATGTCGCCGCATAAAAGTAGTAATAATGTGATTGGGAACTTGTTATTTCTATAAAACAAGAACGCTAGAAAGCACAAAACGTGGAATTTGTGGGTAAGGAAAATATCTGGACATTTGACCGCTTTTGAGTAGAACAAACCTATCCTGGCTCTGTAGATGCTGAGTTCACAAGTCATTGTTCAAGTTATTGCGCTTACAAGCGCGTAGAACAAGAAACAGGCCAGGATTATTGGAATATGTGATTCATTCGTAATTAGTTTGCAAATTATAGACCCATAAGTTTCCCTCCCTTGGACCTCGCCTAAACCAAAACAATAAAACATCAAGGAAAGGGGAGTGTGGCTAGAAAATAATAATAAAAAAGGAAGGTAGAACAGACTCCACGAAATTGGGTGGGAAGGGGGAAAGTAGGAGAAGAAGCAACAACAACTGTGTTTAAGAAAAAGCAAAAATATCTAGATGAATGTAAATTGATAAGGAAAATAAAGTAAAGTGAATTATATACAGGTAAGTATTGTGATCAGGCCGACGGTCTCACGGCCAGGATGGGATTGGAAAATTTAAGTTGTGATAACACCGGGAAATTATTGCAATCGATGGTTTTAGTACCAGGAGTTTTTTAAATGATCAAGAACAGTTGAGGGAACAAAGGAGGTTTTGGAGTGATCTTGAGAAATTTGATATGGGAATGAATATTGCCAGAATATCTATTAGTAAGACTTGACTGAAACATGTACAAAGACACCTGTTGAACAGTATTGTATAATATACAAATTGTGAATTGTAAAAGCATATTTTTAAAAAAAACATATATTTGTACGTGGTACTACTACTATAAGTGTGTACGTACTACAACGCGAAATCGTGCACGCACACACACATAAACACATGAACTACGAACACATGAACTACGAACAAACAACTAGGCATGAATCATACTACAATGGTCAATCACAACTATAGTGTTGAGAGTAAACCGAAGGATAAAAGCATGCTGGGCAGTCGGTGACATGAAAAAGCACACAGCACACGCAAAAAACTGCGGCATAAAACAGTATGGTAAATCAAAGGACTGACACTCATCAGTCGATTAGAGGGAGCACACAGAGCTGACATTATTATAACAACAACAACAACAACAACAACAATTTAAATTACAAAAATAGAGGGCAAGTTCTCTGTTAGGCTACATGACTGTTGCAATCTGGCACAAAAAGGAACACAACAGCATAAACTGTATAATAAATCAACACACTGGTCAATCACCTGTAGATGAAAGAGAGCGCATAGTGCTATAGGCGCATAGTGCTATGGGCCTAATAGGCCTAGCTTGATGATGACGGGTAGAGCGTAAAAAGGTTTACAAGCGTATGGTTCCACAAAGCAGGCATTATTACAACATTAACAACAAAAATGGTGAAAATAGAAGGCGAGCTCTATGTTGCACGAATGTCCAAAGATTAACTTCGGAGTGAACATAGCCACACACACACACACGCGCACACACACACACACACACCCGCACACACACCAACATGCATATGCAAAGTTGATCATGTTTATCAAGTACATAACTTTCCATTAATGCCGAGTATGTAAAATGCAGTGTCATGAAGGTAGCCATAGCAAACGTTTTAGTTTCATCGATAAGGGGAATATGTGTGCTTACAAAGAATGCGTGATATAGGCAGACGCGAGATTGGGTATGCAAGTAATGTGTGTAGATTTATATAAGATGCGAATTAATTTAAGACAATGGGTGCGGATTTAGGAAGATGCATGTGAATGTACAGTGAGAACTGCGTGTGATATTTACAGTCATAGGATGTTGAGATATATTAGCGTGTTGGCTGTCATGGAAGCTGGAAGTGATACGGTATAGCATCAGTGATCAGAGCATTGGATATGTTGTTGAGGTGCGGGTGCCACAGGTATGATTTGTAGTTGGAGTAACGCCTGAAGACCCAGGACAGGCTGTGAGTGACCTGAGGTTTCAGCGACGTAAAAAATGTGCCGTAGTACTCTTTGTTTTTGTAGGAACAGCGGAGATCCATAACTCCTCTGACGTCAATTTTCTGACCTGCATACCCAAACAAATTAGCGTTGCCTTGCTTGAGTGGTGGTTGTGTTGACATCTTTCTATACGTTTTGTATGGAATTACGTTGGTTTGGGCTCCGGTGTCGACCTTGAAGCGTAGAACGTCGCCCGTTTCCATGGCGATGTTGGCGTAGGCCGTGTTGGGGTGGTCTCTTCCGTCTGCAATGACGTCGATAGTGAAGGATGCGTTTTCGTCTTCGTTCTCTTCTTTTTCTACGTGGTGCACAGTCCTTGTTGCACTTCTCGATCTGCATACCTTTGAGAAGTGGTTCATTTTCTTGCAGTTGCTGCACTGTTTACCAAACGCTGGGCATGCCTTTTTTCTGTGATGTTGACCGCAATTTCTGCAGTCGTATGTGAGAGTTTGTCTGTTCTCGTATCTGCTGTCTCTGCTGGTATACTGTCGACGGTCTCTAGAAGTATAAGTATTCTCTGGTCGTCGCATTTTAACAATTTCTACGGTCTCTTCTTTCTGCATCACCGCAAGTTGTTGCTTAGTCGCTTCGTGTGTGTTCACGATATCTATTGCCTTATCCATGGTCAGTTGGTCACCCACCTGCAGCAGTTTCTCTCTGGCGTCTTGTGAGGTGATCCCGCACACGATCATATCTCGTACCATTTCGTCAGCTTCACGATATGCGCAGTCTTTGACCAAAGTTCGGATGTCTGTGATGTATTTTTCAAAAGTCTCTTCGACTTGCTGTTTTCTGTTCAGAAAGATGTACCTGGCGAACAAGGTGTTTTTCTTCGGTGTTGTGTGTTTTTCAAATTTGTCGTACAGTGTTTGTAGCTCCCGTCCATCTTCTGTTGACAGGTTCCATGTGTTGAACACTTCTCTACCTTTCTCACCTGCCCAGATCAGGAGATAGGCACATCGCTCCGCTTCTGTTGCTTTGTGCAGGGGTCCTGCAAACATCAGATCTGCGTGTTGTCTGAATTTTCTCCATTCTTCTTGTAGATTTCTCGAGTCCCATTGGATGCATGGGTTCTGCATATTCGAAGCCATTCTTCCTGGTTGTAAGTCGTTTCCTCTCTCTGACACCATGTAAAAGAGTCAGGCAGAAAAGGCACAAAGAAGACACGACGACAATGTGTGTAGTCTCTCAATCTTTATTCCATGCTCTCTCTGCCGTGAACTGACAAAACCGAGCAAGTCCACAAAACCTACTTTCGAGAAAATCGACGTTTTGTGTTGCGCTATATTACGCGATCGTTTCTGGAAGTTTAAGGGCATATTATAATGCAATTCCTCGATTTAAGAGTGCATACCTTGAATGTTAAAGAAATGTTTGATAGATTTGATGTTTTAAGACTATTTGTGGACTTGCTTTGTTTTGTCAGATTATTCTTGAGATAGATATTTGTTGAGAACATGACAAAACCAAGCAAGTCACCCGCTTGGTTTTGTCAGTTTATTATTGAATTAAATCCTTGTTAAAAAAATTCACAAAACCAAGTAAGTCAAATCCGCTTGGTTTTGTCAGTTTATTATTAAGTAAAGCCTTGTTTTCAAAATTCACCAAACCAAGTAAGTCCCATAGGCCGTTTCGTTTCTTTGTTAAAAAGTCTGACGAGATGAGTCACATAAGTTGGGTTTTGTAAGATGTGGGTGCGGCAGTTACAGTGAGTGTATATGTTTGCCTGTTTATTGTTTTTAGCCATTCTTCACTTAATATTCCTGGGTTGGTATGCAGGAGTCATGGGTTTTTTTTGCTCTCCCTTCAAAATAATATTAGATGCAGCCAATTTAATTTTAAAAATACAAAACTATTTTCCTTTCAGTTTCCTATTGTAGCGATCTTCCTGCCTTTACACCACGTGTATGTCTTGTATTTTGTTGCCCTTGTTGTGTGTCTGTAATATATTTGTTGCTGTTTGTTTGTGGGTTCGGGCACTGAATAGAATAGGCCCAACGTTTCCCGGCGTGTCGTAAGAGGCGACTAACAGGGGTAATGTTAGCACGGCATCACTGGGCGAAAGTCTTCTACACAGAAGTCACCGGCCAGGGCGAGGAACCTCACGTTGCTACATGTTCAACGACCACGTGCTCGGGGCCAAGGCGAGCCACACTGTATTCGTGGATTTCGGCTGTGCCCAACAGCCTGGAGAGGATTGGGCACCGCCAGGTCCTTTTTTGCCCAAGACACACTACATGCATGATGACACTATCCACTAATTCCATACCGGATAGGTCGTCGCCCGGCTCAAGGACCGCGCCTTCCGTTGGCCACCAGGACGGAGGTGTTAAGTATGCTACTGATGGACAATTTAGCAAGATCCGCACGAGAAACAACATCGTCATAGGAACCTGGAATGTCAGGACCCTAACTGCGGAAGGAAAATTAGAAGAACTGGCCCACGAGTTGGACCACTATCGATGGAACGTTCTAGGCATTAGCGAACTGCGCTGGAAAGGCCTAGGTGAAACAACGACAGACAAAGGCCACAAGCTCTATTTCAGCGGTAGAGATGACAGGCACGAACACGGCGTTGGATTCTTGGTCCACAAGAACATTCTAGCCACTGTCATGGGTTGCCGCCCAGTAGACTCATTACCATCCGCCTGAGAGCAGCCCCTTTCAACATCACCATCATCCAGACCTATGCCCCAACATCAGACTATGACGACAGCGAAGTGGAGGATTTTTATGAAAATCTACAGGCGGTCCTTGACCAAGTGCCGAAGAAGGACATAGTCATAGTGCAAGGCGACTGGAATGCCAAGGTTGGCCAAAATGCGCACCACAACTGGGGAAACACATGTGGACCCCACTGCAACAACGAGACAAATGACAGGGGTCTGAGATTCTTGGAGTTTGCCAGATACAACAATCTGGTACTGGCAAACGCGCTTGGTCTCCACAAAAACTCCAGACGATGGACATGGCACAGTCCCAGGGGGGAGCATCACAACCAAATAGACTACATCATGGTCAAGAAACGCTTCAGATCAAGCATCAACATTGGCAGGACACGCACTTTTCCATGAGCAGACATCGGAAGTGACCACGATCTCTTGATGATGTCTTTCCGGCTCCACTTGAAGAGAGTAAATACTGCACTAGACTGAAGTTCGACCTGGACAAACTGCACTACCCGGAGGTGGCAGAACTATTTCAGGCCACAATTGAAGGGAACTGCTACAAGCAGGAGGAGAAGCGATGATTGATGCCATCACCATTATCTGTAACAAGATCTGGCAGAGTGGAGAGTGGCCTATACCATGGGCCCAGTCGCTTGTCATCACTCTTCCCAAAAAAGGTAACCTTCAGGAGTGTGAAAATTACCGCACCGTCAGCCTCATCATCCATCCCAGCAAGGTCCTCCTGAAAATATTACTCAACAGGTTGAAACCCCAAGCTGAACAAATCATAGCTGAAGAACAAGCAGGATTCAGGGCAGGGCGAAGTACCACTGAACAGATTTTCAACCTCAGAATAATCTATGAGAAATACCTACAGCACCAACAACATCTATATCATGTGTTCATAGACTTCAAGAAAACGTTTGACCGAGTCTGGCATGCAGCTCTATGGGCAACAATGAAAGCGTACAACATCAGACCTAAAATTATTGAAGTCATCAAAACCCTGTATGACAAGGCTACCAGTGCAGTCCTCCACAACAGCGCCATCGGGAACTGGTTCAGAACAACAATCGGTGTGCGTCAAGGATGCCTACTCTCTCCAATACCCTTCAACATCTTCCTAGAGCGCATCATGTCAGATGCTCTTGCAGATCACGAAGGCACAGTCAGCATAGGGGGTAGAGCAATCTCCAATCTTCGTTTTGCGGATGACATTGATGGATTGGCTGGAGAGGAACAAGAACTTGAACAGCTGGTACAGAGGCTTGACACCACCTCCAAAGCTTGTGGAATTGAAATAAGTGCAGAGAAGACCGAAATGATGACCAACAACACCAATGGCATCAACACGGACATCAAAGTCCAAGGCCAATCCCTCAACACAGTGCATAGCTTCAAATATTTAGGAGCCATTGTATCAGACAATGGATCCCGACAGGAAGTCCTCTCCAGGATCGCACAAACAACTGCTGCCCTGGCAAGGCTGAAGCCATTTGGAAAGACAGGACCATCATTCTACATTCTAAAGTAAGACTGCTGCGCTCCCTTGTCATCTCCATCTTCCTATATGCTTGCGAAGCATGGACCCTCACAGCAGATCTACAACGAAGAATACAAAGCATGGAGATGAGGTGCTACAGAAGACTTCTGGGCATTTCCTATACCCAACACATCACCAACGACGAAGTCCGACAGACCATCACACAAGCCATTTGACAACACGATGACCTGCTCACAGTGGTGAAGAAACGGAAACTCCGATGGTATGGCCACGTCACCAGATCATCAGGCCTTGCAAAGACTATTCTGCAAGGCACAGTGCAAGGAGGTAGAAGAAGAGGGAGACCGAAAAAGAGGTGGGAGGACAACATTCGAGAATGGACTGGTTTGACACTGAGCGAAGCCATCAGGGCTGCTGAGGACAGAGAGAGATGGAGTATGCTGGTTAAACGATCATCTGTGGTGCCCCTACGACCTCAGGGTTACGGGACAGGATAGGATAGGATAGGATAGGATAGTTTGTTTGTTTATTTCCACACCTCGTGGAAGTTGCCGCGTAGGCGCCAGATCTACAGGATCCTTCATGGTGGGCAGGAAAGTACATGAAGAAAACTCTTTTTCAAAAAGCCGAACACGTCCTTTGCTGACCGAAATTTCGTCATCATTTTCACAGGAAAATAATATTGCACAGCAGCAATAACATGGATTCTCACTGGTCCACTTCATCTTAAGGCGCTTTCTCATTGGTCGGGAGGACTTACTTTTCTTTGTCAGGTTATTGTAGAAAATGACGTCATCATGCCAACTCGAGCATCAGCCAGAGAATCGCCGAAACAAAATCGCAGGGGACTTGCTTGGTTTTATCAGTTTATTCCCCCACTTAAAAATTTTTTAACAAGGACTTACTCTATGATATCTCCAAATCAAAACATAGTTCGGATTTGATTTTTACAGGTAAGATGCGTCATTCTCTTGCAAGTTTGATGGCGCAAAAAACTCATTTTCGACCTTAGGTGGACTTACTCGGTTTTGTCAAATCACGGCAGCTCTGCTTCAAATCTCGCATCAGAATGAATAATAAAATTCAAGAAAGCAAATGTATTAATTAGCTGGGTGAGTATGTAATCATGTTTATCCAATACTTAGTTCATGTGTGTGTGTGTGCGTCTGTGTGTGTTACAGAAGGTAACTCACAAATATTACACACAGGTAGTCTTGTCATACAGGCTTTTGATGACTTCAATAATGTTAGGGCTGATGTTGTACACTCTCATGGTTGCTCACAGAGCTGCATGCCAGACTCGGTCAAACGCCATTTTGAAGTCTTTTTGAAGTCTAGTGAATTTTAGTTCAGTTTAATATAATTATGTGTGTGTTGCCTGTCAGGAATGTATGTATCACAGTTACTTCTGTGACAGGTGTTGACGACAAAGGCCATAACTATAGTCAGAATACCAGCGATAACGCTTCGACTGTTGTGTTATTAGTTCAAAACAACTGTTCACAATTTTAATCAATGATGGTCAGCGTGTTACCGTAAGAACAAGTGCTGGACTCTAACGGGTGCAGAGTTCACTCAGGTGTACTTTAGTTGTTGATTTGCATAACTTAATGTTTTGACTAAATCAATAAATGTGATGAATTTTTAATAATAATAATTTCTCAATTGTGTGTTTTGTTAAATTTATTTTGAATTTTACAGTAATTATTAATTTTTATTTTTTGAAATGGGTAGGATCACCGGAACGTATTATTTTATTCTAACTTACTGCGTTTTATTCATTCAAAGACAGCTGGTAAAAGGTGAGTTGCAATCGTTAAATGCACAATCATTTTGTCCTTCATCAGTCAACATCCAGCTGCACTAAACTTACCACTCTCGGTTGCAGCCTCCACTATTTTCAGAATGGCTGACGATAAGTAGTTGCCCAGTCCAATGGTTGCCAAATAAACACCCATCATCACCCCTTTCATGCTGGTTGGAGACTGGGTGTACGCAAACTCCAAGCCTGTAAAATACACATTTATATTCAACTAGTGGTTTTTGTACCCTGGCAAGCCAGGGTACACAGGTTGCTGTTTAAAATGTAGACAGAGAGACAGCTGTTGTCTGCGAGTTTTATTTGGACGATGATACCTCCACATATCCCCCTTGATACCTCACCAACCCCCCCCCCCCTGATAGCTCCCCGTCCCCCCCACCCCCATGATGCCTCACCATACCCCCTTGATACCTCCCCGAACCCACTTGATACCTCCCCATACCCCCTTGATACCTTCCGTACCCCCCTTGTAACCTACCTGTACCCTCCTTGATACTTCCCCGTTGATCGTTTCGCAGGTATGGATGAAAGGAATCGACAATCACCATACCCCCTTATATATACCCGTATCCCCGTTATGCCTACCCATGCCCCTTTAAACCTACCCGTAGCCCCCTTTTACCAACACGTACCACCCCATCCCGATCCTTGGTAATAATAATAATAATAATAATAATAATAATAATAATAATAATAATAATAATATTGAATATAGAATAATACAAATAGAAATCATAAAAACACCAAGGTTTTAAAATAAAATTTGATATAAGATATAATAATAATAATAATAATAATAATTATTATTATTATTATTATTATTATTATTATTAGTTTATAAGTAATAATAATAATAATAATAATAATAATAATAATAATAATAATAATAATAATAATAATAATAATAAAAAAGTTAAAAGTAAAAAGCCTAAATTAAAAAGAAAAATATCCATATTGTAGTGTAAAAAAAAAAATTAAAAAAGATATGGCCCACGGGAGATTTGAACTTGGGTCTCCTGCACGGTAGGAGAATGTCTTACTAAGTGAGCTACCAAGGTTTCCTATAAAGACCATCAATTCTTTGGTCTATATGGGAAAACATGCTGAAAGCTCGATTCGATTTTTAATTAATCAAATTTAATTAGTTAAAAACAAAATTTTGTAAGATTGGTGACATGAGTGCAAAAGTGTTTTGAATGGAAATAAAACAAAATTTGCGGTATTATGGAACGGCACGTTCTTGACACGGGTTGAATCGAAACCGCGCGCGGAATGAGGCTATTGCAGTTTGTGGACATTTTGTTTATTTATTTATCTCAGAAACGGTTAAACGTTCAGTAAGGAAATGTCGGCTATAACGATTTCGCGGGGTTTGAGCGCACAGCAGGCCGATCCGCAGCGCCCAGCACCTGCCCAGATCAGCGTCCATACCGGACAAATTTACAGTAGAGGTGAAGAAGGACTTCCGGCTAAGCAATTTATATATATAGATAATAAGGCCACATACCATGGTGTGGATATTATCAGTACATAATATACGAGATGTCAATCTAACACTTGACTATTTACTATATAAATAACTAAAATGGTAATGTCCATATGACTTATATGCTCCTTATGGAACTTGCAATATTAAACATGAAAATCAGTGGCCAGAAAAAACAAAATGAAATGATAGCATTAAAATGCAAAGCAATATCAACAATGATCTTTCTGTGCTCTTCACCATGCGATGATCTTGACCTCCAGCTTCAAATACACTCATGTACAATCAAATAAACTACAGCGCAAGTTGTATTATACCCAAAAAAGGTGACCTTGGCATAACCTTCACCTTCAGTGAACTTGACCTTGGCATGACCATGACCCTCACGTGACCTCTCATACAGGTCTGATCAAATAACCCAATGTTGTTGCATGCTATGGATTAAATAAACAGCCATTCCACTGTACGATGACCTATTTTTTGTATATTTGCAAGGCCTAAAATGATCTTGCCCTTCAAGATCAACGCAAAAACGGAACAATCAATCTACAGAGGTGGCTACCTGTTACACTCGAAGTTGTTTTTTATCAGTTGATTCAGCCCCGATGCTTAAAACCTTATTCAGCGAACATCAACAACTGCATACAATCGTTTTTTCCACTCTCAACTTTTCACTTTACAATCCTCTCTACTCAAACAGTGCGGTACATTATAGTCTCTCTAACTTCGGAGAAATAAAGAACATTGGGCAAGACACAATTATAACCAATCAGAACAAATTTCATCATCACTGTCTCAGGTCATACAACCATATTTAGGATGGAAGCGTCTCTAGTTACCACTAGAATTATCCACACACTTCGATCGATAGTAAACAACCAACTCTAGAAAATTCTAAAATAATATCGACCAACTAAAATTATCAACGTTATACAAAGCTTCTTCTAACAACAACACAAAATCAAATCAAAGATAAATACACTCTATTATTGCGTGCTTTGCAAAATAAAACGATCAGATCTATCGCGCGCGTCCCATTCGCACCGCCGCGCGAGTCTCAACGTAACACTACCCTTCATGAGGCCTCCTTAACAGGGCCGGATCTGGGGGGGGGGGGGGGGGGGTTCCTGGGTTCCGGAACCCCCCCCCTGGCCATTCGATGTACCTCACTCAGTCAGAAAAAAATATATATATGGAGTTTTTTTAAAGCTCTTAATTTAGTTGACACTGGTGATAAGTAAAACGTTCCTCATTCTACTCAAGTTCCTCGAGCGGACACGTTTTTGTCACCCCTAACCCCTTAAAAAAATTTTGGAACCCCCCCCCCTCCAAGAGTAAGTGATCCGGCCCATAATACTATACTATCCCTTAACTCAAAGATCGTTGGGGCACCACATATGATCGTTTAACCAGCGTACTCCATCTTTCTCTGTTCGCAGCAATCCTCATGGCTTCGTTCAGTGTCAGACTAGTCCTTTCATATCCCGTAACTCGCAGAGGCACCACAGATGATCGTTTTACCAGCTTACTCCATGTTTATCTGTCCTCAGCAACCCTCATGGCTTCGCTCAGTGTCAAGACAGTCCATTCTCGAATGTTGTCCTACCACCTCTTTTTATGTATCCCTCTTCGTCTGCCTCCTTGCACCATGCTTTGCATGATGGTCTTGGCAAAGCCTGATGCTCTGGTGACGTGGCCATACTATCACAGTTTCCGTTTCTTCACCATTGTGAGAATGTCATCTTGTTGTCCATTGGTTTGTTTGATGGTCTGTCGGACTTCGTCGTTGATGATGTGCTGGGTATAGGAAATGTCCAGAACTCTTTCATAGCATCTCATCTCCATGCTTTGTATTCTTCGTTGTAGACCTGCTGTGAGGGTCCATGTTTCGCAAGCGAATAGGGAGATGGAGATGACAAGGAGCGCAGCAGCCTTACCTTGGAGTGTAGACTGATGGTCCTGTCTTTCCAAATGGGATTCAACCTTGTCGGGGCAGCAGTTGTTTGTGCGATCCTGGAGAGGACTTCCTGTCGGGACCCATTGTCTGTTACAATGGCTCCTAAAAATTTGAAGCTATGCACTGTGGTGAGGGATTGTCCTTGGATCTTGAAGTCCGAGATGATTGCCATTGGTGTTGATGGTCATCATTTTGGTCTTCTCTGCACTTATTTTCATTCCAAAGATTCTGGAGGTGGTGTTAAGCCTCTGTACCAGCTGTTCTAGTTCTTGTACCTCTCCAGTCAATCCATCAAGGTCATCCGCAAAACGAAGGTTGGAGATTGCTCTACCCCCTATGCTGACCGTGCCTTGGTGATCTGCAAGGGCGTCTGACATGATACGCTCTAGGAAGATGTTGAAGAGTGTTGGAGAGACTAGGCATCCTTGACGCAAGCCGATTGTTTTGTTCTGAACCAGTTTCCGATGGCGCTGTTGTGGAGGACTACACTGGTATTTTGTATAATTGCTGCATAAAAATGTGTATGTTACACTCGTTGTTGGTTTTTATCAGTAGTTGATTCAGCCCCAATGCTTGAATCCTGATAAGTGTAACTCGGATTCGTTTATCCACGCAACCTGTTCACTCAGCAACAAGGCAGGAGTCGTCGTATGAAGTTTTTGCAACTTTATTCAGTGTACATCAACAACTGCATACAATCGCTCAATCGCTTTTCACTTTCTCTCTTCAGACACAGTGCATCAATTATATTATAGTTTTTCTTGACTCCAGATAACGTCAGAACGTTCCAGCGTGACGCATTACAACCAATCAAAATAAACTTCGTCATCACTGTCTTACGTCATACAACTTTCTTTTCAGTCCAAGAAATTTCTCAGCTTTCTACATTTATCGCGAAGCTTCGATCGATAGTAAACAAGCAACTCTAGAGAATTCTCCAATAATATCGACCAACGAAAATTATCAACGTTATACAAAGCTTCTTCTAACAACAACGCAAAATCAAATCAAAGGTAAATACACTCTGTATGCTTTTCAAAACAAAACGATCAGATCTATCGTGCGCATCTCACACGTACTATCGTGCGCGTCGCAAACGTAACAGTGTATTTTGTGTAATTTTTACAAATCGCGCAACGTGCAATAAACAACAACAAAGAAAACCAAGTATTAAAGTCAACAGGATTACATTTATTTCGCACATTATCTTTTAAACCATTCTGTCTCTCTCACGTTTTTATTCTACAGGCTACACACTGTCACATACACTATTTTTTCACATTCTTTATGTAATTTGATGAACTTGCTCATTTCTTATTATACACAACAAGTACTGCCAAAAGAAGTTGATTTTGCTATGATCATAGTCATTTTCATCTCTACTTTGGGGCTTCTTTCACCTGCTTTTTCACGCGTGGCAAAACACAAAAATGACGAACCCCGACGCTTTTTGTGGCCTGCGCGGGTTCGATATGCCGCTGTATGTCGTATCAAAGATTTTATTATAAAATCCTTGGTCGTATCCACCACTGTGACCAATTCCAATTAAAATCCTTTCTGCACAATGTAGTACGCGTCATAAAGCCTCTTTCTCGAGTCAGCAATGCCTAGAAAACTTTGGATATAATCCTTTTTGAATATCAGCTTGGTGTTGATCTAAGCTTCTTTGCAGTATTTTCTTGACGCCCTTTTCCCTTACCCACAAAGCCGATGCCAACCACATCACGATAGTAGCCCATAGTTCTTGTTCGCGCATGCGCACTGAGAACAGTTAGCGATGAAAATACTACATGCGTTAAAAAAATTGTAAAAATTAAAAAATCGTATTTGATAAAAGCGAAAATGCGGATTTTGAGCGGACAAATCGTATTCGCGTATTTTGGACTGAGACTGCGTAAAACAACACGCTTGGGCGTACGGTAGGCACCTCTGCATCATAATCTATCATCTCTAAATACAATACATTTGAACTTTATATCTCTCATGCTCATAGTTTAGGGTCAAGATCACTTCAAAGTGCCTATAGTAAATGACCTTGGATAGCTCCCGAGACATTGACCTTGGAGTGAGATTGACCAGCTTTATTTAGTACGTGTGTCTCATTTCTATCTATCATGCGTCAAAGAATCATAAATTCAATATTAATAACCTAGAAAAAAAAACAGTTTTTTTGGGGGGTGGGCAGTGAAAATACATAGACTGACATTGCTATGCATGTGATTGTTGAGTTAAAATGTACAATTTTGTGAACTGTCATTTTTGACTAACATTTGTTGACCCTGTGACCTTGACATTGAAGTGATGTCATTCATTCTCAGATAATTTATGAGGCCTCATTGGCCTACACCATCTTACCAAGTTTGGTTGTGATAATTGAAATAGGTTCTAAGATAATAATCCACTTGCAAGTTTTGCACATACATGTAAAGCGGACAGGCATATGGACGGACGGATTTTTTAAAAAGTTTTTTGGACAATTTAGGACTCATTTCGCACAGATTTGCAAAAATCTAGATTTTTTTTTTGGGGGGTGGGGGTGGAGGGGGCAGGGGGGTGTAGGAAGGGGGAAGAGGGGGAGGGGATAAGAACATAGACTCACATGGCTATGCATGTGAGTCAAAAAGTTAGGTTGTACAACTTGATGGATTTGTATATTACCATTAACCATTATTAAATATGTAATTGCACTGTCAAGTCATAATGTGCGTGAATGCATTTTAGTTTAACCCCAATTATATCGCAATCTTTAAATTAAAAAAAAAAAATTTAATATTTTTTTCTTGCTCTCTAATTTTAATTTTGGAACTATTATGTGTATTGTCCTCTCTAACACAGAAATGACATGGGAAAAAGAACAAACTATAGAGTTATAATGCAGTTTCTGAATTCAGGGTTATTAGGTCTTCTCGGTTATGGGGTGAGATCGGGAGACGTGTAACCCTTGATAACTATTTCTGACAAAAGATGTATTAGTAATAATTGATCAATTCTAGCAGAAGCGTTAGCTGTGTGCAGTTATGAGGGAAAATATATCCACATTATCACCCGATATACTTGCAAATGCTTAGACTCGCCAGAAACGCTTGTGAATGTTTCGCTGGAGCCCACCAGGGCAAACTGTGGTATCTGTACGAACACGGAGAGTCTTGAAGCATTGAAATTTTCATCTCCCACTGTCTGTTCAAAGAAAGAAGTTTTCTTGCGTTCAATCTCTACCAGCGCTGCAGCAATCATGGACAATGCTGCCTGTATGAAGCCAATACCTGAAATGATAAAATCATCAAATATTGTATTGTAATGTACCAAGAACGAAGCAGATCTTTATAATGAAGTCCAGCACACACCAGGTGTAACGAAAGGGGTTATTATCAAGAATTGCGTGTATGCGTGCGTGAATATTCTGCGTGTTCTCCCGTCTCACACTCCCTAACTCTCAAGAATTCTTTTGTTGTCACTCCCCCTTTCTATTACTAGAAAATAAACAATAATCAACAAAGTTCACATGAGTACAAACAACTCAATCAATAATATGGAAAAATATGTATATATATAGTTTTGTACTCACGTACTTTGTAGAAACAATCCGTGAATTAAATATACCATTCACAAATCACACACACATAAAGTTCCAAGGAGATAATCCGGGAGATTGTACACTGATCTCACAAAACCCACGAATAATATTCCAGAAAGACAGTCCAAGAATCACCAGTCACAGTAAACACCAATATCGATCTGGTCACTGTCGACAGAGAGAGTTACCAAGAGTCTCATGGAGGACAGAATTCGCTGTCTGTCTTTTGTTTCCTTTTAATCCTCTGTCTCTGTCTATATCTATACACTATCTTCCTTCTCCTTATCCTTGGCCTTTCTATCTATCTATCCTGGGTTTTCTCCCCTCTCTATCGTCGCTGTCGCTGCTGCTGTTGTGGCCGCTGTTGCTGCTGCTGCTGAGGTAGCAATGGTTGCTACTGCTGCTGATGTGGTAGCGGCTGCTACTGCTGCCGATGTGGTAGCGGTTGCTGCGGATGTGGTAGCGGTTGCTACTGCTGCCGATGTGGTAGCGGTTGCTACTGCTGCGGATGTGGTAGCGGTTGCTCGTCTTCTTCTTCGTCTTCTTCTTTGGCTTCTTCTCTGGCTCCTTCTTTATGCTTCCACCCTTCTTCCTCCTCGGCTACTTCTTCCTCTGCTTACTCTCCTTCTCGTTTTCTTCTTCTTCTTCTTCTTCTTCTTCTTCTTCTTCTTCTTCTTCTTCTTCTTCTTCTTCTTCTTCTTCTTCTTCTCGTCTACTTCTTCTTCTTCTTCTCCTTCTTCTTCTTCTTTTCCTTCTTCTTCTTCTTTTCCTTCTTCTTCTTCTTCTTCTTCTTCTTCTTCTTCTTCTTCTTCTTCTTCTTCTTCTTCTTCTTCTTCTTCTTCTTCTTTTTCTTCTCGTCTTCTTCTTCTTCTTCTTCCTCGTCTTCTTCTCCTTCTTCTTCCTCGTCTTCTTCTCCTTCTTCTTCTTCTGCCTCGTCTTCTTCTTTCTTCTTCTTCTTCTTCTTCTTCCTCGTTTTTCTTTCTTTCTCGTTGCCTCGAGGCCCCTCAGCTGGAGACTTCTGAAAACACACAAGTTTTCCCCATTAAATATCTTGATACATAAACTCCTCTGTATTTCCACATATACCTTTCTCTCTCTGCGACAGGACCAGACCAGCAATACAATAATTCAAATCTCATATGTGTAGAACACAGTTCACACATACGCAAAAATTGTAACTCTAATTATAACAACTTATTATTACATTCTTGCCGCTAATTACTTTCATTCACAAAAATAAATATAATGCTATACATTGCGAGTTGAGGTTTCAACTACAAATCAAATACTAATCCAGCTTCAGTTCATTAATCAAAAATATACAACGATCCACTATCTCCATCACCACCCTAATCCATCCTTCATACTAATAACACAAATTATTTATTACCAATTCTTATTCCACAATAAGTAGAATATAATCAGGATTAAATTATTATTATGTTCATAATACAATATTTCAATGATAAACAATATATACCTGCAGACGCAGCTGCTAGAAGTACAACACACACAACGACCACTCCTGGGTCAAGTCACAAGAAGAATGCAACATTTTTTTGAATACATGTAATTGGTGAACCGTCACATGACTAGCTCAACCAATCAGAAATTAGTAATCAATAAAAATATTATAATTTATATCTTCACACAGGAAGATACTACAACACACCAAAAAGTCACCGGACTAGTATAAACCCGGTCCGTGACAATACCCCCTTCCTGCAAAAAGAAAACGCCCGAGTTTTCTGAATTTTATCAGAAAGAAAAAATTACTACAATATGTCCATCTAAACTGTACAAACAAGCGAAAAGATATAACTGGTCTTTAGCACTTATATTAAACACAAACATATTGTATTAAGCAATCACCCAAAGCGCAATAGACATACAAGATATGTAGTTCAAGTCCAAGCATGTTACCTTGATACAGTGAAATCAAAATCAATAAGGTACATAACAGATCATTTTACAGTATTATATACCAATAGATTTCCAGTATGAAATATACAACAGCAGAATTATATACACAGCAAGTTCATGTTCCACAGATTTTATGGAATACACTGATCAACATTTGATCTTGACAGCATATCTGCAAAAACATTGGCAGTACCGGGCAAGGCTTCAATTTCAAACTGAAACTCTTGGAGTGCCAACGCCCAGCGTGTGATTCGAGCATTTTTGAACTGACCCGAACGCAAGTAAGACAATGGCCGATGGTCAGTCTGAAGAATGAACGACTTTCCCCACAGATACTTTGAAAGCTTTGTGAGGGCCCAAATGATAGCCAAGCATTCTCTCTCTATGGTACTGTATCGTGTCTCCCTATCAAGCAGTTTGCGACTGACGAATGTGACGGGGTGCAATTCACCATCATGATCTTGAAGCAAAACCGCGCCTATGCCGAAAGCACTCGCGTCAGTGCGAACTACGAACGAACGCGATACGTCTGGCAAGACAAGCACAGGCGAACTTGACAAGATCTGTTGGACAGCTCGAAGAGCCACTTCGCACTCGTCAGTCCATTTAATTTGTCTGTGCGAACCCGAGCAGACCAAGTCCGTGAGGGGTTTGACTACTGTGGCAAAGTTTGGCACATAGCGTCTGTAATAACTGATGAGCCCGAGAATCGAACGAACTTGACGTTTGCTTTTGGGAACAGTTATTTCTAACATCTTCTGCAACTTGGAACTTTCAGGTTTCAAGGTACCACGACCTACAATGTGGCCTAAAAATTCAAGTTCTTGAAAACCGGCGAAAATTTTGGACGGTCTAGCTGTAAGACCTGCAGCTTGCAACTTTGAAAGAACACCTCTCACATGTGCGAGATGACCGTTCCAAGTAGTGCTACATGTCAGGATGTCATCGAAAAAGTTGATGGAAGACACCTCGTCAAGCCTCAACAGTCGCATCATGCGTGCAAACGTAGCAGGAGCAGAGACTAAGCCAAAGGGCATTCTAATCCACTGAAACAGGCCTACATGGGTTGCGAATGCAGTCTTTGGCCGGTCAAGTGGGTTCACCAGAATCTGCCAATAGCCCTTCGAGAGGTCAATTTTTGTTAAATAAGTACCGTCAGCCAGTTGTGCAAACAAATCATTAATGTTAGGTATTGGCTCTGCGTCAAAAACTGTGATTTTGTTGAGGTGCCTATAGTCTATGCAAAATCTAGTCGAGCCATCTTTTTTCCCAACTAGGACAACTGGAGATGAGTATGGGGAGCGTGACTGTTCAATAATCCCCATTTCGAGCATAGACTTGACTTCTCTTTCAACTGTCTCTTTAGAGGTCAACGGCAAATCATAGGGTCTAAGTCTTACAGGTACGTCTGACGTCAACAAGACGTCATGAAAAAGATCCCCCTGAAAAGTGCCTGGGGCGGTGGTGAGAATATCTGAAAAATCTGCAAAAACACCACGAAGTTGTTGTTTCTGAGCAAATGTCAACTTGTCATCAAGGTGGAGATCGTTTACACTTTCAGTTTGCGCAGACGACACAGTGGGTATGACGATATTATCTGAATCAGCTTCTGCTGAAATGACGGCCACGGATGCTATTTGGACCGAGTCTGTAAAAACTGGTATAACCTGCGGCAGACCTTGAGCAACGGCATCAGCACCGTGTAGCTCATCATCCCATGGTTGGATGACGTTCCAAGGCACGTTGGGCAACCGACCCACATTAACAGCGTGAACTTCGTCAGCACGTTTGACTAAGCCTATATCATCAGAATTATTTACCTCCAGTGCAATCTGAGCAGTTGGTTGGCGCTTAAGGTACTTTTTCAAAAGATTCGCATGGAAAACTTTTGTCTTTCCGTTGATGACAATCTGATAGTCCGGATGCATAGCTTTGCTAACTCGGAAGGGACCTTTCCACTGCATGAGCAATTTATTTGAATCCGTAGGAAGCAACAACAGGACTTCGTCATCTTCCTTGAAAGACCGAGGCTTTGCCTTCCTATCATGATAGTGCTTGTTTTTGGCTTCAGCTTTCTTTATGTTTTCTTGAGCCAGCTCACAAGATTCCAGGATCTTGTTTTTAAGGTCAAACACATACTTGTACAAATTCTTTGCATCTTCATTTTGAGAACCTTGTGACCAAGTATTTGCAAGTAGTTGAATGGGTCCGCGAGCGCGACGACCAAACAAAAGTTCAAATGGTGAGAATCCAGTGCTCTCACTAGGAAGTTCTCGACACGCGAAAAGTACCGCGGGCAAATACCGATGCCATGCTTTTGGTTGTTTTTGAATGAGCTTCTTCAACATTGGTTTCAACGTCCCATGAAAACGTTCAACACAGCCATTAGCTTGTGCGTGATATGGCGACGTATGAATGGCCTTGATCGATAGCAAATGGTGGATTCCACGCATGAGATCCGAGTTGAACTGAGTACCACAGTCAGACAAAATTTCCTGTGGACATCCCATGCGCGAGAAAACGGAAAACAGTGCTTCGCCGACCGAAACCGAGTCAATGTGTTTGAGCGGAATAGCTTCAGGGTACCGTGTGGCTATATCGATGATGCTGAGTATGTATCTGTGACCCTCCTCAGACGGCGGAGAAATCGGTCCTACCAAATCAACGGCAACCCGTTTGAATGGTTCTGAGATAGTCGGCATCTTTTCCAAAGGAACTGGTGGAATTCGACCTTTTGAAGATGTCTTCTGGCAAATGTCACACGTTTTAACGTATCTTTTTGTGTCAGCGGACACCCCTGGCCAAAAAATTCTGATAGTATTCTGTCTGTTGTTCTACGGATGCCACAATGACCAGCCATGATCGTATCGTGGGCTGTGACAAGAACTGAGGATCTTAGAGTAGTGGGGACTACTAACTGGTCTAATGTCCTTTTGCTGTTTTCGTAATGCCTATGCAAAATGTCATTTTGAACAAAGTAGGAAACTGAAGCTGAACCTATTGTCTGAATTTGACCTGACTTTGAAAGATCAAACAAGGGTGATAGACTATCATCCTGCTTCTGCAACCGAGCAAAATCTGATGGCGATACATTCAAGTCTTGTGTGACCGAACTCAGAGGTTTCTTTGGGATATCTTGTCTCTTGCCTTGGGCACGAGTCGTAACACAAGTATGACCTTGATCCTGGATGAGTGTGGTAGCCACCGAGAGAGGATCAGACACACCTGGCAAGTTCCCTAATATCAAATCAGCCACTGGTTGATCAATAACACAACACAAAATAGTGCCAGAGAAAAATGGAGTGTCGACAGACACTTTGGCCAACGGAAATTCTTCAATGTTTCCACCGAATGACCAACATTTACACTCTTCGCCAGTGTACTGATCGTCCGAAACCAGTCTCTTGCGAACGCCACAGATGGTAGCACCCGTATCTCTGAGCACACTTGCTTTGAGGCCATTTACGGTACCTGATACTAGCTTGAGATGACCACAGTTTTCATTACAAACTGAGCAGACGACCTCAGTGACCAAAGCTGACTGTACCTGAGTGTCATCTGAAGAGTCCTGATATTCCTGAAAGTCATTTTGATTGTCTTGAGGCTCTGGATAAGCTTGGGCAACAGCAGAATTGCCAACAGCATAAGGACACCATTTTGACATGTGACCTACACCCCCACAACAATAGCAAACTATGCCCTGGCTATTCTGTCCCCTGTTAAGAGGAGGTCTGCCTGCGAAACGAGGACCAGGTCCTGAATACGTATTTCCACGACCACGAGGAGCCTGATTGTTTTGAGCGCCGCGTTGCGCATTCATGTTCTGATGTGCAAAACCCCTATTTGGAATAGGACCTGCGGGTTGGTAGTTTCCACGCGGAGAGCCACGAAATCCCGATCCCCGGAAATTATTCCATCTTTGGCCAGTCCCACGAAATTGACTCTGAGTGGGAACATTCTGAGAAATCGACGCGGATGCAAAAATCGAGTCATCCGACTTCCGTGCCAGTTTTTTCTCCGGGTGAGCCATGCGAAATGCTTCAGCACTGTCTATCAAAGCCGCGAATTTTGTCAAATTTCTTTCCTTCAAAAACACGGCGAGATCTCTCGAAACAGAAGCAATAAACTGCTCACACAAAATCAGATTCCATAGCCCATCAAAAGTCTTTTCACAATCTGACAGTTGGATCCATCTTTCCAACAAGTGAGAAAATCGCTTTGAAAAAGTTACAAAACTTTCTCCCACTTCAGGCCTAACTGATCTGAATTTTTCCCTGAATCCATCTGCAGTGCACTGAAATTTTTTAAGAAGTTCTTGCTTAAGATCATCATATGAAACTGCACCGGCAGCAGACAAAGAATGATAAACAGCTAAAGCCGGGCCTTGTAGCAATGCAGTTATGTATACCACCCATTTACTGCTATCGTAATTGAGAGCTTTAGCATGCGCCTCAAACCAGTACAAAAAAGAATCAATGTCATCCCTATCTTCTTTGAAAACAGGTAGTTGGGGCAACTTTGGAAACGACGGGTTAGAGCTCCGAGTCCTAGGGGTAGTGTTCTCGCTCTGCAATTCAGCCTGTTTTAACTGAAGTTCAATCTCTTTTTCCTTTAGTTTAAGGCTTTGTCTATCAAGTTCCATCTGATAATCCATCTTCAATTTCCTTTCCTCTCTTTCCCGTTCTTCCCTTTTTTCATCTCTTTCCTGCTTTTTGGCATCCTGCTCTAACTGAAATTTTTTTTCCTCTCTTTCCTGTTCCTGTTTAACCTTTTCCTGTTCTAATTGAAATCGTTTTTCCTCTCTTTCCTGTTCCTGTTTAACCTTTTCCCGTTCCAGTTCCTGTTTAACCTTTTCCTGTTCCCTTTCCTTAGCCCTATCATGTCTCTGAAAACACTGCTCAATGTACTGCTGTAGCTTTTCGTCAGAAAAACCTAACTTCTGGGCTTGAGTCAAAAATGAGTTAAACAGAGTATCGTATTCCTCAACAGAAGACATGGTCAGTTGAATTCAAAAGCAAATTACTAAAAGTAAGACAAAGCGAGTGACAACTTAACAACTAACTTAATGTAATACAAGGTAAAAATTATTTTTCCCAAGTTTCACAAGGCCAGAATTATTACAAAAATCAAAAACAAATTCAGATTTGACAAAAGAAAACAATTCAAAATCGAACCAAGCGAAGTTTGTCAGATGAAAAGTATTTTGAAATCAATGCAAGTTCAAGTTTGACAAAAGAAAATTATTTCAAAATCAAAGCAAGTTTAAGCTAATACAAGGAAATTATTTCGAAATCAATGCAAATACAAGTGTGACCAAAGAAGATTATTTCGAAATGAAAACAAGTTTAAGTCCAACAAAACAGCATACCATAAAAGAAAAGAAACACAATGTTTAGATTATATTCCGTCTAAGTACAAGCAAGCATCAGAAAACCACACTAAATGCAACAATTAATACCTGTAACAACTACCAGTGTCTAAACCTAAATTATGACAAGTAAAATTTTATAAGTAATTTGTTTTGAAATGAAAACAAAACAAAACAAAACAAATAATAATAATAATGAAACACTATATTAAATAAACAAACACGACAACAACATCACAACACAACAAAGAGAGAACTAAAATTCTACACTAATATCGGTACAATAGAATACAAGAAATCAATAGAAAAAACAACTAAGTTCCCTTCGGCTAGAAAACACCGGAAGTTCCGTTAAAATGCCAAAATAATCCCAAATACCTACAACAACTAAAATAGGGATGTGACAACTATAACTATACACGACAGGACCCTAATAGTATAGAAGGAAAACAAAACAATACTGAATAGCTGAACTAGAATTAGCAATATATATACAACAGGAAGAAAAATGAATCTAAGCCCTTTCTGATCCCAGAACTATACAAGGAATCAGACCCGCAAGTAAAGAATCGGAGGCGGGGTATAATCTATACAAACACTAACATCCTACCCAAAAAGAAATGAAAACAACAATTTAACCAGTCAGTTACACAGTACACACTTACTCCTAGCACACCAAAGTTAAGTGCCCCAAAATTTATACAAAACCCTTCTACTGTTCAACTTATACTTATTCAATTAACTCCCACAATATAAACTCCCACTAAGAAACAAGACAAATAAATAATCTAAACTCCCACTAACTAACTACGGGTTTCAGGGTCACCACTGTAACGAAAGGGGTTATTATCAAGAATTGCGTGTATGCGTGCGTGAATATTCTGCGTGTTCTCCCGTCTCACACTCCCTAACTCTCAAGAATTCTTTTGTTGTCACTCCCCCTTTCTATTACTAGAAAATAAACAATAATCAACAAAGTTCACATGAATACAAACAACTCAATCAATAATATGGAAAAATATGTATATATATAGTTTTGTACTCACGTACTTTGTAGAAACAATCCGTGAATTAAATATACCATTCACAAATCACACACACATAAAGTTCCAAGAAGATAATCCGGGAGATTGTACACTGATCTCACAAAACCCACGAATAATATTCCAGAAAGACAGTCCAAGAATCACCAGTCACAGTAAACACCAATATCGATCTGGTCACTGTCGACAGAGAGAGTTACCAAGAGTCTCATGGAGGACAGAATTCGCTGTCTGTCTTTTGTTTCCTTTTAATCCTCTGTCTCTGTCTATATCTATACACTATCTTCCTTCTCCTTATCCTTGGCCTTTCTATCTATCTATCCTGGGTTTTCTCCCCTCTCTATCGTCGCTGTCGCTGCTGCTGTTGTGGCCGCTGTTGCTGCTGCTGCTGAGGTAGCAATGGTTGCCACTGCTGCTGATGTGGTAGCGGCTGCTACTGCTGCCGATGTGGTAGCGGTTGCTGCGGATGTGGTAGCGGTTGCTACTGCTGCCGATGTGGTAGCGGTTGCTACTGCTGCGGATGTGGTAGCGGTTGCTCGTCTTCTTCTTCGTCTTCTTCTTTGGCTTCTTCTCTGGCTCCTTCTTTATGCTTCCACCCTTCTTCCTCCTCGGCTACTTCTTCCTCTGCTTACTCTCCTTCTCGTTTTCTTCTTCTTCTTCTTCTTCTTCTTCTTCTTCTTCTTCTTCTTCTTCTTCTTCTCGTCTACTTCTTCTTCTTCTTCTTCTCGTCTACTTCTTCTTCTTCTTCTCCTTCTTCTTCTTCTCCTTCTTCTTCTTCTTTTCCTTCTTCTTCTTCTTTTCCTTCTTCTTCTTCTTCTTCTTCTTCTTCTTTTTCTTCTCGTCTTCTTCTTCTTCTTCTTCCTCGTCTTCTTCTCCTTCTTCTTCCTCGTCTTCTTCTCCTTCTTCTTCTTCTGCCTCGTCTTCTTCTTTCTTCTTCTTCTTCTTCTTCTTCTTCTTCTTCCTCGTTTTTCTTTCTTTCTCGTTGCCTCGAGGCCCCTCAGCTGGAGACTTCTGAAAACACACAAGTTTTCCCCATTAAATATCTTGATACATAAACTCCTCTGTATTTCCACATATACCTTTCTCTCTCTGCGACAGGACCAGACCAGCAATACAATAATTCAAATCTCATATGTGTAGCACACAGTTCACACATACGCAAAAATTGTAACTCTAATTATAACAACTTATTATTACATTCTTGCCGCTAATTACTTTCATTCACAAAAATAAATATAATGCTATACATTGCGAGTTGAGGTTTCAACTACAAATCAAATACTAATCCAGCTTCAGTTCATTAATAAAAAATATACAACGATCCACTATCTCCATCACCACCCTAATCCATCCTTCATACTAATAACACAAATTATTTATTACCAATTCTTATCCCACAATAAGTAGAATATAATCAGGATTAAATTATTATTATGTTCATAATACAATATTTCAATGATAAACAATATATACCTGCAGACGCAGCTGCTAGAAGTACAACACACACAACGACCACTCCTGGGTCAAGTCACAAGAAGAATGCAACATTTTTTTGAATACATGTAATTGGTGAACCGTCACATGACTAGCTCAACCAATCAGAAATTAGTAATCAATAAAAATATTATAATTTATATCTTCACACAGGAAGATACTACAACACACCAAAAAGTCACCGGACTAGTATAAACCCGGTCCGTGACACCAGGCTAAAACTTAAGCTCAGCTGTAAAAACAGAACAACAATCAGGTAAACGGTGTTGCAAAGGCTGGTCTAGGTGTCTCCCAGAGACCGACGCAGCAGCAACTGAGTCTCCTTTCTTCGACCCGTCTGTAAAAAGTTTTTCATATCTTTTATACAATGAACATTGTTCGAGATAAAGTTGCTTATAAACAGTTTCGGAAGTTTCGGTCTTTTTGAAGCTGTAAGAGTGAAGTTGATAATGGGGTTGAGGAGGTTCCAAGGTGGAAGTACAGTTAGCAATTGATCATCATAAACAGAGTCAACATCTATGCCTGCAGTGTCAAAGTGAGGACATATTCTGATACCAAAAGAAGGAATTTATGTCGGTTTGTTGGAGTATTTAAGTGTAAATAACGGGTTTAGAACACAATCATAAGCGGGATTTTTAGGGTTTGCTTTAAGTTTGAGAAAATAATTCATGACGAGCTGAAGCCTGCGGATCTCCAAGAGACGTTCGCCAGCCTCAATGCTAAGACTTTCCTTCGGTGAAGTGCGAAACGCCCCCAGACAGATCCGAAGACCTTGATGATGGATTGGATCCAAGGCTTTCAAATAGGCTTTCCTAGCAGAACCATATACCATAATCCAATTTAGAGCGTACCAGAGAACGATAGAGGAGGAGCAAAGTTTGCTTGTCTGCTCCCCAGTCTGTGTGGCTGATAACTTTAAAAACGTTAAGACCTTTCTGGCAGCTTTCTCTCATGTATTTAATATGCGGCAGAAAAGTAAATTTGCTGTCAAAAATAATACCCAACAATTTTAATTGTTTAGAAACTTTGATGGGTTGGTCATAAACATGGAGAGAAGGGTTCAAAACCTGGTTCTGTTCGCGATAAAAATGAATGCATTCGGTTTTAGAAAGCGAAAATTGAAAGCCGTTTTCTTCTACCCTCCCCTGAATTTTATCTATGCAAAGCTGAAGTTGACGCCCCACCCCTTAGCTGAGATGGAGAAATCATCAACAAACAAGGATTTATCTATGCCATATTTGACGTTTTGAACTATGTTGTTGATCTAAACGTTAAACAAAAGAGGAGAACAAATGCTACCCTAAGGGACACCCATCTTCTGCTCAAAAGAATCTCATAAAATGGAGCCAAGTCGGATCTGAAACTTTCTATCGTTTAAAAAGTTTTCTATAAAAATGGGTAAGTTCCCACAGAAGCCTAGGTGTTCTAGATCTTTTAGAATTCTGAACTTCCAAGTCGTGTCGTATGCCTTTTCAAGATCAAACAACACAGAAACAACATGTTCACCGTTAACCAACGCGTTTCTGAACGCGATGGTCTGAAGTGCTCCTGTTTTTGAGGAAACCACACTGAGTGATATCAAGAGCATTAATGGATTCTAACTGCCACATCAAACGCTCATAGATCATTCTTTCCATAGTTTTGCACAAACAGCTTGTAAGGGCAATAGGCCTGTAGTTGTTTGGGTCAGAGTGATCAGAGAACGACCGAGTCTGGCATGCTAGACTGATGTATAAATTAAAACAAATTGGGTTGTCTGGTCGTGTATATATAATTATATTAGTACTGTTTTGAAAAATAGAAATATAAAAGTTAATGTGGGGAACTCATATTCTTCTGGTTTTGCAATTAATATGGGAATTCCACAAGGTTCTATAATCTCTACAATTTTATTTAATATAATAATTTGTGACTTGCCAACAGTTTTAGGTAATAGATTAACGCTTGCTCAATATGCAGATGGTCTAGCTATATGGATGAATGTCAATTTCAAAAATAAAACCTCTTTGTATGAAATAAAACAGATTGAAAAATTATATCAAAAATAAATAAACAACATCACCCAGTTTATGAATCAAATTGGTCTCGAACTATCAAAAGAAAAAACAAATTTGATATTTTTTAGCAATGGTCAAGAACCAAGACAACTTCCAAAATTAGTACTTGAAAATTAAGAATTAAAATATGTTAAAGAGTTTAAATTTTTAGGAGTATATTTAACATGCAAGTTACATTGGAAAAGACACATAGAGTATGTAATACAAAAGGCTGTTAGAAGTTATAACCTATTGAAAATTATAAGCAAACAATCTTGGGCACAAGATGAAAGAAACATTAGTTCATTTAGCTAATGCCCTATGTGACAGACGGACCAGTTTACCCTGCTTACTTCACTATTTAGCCTTGTTTAGTCAATGTAATCTTAAATGTTAATGTTAGGCTGCAGCAGACAATGGAAGTAATCAAGCGTAGCAATGGTATACTGAGGTACACACACTGCGAGCTTGACGCAAACAGTGTAGTGACGTCAGCACTGTGTGTGTTGAATCGGCAGGCAATGATATCATCGTAGCTACGTTAGGCGAGTCGATTACCAGCTAATGAGAACACAGGTTAGAATGGACTCAACCAGGTCTGGCTGATTCAAATAGAGAGATAGAACAGGAGTCGAGTTTGAGACGAGGAGCAGTAAACAGCTACACAGTTAGCAGTAAGATCTCTCCTGAATAGACCAGGAAGCAGGACTTGAGAATCTTAGAATTCAATCAAGTAGCCACGAGCCTGACTTTGTCAAACAGGTAAATGAACATACTTCTGTTTCAGCGTGATATATTTATATTATTGTTGAAATTATGTTTGTGGAATTTGCTATGCATAGATTTGAATTGTTCGTCCAACGTTGCGTGACCACGTGGCGAAACACGACCGGTTGCGCCGCCATGTTGTATACCTGACGGAACCACTGTTGTTTAACCAATATGTATGTTTGCAGACCAGTGGCTGTACCAGTGAATGTTTATAATATTAGTAATTCTGTATGTGTATAGTTAGCCACGGGTTATATTTATGTATGTATAGGAAATTAGAGTTGAGATTCCAGTGGACCACGGACGTAGCAGAATGTTCGTCGCTTATGTATAGAGATGTGGAGCTATCACTGAGGGCTACTTTGGCTTTCAGTGAGACGCTCTGCACAGACCTATTATTCAAGGTTGTGCAGAATTTCGTCTCTTATGTTACAGATGAGCAGTCGAGATATAACGTGCGCCCAACTCCACAGAAAACACGAGTTGGCTGTTTAGCCTCTACAGCACAGGACTGAGAGCTCCCCTGGAAAACACTCTCCAAGACAACACAGATTGTCAAGGAACCAAACTACACGACGACCCAGCGTGCACCAGAAGCTACCTCATCAAAGGGCTTCAAACCCGCTACACACAAGCTAAGTGCCCAGGAATCAGTGCACTTAAACTGGTAGCAAAAGGACCACAGTAGTCCACTCTTCAGAAAATAGTAAAACGGACCACAGTAGTCCAATCTACATGAACTCTAGTAGCCAGTGCCCTATGAAGACATAACAGCTGCCTAGACTATCAGCGATCGAATTATTTGCATTGACTTATGACTTTTTAAGGTAGATTAGTACTTCGAAGATCTTGTATAGAATAGAGGAAATAAATGTGTGATTTTAACTGTTATCAAGTGGCTGGACTACATATGATTCATAGCCGTGTGAAAGCTAGTGTGACAGTGATCATTTACCATTTTTCTAGCTATCTCTGTATCCCAGCCTTAACACAGACCGAGCTAAACAAATAAATGTATTAAAGTAATTCACCGGGTGACTAACTAGCGGTTCCCATAGAATAAAACGTGAGGGTTACAGCATTCCATTGTGCAGAGCCCAGCAACAACTAAACCCCACGTTACACCCTAGTGAGATCAAAGTTAACATATGGACAGGAAGCATATTTTTCTTCTCCAAATTGTTACTTTAAAAAGTTACAAAGCGTAGACAGCAATAAAATTAGCTTTAGGAGTCGAGTGCCTATTCATACAAAAACTACAGAAGCTTATAAACTTGCAGGAATTATGAACTTAGATGAATATAGGCGATTATCTTGTGCGAAATATAAAATCAGAGCTAAAGCTGTAAACAATAGTACAGATGAAAAGCTTTCTATTAGATCGGATGTAGATTTTCCAAAACATGCCCAAAAGGTACTACAGATCTTATCCAGTTAGATATACCACATATTGATAATTTACGTACGAAAATAATATCACCAGTACCTACATGGGAACTTGAAAAAGCACATTACGATATACATTATTGTAATGAAAAAAATGGTCAAAATCCGAATCTTTTTACAGTTGAAGTTCGGAATCATTTATATGAGAAATATTCAGGAAAATTAAAAGTATACACTGACGGATCTGTTTTAGAAACAGGGGAAACAGGAGCTGCTTTTGTTATACCAGATTTGAAAATATCAGAATCGTTTTATATAGGTAAGGGTTATTCTATTTTTACTGCGGAATTAATTGCTATATTACTGGCTCTAAATAAAATTTCTAGTTTATGTCTGAATATATTTAGTATAGTTCTATGCGTAGATTCTCTATCTGTTTTAGAAGCTCTAAGATCTAATATTAACTGTGAACGAAAAGAGATTATGTTTTGAGATTAATAGCGTTATTCATGGATTGATAATTAGTGGTACTGAAGTGATCTTTTGCTGGATTCCATCACATTGTGGATTTCTATATAATGATTGGGCTGATCATGCTGCAAAATTAGGTGCATTAAATATTATAATTCCCTATCAGTTAAATTAAATCTGTCTTCCAAAGAAATTCAAAACAATATTGAAAATGATATTGTAAAGAAACTTCAGTTCTATACAAACTATAAAAATCTTCGTGGATTTCCCAGCAAACATAATATTATTCAATTAAAACCAAATATTGTAAAAATATAAAGTACATTTGTGATGAACCTCTAACTCTAAAACATATATTATTTGATTGTATTCAGATTCATCCTCTTTTGCCCCTTGAAGTAAATAGTATAAAATCAGTTAAAAACATTAGCAATGAATTAAGTGTGAGATTGGCAAAAGCTTTAATCAATTCTCCAGTCGCTCGTTTTAATTAACTGACATTGTTATTGTTATGTTAGAGAGATAGTAATAGTACCTGTGTGTATGTATGTGTTCATGTATGTATGTTTAAATGCGTGAATCTGTATGTATGGTCTTTATCATCTTGATGAAAAAAGACGTTAATAAAACAACCAACCTTGTTTATGTAAAATTAGTGATTTTAAGGATAAGATAAATTCTGCTGAATGTGTTATCATGATTCCTTGATGATGATGATGATGATGATGATGATGATGATGATGATGATGATGAAGGTGACATAGTCTTGTATAGCACAGGTATCCGCAAATAAAGTTCATGCTCATTGCGCTTTAAAAGAAACGATGATGCCACAACATCAACAACATTCTGACATCAGAATTCTTGTATGCCAATGCCGAAATGAACCAGTAAAACCTGACAAGGCAGCTTTGATATCAATCTGAGGTTGTTTTGCTTGCCTGACATTCCAGATAGGTTTACCATACATATAGATACACACAGATGCATGTGTTCTTCAGGTGAAGAGTTCGTTTACTTTACACCCATGCTTCAATTCATTCTATTACTCACAGTAAGGTACAAATACACATAACATTACATTACATGGTTATTGCTTTAGGTCCAGCGGACCCACACATAACATGTGCCAGACTGTAGAAGTCTTATTACAACACAATCAAGGTCTAGCGTACTCACTATTATTAGTCTACCACTGATACAGCTACGCTCGCGGTTACTAAAGTCATTTTGAAAGTAGCTCACCTATTCTATGAAAGTGATTGAGTGGTCGTCCGATGCGAGTGAAACATGGATAGATAATTCTGTCGAGGAGCGGGATGAGAAGCATGATGATGATGGTGTTGAATGCATTCAGCATGGCCACAGGGACTTTAGCACTGCCTATGGTCAGGTCCAGTCTCTCTCCTTGTAAGAAGAACGTTGTCTGCATCTGAAATCATCAAAGAAATAGCAATATTTAGAACATATAAAAACCACTATGACCATGATCGGAGCCATTTTTTGAGCAAAACAGGAAAGACACTAATTTAGTACTTGACAAACTATGCACAAAACAAACACGAAAATGTGAAAGGATGGAGGGAGGAAAACGGAGAGTTATAGAAAACTAGAAGGGCAAAGCCCATATGACTCATTATGGAACTTGCAATATTTGACATGAAAATGAGTGCCCAGAAAATACAAAATGAAATTACCTTGACCTCTGGCTCCAACTACACTAATGAACGACAACATAAATAAAAAACAGCAAAAGTTGTATTGTGCCAACAAAAAAAAAAGTGAAATTAGGATGACCTTGACCTTCAAATGACCTTATAATTCACGTGGCCTCTCATGCTCATGTATGATCAAATAATCCAATGTTATTGCAAACAATGGATATTCTACTGTACGTTTTGTTTGTTTTTGCAAGGCTTAAAATTACCTTGAACTTCAAAATCAACGCAAAAACGGCATATATGAAAAATCAATCTATAATCTCTAAATACAACAAGTCTGGACTTTACACCTCTCATAGTTTAGGGTCAAGGTCACTTCAACGTCCCTATACAAACCAACTTTGGACTACTCCAGTGATCTTGACCTTGGAGTGAAGTTGATCAAATTTGCTTAGTATGTATTTGTACATAAACTATTTATGATTTATTTCGCACAGACTAGGAAAAATCCCAAAAAATGTTTTTGGGAAAGGAAAGGGGTTGGGATTGGGAGCGAATACATAGACTTACATTTCTATGCATTTGTGTCAAAAAAGTAAAATATTTTGAAAAAATTTACATTAGTTGACCCTGTGACCTTCACCTTGAAGTGACTTTATTCATTCACTGATCATTTATAAGGACTCATTGATATACACCATCTTACCAAGTTTGGTTGTGGTAGATGAAATAGGTTTCGATATATTAATTAATTTGCAAGTTTTGCACACAGGGCGAGCGGACAGACGGACGGGCGGCTACAAATTGTTTTTTAATGTCATTTTTGGACTGTTTAGGACTCAACTTGCACAGATTTGCAAAAATGTGGAAATTGTGTTTGTTTAGAAAAATAGACTCACATTGCTATGTATGCGCGTCAAATAGAGGACACTGTACTGGTTAAATTTACTCATAGAAATAACTGTATGGAGTAAGGTGAAAGATGTGAATGCTAAAATACACTGAGAAATCTTTTCCTGTTTAATTTAAAATAGAAGAATGGTACAAACATGTACAAACTTACTGGATGGGAGGGGAGGAGTTGGGAAGGTGAGAGGGAATGGTTGAAAGGGGGTGGGGGTAGGAAATGGGGAAAAAGGGGCGGAGAAAAACGCAAATGCATCAGTGTACCTGAGAATAAATAGCCCAATACATGACGAAGAAGAAAAAGATGGGCAGTATTCGGACGACAGAAATGACACCATCCACAGTGTGATCGCTGTAGGAGCCCCCAAACCTCTGTCTAGCAGTGTCAAAGAAGCCGTAAGCTTCTGGCACCTTTCTCGAAGACGTTTTGCAGGCTTGCCAACACACCACAAAGCTATCCTTCATCATGCTACCTGACGTAAGAAATACAAAACAACTTTTTCAGTCAAGGGTATAACAATGAATTGCAAGATTTTGTTTCTGCAATATTCGCAAATAACCTTGCCAACACATCAAAAAGTTATCTTTCATTGACTGGTAATGAAAATATAACTTTGAGTCGTGTACGCTATACTAATGAGAAATGTATTTCCCATTTTTACTTCTTCTTTAAATTCTTCTTCTCAATCTCCCAAATAATCTCCTTCTTACATGTATTTTTTATTAATCTTGGTTTTCCTTCTCTTTCTTCAGTGTTCAATAGAGATTATTACCTCCCATTGTAGTGTGTTTGTAGTTTTTCCTGGGAACAAGCAGAAAGAAGATGGCAAGAATCATGCTGAGGAACGGAATGAAGTATCCCCAAGCAAAACTGATATTTTGCTGAACAGCCGCAACGCCCACAAAGGCAATCAATCCACCTGCGTTGACGAACCAGTAAAACCTAGCAAAAACAAAACAGGACAAAATTAGTGAACTAGAAAATATCACATGCAGAAAAAAAACCCGAGGATAACTAGAACGGCAAAGTCCATATGATTCACATGCTTCTATAGGAAACTTGCACTATTTTACATGAAAATGAGTGACCAGAAGAAAAAAAAAACTGAAACGGCGGCATTACAATGCAAATACCGACTCTCTATGCTCTTGACCTTGACAGGATCTTGACCTCCGGCCTAAATACACTCATGTGCAATCAAACAAACTACAGAAAAAACTTTATTAGGCCAACAAAATTCAGTGACCTTGGGATGACCTTGACCATGGGATGACCTTGACCATGGGATGACCTTGACCTCAAATGATCTCTCATGCGCATGTATGATACATTACCATGATAATATACTATGATGAAAATAAACACCCATTCCACTGCACAATGAACTGTTTTTGAATTTTTTTAAATGATTTGGCAAGGTCTAAAATGACCATGACTTTCAAGATCTACGCAAACCAGAAGGGCAAAGCCCACATGACTCACATGCTCCTTATGGAACTCAAAATATTTAACATGAAAATGAGTGCCCCAAAAAAGCAAAATGAAACGGTGGCATCAAATTGCAAAGTTATACCGAATTTTATATTTCTGTGTGCTCGTGACCTTGACCTCTGGCTCCAAATACACTCATGTACTATCAAATAAAGTACAGCAAAAGTTGTATCAAGCCAAAAGTGACCTTAGGATGACCTTGACCTTGGGATGACCTTGACACACACGTGACCTCTCATGCATGTCTGATCAAATAACCCCATGTTGTTGCATACTATGGATTATAAACGGCCTTTCCACTGTAAATTAGCAACTTTTTGTATGTTTTTGCAAGGCCTAAAATTACCTTCAACTTCAAGATCAACGCAAAAACGCAACAAATGTGAATGATCAATCTATCATCTCTAAATGTTTGTTTGTTTGTAGATTATAGTCACACGACACTTTCGCATATAGGTGACTACTGGACCGATTTATACTGACACCAGCGGGCCAGTTGTTGGTAAAGGAGAAAATAATATGATAACACGTTGACCAATCAGGGATTCGAACCAGCGACCTTTCGGTTACTAGCAAGACGCTTTTACCAACTGAGCTACCCGGCCCCTCATCATCTCTAAATACAAAAAGCTTGGACTTTATATCTCTCATAGTTTAGGGTCAAGGTCACTTCAAAGGGTATCCGGTCATTTCCTCCCCAGTGATTTCCTCCCCGGTCATTTCCCCCCAGATCATTTCCTCCCTGGAATAGATCCTCCCGAGCAAATTCCCCCCTGTCGCAATTTCATCCCCAGGGTTATTTCCCCCCAGGACTTATCCTCCCGAAAAAATTCCCCCCTGTCGCAATTTCATCCCCAGGGTTATTTCCCTCCAGGACTTATCCTCCCGAAAAAATTCCCCCCCCTGTCGCAATTTCATCCCCGGGATTATGTGCCCCCAGGACTTTTCCTCCCCACAAAATTCCCCCCCCCCTGTCGTAATTTCATCCTCGAGATTATTTACCCCAGGGACCCACGAGAAATTTCCCAGATACACAGACACATAGTAAAAGACATACATATTTATCTCATGTTTATTCTGAATCAAACATAAAACATGACACACACACCTTTGCTCACAGACACACGATTATGTGCACTGTAAAATGAGAGCCAACACAAACATCTTATACCAAGTCTAAAAATTACTGTATTAAAAATGATTATACCATGTCTTGGCTGAACGCGGCGCCATGCGAGGGGAAATAATTCTTAAAGCAGAAATTGACGGTGGCCTAGCTTAGTATTGCTTAGGTTCGTATCCCCCAACAGAAAAAAGCCCAGAATTTAATTCTGGCGGTCATAATTATTAGGAGCAATTACATCATTCACGCATCGTTTTGCTCATTCATAATCGTATTATTACGCACAGATACGGAATAAAATTTTAACGGCAAATGTTGCTATTTAGCGTAAGGGTTACAGTTAGTTAGGGTTAAGGCTAGTGTTAGGTTTCACTGTAACTTTATGTCTAGACTAGACTTATTTTCACCAGCAGATTTTCGTTATTTTCACCCTCACCCTCCCCACTGACTACCCTTTTACTTTACTTTTGCTCAATTTAACGTCCCCGGACACAGATGCATATAGGAGACTTGATATTTGATGTCATAGTTTTTAAAGAATTCTTTAGACGTTGCCATGGGGCTATTGTTGAAGTCATTCGTTGCAGTAGAGGTGAAGCACAGTATATGGGCCCGAGGTGGAGTGGTGCATTGGCTGGCAGGAGACGAGGTGACCGGGTGGGACCACATTATGATCAGAGTATAAAGAAGCTAACCTATGAAAAACTTGTAAGGTAGGACAGACCAGGTCTGTAAGCTGAATTGCAAAACAGAAACAGGGCTTACTGAGTTTAAAAGCTGGTTAAAAATAAAATCCTTCAGGACCACTGGTTAAAATAAGCAGGAACGATAGGGTTAAAAAATAAGATCCACAAGGACCTAAAAAAATAAAAATAAACGGTATGACAAAAAGTCGTGAAATATAGTACTATAAATTTAGTGACTTTGAGGATGAAATTGATAACAGGGGAAAATAACCGGGTAGTAAAAAAAATGGGGGGAAGTGACTATGGGGATGAAGTTGAGAATGGGGGGAAATAACCAGGGAGTAAAAAAAAAAAGGGGGGGGGGGGGGAAAGTGACTATGGGGATGAAGTTGAGAACGGGGGGAAATAACCGGGGAGTAAAAAAAATGGGGGGAAGTGACTATAAGGATGAAGTTGAGAACGGTGGGAAATAACCAGGGAGTAAGTTTCCTTGGGGGGAATTGACCAGGAGGGAAATTGACGGGAGGAAATGACCGGGGATGAAATGAATGGGGGGAACTGACAGCAAACCACTTCAAAGTACCATTACTAACCGACTTTGGACAGCCCCAGTAACCTTGACCTTGGAGTAAAAATGACCAATTCGAAAGGTATGTGTGTCTCATTGATGTCTATCATGCATCAAAGTTCAATATTAATAACTTCGGAAAAAAATAGAAATTTCGTGAAAAAATTGCTAGTTTTTTTTTTAAAAACTAAAATTACTTTTCATTTTAATGCTACCATTTCAATTTGTATTTTCTGGGCGCTCATTTTCATGTTAAATATTGCAAGTTCAATAATAGGAGCAATGAGACATATGGGTCTTTTCCTTCTAGTTTAAGAATGAACAGAACCTTATGTGATTTGATAATCTTATGTAAAGCTGGTTAAAGTTCACTTCTAAGTACCTATACTAACCGACTTTGGACAGCTCCAGTGACCATGATCTTGAAGTGAGTTGACCAAAGTTGCATAGTATGTGCGTCTCGTTGATATTTATCATCCTATCCTATCCTATCCTGTCCCGTAACCCGAAGGTCGTAGGGGCACCACAGATGATCGTTTAACCAGCATACTCCATCTTTCTCTGTCCTCAGCAGCCCTGATGGCTTCGCTCAGTGTCAAACCAGTCCATTCTCGAATGTTGTCCTCCCACCTCTTTTTCGGTCTCCCTTTTCTTCTACCTCCTTGCACTGTGCCTTGCAGAATAGTCTTTGCAAGGCCTGATGATCTGGTGACGTGGCCATACCACCGAAGTTTCCGTTTCTTCACCACTGTTAGCAGGTCATCATGTTGTCCAATAGCTTGTGTGATGGTCTGTCGGACTTCGTCGTTGGTGATGTGTTGGGTATAGGAAATGCCCAGAAGTCTTCTGTAGCACCTCATCTCCATGCTTTGTATTCTTCGTTGGAGATCTGCTGTGAGGGTCCATGCTTCGCAAGCATATAGGAAGATGGAGATGACAAGGGAGCGCAGCAGTCTTACTTTGGAATGTAGACTGATGGTCCTGTCTTTCCAAATGGGCTTCAACCTTGTCAGGGCAGCAGTTGTTTGTGCGATCCTGGAGAGGACTTCCTGTCTGGACCCATTGTCTGATACAATGGCTCCTAAATATTTGAAGCTATGCACTGTGTCGAGGGATTGGCCTTGGACTTTGATGTCCGTATTGATGCCATTGGTGTTGTTGGTCATCATTTTGGTCTTCTCTGCACTTATTTCCATTCCATAGGCTTTGGAGGTGGTGTCAAGCCTCTGTACCAGCTGTTCAAGTTCTTGTTCCTCTCCAGCCAATCCATCAATGTCATCTGCAAAACGAAGATTGGAGATTGCTCTACCCCCTATGCTGACTGTGCCTTCATGGTCTGCAAGAGCATCCGACATGATGCGCTCTAGGAAGATGTTGAAGAGTGTTGGAGAGAGTAGGCATCCTTGACGCACACCGATTGTTGTTCTGAACCAATTCCCGATGGCTCTGTTGTGGAGGACTGCACTGGTAGCCTTGTCATACAGGCTTTTGATGACTTCAATAATTTTTGGGCTGATGTTGTACACTTTCATTGTTGCCCATAGAGCTGCATGCCAGACTCGGTCAAACGCCTTCTTGAAGTCTATGAACACATGATATAGATGTTGTTGGTGCTGTAGGTATTTCTCACAGATTATTCTGAGGTTGAAAATCTGCTCAGTGGTACTTCGCCCTGCCCTGAATCCTGCTTGTTCTTCAGCTATGATTTGTTCAGCTTGGGGTTTCAACCTGTTGAGTATTATTTTCAGGAGGACCTTGCTGGGATGGCTGATGAGGCTGATGGTGCGGTAATTTTCACACTCCTGAAGGTTACCTTTTTTGGGAAGAGTGATGACAAGCGACTGGGTCCATGGTATAGGCCACTCCCCCACTCTGCCAGATCTTGTTACAGATAATGGTGAGGGCATCAATCATCGCTTCTCCTCCTGCTTGTAGCAGTTCCGCGGGTATGTTGTCCACTCCTGCTGACTTCCCTTTCTTTAGCGCTTGCACTGCTGCCTCAACTTCTTCCCGGAGAATTGGGAGGATTTCTTCTTCTTCTCTGTTCTCTGGACATGCTAGAACTGATGGGTCTCCATTTGGTGTATGGTTGTAAAGGTCAGAGCAGTACTCTGTCCATCTGTCCAAGACTTCTTGTTCTTCTGTAAGGCATATGCCAGACTTGCTTTGGATAGTGGAGACTTTGGGCTGTTTGACACTTGTCAGTCGCTTCACAGTCTGGTAGGCCTTCTTGCTGTTGTTCTTGTTCAGACTGTTCTCTATTTCCTGGCATTGATCTTCTATCCAGTTCTCCTTTGCTGTGAGCATGCCTTTTCGGATGTCATTGTTGATTTTTCGGTAGACATCAGCTCCCTGTGAGGTGTTCTTTTTCTTTTTCATCTCTCTTCGTTTATCACACAGATCCAAAAGTTCAGGTGTGATCCACAGCTTCTTCTTTGGTCGGTGCTTGCCAAGGATCTCAGTGGCGGCATCTGTCACAGCTGAGTTGAAGGTGGTGGTCATGGTGTTGACATCTACTTCACCAGCCCCCAAAATGAGCAGTGGTGCAAATTTCCCTCCAATTGTGGCCTGAAATAGTTCTGCCACCTCCGGGTCTTGCAGTTTGTCCAGGTCGAACTTCAGTCTAGTGCACTTTGCTGTATTTACTCTCTTCAAGTGGAGCCGGAAAGACATCATCACGAGATCGTGGTCACTTCCGATGTCTGCTCCTGGAAAAGTGCGTGTCCTGCCAATGTTGATGCTTGATCTGAAGCGTTTCTTGACCATGATGTAGTCTATTTGGTTGTGATGCTCCCCGCCAGGACTGTGCCATGTCCATCGTCTGGAGTTTTTGTGGAGACCAAGCGTGTTTGCCAGTACCAGATTGTTGTATCTGGCAAACTCCAAGAGTCTCAGACCCCTGTCATTTGTCTCGTTGTTGCAGTGGGGTCCACATGTGTCTCCCCAGTTGCGGTGCGCATCTTGGCCAACCTTGGCATTCCAGTCGCCTTGCACTATGACTATGTCCTTCTTCGGCACTTGGTCAAGGACCGCCTGTAGATTTTCATAAAAATCCTCCACTTCGCTGTCGTCATAGTCTGATGTTGGGGCGTAGGCCTGGACGATGGTGATGTTGAAAGGGGCTGCTCTCAGGCGGATGGTAATGAGTCTACTGGAGACTGGGCGGCAACCCATGACAGTCGCTAGAATGTTCTTGTGGACCAAGAATCCAACGCCGTGTTCGTGCCTGTCATCCCTACCGCTGAAATAGAGCTTGTGGCCTTTGTCCGTCGTTGTTTCACCTAGGCCTTTCCATCGCAGTTCGCTGATACCTAGAACGTTCCATCGATAGTGGTCCAACTCGTGGGCCAGTTCTTCTAATTTTCCTTCCGCAGTTAGGGTCCTGACGTTCCAGGTTCCTATGACGATGTTGTTTCTCGTGCGGATCTTGCTAAATTGTCCATCAGTAGCATACTTAACACCTCCGTCCTGGTGGCCAACGGAAGGCGCGGTCCTTGTGCCGGGTGACGGCCCGGGCGACGACCGATCCGGTATGGAATTAGTGGATTGTGTCATCATGTAGTGTGTCTTGGGCAAAAAAGACCTGGCGGTGCCCAATCCTCTCCATGTATTTATCATACATCAAAGAATCATTAGTTCAATATTAATAACTTTTTAAAAAGTCAAAAGTGAAAAATGGTCAATGTTTGATTAACATTTGCCAGGTGACCTTGTCCTTGAAGTGAAGTCCTTCATTCACAGATCATTTATGAGGTCTTATGAATATACACCATCTTACCAAGTTTGGTTGTGATGGTTCAAATAGGTTCTGAAATATTAATCCACTTACAAGACGGACAGCGGACAGACAGACGGACGGACGGACATTATTTTTTTAGATGTCATTTTTGGACTATTCAGCACAGATTTGCAAATGTTTTTTAGTTTGTTGAAAAATTGTCATTATTTTGTAACTAACATTTGTTAACTCTATGACCTTGACCTTGAAGTGAAGTCATTCATTCACTGATCAAAATTAATGACATCCAAGTTTTGACCAGACAAACGGCGAACATACTGACGGACAGATTTTTTTTTTTTAGGGAGGGGGGGGGGAGGAGGCGGTAAGAGGGGGGGAGGGAGAGGGAGTGGGTGGGTGAAATTTCATTTTTGGACTATTAAGGACTTTCTGGCACAGTTTTGCAAAAACATGGATGGGGGGGAGGGAGAAGGAGGGGTGAGGTGGGAGATGTGTGGGAAGGTGGGCGTTGTGAGAGTGGCGAATACATAGACTCACATTACTAAGAATTTTAGTTTTAAAAAAATATTGCGTGATGAAAAACAATAAAATTGAACACGTATGTTCAAGTGTGACAATAACGACATGATATTTAAACATAGATCACCATATCGTCTAACCAGTTGAAGAAGGTTTGTACGGCATTCGGACCCACATCTTCCACTTGCTGAGCTCCGAATGGACCAACATTAGCTTTAATTCCTCCTGTCCCGATGGCTATGAACACCAGCCCCACCATGTAGAGCGCTCGTCTGCCAGTCTAAAACGATAAACAACAAACTGGAAGGGCATAGCCCATATGACTCACATGCTCCTTATGGAACTCACAAGATTTAACATGAATACGAGTGCCCAGAAAAAAACAAACGGTGGCATTAAAATGCAAAGTAATACCGATTTTGATCTTTCTATGGTCTTAACCTTGAGATGACCTTTACCTCCAGGTCCAAATACACTTATGTAAATGTCAAATAAAATACAGCAAACGTTGTATCATGCCAACAAAAAATGGCCTATGGATGACTAGACCATCAATCTATCATCTCTAATAATAACAAGTTTGGACTTTATATCTCTTTCACAGTTTAGGGTCAAGGTCACTTCAAAGAATCTATACTAATCGACTTTAGACAGCTCCAGTGACCTTTACCTTGGGTATACACCATGTTCCGAAGTTTGGTTGTGATAGTTCAAAAGAGGTTCTGAAATATTCATCCACTTGCAAGTTTTACACAGAAAAGCGGCGGCCGACAGGCAGACGAACGGACGGACAACAAATTTTTTCTAATGTAATTTTTGGACTATTTAGGACATATCCCGCACATATTTGCAAAGAGTCGAACCAGGACCTCAGCTTGGTTGAAAGAGAACTCACCCCTGATCTGTATAAAAGATCTGCTGAAACAACCCTAAAGGTAACATTGAAGGCACTCCACAGCAAGTCGTTTTACAATAAAGGCATCCCATGCAGGGGACACTGAGGCCGTACTATAATTTATCGAATTCCCATTTACAAAAACAAAATAGAATATAAACATCATTATAAAATATTAACAAAAACAAAAACATAAAAAATTCCAAAATTTCTCATTAATATACCATAGAAAGTACTAGAGACCGTTTGCAGAAATAACCCCAAGCTGACCCAACAGACACCATACACAAATGAGGAGTTTTGGGAGAGTTTTAAAGAAAAAAAGGTAGATGACAATTTAGCGAAGATAGTAGATTGATAGAACAGATTAGGAACGAGAAAGAACAAATTAGAATGACAGAAACATTAGTAATATAAAACACAAACTACTGTATTTACAGGAAACCCCCGGCAACCCAACGGGGATATGCACGTGAGTAAAAAAAAGGAAACAGTGGCATTAAAATTCAAATACCGTCTTTGATCTTTCTTTGCTCTTGACCTTCAGATGACCTTGACCTCCGGCTTCAAACACACTCTTGTACTATCAAATAAATATAGCAAAAGTTGTATTATGTACAAACAAAAAAGTGTTCTTGGGATGACCATGACCTTCAATGATCTTGACCTTGGGATGACCTTGACCGTCACGTGATCTCTCATGCTCCTGTATGATAAAATAACCCAATGTTGTGGCATACTATGGGTTTAATAGAGCCGTTCCACTGTACGATGACCTATTTTTTTATGTATTTCAAGGCCGAAAATGACCTTGATCTTCAAGATCAACGCAAAAACTGAACAAATATGAAAGATCAAACTATCATTTCTAAATACAACGTTTGAACTTTATATATCTCATAGTTTAGGGTCAAGGTCCCTTTAAAAGTACCTATACTAACCGACTATGGACAGCTCCAGTGACCTTGACCTTGGAGCGAGGTTGACCAAATTTCCATAGTATGTGTGTCTCATTGATGCATATCATGCTTCAAAGAATCATAAGTTCAATATTAATTACGTTGAAAAAATCGTGACTTCGTGAAAAAGTGTCATTTTTTTACTAAATGTTTTTATCACTGATCATTTTTGAGGTCTCAACGATAGACACCTTCTTACCCAGTTTGTTTGTGATAGTTAAAATATTAATCCACCAGCAATCGACGTGATTGAGAGTATCCTGTGCTTCAGTATCACAGTCTGGTTTGGAGGCGCCACTTCGGGCGAGAAGTTTGAACCCGAAAGAATTGTGAAACGCGCGGCAAAAATCATAGGTTGCGATTTATTAGCCCTCGCGTCCTTATACAGCACGCGTTTGGCAAGAAGGGCCGGCAACATCAATGGCGACCCATCCCATCCAGCCAGCCATCTGTTCGAGCTCCTCCCGTCAGGCAAACGCTTCAGAGCACTAAAAGTTAGAACTAGCCGGTTTAGACACAGCTTCTTCCCCGAGGCTGCTCTCTCAGTATCAGTGTCCTCAGTTATCCACAGAGCATGAGGTGTTATACTTAAACGCCAATCTATTAGTTGCGATAATGTGTTAGTGGTGCAATTCTGATTTTTTAATGTATTTTGTCTCATTATGTTTTAAATTAGATACCCATGCGGGTATGCGTGAGTAGGCGTGTGCGTGTGGGGGTTGCGAGTGGGCGTGCGCCTGTGCTTTACTCCTTAAAATAACTTTCTCTATTAGAGTATTTTAATGTTTTAATGTCCAATGGAAGGTTTTTTTGTTGTTGCCGAGTGTCTGAATGTTTTACCGCATCACCAAAACAAAATCCTATGTATTTTGAATTCAATTGGTAATAAAGTGTCTTGACTTGACTTGACTTGACTTGACTTGAAGTTTTGCACAGACAGGCGCAGGATGTCCAACATAATATACATGTATATACAGTAAGACCTCGAGTTACGTCGGTCTCGACTTCCGATGTTTCGTGGTTACGACGCTCCTCCCCATTAAAATATGAATTAATAATATTACGCGTCTTTCCGTCTTACGCGGTTTAGCGTCTTAAGCGACGCAAACAAACGGGAGCTAGTTTCTGGCGAGCGGCGGAAGAATACGCTTTATTGTAGTTATACGGCGGGGAAGACGGCGTCTTTTCCTATGCTGGCGTCGCTTCATACGCACAGTACAGGTATTTTTCTTTATGTTCCGACTTACGATGAAATCGGGTTACGACGCGTCCAACGATCGGATCAACTTCGTAACTCGAGGACCCCCTGTATGTATATATATATACATACCCACATATATAAATATATTAATACTAACCACACTAATCTCGTAAGAATCATTATTGAAGAAGGACTTGTAATCTACGGCAGCACAAGGTAAAAGGAACAAACCTGTAACAAAGCCAAAGAGCAAACATAGAGGAATACACTTTTAACAAGTAAAATCATCAGGTATTAAATAACAAATCAACTGCGTAGCTAAAATGAGATTTACATGGAAGTGAGTGGGAGAGTAAGTAACATTCATAATGAAATATTTTTGAGGATGACAAATTATGTAGAAAATTTGTATTTTAATAATAATAATAATAATAGGAATATAAATTATCATGCCCACCACACCTCCTACCCTACCCCTTCATAAAAATACACAAAATGACTTTAAAATTTATTAATAAAATGACCGAACTTTACATTTAAATCCAAGGCAAATAGTAAAACAGAATAAATCTGTCATTCAAACTGGCAGTGTCCATTACCATTTATGAACTGTTCTTAAATAAACAGTGGGTTTTTTTTTCAGTTCAAGAGCTGTTAAAGGCAACACAGTCTAACTCAAGCTGCCCAAGGCGCCAACTTGTGGCTAGATGCACATCATCTTAATGCCACTAACAACTGAGCAAACCTGAACGACCGTGGTTGAGATGGGACCTAAAGCTTGCTGGTTTTGTTTATGTTTCTGGCGGTCACCTCATCTATGACATTAGCACTACTATCTTTAGTCGCATCTTCACTCTCATCCCACTTTCCATAAACGGGGCAACCAAAGAAATCTTGGGTACATTTTGGGTCGTGGATTGGGTTGTTGGCTGAAGAAAAAAGGGCAACATAAAAAAATCTTTCCTGGCAGGTAGATCATGGCAGCTCCATAAATAGCATTGTACTTCCCAACGTAGGTATCGGCAATGTAACCACCTAAGATGGGTATGAGGTACACCGTTCCTGTCAGGAAGAAAATAAAATTCTCTGTCATAAAGAGAAATACTCTTCCTTGTAATCAAAGAATATGGGTATACTACAAAAGAAGAATCATCCGAGGTTTTCCCTATATAAAAGGTGAAGACGTTTTAAGAGCAGCGCCGTCAAGCGGCTGCGAGGCGGAGCAGGTCAAGGGAGATAAACAGACCACAAAGCAACATGTAAATACAGACGATATTGCTCGACTGTATCTGCGTGTTTCTGATGAATCCCGAACATATTTGTCAACAAAATTACTGTGTAATGTGTAGGAAAATGACACCCTGCAATAATGCTGGTATTTTTGCACATTAATTTTCGTCAACATTGTGATATAGAGCTTACAATTTACATGGAAATGGTGAATGAAAACAGTTCGAATTCTACTTTTTTTTTTTTTTTTTTTTAATTCATACAAACATGAGGCTTTTTTATGATATTCAAGTTTGTGCTGTTGGTGACTGAATCATAAAACAAAACTATTGCAGCATGCCAGAGTGCTAAATTGTATTCATAAATTAATATCCCCCATTGAATAGTGATTAGTGGGACATGTTGCTATGTGGTCTGTTTACCTCCCTTGACCTGCTCCGCAACGCAGCCGCTTGGTGTCGCCGTGGTGTCGCTGACGTCACTCGTTTTGCATAGAATCGTGTTATGATTTCTTCTTTGTAGTATACCCATATTCTTTGTTGTAATGGAGGAAAAAAACCAATTCTTCTGAGTACATCTCTGTTATGAAAGCAGCAAAATAAAAGATGAGATAACAGCTCATGCCATTAAAATCATCAAAAGACATTGAACTATAAGGGCAAGACCCATGTTACTCAATTGCTACTTATGGCATTCGCAATATGAAAACGAGTGCTTACAAAAAACAAAATAAAACGGTGGCATTAAAATGAAAAGTAATACTGACTTTCTATGATGATGATGGTTTCCACTTATAAGCAGCATCGTTCACGCTAGCAGCATGCTCAGAGAGCACAGGGCAGGGATGACCTTGACTTTGGGCTCCAAAAATACGCATGCACTATCAAATAAATTATAGCTAAAGTATAAAGGAAAAAAAAACGAGCGTTGATCTTGGGATGACTTTTTAGTGAACTTCACCTTGGCATGACTTTGACCTTCACGTGACCTATCAGGCATGTATGATCAAATAACACAATGTTGTTGAATATTATAGGTTAAATATACAGCCATCCCACTGTACGATGACCTATTTTTTGTAAGGCCTAAGACGACCTTGACCTCAAGATCAACGCAAAAACGGAACAAATATGAAAGATCAATCTACCATCTCTAAATACAAGTTTGAACTTTATATCTCTCATAGTTTAGGGTCAAGGTCACTTCAAAGTATATTATCCGACTTTGGCCAGCTCCATAGACCTTGATTTTGGAGTGAGGTTGACGTATATATGTCTCATTAATATCTATCATACAATAAAGAATCATAAGTTCAATATTAATAACTTAGAAAACTAGAAGGGTAAAGCCCATATGATTCACATGTTTTTATGGAATTTGCAATATTTAACATGAAAACGACTGCCCAGAAACAAAACCGAAATGAAACAATGGCATTAAAATGCAAAGTAATATCGACTTTGATCTTTTTGTGCTCTTGACCTTGAGAACACCTTGAGAAAACCTTGACCTCCGGCTCCAAATATACTCATGCAATATCAAATAAACTATATCGCAAAGGTTGTATTATGTAAAAAAAACAAAACACCAATGACATTGGGATGACTTTGACCTTTATTGATCTTGATCTTGGGATGACCGTGACCTTTACTGACATCTCTTGCATCATCAAATAACCCAATGCTGTTGGATACTATGGATTAACATTCAACTGTACGATGACCTAGGTTTCGCTTATTTTTGAAAAACCTAGAATGACCTTGACCTTCTAGATCACACAAAAATGGAACTCATATGAAAGATCAATCTATCATCTCTAAATACAACAATTTGAACTTTATAGCTCTCATAGTTTAGGTCAAGGTCACTTCAAAGTACTTATACTGACTTTGGACCGCTCCAGTGACCTTGACCTTAGAGTGAGGTTGACCAAATGTGTTTAAGATGTGTGTTTCATTGACAAATATCATTCAATAAGACATCTATCATGCATAAATATTAATAAATTAGACCAAAAAAGCGCGGAATTTTTTGAAAACGTGTCATTGGTTTTACTAGCTTTTATTGTCCTGTGATCTTGACGTAAAGTCATTAATTCACTGATCATTTATTGACTCATGGATATACACCATCTTACCAAGTTTGGTTGGGATAGTTGAAATAGGTTCTGAGATATTAATCCACTTGCACGTTTAGCACAGAAAGACGCTGAGCGGCAGACGGCGGACAGACGGAAGGACAATTTTTTTTAATTAATGTTATTGTTGGACTATTTAGGACTTATTTACATATTCACATTGCTATGCATGCGAGTCAAAAAATTACTAAGTAACTAACTTTGGAATAGGTTTAAAATCATCCTGAATTCGGTGTAGTCTAAAATCACCTTGACTTTGGTATAGTCTAAAATCACTTTTACTTTCTATAGTCTAAAATCACGAAAAGTTTAACTTCACGTTTAGTACTAAATGTACTTATTTCATCTAATAGAAAAAAAATTAACTATTATAATTTCCACATACCAGAAAAGACCAGACTGATGGTAGCTGCATCATTGCTGGAGAATTTCAGCACACTTGTACAGAACAGAACCAGGTTTGCTACCACCCCATAGTATGCAAGGCGCTCACACAACTCTGTTGCCAAGATACACAAAACCACTCCAAGCTTTCTCCGGCTGAACTCAGAAAACGGCTGCAACAAATAAATAAAACCAATTAAAAAAAATAACATAAATAAACAAATAATAAATAAATAGATAAATAGCTTGATTATTAGTAAATAAAATTGTCGAAAACAGACTCCTTAGAGAAGCTATGGCTGTATTATTTCCATTTTCAGCCAACAACAGGTTCAAATCCACCGATGACTAAATCAGCCTAGTGATCTAGCGTGGTGTCTGACGAAGGCCACATAGTTATAGTTTAAACACCTGCCACACACTTTGCTCTCATTCTCAACACCTAACAGCAGTGTGCTTCCTCTACTAATTCAGGGAAACGGAACAATTAGTTCTTCGAAAATGATATACTTTATACTCATATATTGTTTGCCACTACAGTTACAACCTAATTCAGTTTTACATCTATTTCTTCGGAATGTTGCTTCATATAATGGGATACATGGTCGCGAAATGCTGCCCATTTAGACTTCATCATAGACATCATGCTGGTCACTCTTCGCAACGCCTCAGTCGCAGACTCTTGCCGTAGCGATGCCTCACAAATTCCGGCTAAGGCAGAAACAAAGCTGGAAACACCGGGGATTCTATAATAAACCTCGATGTTGCGAATGGGCAAGATGTCCATTTATTATCGACTACTTTTGAGCATTCGAGTTGATTATGAGGGGCTCCCATCAGGCATCATATTTGATTGGGAGTACAAAGGGGACAACGGCACCGAAATGGTTGAAATGAAAATAACTTCCATATGCTACCTTTATAACTCCTTTTTCTGGAGTAGCAGTCTTCCATCCTGGCAGTGACGCTGGCTTGTCGGAGGATCCGGGTGCGGATTTCTCCTGTTCTGTACTGAGCAAAAATTTAAAAAAAGCAGTTTATTAAACGGATTCATACTGTTGTTCATAGCCTAAACCCGTGTCAAGACTGCCATTTCGTGCCCTCTTTCTTTTTTTTTTTTAAAATTTATATTATTTTTAAACGTGTTCTCCCCCTTCCCTCTCCCCCCTCACTTAAATGTCATACTTTCCGATGTCTTAGTTCATTCCCTACATAGGTCTTAAACATTAGTTTATAGGGATGTACAAATCGGAAGGGGAACGTAGCGGCGAAGTTGAAAGAAGGTTCTAGACTTGTTGCTGGTGTTTTAGATGTTTTTTTTTGTTGTTAAATTCTAGTCCGTCATAGCCTAACCCTATAATAGTAACCATGTCATATTATATATCGTTGGAAAGAGGAGACTAGACGTTGTACTTTTTTCATTATTATTATCGTTTATAATTTTATTAAATTAAAGAGTTATTCAGAGTTTAGAGTCGTGATAAACTTTAGAATAAATTTCCTATCCTATCCTGTAACTCGAAAGTCGTTGGGGCACCACAGATGATCATTTAATTAGCGCACTCCGTCTTTCTCTGTCCTCAGCAACCCTTATGGCTTCCCTCAGTATCAAGCCAGTCCATTCTCGAATATTGTCCTCCAACCTCTTTTTCTGTCCCCTTCTTCTTCCGCCTCATTGCACCGTGCATTGCAGGATGGTCTTTGCAAGGCCCGATGCTCTGGTGAGTCGACGTGGCCATACCATCGGGTTTCCGTTTCTTTACTACTGTGATCATGTCATCGTGTGGTCCAATGACTTGTGTGGTCAGCAGATCTTTTATGTGGATCAGGGGTGAGTCCTCTTTCAGCCAAGTTGTGGTTTTGATTTTGTGGTCCTGATTCGGCTCTTTGCAGTCCGCTGGGCACGGTTAGCAATGAATAACTAACTAACAAATTCCATACTAATATAACTTTTTTTAAAAGTTACATTTTGTCAAAATGTTTAAATTTTTTAATAACATTTGTTGACCCTGTGACCTTGACCTTAAAGTGGTCATTCATTCACTGATCATTTTAAAGGTCTCATGGGTATACACCATCTTACCAAGTTTGGCTGTGATAGTGGAAATAGGCTCTGAGTACTTAGCCACTTAAAATTTGTTTGCACAGATGGCGGACGGCGGACAGACTTTTTTTCTCAATATCTTTTTTGGGACTATTTCGGACTCATATCGCACAGATTTGCGAACATTTTGACAAAAATGAGGGGGGTGTGTGGAAGGAAGAAGGTGTGGGTGGGGGAGGGGGGGGGAAGCGAGTTCATAGACTCACATTGCTATGCATAAAAGACAAACAAAAAAATACCTATCCTATCCCATCCCGTAACTCGGAGGTCGTACAGATGATCGTTTAACCAGCGTACTCCATCTTTCTCTGTCCTCCGCAACCCTGATGGTTTCGCTCAGTGTCAAACCAGTCCATTCTCGAATGTTGTCCTCCCACCTCCTTTTCGGTCTCCCTCTTCTTCTAACTCCCTGCACTGTGCCTTGCAGGATGGTCTTTTGCAAGACCTGATGATCTGGTGACGTGGCCATACCATCGGAGTTTCCGTTTTTTCACCAATGTGAGCAGGTCATCGTGGCTCTTGGTTTGCCACTGCCCGGACTTTCAGCTGCTTTCCGAACTTTTAGTCGATGTCGTCCTTATTTTTGTCATCTTTGATCTTGCTCGCAGCGCCTATTTTTGACTCACATGATAGCAATGTGAGTTTTTGTATTCATCTCCCAAAAAATCTGTGCAAAATAAGTCCGAAAAAGTCCAAAAATGACATTAAATTTTTTATTTAGTTTTTTGTCCGTCCGTCTGGCGTCTGACTGTACAAAACTTGCAAGTGGATTAATATCTCAAAACCGTTCTATGAGTCAGTTATCTTCCTTCATTACATTGATTGGTGTATGGCGAGTCTTTAGGGCATATAGATTATTTCACATGCCAGTGAATCAGAAAATTTACTGTTTGAATATTTACACACAATTCATTTCATTTATTTTTTGTTGTTGTTTTTTCTTTTCATTAACTCGTGTGTTCATTTCATTTTATTTACCCTCGTTGGGGTGCCGGGGGTTTCAGTATAAATAGTATCCCCACTTTCTGGAAATTTAGTGCTTTAAATTCCCACTGTCGCTGTCTTTCTCATTTGCTCTTTCTCATTCCTGCTCTGTTCTATCAATCTGCTATATATCGTCTTCTTCGCTAGACCAGTCTCCTACCTTTTTTCTTGAAAATTCTTCCGGGACAAGACTCCTTATTTGTGTATGAGGTCTGTTGGATCAGCTTGGGAATATTGGACGCTTTCTGCCAGGTGGTCACTAGGGCTTCCTATGATGTTATTATTTAGCAATGTAGGCATTTTATATGTATGTGTTTTGTTGATAATTTATAATGATGTTTGTATTCTATTTTGTTTTTGTAAACGGGGGTTCGATAAGTTGGGGTGAAGCCTCAGCCGTCCCCTGCGTGGGATGTCTTTATTTTAAAGTGACTGGCTGGTGGAGAGCTTTCGGTTTTACTACTAGGGTTGTTTCAGCAGATCTTTTATGCGGATCAGGGGTTGTCCGGTCCTGATTTGGCTCGGAAGAGTCCGCTGGACTTAAAGCAATAATATTGTAATGTAATTTCATTTTATTTGCAATTGCACGCGAATTTGACGCTTTCCGCGTTCCATAGTTTTGCATCACAGCCCGCCGAGATCCCTCCTGCACGTCTACACCATCTAGCCAGTAGAAGGTGGGCCAGAGCGAATGGTGAACAAAAGAAATCTCCAACCCGTGGGTCTGCACTTCGATCTGCTCATCCAACCTCCTGATCCACCCGAGACCATGCCTTCCATCAAGAGCGACAACGAAGAATAGTCTGAGACCTGGATGAGAACCTTCCCTGGCTCTCTTCTTCCAGCCATAGTCACAATAAACTACAGCGGGCCGGCCTCTGCATGAGAGCCAGCCCATTTGGTGCTGGCACCCCCCAAGCAGTTGACCGGCCCAGCAAGAACTTCAACGTTCGATCGTCGACGTTCGGCACGACTGGCACACAAGACATCCAAGTTAAGGTAAGCCACTTTTTCTTTAAAATGTGCAGCAGTAGGTCAAGAGACATTTTATAGTTTGCGATTAGAGACATTTAGATTGACATTTAGAAATTTAAATGATCAAGTCTTCATTGTGCCAGTATTAAGATACAGTTGAAAAAAAAAAAAGACTGTGCCGAGATAATATCTGTGAAAGAAACATAAATGGTTGAAGAAACGATTACACACGTTTGCAGAAACTTTGTGCCAAGACCGTTTTAGATCTGTGCATGAATAAATTAGTGTTTGCTTTGTAGCTATGCGTGCTATTATCGTTTTAATATAAGTAGCGAGCTTTAGATTGACCAACGAAACTTGGTTCGTAGCGATCACTTTCGTTTCCGATGATGCTGTCGGGAAACCCTTGCGAACTTTTCTTCGTGCCGAGGCGGTAGCAGACGAAATTCAGCTGAAGTTTAGGATCAAGGGCACTGGGATTTTTTTTTTAACACAAATGGCCTCAACTTCTGTTTGCTACGCTAGCCTAGTAACTTGTCCGTTTAGATCTACAAACCTAGAACTGGTGCTCATCCAAGGTCTAAAACATTAAAACATGGACAGTGTTCGTGCACATCCATACGAATACACCAGTACAGTGATTTTACATCTTTACCATGCTCGTAAGAGTCACTTGAAACCTAGAAATATTGCAAAACTTATGTTGAAAATATTTATCGGAACCACAACTCCTCCGCCATTTTATAGATGAGAGCAAAAGCAGGCGAAAACAGCACCCTTTTTGAAGAGCAAACTACACCAATGTTAGTGCATCAAATCAACAACAAAGGGTGTGAGAATACAGTTATAACATTTGTTCAAGCTTACGTTTACAGCAATTGACCCGATCTATGTACAAAATACCAGAAACATACCTACGAATCACGATTCGTCAAAATGCTGAAAATTCCGCTTTTTCGCGATACGAAGTTTGTAGCGTAGGCAAATGAGGAGGTCGTGACCTTCGTAAAGCGCAAAAATGATGACGTAGAAAGGGAGTTTCCCTACGAAAAAGTATTACGAACTAAGTTTCGTTGCTTTCTAAAGTTCACAAGTATTGTCGCTTAGTTTCATTGTCTTTGATCAGTATAATTTTGTTTGTGTTGATTTAACAAAGGAGTTCTAGTTGTTTAGTTTGCCCCATGATGTGACGGTATAAGTAACACAAGGTCGTGTGCGTTAAAATAAAATGTGGTCTCGCACTGAAACACGTTTAACTCCATTGTTATCAAACAAATATGGCGTTTTGTATAAATATTTTTCATTATGATTTTGTTTTTCATGCTGATGTGTTTTGTATGAACCCCTATGCAATGTATATAATTATGTCATGTTTTATTTTAATGCATTATCTATATTTGCTATGCAATGCTAATAAATGTGTTTTATGTTATGTCCGGCGGCCAGACGGACAATTTAAAATAACAATAAAAATTTGGAGTTGGGTTAGGCTGAGCACAAACAAACACCTACCCTCTTGCTTTCTCTTTGCTTGAACCGTGCTCTTCTGAGTCGCGCATTTCCACGTTCACCATAACTCTTGGATCAACAGAAGTGCTGGTTCTTCTATCGGCAGCACCCTCACAGTCATTGCCTGCGTACAAATACAAACTCCCAATATACTCGCTTCCCAAATGTGGCCATTTTGCACTGTCCCTCTTTTTAGCAGTATGACTGCTCTGGTGGGTCGTAGATGATTAAGGTCACTACCCCATCTTAAATTCCCTGGGATGGTTATCCTCGGCTGGCCGTATCGCAAAGGTGGATGTAAAGATTACCCTCAATGTTCATTCATTCAAAAACAAAACTCAAAAACAAACCTGTGCCTTTATTAAAAACGTCCTGCTCAATATCATTAAGGTTGTACCCACCAATGTCGGGATTAGCGCCATTAGGCCTACTCATGCCGTCAGATCGATGAGGCTCCGCAGACTCCATCGCCAACTGCAAAACACACTCACACAAATAATCCTTTCTATATGTACATTTTGAAGCCTAATAAAATTGTAGACAACATAACATAAAAAAAATCGTTGTCAATCTTTGAAAAAACAAAACAAAACCAAAAAAGAAACCCATCGCATCCACACTTCCAACAAGGGAGACAAAAAGTTTGTGTTAAAACATAAGCAGTAAACTTAAAAAAACAACAACAACATCTTACTGTAATACATAGATAGACTTTCAAAATGGGGAGGCAACACCATACATTTTGTCCCTAACTTTGCTTGGCTTAAGACACAATTAATAGATTCTGCAATATAAGTCATGCTTATTCCTTTTGTCATGCTAATCATAATCATCGTCATAGTCTATTATTTTGTATACAGCTTATTAGCACAATGGCTGGGAGTGTGGTTCTCATGCATTACAACAGGTAATATGTGCCAGATGTCCATGACCTGACATGCATGTAAATTATGTGTTTTTCAGTCAAAACGATTGCTTTCAACATCACCACCATCCAAGCCTATGCCCCAACATCAGACTATAACGACAGCGAAGTCGAGTCGAAGATTTCTATGAATAACTGCAGGCTGACCAAGTGCCGAGCAGAGACATAGTAATAGTGCAAGGCGACTGGAATGCTAAGGTTTGGCTGCAGTTTCCACCAAGAAAGATACGTACCACAACTGGGGAGATACATGTGGACCCCATTGCAAAACGAGACAAATGACAGAGATCTGAGACTCTTGGAGATATAACAATCTGATTCTGGCAAACACGCTTGGTCCCCACAAACAAATCTAGACGATGGACCTGGCACAGTCCCAGCGGGGAGCATCACAACCAGATTGACTACATCATGGTCAAGAAACGCTTCAGATCAAGCGTCAACATTGGCAAGACACGAGCTTTTCCTGGAGAAGATACCGGAAGTGACCACGCTCTCGTAAGGATATCTTTCCGGCTCCACTTGAAGAGCGTAAATAAGGCAAATTGCACCACGCTGGACAAATTGCAAGACCAGGAGGGAGCAGAAATATTCCAAGCCACAATTGGAGGGAAATTTGCACCACTGCTCATTAAGGGAGCTTGTGAAGTAGATGTCAACACCATGACCATTACCTTCAACTCAGCAGTGACAGATGCCGCCACTAAGATCCTTGGCAAGCACTACCCAAAGAAGAAACCGTGAGTCACGCCTGAACTTTTGGACCTGTGTGACAAACGAAGACAGAAGAACACCTCCCAGGGAGCTGATGCCTACCGAACAATCAACAGTGACATCCTATAAGGCATGCGCACAGCAAAAAATAACTGGATAGAAGATTAATGCCAAGAAATAGAGAACAATCTGAACAAGAACATCAGCAAGAAGGCCTACCAGAGTGTAAAGCGGCTAAGAAGTGTTAAACAGCCCAAAGCCTCCACGATCCAAAGCAAATCTGGCTTGAGCCTTACAGAAGAACAAGAAGTCTGGAATAGATGGATGGAGTACTGTCCTGACCTTTATAACCACAAACCAAATGGAGTCCCATCAATTCTAGCATGTCCCCAGAACAGAGAAGAAGAAGAAGAAATCCAATTCTCCGAGAAGAAGTTGAGGCAGCAGTGCAATCGCTGAAGAAAGGGAAGTCAGCGGGAGTGGACAACATACCCTCAAAATTGCTTCAAGCAGGAGGAGAAGCGATGATTGACGCTCCTACCATTCTCTGTAACTGTAATGTATTGACATTGATCAGTATTGATTTCTATATGACTGGTGCAAGGGACGAAATCGCTCCTTCTTTATTGTTTGGATTATTAGAATGTTTCCCCTTTAGCTTATGCTCTGCATGTCAACGGTTGTGTTTGGTGTTCAACAAAGCTGGGAACTTTTATCAGTTGTTCAATGTGTTATTCTGTGTATGCATCCATGCAATCAAGCAGTCATCAATCCAACAACAACAACATCACAGTAACAATATCTGGCAGAGTTGGGAATGGCCTACACCATGGACCCAGTCGCTTGTCATCACTCTTCCCAAAAAGGGTTACCTTCAGAAGTGTAAAAACTACCGCACCATCAGACTTTCAGCCATTCCAGCAAAATTCCTGAAAATAATACTCAACAGGTTGAAACCCCAAGCTGTGTATGTGAGTAAAAGATCGCGTTCCTACAGCAAACATTGCCGGAACTAGACCAAACGTTTTCACACTAGAGTATGACGGCATACTAGCGGGGCGGTGGTTGGGGGAGGTGGGTAATGTCTGGGGTGTTTGGAGATCAGAGGTGGGCCGAGGCCATTGACACAAAAGTGTCAAGCGTTGGGGCTTCTACCACTAGTCTTTAACAGTTCTCAGCAAGAATGAGGACTGCTGTTACTGAGTGCGACAGTTAATTTGAAGGTATTGTTGCTTATGGCCAAAGCGCTGGCTTGGTGAAGCGGGCTGCAGCTTTTCAGTGAAATCAACACAGAGGAGTCCATGTTAGACACGCTTGACGTGTTGCGGTTGCGCCTCAGCACAAATCAGGCAGCTCGACGTTGCACCTTCTTAATTGATGTGTCTAATGTTCTGTTGTGGGGGGTTCCACACTGTATAGGAATATTCTATAATCGGACTCACGTATCATATGTCATATGTCTTGTACGCAGTTTTCTTGATGTGTTGGGAACTGACTTTTACATTCCATGGTGTTCTCGTAATAAAGCCACAAATAAATAATAACTCAAAGAAAACAACAAACGAAAAATCTACCAATAGCACAGCCACGTACCCTCTGATCTTTCCAATTCAAGATTTTTACTAAATAAACGCAGCAGTTTTACGCCCGCAAATGGTGACGTGTGTGAAGTCATGTGTGACGTAAAATGAAATTATTGCGTACCGCGGTATCCTGTCTGAACCACGGGCGCTTGTATCTGGACACGCGAGCGCCTATGCGCCTAAAGGGAGACGCGTCACAGGCATAGGTAAGATAACCAAAGGGAGACGCGTCACAGGCATAGGCGCTCGCGTGTCCAGATACAAGCGCCTGTGGTCTGAACCAACTACAGCTCGGGTTATAATTTATACATTATTTTAGAGGTCAAAGGGTACCAAAATCATAATTTTACACTAAGCGGTCGGCAGCATAAATATCCTGGGGAATAAAAGAAAACGGGAAAAACTAATTGTTACAGCAATGATATCGAGCGGATATGATAGAGTGATATTAAATTAACATCAAACTATAACGACGTTCGCCTCTACATAATGGAGAATTTTTCATTTCAAATCCGTATAATTATGACACGTCCTTGCTGACCAGCCTCTCGCATAGCAATGTGAGTCTATGTACTCATCCACAAAAAATAAAATTTCCAGATTTTTGTAAATCTGTGCAAGACGAGTTCTACTTAGTCCAAAAATGACATTTTATTAATTAATTAATTTTTTTTTTCCCGTCTGCTTCTGCTCCGTCCGGCGTCTGTTTGTGGATTGATATATCAGAACCTGTTTCAACTATCACAACCAAACTTGGTACGATGATGTATATCCATTAACATAAAGGATCAGTGAATGAATGACTTCACTTCAAAGTCAAGGTCACAGAGTCAACAAATGTAAGTAAAAAAATTACAGTTTTTCCACAAAATGTCACGTTTTATCTAAAGTTATTACTATTTAACAAGATTTTTTGAAGCATGATAGAGATCAATGAGATCACATACTAAATAAACTTGATTAATCTCACTCTAAAGTCTAGGTAACTGGAGCTGTCGAAAGTCGGTTAGTATAGGTACTTTGAAGTGACCTTGACCTTAAACTATAAGAGCTATAAAGTCAAATCCTTTTTTTTAAGGGTTGATAGATTGATCTTTTATTTATGTTACGTTTTTGCCTTGATCTTGAAGGTCAAGTTCATTTGAGGCCTTGCAAAAACATACAAAAAATAGGTCATCGTACAGTGAAATGGCTCTGTATTAACCCAACAACATTGGGTTATTTGATAATGAGAGGTCACGTGAAGGTCAAGATCATCCCAAGGTCCATGAAGGTCAAGGTCATCCCAAAGACATTGATTTTTTGGGGGGATGAAGGGGGTTTGGTGGTGGAAAGTGGGGGGTATAATAAACTTTTGCTGCAGTTTATTTGTTAGTACATGAATATTTGGCGCTGGAGGTCAAGGTCATTTCAAGATCAAGAGCATAGAAAGATCAAAGTCGGTATTACTTTGCATTTCAAATACCACCCTTTTTTTTAACTTTTTTCTGGGCGCTCATTTTCACGTTAAATATTGCAAGTTCCATAAGGAGCATGTGAGTCACATGGGAGACTACTATAGCTATAATTTTAAGCGATCATACAAAGTATTTTATTTTGTCAATTTGGGCGATTTCTAGGTTGAATTTAATCGTTGCCGCTTAAAAATTGGAAAGTCAAGGAATATGTGCCAGGTGTTGCTTTGGTATAGCAACAATAGACACATGGAGACGATTCGGCGACTACGTAAGTGCCGCAGAAGACGATGCTTTGGCATTCTGTAAGCAAACTGCATTGTTTGCATGAATGCTTGAATACCTGTAGCGAGTTGCTTTGCAGCGAGGGGCTTACTCGCGTTGTTTCCTATGCAAGTAGTACTACTCACAAAACAACGTTAGAAAAAATAGGACGTTCTGCGAGCGCATTAAGAGATCAAAGGCTAAAATCGAAAGGAGGATAAGTCCTCAATGTTGGCGGCAATGATGTCCTCGTAGAAAAGTATAATTTTTCCAACTCGCCAAGTCACGTGACGGATTGCTTGTTTTTTTTGCATTTTGCAACGGAACTCGATCGTCGCTTATTTTCGCGTGTACCCTCGTGTACTCGCGAGTAGCCTACTCACTTCAAAGCAACACGCTACTGTTTTGGTCGTGTTTTGACATTATTTTCGTTTAGCGCGTCAGCGCTAGGGTGGTTGTGAGGGCTGCAGCTTTTCAGTGAAATCGACACATGGGAGTCCATGTCGAATCTTATACACCTGGAAAGTTTTCGCCGGTTTCCACCATGGAAGTATACTGAAGAATCCATGGTTTCCACAGAGTACACAAAGGGGGAGAAATCCTTCAATGTTCAACCAAACATGCTGTTTTGTGGTTGCTTCCCATGAGCTGGCTGGGAAAACCCCTTCTTCCTCCTCCCCCCCCCCTCCCCTCCTACCTCTCTCTCGGCTGGTAAAACCTTACACCTCTCTCTCTCTCTCTCTCTCTCTCTCTCTCTCTCTCTCTCTCTCTCTCTCTCTCTCTCTCTCTCTCTCTTTCTCTCTCTCTCTCTCTCTCTCTCTCTCTCTCTCTCTCTCTCTCTCTCTCTCTCTCTCTCTCTCTCTCTCTCTCTCTGTACGGTGCTGCAGCATGCATGATTAGGACGTCACCCACAAAGAACACGAAATCAAAAGCAGATCAGGAAACTAAGCGTGATATATATGTAAATGAGAAGAAAGAGTATACACAATCAATTAAATGCAAGAAAGAACAATTGTTTGATTTGGCAAGGCTTGAAATGCTAAATAACTGTGTAAACGATCCTAATAATTTTGGCAAGTAATTCGTTCAGTGAACAGGAAGTCAGCCATTTATACAAACATATCTATACAGCAGTGGTATAATCACTTTTATCATGTTTTTAACGATTTCGAGGAGAGCAAAAGAGGACGAGGGGGTTTTGACACAGCATTTGATTGTTTAACGAACCCATTTCTAGTATATCACATGCCTACCCGTACGGAATTTCCGTATTTTTTCCGGAAATTTGAAAAACTCGGCAAGCGCTACGGAAAATACGGATATTTGTTTTACGGTACGGAAATTTTAAAAAAAAAATAATAAAGAAAAAAAATAGAAATCGTTGGCCTGTGGTAATGCACCGCATGACCTTTTTCCGAAGGTTTAATGCCGCAATGCGCAGTCGCAGTGGAGACCTGTGACATCGAAGTTTCCTGTAGAGGCACCGAAGTTTGCCGAACCCGTTTTTGCACAGTCGCAGTAAAGATCGGTGCTCGTGAGACAGAATTTAAAACATGGCGTTCAAACGAATGGCTAAGCAAAGTGATTGTGAATCTGAATCTTCCAAAAACAAAAACAAAAACGCGCAAGGGGCAGACATTTCTTGCCTCGTATTCGGAAAAGTGTCCTTTCGTTATTCGCGGCAGCACTGACTCAAAAGTACGATTTGTGCCAACCAGTTTGGCATCTCCGCCGGTGATATGAACGACATCAAGCGGCACGCGGAAGGCCCACAGTATATGAAGAATTACGAGGCTTTGGAGAAGAAAAAGAACATTGTGGCAGCAAATCAATCTATCACTGGATTCTTCGCATAATATCAAAAAGGATGAGTGCAAAAACAATAGGTAGTAAAAGTAAATACGGAAATCGTAATAGTAATACTGAAATTTGAAAAAGCTAATACGGAAACTTCAAATTGAGGGTAGGCATGTCTAAGGCATCCTTTTAAGCCGGGGAAGAGTTCATGTCCAGTCAAAATTCTGGGATAAATGTAACTATGGTGTTTTTTCTAGTAAAACTGTTCAACAACATTTTTTTTATATTCCGGCGTTTTCCCTCTTGAATTCTCAAAGCCAGTTATTATGCCAATCCACAAGAAAGGCGATACAGACAAACCAGATAACTACAGGTAGGTAAAAGGTAAAGGTGGTCCCATAGACTTGTGGTCTTGATGTTGGAGATCACACTTATCTTGGGCCAGCGTAATGAGGGTGATGCCCATCTCTCTCCCTCGCTGCTTTACCTTCCCCACACTTAAGAGAGTAGGTACTCAGTCACAGTTGAGTCAACTGGAGGCGTTGTTATTTGTCGCTTCACGTTTTGCGGTCACCCATCCAAGTGCTAGGGTCATGAGCAATCTTGCCACTGTAGATTGTTCTAACCTATAAAGGGAAAAGTGAAAGCCCCAGTTGAAAACCTGTCTTGACTTTGTAAGCATGACCAATTCACTGCGGCAACAGTACCCCCGTTGGGGTGCCGGAGGTTTCAGTATAAATAGTATCCCCACTTTCTGGAAATTTAGTGCTTTAAATTCCCACTGTCGCTGTCTTCCTCATTTACTCTTTCCCATTCCTGCTCTGTCCTATCACTCTGCTATACTATCTTCTTCTTCGCTAGATCAATGACCTACCTTTTTTCTTGAAAACTCTTCCTGGACAAGACTCATTGTTTGTGTATGAGGTCTGTTGGATCAGCTTGGGAGTGTTGGACGCTTTCTGCCGGGTGGTCACTAGGGCTTCCTATGATGTTATTATTTAGCAATATAGGCATTTATATGTATATGTTTTGTTGATAATTTATAATGATGTTTGTATTCTATTTTGTTTTTGTAACCGGGGCTTCGAGTAGTTTGGGTAACGGCTCAGCCGTCCCCTGCTTGGTATGTCTTTATTGTAAAGTGACTGGCTGGTGGAGGGCATTCAATTTTCCCACTAGGGTTGTTTCAGCAGATCTTTTATGCAGATCGGGGGTTGTCCGGTCCTGATTTGGCTCGGAAGAGTCCGCTGGACCTAAAGCAATAATCAATCAATCAATCAATCAATCAATCCAAGTGCTAACCGCACTGGACGGTGCTTAACTTGCGACACAGTAGCGAGTGCTCCAACCACTGCGCTATCCGACACCCCATAGGAGAATTGCTTTAGCCAGTGTCGTCAGTAAGGTTTATACTCACATTTTGAATACGAGTCTAACCAAATGGGCTGAAAAAGAAGAAAAAAATATTAAAAGAATAAGCTGGATTTAGATCTGGATGCAGCACAGCCAATCAGGTTTTTACGCTCTTTGCCATTGTGAAGAATTATTTGTTGTCAAATTGTAAACTATGTGTAGTCTTTGTTGACTTTAAAAAGGCGTTTGACAGCGTAAACAGAAATGCACTGGGGATGGTCTTGCGGCACAGGTAAAATGTATAACTACTTAAAAGCTCTGTACAACTCAGTCTTGATGTTTGTACGCGACAAAGGTCAATGTACAGATTTGTTTCAATGTCCAAGAGGGGTAAAACAAGGATGTTTGTTGAGTCCTATGCTAAAAGATTTTAAAAAAGGGTTTAATATAAATCCTTAAATCACTGAGAAAAATTAATGCATCAAGCGCGTTCATATTCGGGAAACTATTTCATTCGCAAATCGAACCCATCTTGACATATTCGGCGGAGGTATGGAGGTTAGAGGAAAGTGGGTATCAGATAGAAAAAGTGCATACATTTGCGATGAAAATATTTTTTTAATGTCCCTCTGTATGCCTCCGACAAAATGCTGTATTGTGAAACAGGCCGGCATCCTTTGTACATAAGAACATATGTAAAGTGTGTTAAATACTGGATGAGAGTTTTTAAACTACCAAAATCCAGAGTGAGCCGACAGGTCTCTGAAATAATTTTTGCACAACACAAAAAAGGTCATTTAAATGGGTTTCTAAAATCAAATAAATTTTATGTAACAATGGGTTTGGTATTGTCTGGATCTCTCAAAATGTTGGCCATGAAGTATGTTTTATATCAGGATTTTCTGACAGATTAATTGCCTGTTTCAGACAAAACGAGCATGTTCAGATAAATACAGTTGGTTCTATTCTATTAAGAGTTTTTGTTAAGCTGAAAGGTACATACATTTTATTACAAACAAATGGCACCGAGATTCTCTAGAGCGATTCAGATTCAGAGCAAGTTGTGGTTCATGATAGGAGATCAGTCTTTCGATACTGGATGCCCTCTTTGTGGTCAAGAATTAGAAGATGAATATACTTTTTGTTTGTTTGCCCGGCGTATGAATCTATACGCAGAAATTGCACACCGATATTAAATATATTACAGTGTAATACATCACAACAGCAGGTAACAAAACTGCTTTCATGTAACGATGAAAATAAAATGAAGAATGTAACTAAATTTGTAGCAGAAGCCTTATTTATTAGACGGCGTCACATATTAATTTAGAGAAAAGCATTTATTACAATTTTCGTTATAAGAAACTAAATGTGAATGTATTTAGACGGTGTATCTTCCCGTCCATATTTAGTATTATATAATGTAACTGAGAGATTGGTCGCTTTGTCCCGTTTGAACAAATGTATGTTTGTGTGTTGTGGAAGAATAAATTGAGTGTTTGTTTTTTTCAGTCATATTGGCAATAGTGTAATAACGCTTTCATTATATTTTTAATGATAATTTTAATCATAGGTTGCATGCCTATATTGTACATTCATAGTTACAATTTAAAATTAACATTAGCTAATCCTTTTGAATGTTGAAAGGTTCTCGAAATGTTTGTAAACCCTGTCTGAGAGCTGTGTTGCTAAAGACATTTAAAATCTCTCTCTCTCTCTCTCTCTCTCTCTCTCTCTCTCTCTCTCTCTCTCTCTCTCTCTTTCTCTCTCTAGCTTTCTTTCAAATGTAAAATATATAGGCATCTTCGAAATTAATTATAAAAGTGATGTATATATGAGAACACAGTAATTCATGTATTTATTTATTTATTTATTTATTTATTATTATTATTATTATTATTATTATTATTATTATTATTATTATTATTATTATTATTATTATTATTATTATTATTATTATTATTATAAGGGTGAGAGATGGTCTAAAATTGTTTAAAGATAATAACGAAGATGACGGTACGTGTTAGTGTGTGTGTGTGTGTGTGTGTGTAGGTGTGTGTGTGTGTGTGTGTGTGTGTGTGTGTAATATTATTTCCAAGTTAATGTTGAAGACTCTTTATTATGTTAACTCGGTAAGGGCAGATTGGAAGATTAGACTTATTAATTAGTCTAAAAGCTTTTATCCCTACTTTAAACAAAAGTTTCGAACTCTCTCTCTCTCTCTCTCTCTCTCTCTCTCTCTCTCTCTCTCTCTCTCTTTCTCTCTCTCTCTCACACACACACACATTAAATGTCTTAAATGTCAAGAAAACTAAGGAACTGGTCATTGACTTTCGTAAAAACAACACTCTCATTCCAGACCTTGTCATTGATGGTGTTACAGTCGAGAGAGTCACCCAATACAAATACCTGGGAACCATCATTGACGAGAAACTGAACTTCACTGCAAACACCCAGGCCATACACAAAAAATGTCAGTCTAGAATTTACTGCCTTCAAAAACTTCGAAATCTCCAAGTCAGTAGCCGCATCCTTCAGACCTTTTACTCTTCTTTTATTGAGTCCGTTCTTACCTTTTCTTTTATCTGCTGGTATGGAAGTTTGTGTGTAAAAAACAAAAGTATGCTGGATCGAGTAGTAAAAGTCTGTGGGAGGTTTGTGGGAGTGAAACAAGAGAGTCTGCAGGTGTTGTATGAAAGACGTGTTGTGCGGAAAGCTAGTTGCTTTGTGCTGGATAGCACTCATGTGCTTGCGCACACCTTCCAGCTCCTGCCTTCTGGAAGGCGCTACCAAACACCAAGGGTCAGAAATCTCAGAACGAAAAACAGTTTTATTCCAAAGGCTGTCTCATTACTTAATAAATGACATGTGTGTGTTTATGTGTGTGTGTGTGTGTGTGTGTGTGTGTGTGTGTTTTTTGTTTGCCCAAAATAATCTAATTTCACATTTGCTGTCGTTTAATGTTAGCATGCATAAGTGTAATTATATTCATATGTGACTGTGCATTTTTATCCTCATTGTCATTATGATTGTTGTTATTATTATTGTGATGTTTATTCCTTGTTGATTGTAATTGTACACCACAATGTAATTTCTTGTAAAAGATAATAAAGTTGTCTTATCTTATCTTATCTTATCTTATCTTATCTTATCTTATCTTATCTTATCTTATCTTATCTTATCTTATCTTATCTTATCTTATCTTATCTTATTCTACTCTTAGCCTCTGACAACGAAGGGACTATTAGAAACCTAATCATTTATAACTAGTGGTTTTTGTACCCTGGCCAGGGTACACAAGTTGCTGTTTAAAATGTAGACAGAGAGACAACTGTTGTCTGCGAGTTTCATTTGGACGATGATATCTCCCCATATCCCCCTTGATACCTCACCATACCCCCCCCCCTGATATCTCCCTATCCCCTCCCCATGATGCCTCACCATACCCCCTTGATACCTCCCCGAACCCACTTGATACCTCCCCATACCCCCTTGATACCTTCCGTACCCCCCTTGTAACCTACCTGTACCCTCCTTGATACTTCCCCGTTGATCGTTTCGCAGGTATGGATGAAAGGAATCGACCATCACCATACCCCCTTATATATACCCGTATCCCCGTTATGCCTACCCATGCCCCTTTAAACTTACCCGTAGCCCCCTTTTACCTACACGTACCACCCCATCCCGATCCTTGGTAATAATAATAATAATAATAATAATAATAATAATAATAATAATAATAATAATAATAATATTATTATTATTATTATTATTATTATTATTATTATTATTGAATATAGAATAATAGAAATAGAAATCATAAAAAACACCAAGGTTTTAAAATAAAATTTGATATAAGATATAATAATATTAATAATAATAATAATAATAATAATAATAATAATAATAATAATAATAATAATAAATAAGTTAAAAGTAAAAAGCCTAAATTAAAAAGAAAAGTATCCATATTGTAGTGTAAAAAAAAAAACATTAAAAAATATGGCCCTCGGGAGATTTGAACTTGGTTTGCCTTCACGGTGGGCGAATGTCTTACTAAGTGAGCTACCAAGGCTTCGTATAAAGACCATCAATTTTTTGGTCTATATGGGAAAACATGCTGAAACCTTCGATTCGAATTTTAATTAATCATATTTAATTAGTTAAACACAAAATTTTGTAAGATTGGTGACATGAATGCAAAAGTATTTTGAATGGAAAAAAAAACAAAATTTGCGGTATTACGGAACGGCACGTTCTTGACACGGGTTGAATCGAAACCGCGCGGAATGAGGCTATTGTAGTTTGTGGACATTTTGTTTATTTATTTATCTCAGAAACGGTTAAACGTTCGGTAAGGAAATGTCTGCTATAACGATTTCGCGAGTTTTGAGCGCACAGCAGGCCGATCCGCAGCGCCCAGCACCTGCCCAGATCAGTGTCCATACCGGACAAACTTTACAGTAGAGGCGAAGAAGGACTTCCGGCTAAGCAATTTATATATATAGATGTAGTGGTGTTGAGTGGTGTGGTGTCTGGAGAGAAGATGGTGTTATGTGATGGAGGCTATGGTGAAGACACACATTCTCTCTCTCTCTCTCTTCCCCAACGCCAGTTCGTGATGACCGTTGAAAAAATGTTTTATTTAGAAGACATCATAGGCTACTAAGAGCAAAGGCATTGCGAGTGGCACGACCCTTATCTACTGCGTGGTGCCCGGTGCTCTCTTGCGTTGTGCGGTGTGCTCTCTCCCATGCCGATGTTTGTGTTTTGCTTTTATAACGGACCGTCAGCCGCAGCGGCCGGGCTGCTTAAGCATTTCCCACCCGCCCCAAAATATAGGCTCACTGGCTAAGTTTGTGTTAGTAACTAAACTTACTTTGACGCATAAGGCTAGAAACGCAAACGAATACTATGCAAATTATATATTGACGGAAACGCAAAAATACAACCTTTCTTCTGTTATAACAATGTCGGACCTATCTGCTTCAAAATAAAAATAATACGCAATTTAAGAGGGAGTTGGCTGCTGCTCCTAAGAATGTCATGACTCTAAACTCATAATAACTCTTCAATTTAATACAATTATAAATAATAATAGTAATGACAAAGAAAGAACAACGTCTCCTCTTTTCAATGATATACAATATGGCATGGTTACTATTTTGTGTTCCGACTATAGCGAACTAAACTAGAAAACATCTAACACAACAACTTACAGTTACCTTTATAGCCTTCTGACAGCTTCTCACTGTTTCCCTTTCAATGTGTAGGTCCCTATAAAACTAATATTTTATTTAAGTATCTACTATAAATTAATAGAGAATAAACTAAGACATCGGAAAATATCACACTAAGGTGTTACAGTGGAGAATCTTTGCTACACTAGCATCATACACAATTTATAATCTTATCATGTTTTGTAGGCGAGCGGGAAGGTCCGTTATAGCCGGCGAAATTCCAGAACAGCTTCAGCTGCTGCTGAGCGTACAACAGCGCGGTGTCTTTATCAACATGATATGCATCGCGCTATCCTAAACATCGCGCTCTAATTCAAAATTGCTACATAAATCACAAATAAAGTTTATATATTCTAATAGAGAATTTAACGCTGCGTCTAATGGTTATATGCTTTAAAGGATCTGAAAAATGTATATCAAGTTATTTCATACAGTTAGTTTAAACATAACAGAGAACAAAGTTAGGCCTACATATCGTATGGTCAGAAATACTCGTAGCCAGCACGGCTACATTTCACCCCGACTCTTTCAAAACTCAGCGTCCGCGCTGAGAGAACCATCGTATCTTAAGACAAACGGACATGGATTTACCATTAATCGCGTCGTACATAAGAACCGAACAACAGAAAGAGCGATTCTGAAATGAGAAACAATTTCTTTGAAACGCACATTTAAGTACGAATCCGACCAAAACGAAAACCAGTTATATCGCGGACCCGGCATTGCCTTTGCTAGATAGTTAGTTATGTATTTAACAGTGAACCAACATCATACAACAAAGTCCATGGTACAACATAGCCAAACAATATCACATGTCATTTAAACACACTATTCAACATGCTTACTATTCATAATCAGTCACATAGGTGACATTTAAACATTTTGTTTAAAACTTTCACTCTCATAATAAGCCTATATATAAAATATCCGTGCAGCAATATCCTAATAAACATCGACTATAGAAGGATGAATTAATATGAGGAGAATTGAAACGAGAATGAGATTAAAAGAAAATGGCATGTAAGAGCAACATTCAGAATTACAGAAAGAATGGGCATTAAAAATGAAACATCAAAACATTATCATTTCAATTTCAAACAAGGCATGAACGTTGACATAATTATCTACAGCATCATTAATAATATACATCACATTGAATATCATAACAAAGCATATATACATAGTGCATTAAAATCAAAACAAGACATCCATTACATATATTAACGAAACGTTCAAAAACGCACCAGCATGAAAACAAAATCCTAATGCGAAATATTTATTACAAACGTCATTTATTTGCTACAATAAAACATGGTTATTGTACTAATTAAAGAATTTAACGAAGCAAAAATAATTCTAATAAAACAATAATAACACACATCGACATAACTCATCTAAACTAAAAGTTGCACCACTTGTAGCTGAGCGGAGACTTTAACTCCCGTCTCTCGGCCACCAACCGTTGGGAACATTGCTCCACCCGAGCTGTCATATTTTCACGTAGTCCCTCAAAAGAAGGACATAAAAATATTTGCCTTGCAAGGCTGTGGAGCGTGGTTGGGAGTACCAGGCCGCCGGCAACTAGTGCCACGCATTCTAAATGCAAGGTCGCTGCCACCGACCTGCATAGAATGCCTGCCGACAATGTGGTCCCGTTCGGCACCAGACGCAGCGGACGAATGGTCAGCCAGGGAGAACATGTCGTGTCGCCTTGTACTGCTAATCCAATGGCATACCCAAAGGATTCTGCAAAGCAGTAGCCACCCAAGGCCAGTCTATCCAAGAAAACTCAAGGAAGACAATTTCTCTCCCAAGCCTCAACCAGTCGCCTCCCTTTCCGCTACAGATCCCACAGCTCAAATGGAACCATGTCCCAATGGTTACCCTGTTCCCGGTCGTTGGCACCAAAGTCTCTTTAAAATCTATTTGTCCAACTGCTATTGATACTATCGCAACGACGTGGCACAACGAAGACTTCATCACTAAGTTACACAACAAACACTAATCTATTAATACGCACATCTAAAACACAAGTCAAATGTCTTCTCTGTCTTTGCACAAAGTTTGTGAAAACGTTTGGTTCTTCTATGTCTTTTACTCAAATATATCTGCACAGCCTAGATATTTTATACTGTTCTTGATACTGTCACAATGAAAACTTCACTTCCTAAACCTAAATATATACACTGCAGCCCTGAAAATGAAAAAAAGGTCCCACTAGCCTTTGGCTAGTAACTTAAAAATTTTACTAGCCAAACTAAAAATTTTACTAGCCAAACTAAAAAAAAGTTCATTTTAGCGCACTCGCATTTGGCGACTAAAGTTTTTTTTTTTAGTCGCCAATTTTTTTTTCACTAGCCATGGCGACTAAATTAGTCGCCATTTTCAGGCCTGCACTGGCACAATAAAATCTTCATTTCTAATCCTAAATATATATCTAAATGTCTCCGTCTCGATGTGAAAACAATAAAACTGTATCTTGGCCTACACATTTAAAACAAATGTGGCCTACCTTTACTAGTTTGTCCGTTGTGCCAGTCGTGCAGAACGCCGAAGATCAATCGGAGTTCTTCCTGGGGCGGCCATCTGCGCTGGGGGTGCCTGCACCAAAGCGCGCTGGCTCCCATGCAGAGGCTGGCCCGTTGTGGTTGATGGTGACCATGGTAGGAGGGAGAGAGTCAGGAAAACTCCCCATCCAGGTCTCAGGCTCTCCTTCGTCGCTCTCGCTGGAAGGCATGGTCTCGAGTGGGTCAGGAGGTGGGATGAGCAGATCGAAGTGTTGACCCACGGGTTGGAGATCTCTTCTGTTCACCACCCGCTCTGGCCCACCTGCTACCGGCTGGATGTTGTAGACATGCAGGCGGGGATCCCGGCGGACGGTGACGCGATGCAGCTCAGGTCGCCAGAAGTCCTGGATTTTGTTCCGACCCATCACTCAGTTTCTGGTGTAGATGTAGCCTCCGACGGCCAGGGGATGGTCAGCGGCTCTGTGGTCGGCGAGACTAGTCCTGGTCTCGGCGGCTCGCACTAGTTGTCTGCTTGCGCCGCCTCTGGGGTCCCCTCGTGACTGGATGGGCGATTCGTTGTAGTTTCGCCTCTGCCGGCCCCTTCTTGGATGATGGCAGTCTCTGGATCTTGGCTTTCAACTGCACGGGTTCGCATCTGCTTCTCAGCTCCCTTTGTTGATGTCTTCCTTGTTGTTGTCATCTTTCCTATCCTGCTCGCAGCGCCAAAAATTTGTAGTGGTGTTGAGTGGTGTGGTGTCTGGAGAGAAGATGGTGTTATGTGATGGAGGCTATGGTGAAGACACACATTCTCTCTCTCTCTCTCTTCCCCAACGCCAGTTCGTGATGACCGTTGAAAAAATGTTTTATTTAGAAGACATCATAGGCTACTAAGAGCAAAGGCATTGCGAGTGGCACGACCCTTATCTACTGCGTGGTGCCCGGTGCTCTCTTGCGTTGTGCGGTGTGCTCTCTCCCATGCCGATGTTTGTGTTTTGCTTTTATAACGGACCGTCAGCCGCAGCGGCCGGGCTGCTTAAGCATTTCCCACCCGCCCCAAAATATAGGCTCACTGGCTAAGTTTGTGTTAGTAACTAAACTTACTTTGACGCATAAGGCTAGAAACGCAAACGAATACTATGCAAATTATATATTGACGGAAACGCAAAAATACAACCTTTCTTCTGTTATAACAATGTCGGACCTATCTGCTTCAAAATAAAAATAATACGCAATTTAAGAGGGAGTTGGCTGCTGCTCCTAAGAATGTCATGACTCTAAACTCATAATAACTCTTCAATTTAATACAATTATAAATAATAATAGTAATGACAAAGAAAGAACAACGTCTCCTCTTTTCAATGATATACAATATGGCATGGTTACTATTTTGTGTTCCGACTATAGCGAACTAAACTAGAAAACATCTAACACAACTTACAGTTACCTTTATAGCCTTCTGACAGCTTCTCACTGTTTCCCTTTCAATGTGTAGGTCCCTATAAAACTAATATTTTATTTAAGTATCTACTATAAATTAATAGAGAATAAACTAAGACATCGGAAAATATCACACTAAGGTGTTACAGTGGAGAATCTTTGCTACACTAGCATCATACACAATTTATAATCTTATCATGTTTTGTAGGCGAGCGGGAAGGTCCGTTATAGCCGGCGAAATTCCAGAACAGCTTCAGCTGCTGCTGAGCGTACAACAGCGCGGTGTCTTTATCAACATGATATGCATCGCGCTATCCTAAACATCGCGCTCTAATTCAAAATTGCTACATAAATCACAAATAAAGTTTATATATTCTAATAGAGAATTTAACGCTGCGTCTAATGGTTATATGCTTTAAAGGATCTGAAAAATGTATATCAAGTTATTTCATACAGTTAGTTTAAACATAACAGAGAACAAAGTTAGGCCTACATATCGTATGGTCAGAAATACTCGTAGCCAGCACGGCTACATAGATACCATGAAACTTCCGGGTACTAGCAGTATCGTAACCTGTTTTGTTTTTATATGTATGTTGTGCTATATTCAATTAGTGTTGCTTTATTATTCTTGTACATATATATACTGTATATACTGTATATATATATGCGTAGAGATAGTTTCCTTTCAGGTCTATCTGTCACCGAGGTAAAATGACAAGCAACAGACAGCTCAACCATGCATGACTGACTGCCAGTTTGATGGATCTGCGGCTTTTCCTCCCCCATCCCTACCCCGTACACACCCCTCATCTTTCTCTATTTCTCTCCCCCCCACCCCCACAATTTTACTGCATTATCATTATTGACCTTTGATTATCATCATCCTCATCATTATCATCATCATCATCATCATCATCATCATCATCATCATCATCATCATCATCATCATCATCATCATCATCTATTAATCTCTTGCAGTTTGGAACTACAATAATCATAGTTTATTTTCTAATGCACAAAATCAAACTAAAGTCTGCTCTAAGCGCTCTCTCTCTCACCCAGGCATACATACACACGCACACACACACATTCACAAGAATAAATATTTAAACAATACTAAAACATTACGAGATAAAAACACGTTGAACAGAAATAATAATGAATATTACATCTAAGTGTAAAAAGCATGTATAAAATCCGCACACAAACATACACACACACACACACACACACACACACACACACCCACACACACACACATACCAGCGCACACCCACACACATACCACATAAACAAAGACATCAACGGTAAGAATATATAATGAAGCAACAATAAAAGCATTTAAACATAAAAAGCACTACATAATGACTCGAACTAATATAAATATAATCCTACATGTACAGGTATCATATTCTATCCCGTAACTCGAAAGTCGCTGGGGGTACCACAGATGGTCGTTTAACCAGCGTACTCCATCTTTCTCTGTCTTCAGCTACCCCCATGGCTTCGCTCAGTGTCAAGCCAGTCCCATCTCTTTTTCGGTCTCCCTCTTCTTCTGCCTCCTTGCACCGTGCCTGGCAGGATGGTCTTTGCAGGGCCTGAAGCTCTGGTGACGTGGCCATACCATCGGAGTTAACAGTAAAAAAACAACAAGTATTCAAAACATACATAAAAGTGTTTTCAAAAATCGAAATATAAATTTAAAAAAATATGTAAATAGAATAGGAATTAATGAATGTGGCGTTGAATATGTACACGCCAACCGGACGAACCGGTAAATAAATGAAATACAAACATTAAGAACCAGGTAAAGTTACAACACACACGGGCGCGCACGGTCTCAAACGCAAGCAAACACGCGCGCGCGCTTGCACACACATTTCAAGATTTTCTTCTCTATAACATCGCATGAACATATATGCACTTAGAGAATTACATGGATGACAAGAAGCAAGCACCATCATGATTGGACAGAAGCAAATTATGCACACACACATAAAGTAATACGTCAGTGGCAAATGTTCTCTCTCTCTCTCTCTCTCTCTCTCTCTCTCTCTCTCTCTCTCTCTCTCT
>CM072512.1:54745903-54748403 GCA_036898135.1 Oncomelania hupensis | reverse complement strand
AATCCCATTCAAGCACGACATTTGAAAACAGCGTCGGCTGTAAGTGTAAGTACATTGCAATAAATATCATGCCTAATTTTTTTAAATAAAGGTAGCCTATGACATTTAAAAATACGTTGCCTAACATAAATACTAAATTAAAATAAAATAATTTAGTGCATTACTCAAACATGCACCTATACTCTGTTCTGCAGTACATTGCAATTATCCAAGGCAAAATCGTCCAAATGAAACTCGAGACAACAGTTGTCTCTCTGTCTACATTTTAAACAGCAACCTGTGTACCCTGGTACAAAACCACTAGTTTTTGAATAATTCCGTATCTGCTGGACGGTAGATGTACTTTGGAATAACATCATCTTCTGCTTGTATATCAACAATATTATTTAAGGTTTTAACAATAGGCAGATGGTAATTCCGTTGAGAATCAGATTGAATATTCCACTCATAATTAATAGCTAAATTAGCCGAAACAAGAGTCAAATCAATTGTCGACGGTCTAAGAGCGGACACATCTGGTATCCGAATGGGACGAGTCACTCGGATACCAGATGTGTCCACTCATAGACCGTCGATGGACATCGTTTAATAAAATTAAATTTGAGTCTATAATGGCCTCAGTAATTTGCATGTTAGAAGTATGAACACTGTTTATCCAAAATCGGCGAAAGAGCATTAAAGTCATCGTTGATTATCAACAGGTCAGAGTCTGTAATAGACTTAATCCAATCGCACGGTACAAGGAGGCAGAAGCAGAGGGAGACAGAAAAAGATGTGGGAGGACAATATTCGAGAATAAACTGGCTTGACACTGAGCGAAGCCATGAGGGTTGCTGAGGACAGAGAAAGATGGAGTAAGCTGGTTAAACGATCATATGTGGTGCCCCAAAGGCCTACGAGTAACAGGATAGGATAGGACAGGATAGGACAGGTGAGTGTGCATGTCTTTAAATATATTTGCATGGATGGTTTGCAAACCTGTTTTAAGCTATTATATATAGCCAAAGCTACGGACTCTATATGCTTGCTGTAACAGCATAAATATTGACGACAAACATGTAGGAAATTAGCTTAGCGAAACAGAGATACCATCGAACGAAACTGGACATTAATACAACCGTTAGCTAACAAGCAGCACACACATGGCAGATTAACCTCCTTGAAACAGTCACACCGCCGCCAGCTATTGATACCATCAACAGGCTTGGCGACCAAGAATGTTAACTAGCATACTTTAGTCAAAAACTAACCATAGCGTTGTCTTCGATTAAATAACTTACTGCACCATGAGACACTAAGTAGCTCACTCCAGCCAAAAGTTACTAAGATGATGTCACCAGGATTGAGCAGGCACCGCTTATCGTTATTGCATCTGTTCTTCACTCTATCCCTGATACTCCACTTGAAAGATAATTATGCGTGTCCAGTGACAAGAGAGAGGGGGAGGAACTATTCAAATTAGAACCATAATTCTGTAGATGCGAGAGTAAAGAAAACGAAAGCTAACACGATTGGTCAGAAGACTATTGGGAACTTTTGCATACCTTTGGGGACCAAATCTCAACTGATCAGTCGCAAAAGAACTGTTAGGCTGTGAGGGTCGACCAAAGGAACAAACTGCAGTGTTCGTCTATCTCCATCTCATCAAGAGGGTGCTAGAGACGTAAAAGACGATTTCACGAGTCCCAGAGTCTACAAGTAAGATAACACTAATAGTTTTGATATGTGTATGTTTAGTGTATATTGATTGCCATGTATAAATAATATGTTCTTGATATATATATAGTTGCAGAAACAGATTATTGTTTCTGAGACAGTATGCATGTGGTTTGATGTACCTTAGCCTTAAGATTCGAATTGAATTGTGCATATGGGAACCCTGCAGGTGTCTGATGCTATAGACACTTTGCAGAGGAGACCGCACCCTTATAGCTAACGAGAATACTGTAGCCAGAGCTCCGACTTTTACAGGTCGGGCCTGGGATCATCACGTTTGTGGAGACGAACGCCTGACCGTCGCTCCCGTGGAACCAAGGAGAACTACCACGATTCTACCTGACCACGTCCAAACCCCACAGCTTCAAGAGCGACCCGACTTACCTTAGCTAAGTCTCCCACAAGAACTGAGTCATACCCTCGAGAAACTAGAACCTTTGAAACTTACGAACAGTGAAAATCGTAACCGCAGGAGCAAATGACGAAAGAAACCTGTTAAAACATTTTCCCAGCACTTGGAACTATATTACTTATTAATTTACCGATTAATGCAGAAATGTTAAAGTTTGTGTTGAATATATAAAAAGTGAAATTACATACATACGACTGGTGTCATTCTATTTGTATTGTTGTGTAGTTATTAGTTTTCTTCTCTTGAGACATAATAATCTAGTCTTTTGATTAGTCATCACCGGTTCTCAAGTTGAGCCAAATGATACTAAAATTCCCGAGAACAAATATAAATTTTATGTGACCAAAGTGCCGTGATCTGTCTCCCACACAA
>CM072512.1:54630970-54745403 GCA_036898135.1 Oncomelania hupensis | reverse complement strand
TGAGGTAACATCAGACAATGCTGTTTAATGTTGTTGATATATATTTGAAAGATCTTAATAAAAGAAATAATGTGTCTTTTTAAACCCAAATATTTGTTCCATTTATTTCTTCACAATGTTAAGGAAACCTAGATCTGATTCAGCTGTGCTTACTTATCAATTTGGCAAATATTTTGTTTATAATAAATACATTCTGAACAGTGTTTTGATTGAAGCCACTAAGTATGTGCATTGTCAATGTTTCCTTTTTCATTACTTCATTCATTATCTATGTGATTTGCAGGGTTTAGGCACAGATGACAGGACTTTGATTCGTGTAATAGTGTCTCGCTGCGAGGTGGACATGAAACAAATCAAAGAGGAATTCCAGCGTCGCTACGGCAAAACCTTGGATTCCTTTATTCATGTATGTGCTTTGTCCTTATTTTCCAAACTAATTTTTAGTAATATTATTTTATTTTGAAGATTTATTATTATTTTTTTTTTTGGTATGGGAGCAACTTCATCTGATGTCTCATGCAACCTCATATTATTATCTTCTCATCTTTTTCCTGCACTTTTATCATGCCTTTATGTATACTCCTTCAGAGGAGAGTGTAAACCAAGGTCTAGTCTGTGCAGGCATGCATTCCATCGCACGGACTTTAAAGATCCTGAAGCTCATGTTCTAGACCCGGTTAAACAAATACACCCAGCAAGCTTTAGGTCTCCACACAAAAATTCCCGTATGCCCAGGATGGTGCTCAGTCGTCTGGGCGTCGGACTATGGGCCCAAAGACTAGGACTACTTGAAGTAGATCCTGTCTCAGCCAGCTTCTTGAGCCCCTTTTGAGCTGGAAAAGCGCTATATAAGAACGATGCAAGAAATAAAATACTTGGCCTATGTTTGTACTGTCTAGTTCTAGTGTTCGATGTTTTTTATATGTTAAATCATAACTAATGGTCCTTGTGTTTATATGTGTTTTTAAAGGCGTGAGGCGATTAGAGCACACTTTTTATATTGGCTCTTTACAAAATGAGTTAACATTAATATAATTATTATTATTATTATAAACTGAGATGTTGGGGAACCTGAAAGTGCATTTCAATTGTGAAAGTTTATATTTATAAGTATGTCTTGTCTGTGTATTGGCTTCCCCGTTGTTACTTGTCTGTGTACAGGTTCTCCAAAACAAAATAGTGGACATCCCTGGGAGTAAGTAGGCTCATGTTAGGAAGCCAGACTATGTTCATCATAGTATCTAGGATATGGTTTTTAATAGATGCAAGGGTAAAAAGAGTGATAGGATTCCAAAACGGCCTGGTTTGATAAGGTCTGGTATTGTCACTTGCACTCTGATGATTTCTCGTGAAATTCTATATGCGCATTCTAGCTGTGCATTTATTTATGATTTGTTATTTTAAAATGATATTTTTTGATGATTCTTGGATGGTTTGTTTACAGGATGATGTGTCGGGAGATTACCGCCGCTTGATGCAGGCTTTGGTATCACCAAGTCCCATGTACTAAAGTGATGTGTGTGTGTGATCACATACGATGCAATATGGAACATTGCCTCTACAGACCAACATGTGATTTTTTTTACCTCCTGGCTGCATTTTTTCCAGCCTTGAACAGCACACTTTTTTCTCTTTGTAACAAGGCCTGTTATTGCTGTGGTTGTATTGCATGCTCAATTGATACTATACAAAAAGAGCTCTTGTGTTACATACTTTCATTGTCCAAAATCGTACTTTCTGTTACCTGTCAAACACTATTTTAGTTTTCTGACTGGTTGGATCAAATTGTATGTTATATTCCATATCTGAACATTTCTTATCAATAAGTGTCGAGTGTCAGTGTGATTTATTGTTGCTGTCAATAACAAACATTATATATAGTGTGAATTTTCGATATAGTTGAATCTTGTTAAAAGTTATTAATGAATGGACACACAATTAAAATCTCATGTTGGAAAGATTGGACAGTTACCTTTGTGATTTCAGACATTTTGCCTCCGCATTAGCTGTAACTTGTAAGACGAATATGAATACGATCACCTTATTATCTCAGTCAAAGAGAAATTCACAATATATGTTATTTTTTTTCTTTCTTTTTTTTTTAAATCACAGAAGAATTCTATTTGTTTGTCATCTGGTGCAACTGTTTATTGAAAGCAAATTTCAAGATGGTGAAGTGGACAGAAGCTATTACAGTGTGAAAAGAAAAACAAGAAGCAGTTGTGAAATTCAGATTGAATTTGGCCTTTAGGTTTTTGAAGTGTATTGCTTTGACTTATTCTCACAAAACTGCAGTTTTATTTTGTTTCTGACTTCTTCTTTAGTGAGAGATATCATTTTGTTGTCTTATCAGATATTTGTGTTGCCATAGTCAAATTAGGTGCAAATCATATATGATTCATGATCACATGTAGCATCAAGTATTAGTAGTACGGATACACAGGGGCAGATTGTGTAGTTATGTACTATTTAAAAGTTAGATTGTGTATCCATTTACTTCTTAAAACATTAGGCTTCTTATGTATAATTTAAGACTTTTTTTTTTATCATGATTGTCACATATAATCAGATTTGGCTTTTGTAAATGATACATTCATATTAACTTTGTAAGCATTCTAACATACATTCATATTAACTTTGTAAGCATTCTAACATACATTCATATTAACTTTGTAAGCATTCTAACGCTTGTCTGTATTTTGTAAGAAAAAAAATTCTCTCAGTATTATATTTTATTTTGTTTTTAAGAAAACCATCATTGTTAATGAGAACTACGTAGATGTATACTATGTAACACATTGTGTTTAGTTCTATTTTTGTGTTTGGTGTTAATAAGGTTTCTATACTGTCTTTATTTTTTATAATTTGAACCGCTGTCTGATAGGTTCTGTTTGATGTTATTGAGGTTTCTATACTGTCTTTTTTTTTTTTTTTTTTTCCTGTATAACAGGTGTCCGATATATTGTTTACATTGTCTGTGATTTGCTGACTTTGCTTCAATATATATATATACACACACTATTTTTGGGTGGTTGTATTTTATAAATAATTTGTTTATTTCAGACTTGTCGTTTTGAAGTAAAGTACCGCTAAAACATATTTTTAAAAAATTCAACATCTGTTCTTTCAGTTATGATTGATGACAGTACAGAATATGAGAGAATTGTTCATTTTTTCTCCCAAAGTCCTTCATTGATGACACTAAAGGACATTAGAGATTGTTTTTCCAATAGTGCTAAATATATACATTTTAGCAGGGTATTTTTATGTTAAATAGTCAATGAAAAAGTGTCATGCAGTTTTGTTTTGTTATTGATAGTGGTTTTTAACATTGATTGGCATATACTAGTGGTTCTGGTGCATTGTTTGTTTATTTTTTTTGTTGTTTATTAATACTTGTTGATTTATACTTAGTTTTAAATCCAGTGCTTCTGGAGGAAGGCCTTTAAGAAAATATGGACTGATTAAACTTATCTTTGTGCTACTACACTATTTAGTGCCAACTGGAGTTACTCCTTTCACAATATCTTGCTTTTGAATGTGGCCAGCCACTTTGTTTTGTTTATTATTTATGTTTACTTCTTTTTTTATACATTGCAATTTTATTTTAAGACTACAATGACAGTGTTGTAATCTTGTCATATCTTATGGTATACTTAAGAAATTAAAAAAGCCCACAATATTTACTCTTATGGAGGCCTTTGTGACAATACAGTTTAACAACTTCAGAAACTTTTAAATATTATTCTGTTGCCTTGTGCATATGATATATTGACAACTGTATAATTGTCTCAGAGATTATATCTGTTTTCATTAACATCTTCAGCTGTATCAATGTATATGGTATTGTATGAAATAGATGCAAATGGGAGAATTTCCAAAAGTTTGTACAGTCATGTTAAGTAGTGTCCCTAATTATTGTCATAATAACACAATGTCTTTGGTAGCTTGTAGAGTAGTCTGTAGAATTATAATTGCTAAACGTATTGGGCTTATAAAACATTATTATATTTTAAATTGTGATTTTGTTCAGTTTTGGTGGTTAGATGTTTCCATTTATTTACAATGTTCTAAGTGGCAGTATAAAATTATTATTGAATTAGAGACAAATTATAAGAAACTTTGTAGTTGTGTGACTTTTCACATAGTTTGCCTAAACTTTATTGTAGTGTCAGCAATATAAAGTCAAATTTCTATATTAGGTTAGTTAGTGATGGCTTTGAACACTTTTATTTTCAATAACAATTAACATATTATACTGTATGGTCCTCTTGTTGTTGCTTTAATATGTTTATTTTTTGCACAAAACTAAAAAGCATCATCTATGGTTTTAAATTTTTTTTAAAAATTAAAATATTTCTATTTTCAAAACAGGATATGTGTTTCAAAGTCTGTGATGTAAATTTTTTTTCTGACAGTGTCATCAAAATTACACATATATAATGCTGACATCACACAAAAATAAAGTACACAATAATTTTTTTTTTTACTTTTCAATCAGAGGATAGGCGTTGCTGGGAATGTAATTTTCTTAAGGTCTGTTAGTGAAACGAAGCCCAGTTCTTGCTTTTGGGTACTTGTTACAAGTCATAATGTTTCTGCTGGTTGTTGATAGACGGATCTTTTTCTTCAAGCTGTTTATTATTGATGATTCCCCATTCTAGTGTTTAAATAATCTTGACTTTGAAACAGATGCATACAGTGACAAAAAAAAGAATTCCAAACAGGTGAACACAAAAACAGTACAGATTTTCACTTCTGTTTAATGACAATAATAGTTGATCAGTTTTGTTTTGTTGCACATATGATTATCATTAAACAAAATGAAATATTACAATAATATTGACACATTTAATTAATTGGTTTAAAATGTTAATATATTAATGCTAATTTAAAAACAAGTTATACTGTACATTATTGTATATTTTTTTATACATTAGTTTAAAGTTACGAAAGTACTTGTTATAATACTGATGCGGCTTAGAGCACCAAAACAAAATGCGTAGACTAGCCTAGAAGCTACAAAAGTCAAGGTACCAAACAAAGTAAAAACAAATTAAAAAAAGATGAACAAATCAGTCAAAGAAAGCAGTCTGAGCAGAGATCCATAATATTGGCAATGAATTGCTAATTTCTGAATTTACCTAATGTTTGTTATTTCTTTTATACAATAAACAAATTCTGCTTGTGTTAGTATTATCTTCTGTGTAAAGAAATTATTCGACTTGGAGGAATAATTGTATAGAATACATCCTTTATCGGTCACAAGAAAGTCACTTGCCACTGCACCTTACTCATTAGTTCATTTCAATCCCTCCCCACCCCCCCTCTTCTCCCCTTCTTGGGCATTTCATGGGGTCTGGTAATCTAAACAAAATGTAAAAAAAAAAAATAACTATGCCGGGAATACCTTGCTATTACAACAACCAAAAAAAAAAGCTGGCATCGATGCAATAGATCAACCATTAATCATTGTCTTATTCTTTACACAACTGACGATGCTGTTCTGAGTGAACTCAGTACTGAATGAGACAATGTTGCTGAAGACATTATCTCATCAACTGAGAGATGGGACTCAGTGGCTTGTGCACACAAGCGTGGTAAAAAGGAAGCAGCCACTACATCCATGAGGACTGCAAAAGTGAAAAGCAAGGCTGCCACCAATCCCTGGGTTCTGGGCTCCTGGCAAAAAAAGATGACGTCATCAACGATGTGACAGTTTTTGTCACAGCACATCAGATCTTGGTAGCACTGGACAAGAGGCTCAGCCCTGAGAACGTTTGAGGAATAATCTGGGTACCCCAGCATGTGGTAGATGTAGCGATTCATCACCCATTTCAATGATGACCACTGAGAGCTCAAATAGACACTTATGCGAGGAAAACGCTGCGAAAATCTTAACCTGAATTCCAATCCTACAGTTTTTAACACTTCCACCGTGAGATGGAACTGTCTAGCCCAACTCACAAGTCTCTCGGACTCTCTCAGTGCAGTCAGTCGAGTATGAATAACATTTCTAATACACGCAAGTCGCTCAAAACAAAACATGTTCAGAGAGTTGGAGTGTTGTATTATAGAATGTGTTAAAGACAATCGTCTTTCATTAAAATAGTTTCCTAATGACCTTTGCATTCCAATCAATGGTGACGTTACAAAGGTAACCCATTGTCGAAACGATGACCTGATACTGGTCCATCTTTGACTAATAGCAACGACGCAAACAGTCCACATACTTGATAGCCTCATCAGCGGTGCTTGATAATCTGACAGCCTTCTCAATAGTGACCACTGATGGAGTTTGACATGCTCGCGATCAGTACAAAGACTTTTAAAATACCTTGGGCCAACAACTTCCAGCTCTGATATTCTATCTCTTCGGAAAAGTCCAAAGATTTGTGCTGTATTCTGTGGTTGGGCTCGAAAAATATTACTCCTGCTGTGTACTGCATGGACAGGTTCACGTAAAGCTATGGTGCGGCCAAAACGCCCATGGTATACCAGGCCATCAGGGGCGTTGACTTCACCAGGAAAGAACAGCTGCCAGAATCTGAAACACGCCACTGACCATGACCGCCTTATGTCCCTGATGCGTTCAAACAACAAAGAGCCTCTTCTTTCCCCTAGCACGATGTCATTGCCATCTTCATGTAAACCGTCTACATTCCCATCTTCTAGGAACCACAGTTCTCTTAACCTGTTAAATATGTCCTGCAGAGTTGTCAGCAGGTCTTGCATATGCTGCATGAGCATGTCCAGTATGGGCATCACTGCTGGATGTTCTTCATCATGTTGTGCAAGTAGAACTGCATTCATGTTTATCTCTTCTCCTGGCTCTGCATGTTCGTTTTGTCTTAGTTCACCTTGTGGTGGGTTTAAGAATCCTATCTCCCCGAAAAATCTGTTGCTAACTAAGCGCAGGGAGGTACACATTTCTTCAATATGTTCCAAAAGCAAGGAACTTTCATTCCGAAGTCTCTGAACATGCCTGCCCACATCTCTGCTTTCAATACTAGCCGAGTTCCTCAATTCCAATAATGTATTGTACAGATCATGCCATGCAATCACTAAGTCTGTGAAATGTTCATAAATGGTAGAAGGGCGGCAACATTTCTTTGAAGAAAAGTTTGGACCATCTACATCACTGTCATGAAAGACCTTTCCAGGTTCATCGTCCTCTGAATGAAACATCGCACGGACACTGTCCTTGATCAAACGCCAAGCCTGTTGCACGTCCTTCAGGTGTCCAGAGAGCAACGAAATAAGCCTACCGTGCATGTCGTCTGTCGTCATGTTTAATTCTTCACGTGTATTGGGCTTCTTGTGGCCACGCACAGTCTGTATGGTTCCTTCAGCGTGCACATTTTCTGCAGCCTGTGGACACAGCGTCTCGGGAAGTCTGCATGCTTCAGAATATGCTACTCTGACTTGAGATGTTCTCTCGAGCTTGCCGTTATGAGAGAGGCGTTCAGTAAACACCATGGATCGCACCATCATATCTTGTACAGATTTTGTACAGTTAATTTCAACACTGCTAAAATGGACCTTGTCATTTCCAATTTCTTGAGAATTAGATGGGGCACATTTGATGGATTCTACCAACCAACTTAAATGAGCTTGCTCCGAGTCTCTTGCTGATCTGGTGGGATTTAGAGACAACACTACAGTATCTTCTTGCATCTCATGATCGTCAAAAGCTTGCCTGTCTCCACCACCATTATCAAAGACTGTTAATGGTAGAACGTGTCTCATTTCACACGGACCAATAGATGCTATAGAATACTCAACACTGCTCGTTTGTGGATCAAAAGCATCTTCTTCTAGGTTAATCGAGGCTTGCAATCTGTTTTTTTCCAGTGGCCATGATTGCAGTACATTTTGAAGATGAGGTAACATTTCTTTGTTTTGTGAACCTCTGCTGTAGCTAGGACCAGGTTGCTCCTTGTCTACTGTTTCTCTAGGCAGAACTGCTGTGTATTCCAATTGCTTGGTGTTAGAAGCCCCATTGGTTAAACCCTTATCTCTATCACATGAAAACTCTTCACCGACCAAACATCTGCCTTCAGTATAAGCATCGTCTGTTTTGATGGATTCGTCATCTGACATTTTTCCTGTGATGCTTGGTTGGTCTACCACTAATTCAATTTCCACATCCTGTATATCGACTTCGTACGAACAACTATCGCCACCACCTTTAATAATGGGCTCTGTAGAAACTCTGCTTGTCCTTTCCATTTGGGCAGCTTCCAGCCAGGGGTTGTCAAAACCTTCATTCCACATTGTGCCCCTATCTTGAAATGAAGGTGCTCAGGTTCTGAATTTTTCTATGAAGTTTATTTTTTCTTCTTTGAATTAACAAAATCGTCAAATAGTTGGTTGAATAATGGTTTGATGTCGTTGATTGCATTGGATATTATGTTTACCACTTTGCTTTGGTCTCCTTTTGGCAGCTGTGGGACGTCTGCCTCTTCTGGTTTCCTGCTGCCTGGTTTTGGTGATGGGGCTTTGAAAGAAGAGGTATATACTTTCTTCTCTTTTATAGGACCCGGAAACAGATCTTGTATTTCTCTGATGATCGTTTGCAGATCAGGAAACAGAGAGTCGTCTTCTTTGACGTTTGATTTTTCACGTTGTGTCTCGACTTTCTTTTGTGTCGTTTTTGGTGGGGCTGGCTTGAACTGGTCAATTAGAGGCTTCCTAGGCGCCAGAGGTTCAGCTCTTGCAACAAACCCTTTTTTAGAGGCTGCAAGACCTTTCATGTACTGTATCGATTCCTTGCCTAATCTAGGAGAGATACTTCTGATGACAGTTGTTGAGGTGGGTTTTGGTGCAGGTGTTATGTTTATTCTTATTGGTATTGCGCTACTTGTTGCAGAAGTGCTTTGTGAGGCTACTGTGTTGAATCGTGCAGGGGACGCGCTCTTTCTTGTGGATACACTTATGCTAGGCGACGAAATGCTTTTTGGCACTGTTGCTGTCGTACTTCTTGAAAATGTGGGTGATGCAGCTCTAATGGGGGATGCAGCTCTTTTTGTAGAAATAGTTTGCCTGATCACTTTAGCTGCTGTGCTGTCTGCTGACTTGGTTGTTTCTGCCAACTTGTTTGAAGAGGCTGCGGTTTTTGGTGAAGAAGCGCTTGCTGAACCTGTCAATTTGCTTGCAGAAGCAGCTTTCCTAGCCTCCAACCTTCGTCTCAGCCAACTTTGATCTATCTGAGGAAGCTTCACAGGCGTGGGGTCTGTGATACTTACAGAAGGCACAGGAGCCCTTTTGATAGATTCAATGAATTTGAAGACTTTCTTATCGCTTCGAATGCTTCTTGGTGTGTGAATTTCTTTGCCTGTTTCTTGTGAGTTGCTTGCCTCTTCTAGTTTAGCAGTACTTTTTGATGCTCTTGTATGAACAGGAGGTGAACGTTGTTCAGTCCTGGTGACTGACTTTGATGCACCCGATTTCAGGGAATCATATTTTAAAGAGGCGACATGTTCATCTTTCTTCTGCTCAAGCAATTTTTCAGAAGAACTGAGCAATCTTGATTCCGGGCCCGCTAAATGCTCAGGTTGCTTCTTTTCTGGTTTAAATCTTTCAATCTCTGTTTCTGGTGGCCTTGGCGGTATCTTGTTTACTAGACTATCTTCTCCAAAGCGGTCTAATATTTCTAGATAGCGTTGATTTGGAAGGTGTTTCTCAGTAGTTGGTTGGTCTGGAGGTGGGCTCTCAGTAGGGTAATCACAAGCTCTCTTGCCTGGGTCACTGTGTTTACTTGGAGCAGTTTTTATTGTTTCATTGGAGGGGTTATTTGAGGGAGCTTTTTTAGGTTTCTCTCTCGGTCTAACTGGTTTAGTTTGGGGTGAATCCTTTGTTTTGGGTCTAGCAGGTTTAATCTTTGGGGGCTTTTCCTTCTTTTCAGCAGGTTTTACTTTTGGAGTTCCAGGTTTCGCTTCTGGTGTTGCAGGCCTGTCCCTTTTCGTGCGATAAGGTTTCACTTCTGGTGTTCCTGGTTTCACTTCTGGCGTTGGAGCTCTGTCCCTTTTCTTGCGGGAGGCTTCAAAATCCACTAAAGTGTCACCAGCAACTTCCTTCTTTTCAGCGTAAGTGCTCCAAGGCCCAAACCTGAAAATTGTTTGCTGTTTGGGGGCTTGTTTTGATAGCACCTCAGTCTTTTTTGTGTGGTTTTGGGGGTTTATTTCAGTAGTTTCCCTTTGTCTTGTACCGGACTTTTCTCTCAATTTCCTCGATGCTTGTTTTCCAGCTATAGTCTGTCTGGAAGAAAGACTTTCAGTGTCAACTCTCAAATAGGGCTTAACAACTTCTTGTAAATCAAGCTTAGCTTTTAATTCAGTCTCTTGTTTCGCAAAGGGACTCTGTAGCGGAGGCTGAAACTTAGCAGACTTCACAAGAGGTTCTGACAGAGCCTTAAATGGGGACGTTTGTCTGTTCACAATGGGTTCAAAGACATCCGGATCTGGGACAACAGTCACAGAATCATCCACTGATTTCTTGCCACCTTTGAGATTGTGTGGGGTTTTCATCATGCGTGGAAAGATCCGTACACTTCGTCGCATTTTGGAGATAGACTTGTAATCGGTAGCACAAAAATGAAAGTGAGGTGTAACAGTAGTGAGGAAAGTGAAGGTGATGTGTATGTGAGTGAGTGAAGAATGTATGTTGTGCATGCAAATGTTGGTAGCTTGTTACGCCGTCTGTTTTCATGCGTTCTCTAGTTTCATCGTAATTTATATTTAAAATGTTAAAGACAGAGAAATCAGAACGAGAAAACTTTTGTTTGTTTTGGTCTTATCACATTATGGATGCTTGCACAGAGTGCTTTGCTGGTTAAAGGTTTGAAGCTAAATCATGGATCTCTTGCGCTTAAGGTTTGCGTATGAAGAAAAGCAGTTTTTCCATGACTACTGTGCTTTGCTAAGACAATGGAACACATGAATTAGAATACAAATGTATAGACAAAAAGCTGGCTCGTAGAGAATGCAGTACAAAAGATACAACATTCCCTATTGTTACAGAAGCCTTTTCTTCATTATTTTTTCAAGTTGTGTCACATAGTTTTAACTCTTCTTTTAGCTCAATCAGGTTATATAACGAAAGATTATGAGCGTACAAAATTTTCCTCTGTTGATGCCAAAGGGTGTATGATTATTCCTAAACTAACGAAGATAAATCCTCCCTCTAGGATCCATAGAAATTCAAAATAATTGACAGGTAGAGTGCTGTCAAATTAGGAAGGAGCAGGGAGGGAATGAAATCACTCAAAATATTATAGTGGTTATTGGTCATTAAGACCAGTTAAATGTCACCGAGATCGTAGATTTTTTTGTTTTTGTTTTTGACAACGGCACTGCTAATTAGGGATACTTCCACGGACCACAGGACACTGGGGCAGCCTAGCTGTTGTTCCCGTGCCTTTGGTTCAGCTGTCTTTGTTGCTGTGGGCTGTATCGGAAGGCCAACAGACGCTGATTGTTCCGACTGGCGTTCTGAGATCTGTTGTATTCTGAAAATCGGAAAAACAAAAGATCTATAATCATCTGGGAATTAAATCTAAAAGGTCGTTTAAGAAAGTAACTACTTTAATTGTAGAATACCAGTTGAGGCAACAACACAATTACATAGTTATAGGCAAGACACAAATATTGGTATTTTAAAGTTTTCTTTAATCACCTATCTTCCTATGATATTGTTATTTAGCATGGTCAGCATTTAACATGTATGTGTCTTGTTGATATTATATAATGATGTTTGTTTTCTATTTTGTTTTTTTAAACGAGGGTTCGATAAATTAGTTTATAGCCTCAGCGTCCCCTGCATGGGATGCTTTTATTGTACAGTGACCTGCTGGTGGAGTGCCTTCAGTGTTACCACTAGGGTTGTTTCAGCAGATCGATGCGGATCAGAGATAAGTCCTCTTTCAGCGAAGTTGTGGTCTTGATTTTGTGGTCCTGGTTCGGTCTTTGCAGTCTGCTGGACCCTGTAAGCAATTGATAACTAACTAATTATATTCGCATATAGAATGCTTGTATTAAACTTTGAAGTTCAACTTAATGTTGAATACCTCCTTGAAAATCTCCTGGCTGAGACTCATCGCCACCAGTAGATTCTGCGCTTCTAGCACCAGTGACTTCTGCCCCTGAGCGATAATCTGTGTAGGTTGTAGCTTCGGGAGTACTTTTGTAGTAGCCTGACTGCTGCTCGTGCAATCGCGAATGCTTGAGAGCAGCAAAAGCGGAAGGCGAATCAAGGCTGTGTCTGTAGCATTTTTTAGGATCCGGCCTGGGCAGATACTTTGTGTGGTAGAAGTACTTGGGCTCTGGGTTGTAAGGCAAATCCTCCTCGGTCGCTGGATACCTGTCCAAGAAAGTAAAATCAAGCTGCCTTGTTACACTGCAGCATTAAGTTGCTGCATTAAGTATAGATTCTTTCAAATCCACACTAAAGTTAGTAATGATGAACATCACTTTGCCCTGAATGCATATTGTGAAAGAAATCGAGCTGAGAGGACCTGAAGCAGAGAAATCAAAGAAGACGACGAAGGAGGAGAAAAAGGAGGGGAAAAGAGAGAAGACGAACAAGGTGAAAACCTACCAAGCGTCTTGGTATCGATGTGTATAATCGTCTTCAGCTTGACGCCAGGATGCACTCATCTGAAAAAATATAATGAACGCCATTCAAATGAAGCCCAAATAAAATTATGTAAAGTCTGAATATACATCAAGTAATTTCAACAGCTATTTCAATGTTCCAGTGTAGTAGCTGACAGCTTATCGTACGACAGGAAGTCCAAGTTTTTTTTGCACACGGGATAGAAGATCCAAAGGACACGAAGTCGAACGACGGAACATCAAACTAAACGTCAAAAGTTATACACAGTGTTACAGTAGGTAGCCTCCATAATTATTTTAAACCATTTATTTTATTTACGGGGTTTTGTTCATCACATTTTCAAACACGTTCTAAACAACCATGAACTTTTGAGTTTGTAGCTTTTGTTCATCAAAATTTCAAATGCATTGACAGTCACCAAACTCTTTAAAACAAAATAACAACATTACTCTTAATTATGATATTGCTAACAAAACTACAAAAGAAAAAGACTTGTTCTTTTAGACGTTTTGCGTTTTTGTTCATATTGTACATTCACACTCACGGGATAAGTTTAGCTTACAATTCATCAAACATTGTGTGAATGTGCTGTTCCTGCATGTAGTTCGACCTAGCGTTGTTTTCAACGTACCACAGTCTTCCGTTGGTTTCGAAATTGGGTCGTTCGACCTCAAGTCGATAAGCTGACAAGCCTTTCGACGTAGTGTCGCATTCAACGAGCTGTCATGAACCCTTCTCCGTGTCAATTTATGGTCAAAAGATAGCGGGAAATTACCACGACTGTCACCCATTGCCAATTCAATTCAATTCAATACACTTTATTTATCCACACAGGGCAATCACAAGATTTAGAAGCAGCTCATATTTGCCTAACTAAATTAATTTATTACTCACTACAGTGGTGGCCAATGATCTTCCCAAACAACACCGTCATATTGGAAACATATAATTGCACAGCATACCAATTTCTCATGTCCAGTCCAGATTGGGTAGAAGGTCATCTGAGCCAGACAGTGCCAGCCAATCTCTCCAGGTGTGTTGGACTTGGTGCGCAGGTGGACAGGTGTGCCCTGAGGATTGCTTCGCCACAGGTAATCTGTGTCTGTGGTTAACAACGGTGTATAGCTGTTGTTGCCGATCACGCGCTTGTCCAGAGGCGTGTGCGACCGGTGATGGGCAATGCCATCTGGTCCTGCAAGTTGCAAAACAGTACGATTAATCACAGTCATGATGCGGCCATTTAAAGTGACATTCGCTGCATTTTTCCTGAAGTTACACAGAGGACCCCGATCGCATCAATCCCCGTAGACGTACGTCGAGCAGTCTGCATACATAACACAGACTTCAAAGAATTTTTCTAATAACCTAAACATACCAGTAAACTCTATGCACCCAGAGAAAGGAATGTCATTCCATCATTATCAGATAAACTAGTATTTTCCGTTAAATTGCTGAGGAGTTGTGAAAAAAAAGTTCTATAACGATACATATAATTGGGTGTTGCTGTTGTTTTCATTAATATTTGTGGGCGTGTGTGTGTTGGTGGGATGATAATGTAGTCTGGTCTGAACTGGATATAATTTCAGTTTTACCACTTTCATCAAGTCCTAGCTGGTCAATTTGTTGCTGGACTGGTTGAATGTTTAATTCCCGTTTTGACCCAAAGGGATTAGGTGGATGAAGTGTGCAATGATTAATTTTCACGTCACGTTTAAGTCAGCTTTGATCGTCACCTTCCGTTGGTAATCAAAGAGGAAATAAAAGCCAACAATGCAGCTTCATGATTGTTGCTCAGTTGCAACGTTCTTAGTTTCCAACCACAGTTTTGCGCATTTGACAGTGTGTGTGGGGAGGAGGAATACAGATGGAGAAGGTGGGAATGAAAGATCGAGATTTATAAGCATAAGTATCAAGTAAACCAGATGGCATTATATTTAAAATAAATATCAAATACGATAAGCACGTACAGTTGACGAAATCGTATACTGGCGGGAGGGAATCAAAAGATACACAAAGGCAGTGGGAAAGTGGAGAGTTGTTTGTAAAATTTCTGTCCCCGGACACATAATACGTATATGGGGCGTGACTAAAGATACTGGCTGAATTCATATCCTATCCTATCCCGTAACTCGTAGGTCGTTGGGGCACCACAGATGATCGTTTAATCCGCGCACTCCGTCTCTGTCAACAGCAACGGTAGGAATCAGCTCCCTGTGAGGTGTTATTATTCTTATTCGTCTCTCTTCGTTTGTCACACAAGTCCAAAAATTTGGATGTGATCCACGATGTCTTCTTTGGGCGGTGCTTGCCAAGGATCTCAGTGGCGGCATCTGTCACAGCTCAGTAGAAGGTGGTGTAGACCTCTATACTTCACCAGCTCCCAAAATGAGCAGTGGTGCAAATTTCCTTTCAATTGTGGCTTGGAATATTTCTGCCACCTCCGGTCTTGCAGTGTGTCCAGATCGAACTTTAGTCTGGTGCACTTTGCTGTGTTTTCTTTCTTCAATTGGAGTCGGAAAGACATCCTCACGAGATCCTGGTCACTTCCTGGAAAAGTGCGTGTCCTGCCAATGTTGATGCTTGATCTGAAACGTTTCTTGACCATTATTTAGTCAATCTGGTTGTGATGCTCCCCGCTGGGACTGTGCCAGGCCCATGGTCTGGATTTTTGGTGGGGACCAAGCGTGTTTGCCAGTATCAGAATGTTGTATCTGGCAAACTCCAAGAGTCTCAGACCTCTGTCATTTGTTTCGTTGTTGCAGTGGCGCCCACATGTGTCTCCCTAGTTATGGTACCCATCTTGGCCAACCTTGGCATTCCAGTCGCCTTGCACTATGACTATGTCCTTCTACGGCACTTGGTCAAGGACAGCTGCAGATGTTCATAGAAATCCTCGACTTCGCTGGCGCCATAGTCTTATGTTAGGGCATAGGCCTGGATGATGGTGATGTTGAAAGACGGATGGTAATGAGTCTACCGGAGAGTGGGCGGCAACCCATGGCAGTGGCTAGAATGTCTTTGTGGACCAAGAATCCAACGCCGTGTTCGTGCCTGTCATCTCTCCCGCTGAAATAAAGCTTGTGGCCTTTGTCGGTCGTTGTTTAACCTAGGCCTTTCCAGTCCAGTACGCTGATAGATAAAATGTTCCATCGATAGTGGTCCAGCTCGTAGGCCAGTTTGTTTTTTAATTTTTCCTCCGCAATTAGGGTCTTGAAATTCCAGGTTCCTATGATGATGTTGTCTCTTGTGCGGATCTTGCTAAGTTGTCCATAAGTAGCACACTTATCACCGTCCTGGTGGCCAACGGAAGGCGCGGTCCTTGGTGACCAGGGCGACGACCGATCCGGTATGGAGTGAGTGGTTCTTTTCATCATATTGGGCAAGGAAGACCTGGCGGGGCCTAATCCTCTCCAGACTGTTGGTCACAGCCGAAATCCATGAGTACAGTGCAGTGTGGCTCGCTTTTACCCTGAGCACGTACGTGGTCGTTGAGCCTATAGTAAGGCGAGGTTCCTCCGTCCTGGTTGATGCCTTCTGTGTAGAAGTAGAAGACTTTTTCCCAGTGATGCAGTGTTGACATCACTCCTGTTCGTCTCCTCATAACCGACACGCCGGGAAACGTTGGGTCTATTCTATTCAGTGCCCGAACCCACAGAATAAAGATACTGGCTGAATTATAAAGGTAAAAAATGGTGCAGCCAGTGAGCTTAAATGCCAAAGTCTTTGGTTACAATAAAAACCTCTTCCATTCCGATAAAGAAATGTGTGCCACAAGACACTAGGTTTAAGAAATTATATATTGGATAAAAGGATAAAATTTCAAGTCTACGTTAAAAATATAGGTAAAAATTAATGAGAATGGGCCCGCGATTTTAAAATAGAGATGTATAGATTGTTTTGTTATAATAAAAAAAATATTAATAAATTACATAAAAGAGCTGTGTCACCAGACTCTGGTAGTAGAATTAGATATACTGTGACACCGGACTACAAGAAGAAAACGAAAACCGAGCTAAAAAGACAAAAAATTTGAACTAAACCGATTCTCCAGCTTCCTCCAACTACATCTACTCCCGCCTTCCTTCAGGTCTGTCGCTTCGGACAGAGTAGGTATCGTCGGCCAGTTCCAGGTTGAAGAAGGAATCCTCCACCAGCTAGTTCATCACCCTCCTCCTCTTATGTGTGCACCCGTGCCCCGTTCAGGTGAGTCGTCTCACTCAAGGGCTTCCAAGAGCATCAGGCCAATTGAGAGAGATAAGACATTCCCGCAGCTTCATTTTCGCCGGATTAGCGCTGCACCGGGCCCAGCAGTCCAACGGATGATGTAGTCCGAACAAGATGAGAGAAAGGAGGCGGCAGATGAAAGAAAGAAAAAGGTGTTTGCAAGAGCACGGTCTGCGCAAATTCGCATTTGCCGTTGGATTGCACAAAGAAAACTGTCGATTTATTTGTTGAGGTGGTAGAAAGTAAGCCAGCCTGTTCTTTGTATCTCTAGTCTAATGGTTACGACTTATTATGAAATAATTATGTGAATTTAATTTGGAAATATATAAGAAGTGAAAAATGATAATGATTACATATATAAACAAGCTACTGCTAGTTGTAAATTATATATACTGCGAGGCGATCAGAGAGCGCTAGTAGATGGCATTCATCAACTGTAGATCTAATAAGTAATATACTAGAACTTTCAGTCAGTTCCACTGGAACGTCTATCACTTTATGCTTTCCCACATGATGACATCAATGCATACCTGACGTGTTCTAAAAATCAACGACAACATGCACGCACACACGCACGCGCCCACACACACACACCGAAGCCGACAGAATCATCACAAACTGACAAAGTCAAGCTGAAGAGTCTAAGCAAGAGAACAAAGAAGCAAGCAAAAGAAGAAGAAATCATGTTACCAAGCTCCGAAATCTATTAGCCTTTACAAAATATTATTACAAACCCGATTTAGTAACTGTTTACTGGGTAGCAGTGTCTTGGTCAGATTCTTCAGGGTGCAAAAGTGATGATAAAATACAAAACAAGAGCTTCGCAAGCACTGGCAAAGGCCTCTCGTGCTGCTACGCCGGATTTCCATCTACGTCATAATGTATGGCAATGTCATAACCATTGCGTCACAGACGATATATATAAAATATTCTTATTATGGAACACCTTAATTTTTCGTCAAATATCTATATCTTTTGACTCTGACTTTTAGGTGAGATGGGAGTGGAGGGGAGGTGCGGAGGGAGAGGGTGGGAAGGAAAATGGAGTGGGGGAGTTTGTTGGCCTGTGTCTATATGATGCGGTGAGAGGCGGACATGATCACATATCAACCCGAAATAAACAAGATTTAAGACATTCAAATTTATTTACTTTCTTAAATTTCCGGGCGATGTCGTGAGACACAGTCATATAGTCACAGAACAGAGAAGAGGAAGAAATCCTCCCAATCATCAGAGAAGAAGTTGCGGCAGCAGTGCAATCACTGAAGAAGGGGAAGTCAGCGGGCGTGGACAACATACCCACCGAATTGCTTTAAGCAGGAGGAGAAGCGATGATTGACGACCTCACCATTATCTGTAACAAGATCTGGCAGAGTGGCCTACACCATTGACCCAGTCGCTTGTCATCACTCTTCTATAAAAAGATAACCTTCAGGAGTGTGAAAATTACCGCACCATCAGCCTCATCAGCCACCCCAGCATGGTCCTAATGAAAATAAGTTAACACTCAACAGATTGAAACCCCAAGCTGAACAAATCATTGCTGAAGAACAAGCAGGAATCAGGACAGGGCGAAGTGCCAATGAACAGATTTTCAACCTCAGAATAATCTGCGAGAAATACCTACAGCACCAACAACATCTATATCATGTGTTTGTAGATTTCAATAAAGTGTTTGACTGGCATGCAGCTCTGTGGGCAACCATGAGAGTGTACAACATCAGCCCTAACGTTATTGCAGTCATCAAAAGCCTGTATGACAAGGCTACGAGAGCAGTCATCCACAACAGCGCCATCGGGAGCTGGTTCAGAACGACAATTGGTGTGTCTCAAGGATGGCTACTCTCTCCAACATTCTTCAATATCTTCCTAGAGCGCATCATGTCAGATGCCCTTGCAGATCACGAAGGCACAGTCAGCATAGACGGTAGAGCAATCTCCAACCTCCGTTTTGCGGATGACATTGATGGATTGGCTGGAGAGGAACAAGAACTTGAACAGCTGGTACAGTGGCTTGGCACCACCTCAAGAGCTTATGGCCTCAACATAAACATCAAAGTCCAAGGCCAATCACTCAACATAGTGCAAATCTTCAAATATTTAGGAGCCATTGTATCAACGGGTCCCGACAGGAAGTCCTCTGCAGGATCTTCTATCAATCTACTATAATATCTTCTTCTTCGCTAGACAAGTCACCTACCTTTTTTTTTCTTGAAAACTCTTCCGGGACAAAACTCCTCATTTGTGTGTGAGGTCTGTTGTATCAGCTTGGGAATATTGAACGCTTTCTGCCAAATAGTCACTAGGGCTTCCTATGATATTATTATTTAGCAATGATTTTATATGTATGTGTTTTGTTGATATTTTATAATGATGTTTGTATTCTCTCCATCTTCCTATACGCTGGAGAAACATGGACCCTCACAGCAGATCTACAACGAAGAGTACAAAGCATGGAGATGAGGTGCTACAGAAAACTGGGCATTTCCTATACTCAGCACATCACCAACGACGAAGTTGGACAGACCATCACACAACCCATTGGACAACAGGATGACCTGCTCACAGTGGTGAAGAAACGAAAACTCCGATGGTATGGCCACGTCACCAGATCATCAGGCCTTGCAAAGACCATCCTGCAAGGCACCGTGCAAGGAGGCAGAAGAAGAGGGAGACCGAAAAAGAGGTGGGAGGACAACATTCGAGAATGGACTTGTTTGACACTGAGCGAGGCCATAAGGGTTGCTGAGGACAGAGAAAGATGGAGTACGCTGGTTAATTTAATAAACGGTCATCTGTGGTGCCTATACGACCTCCGAGTTACGGGATAGGATAGGGATAGGATAGTTTGTATTCTATGTTGTTTTTGTAAACGGGGGTTCGATAAATTAGAGTATAGTCAAGTCAAGTCAAGTCAATATATTCTTTATTCCATCAAAAAGGAAAATTTGTTTTGCCACCAGGATACTCACTGTATAAAAAACACATTACATAGGCAAGATCATAAATAATTAATTATCAACAAAATAAACCTGTTGTGAGAATGATTTGAGAGATGGGAATCACGTAGACACTCACGCACCCACCCACATATACACACCCAAACGCACACTGCGTTTATGCCCACCACATACTCATCGTCATCCTATCATAATTTACGACCACAAAACCATATTACATGTGCACTAATACACTAATACAGTACAAATTAAAATAACACTATTCAATTTCTACAGCTATCATAACTAAGAGACAAAGTCAATAATTGTATTAATACTACATATACACACACATACATATACATACATATACACACACATGCACACACACACACACACAACCATATATAAACATACACACATACATACACCTATACATACATATACATACACATATATACACGCTCACACACCCACATACACCCACATACACACACACGTACATATATGCATATACATATAATTATGCAAGTTAGCAGCACATTACATTGACAATTTAATTAGCGTAGACATAATTATTGTAATGGCTTGACTGTATAGTTGACTCTAGCTAGAGCGTGCAGTGGGGGCAGTGTTAACGTCCGATGCACCAGCCGGAGCCAGAGGCAGCATTCAGTCTACCCACCGCCATGGGAACAAAGCTGCGAGAGTACTTAGCCTTCTTGCATTTGATGGAGCGATACCGCCTGCCCGAGGGGAGCAGTTCAAACTCAGCGTGCAATGGGTGGGAGCTGTCAGCAGAGACCGCATGCGCCTTGCGGAGCAGGGCTTTGTCTGTTATCTCAGAGATGAGGCGGACGGGGAGGCCAATGATCTTTGAGGCCGTGTTTGAAATTTTGATTAACTTGTTTCTTTCAGTGACAGAGAGGGAGGGGTAGTATATACTACTGCAGTATGTGAGAAGGGGCTCTATGATGGAACGATAGAGGTTGAGGAGCAGCTGGGGGTCCAGTTCGAGAGACCGCAGTCGGCGCAGCACATACAGCCTCTGCTGACACTTCCTCTGGACAGAAGTGACTTGCTCCTTGAAGTTGAGTGCAGAGTCGAGGATGAGGCCGTCCCCTGCGTAGGTGGTATGCCTTTATTGTACAGTGACCGGCTGGCGAACTTTTAAAAAAAAATTCCAAACTAGTTCCAGTCATTCGCCGAAAAAGGCAATCGTGTTCGCGACCGTCTGGTGGAGTGCCTTCAGTGTTACCACTGGGGTTAGTTCAGCAGATCTTTTATACCGACAAGGGATGAGTCCTCTTTCAGCCAAGTTTTGGTCTTGATTTATCAGTACAACTTATGTTAACCTGATGAATAAAAATTGATACAACAACAACAAAAGGTCTTGATTTTATGGTCCTTATTCGGCTCTTTGCAGTCCGCTGGACACTGTAAGCAATGAATAATATAACTCAGGTGCGGATTTTGGGGGTGTGCACTCCCTTAGCGGTCACACACACACACACGCACCCCCCCCCCACAGACACACAAAGGAGGGAGAAAAGGAGAAGAAAGAAGAGAAAAACCTATACTAATTCTCACTACCACACAGTTTCATGTACTTCCAAATTATTTTTGTAAAATTATTATTATTTTTTTTTATTCATCAGATTTAGATCTACAGGTATTTCTTGTACATGCACCCCAAGTCAGTTTTGAATAAATTTGATGTGAGTGGCTATTTCTTGTTTTATTTGTAGTAACCTTACCTGTCGTTTTATAAACCTTTAGGCAAGATGTTCTGCTATTGTAAATTTTATCATCAGAGTTTGCAGAGGAGTGTGTGTGTGGGGGGGGGGGGGGGACGGCTAAAAGAGGACTTTTACCACAAAACAATACTGTTTTCAGTCCTCAAAATAATGCCCAGAATGCACAAGCTGACACAGATTTTAACCATTATTTTGCAAATTTTCCGCCTCCCCCTCCCCCCACCCTCTCCCTTTCTCCCCTAGCTCACTCGCCTGCTTCGCCTCAGGAAAGGTTTCAGGAAAGTGCACTTATATCCCCTCAACAATGGCAAAATCCGCCCCTGTAACTATCCAGGATCGCACAAACAACTGTTGCCCTGACAAGTAGGTTGAAGCCGATTTGGAAAGACAGGACCATCAGTCTACATTCCAAGGTAAGGCTGCTGCTCTCCCTTGTCATCTTTATCTACTTATACGCTTGCGAAACATGGACCCTCACAGTAGATCTACAACGAAGAATACAAAGCATGGAGATGAGGTGCTACAGAAGACTTCTGGACATTTCCTATACCCAGCACCTCACCAACGACGAAGTCCGACCACATGTTGGGAAGTCTCGATCGTCTTTCGTAGGTCTCAATTACATACTATACATACTACGTACGTATGTAGGTGGCCCACGAGTTTACAAAGACGAAAGAAAAGACTTCAGAGTCTGTAGTCCGACACGGCGACAGACCATCGCACAAGCCATTGGACAACACGATGACATGCTCACATTGGTGAAGAAACAGAAACTCCGATGGTATGACCACGTCACCAGAGCATCAAGCCTTGCAGAGACCATCCTGGAGGCACGGTGCAAGGAGGCAGAAGAAGGGGAAGACAGAAAAAGAGGTGGGAGGAAAACATTCGAGAATAGCCTGGCTTAACTGACACTGAGCGAAGCCCATAAACCACCGCTGGTTAAAAAAAATATTATAATTAAAATATATTACATTTTTTAAAATAAAATATAATAATTAAAATATATTTTTAAAATAACATCTGGATCGGTAGCTCTGATTCATCACAGGCTGTGAAGTCCGTAGGCCTCGCCTCAATTACATAGCCTACTATATACGGACTTCACTGCCTGTGGATTTATTTGAATGACTTGAATGAAACTAATTAACAAGAAAATCAAGTACGAATTTTTAAGAGTTCACTGTGACAAACGAGATTGTGTGTGAATAATGAACAAACACCGAATTTGTGTTTAATTGTCACTGTTTAAATAATTAATTAGTTGTAACAGAGGAAAGCAGTGACTGTAATGTATAGACTACTAAGTACTAATGTACTAATATAGCAGACGAACTTTCGCATTGAGATAAACTGGGTCATAAGTACTTACCAGAAAATTGTACATCTCTGTGATCTCTCGGGTAAACATTCACTGCAAAATGTGGAGCTCGTACGTCAACCATCGTCATATATCAAATTTAAACGTCAATATTCACACAAAAATATAGTTTTAAAGTCAGATTTGTGTCGCTCAAGTCAGTTTGTCGCACGAAGTCGTCAGCAAGAAAGTTCCTAGGGCGATAGAACGCTGATACTGATTGGTCGATAGTGTAACTAAGGAATCCATGTATTGACCGGAAACGAGGCTTTCAAATGTTGGGCAATTTGTTACTGTGATTCCAACACAATCTTAAGTTTTTACAGAACCTCTGAACGGTGAGTTACAAATGTTTTCCGTTCAGTTCACAGTATTCTTGTTTTAGATATTTTCTTCATTCTTATTTAAGTGTTTCCGCCTTGAATTGAGGTTGAATTAAACAAAATTAAGACCAACAACGGTAAAAGCACGGTAACAATTATAATTATTATTAGTAGTAGTAGTAGTGTAGGACAGGCATCGCTGCCTAAAGCCTCGCGGCTTATAAAGACGTCCCCTCATTGTTTATGGTATATATAGTTAGCAATATGATTTGCATGCATAATTTGAAATCTTTTCTAGTCATATTGATAGAATAAATTTTGAAATTTTGGAACAGTGTCTATGTGGTTTTTAAAACTATTTACAGATGGTGCAAATTTAATATTTGTTGGTAAAGAATTCCAATAATTAGCTACTCTATGTGCAAATGAAAATTTTCGTTATTAATATTGATGATTGTATATGTAAGTGCATATGGTGCGGGTACTGATGCAGTAAATAGCAGACAAATGATGGACATGTAATCTGCTGTAATATTGTGGTTGATCAATTAGAAAAGTTCTGTCTCTAAAAGTGTAATCTGTACAGCCCAAGATGTTTTCTCCTTCTTTTAACAGGCCTAAAACCACCATCATGGATGCTGGATACTTGAAATGCCAGGTTGGAGTACCTTTGCGACAGTGTCTATCAGAGGTTGCAGAAAAAAGGCCGTATGATCCAATTGAATTTATTGCACACTGGCTGTATAAGTATGTCGAAAACCAGAAATATGAAGAGCAGGTGTGTATATAGACTTAGTATATACTTTTAATTTGCACATGTGCATCATTATAACTTCTGTTGTTTGACTTATGCATGATTGTGTGTTTGGTACTGCAGATTGACCCCTTATATTTATACTGTATGTTTTATATTGTAATAATAATAATAATAATAATAATAATAATAATAATAATAATAATAATACATATTTTTATATTTCCGTTTAATGTGCATGGTACACATATAGTATATATAGTTCTGTATTGTGTGACATTACTATATTACTGTTATAAATATTTACACAGATGTGTGGGTGGCTCTGTTTTGTTTTGAACAGAAAAAGGCAGAGGCAGCACAGCTGATCCAAGAGCAGAAGGACTATGAAATAGAGATGGTGAGGAGGGAAAGGATGAGACAGGAGGCAGAGCGTTTGGCAGTTATTGAAGCAGAAAAGAGAAGGGTCAGTATAGTATCTATTGCATTCCTTATCATCATGATCATCAAGATGCTTTTACTAACTTTTTTTTTTTACATGGGCTCTGTACTGTTTGGGTGTGTGTTTGTGTACACACATGCTGCTCTCTCCCTCTCTCTGTTTTGTGTGTGTGTGTGTGTGTGTGAAATCCTTGTATGATAGTGAATCTTTCTGGTGTTAAACTGTAATTGCATTAACACACCCCTTCCAAGAGGGGCTATAACCTTATACGGAATAAACTCTCTATGTGTCACTCTGTCTCTCTCTCTCTCGCTCTCTCTCTTTCTCTCTTTCTCTCTATCTCTCTCTCTTTATCTGTTTTATGTTAGAATCTTGTACTAAATGTTATACTTCTGTAACATTTTAACAAACACGTGTTGCAGGTTCTTGAAGGTACAGTACTAACATTTTAACCTACAAAATAGCCTGGCCTGGCAAAATTTCCAGGATTTGACAAACTGTTATTCTTTCACTTGTCCAAGATTCCAGCTAGCTATAGGTGACAATGAATTGTTGTGAAGAAATTTAAAATGAGCAGTCTTTTTGTTGTGTGACACTGTAGGCCGCACGGGCTGCCGCTCGGCAGGCAAAGCGGGAAGAGGAAGCTAGACGTAAAGCTGAAGAAGAAGAAGAGAGATTGAGAAAAGAACAAGAACAGGTCTGAAAATTAGTGATGGTTTTAAATACTGAGTGGAATTATTCAGCATGCTGTTCCCATTTCAATTCAGTTATTTCCTCCTACTAATGGACATTTGATTCGCAACAGTCAGTCTAGTCATTATAATTTTGATACTCTGCATGCAGTTCTTCTAGGTTTTGTTAAAATTTTAACTGTTGGCTTATTGTGTTTTATATTTTGGTTACCTGCAGATGTGAATTCACTTTACTTTTGAGTTCAGGACTTAGGGGTCATCACAAAATGTTTGATTACATTTCTTTTAAAATTTAATTTTTTATTTTATTTTATAGTTTTGTATGTTGTTGTTTTTACATTTGATTTTATTTTATTTTCCACTTTGATGACTTGGATTTCTGTCCATATTTGTTCCATACCAGCTTATAAGTGCAGATTGAAGATGAAAGTGCCTGATGTTATTGATAATCATGCCTCACATTTGCTCCATGAATGATGGAATGTCATGATAATTACCTTAGAGTCTCAAACGCATAAACGTTTTGAGTGTTCTGTACTACACATCTCATTCTATATATGCCGATTCTAATTGTAATAGGAAGTATGTGGATTATTGATTGATCATATTCTCTTGAGATTTATATATATTTAAAATTAAAAAGATCAATTTTTCTCTCATAAAGGATGTGTTTGACTTCTAAAAAAATTGTGTTTGTATCTGTTTAAAGAACACAAATGATTTCACCAGCTTTGATAGGTAAACAGTAAGGATGTCCTCTTAACCTTTTATGTCATTATTATTATTATTATTATTATTATTATTATTATTATTATTATTATTATTATTATTATTATTATTTATGCTCATTTTCTAGATTTAGCTCTAGACACTAACATGAGTGCAGAATAACTTAAGCTATAAAATAAAACGAGGAAGACTATTAACAATTACCTTACATATAAAAACTAATGACTGTAAAACACACACACACAACCACACACACACACACACTCACACACATACACTCATTGGGGATGAGATTGGGGTGGTGGGAATCAGAATGAATCAAATGTTGGTCAGTCTGTTGTTCCGTCCTTCTGTTAGAAGCCATATCTCCCAAACCACTTAACAGATTTTGACCAAAGTTCATAAGAACATTACTTAAGTTAGTGTCCTGACTCCCGTGCTACATAATTATTTGCTCTACCGCAAATGTCAGTGTCACTGGAGTTATTTTGTTGCTAAACAGGTTTTGCTCAATATCTGTTAAAAAAAACCCGGCTAAGACGATTTTGTTGAGTTTTGATATACGGGTACTTCAAAACATGGGCCATCCTTCAGTAGCAGTCCGGTTGTCGGACAGTCAGTCAATCAGTTGGTCCATCACTCTGAATTTCACTTTTTTTTTGTGAAAAATATACTTTGTGCCTTATTTGAAGAATAACTGAACTAACATTCATCGTTTTTATTTGTGGATACTTTATCTACTGCAACAAATGTTATTTCATTCGTATTTATTCTTTCTCAAAAAGCCAAGGTCATTGCGCTTTACCGTTTTGTAAATGCGTTTTGGGTTTTACCTTAAAATTGGTGGGGCAACGCTCACTGTGAATTTGAAAAGTCTGAAAATGATCTGTGATGCTGAAAGGTGTGATGTTGGGAATCCATGATTTTGTTTGTTTGACAGGCGGAAGAAGAACTAAGGGCTCGTGAGGCAGCTTCAGCATCTAAGCTCGCAACAGTAGAGGAAGGACAGGAGCCAGCAGGCGAACATCCTCCACCCACTGAGGGAGCTGAAGTTAGTTCTACACGTACAGTACAGATGAACACACAAATATAAATGCATGCATGCACACACACTCGGGCATAATTCGTATGCACAAAATATGCACACAGGTAGAAGAAGAGTTTGCATCACATTCAATCTAGGTACAAGATAAGGATACAAGATTTTATGGGTCCAAATGCACTTTGACTGGATAAAATGTTTTGGCAACAGCACGCAAAGAAACACTACAACATGGTCACGTAGGAAAAGACGCCTCTGACCATGCAAAACAAAAACATCTAGAATAAAAACAACAACAATCGCTGCAGCACAAGCTCTGCAAAAATTAATTAATTAAGTTTAACTACAATCAAATTTACATATAATTGAGGGTTATTTATGTATTTATTTATTTATACTTGTATTTAATTTTGTACTATAAACAAAAGTATAAGTATAGTAAACCTATATAAATAAACAAACCAATACATAAAATGCTTTCCAAAAAAAAAGATTCCCTAATAAATCTTGTAAGAACGACATTATTTTGTAATGAGAAATTTCAAGCTCAGCATGAGTGATTGCTGAAGCATATTAAACACTCAGTTTTGGAAGAAAAAAAATGTCTTTCAGTATATTTTTTTCTGAGAGGCAATAATTGATCAAGCTCATAGAAGATTTTCTTATCCTTAAAAATTGTTTATTTATTTTTGTGTGTGTTTGGGTGTTAATAGATGACACACATTATTCAGGTTCAACAAAATTTAAACATTGTTTCTTCCGGTGCAGGGAGAAGGAGGAGAGAAACCAGGAGAAGGTGGTGAAGAAGGAGAAGCACCACCAGCTGCCACTACTGATGAAGATGCACCCGCTGAAGAAGGGGAAGCAGCTGAGGATGCATGATCTGAACAGGAGTTTCTTCCCTTCCAATGTGTATTGGAAGTTCCTTTGGACAAACCTAAGTTGTATGCAATTAACATGACCAAACATGATCCAGAGGCCAGTGTGTGATAACTATTTTTAAAGCGTAAAACAGATCCTTGGTTATGCTACAACTACATGATTTGCATGACTTTATTTATTTCACATAGTTTGTTAACTATATGTGATGAAACTCTGAATTTATTATGTTTATTGTTGTCATTTTCTTTTTTTTCTTTTTTAATCTTATTTCGCTTAATTGCAAGAAGTACTAATATGAGTGATATATATATATACAAAATTATTAGGTTCATCAGATGAAAATAACATGAGTAATACAAATTATACACTGACAAGTTATTTAGTTAAACTAAAACACATGCAAACATTCACATTCAAGCAAACAAATAATAAAGCAATAATTAAGAGACACTAATGATACTATTTGTTATTAATTTGTTCTGAATTTTACTTTGTTTTATGTGTGTGAGTGTGATGAGGTGCTTTGTTACAAAGTGTACCTGTGTATATATGAAATACTGTTTCTGTTGTGTCATGTTAAATTAACATTGCCATTAACATCTGGTTAAGAGGGCCAGGGTATGTGCGTGTAAATTAGAAAATGCTGGACAGCTAAAAAACATTCAAATATATTGACACTGAACATTTTTAACTGCAGTGAAAGCAAGCATTGCCCTGGCAAATTTCTATTGCGAAGGTGTAAAAAGATCTGAAATTAATATTAGAATTGTATGGGACTGGAAGTTGAATATTCTTTGGATGATGTATAAATCAAGGTCTAGCCTGTGCATGCACGCATTCTATCGCATGGACTTTAAAGATCCTGATGCTCATGTCCTAGACAGGCGAGTGCCGGCTACACAAATACACCCAGAACGCACTAGGTCTCTCCTCCCCATCCCTGGTCAACCAGGATTGTGCTCCGTCATTGGGCGTCAGACTGTGCGCCTAAAGGTTGCAAGTGGGCACCTCAGACGGTTTGAGTTAGATCCTGTATAACCCAGCGCCTTGAGCTGGAAAGATGCTATATAAGAACGATTAAATAAATATATAAAAATAAAGAATTGCCCATGAATGCTGTTACTAAATATAATTGAAATGCGAATATGTTTTCACTGGCAATTTAAAAATCATGAATTTAAGTCAATAAACTGCAATGCTCTACTTTAAACAAAATATGTTTTATTGTAACAATTCTTTGGCATTGAGTTATGGAGGATGAGGCATTTTAGTTGCATGGTTGAAAAAGAGAATGGGGATGGGAGGAGGGGGAGGGAGAGAGACCAAGAACGAAAATGCATAGTACACAAAGGCAAATAATTTGTTTTTAACTTCTTTATTCCTTTATCCCTTCCTTACATCCTCTGACAAGACTATCAAGCATTCCTGATTTGAAAAGGCACAGCCATCAGACATTCAAGCATAATCTTGTTTTTAAAAAAAACCTGCATATGACAGACAACATTGTCATACAAGTTTACTTTGCATACATTAAAATAATTCTGTTCATATCATGTACATGATAACCGAGTTAGTTCACATCGTTTACGATGCTCTTTCTCAAAGCAGCCTAGATCTGTATGTAATCTGGCAGAATGCAAAACATCCAAATGAAAGTAAAATAAATTATCCAAACAAATTAAAACAAATACAACTTTGAACGACCAAAAAAATATGTTTAGGCGAACTCGTGCTAAAAGTCATGTCTAATAGATCTGATAACAATCTAGGAGAAATGGTAAAATTAGTTTGTTAGTCATTGTTTATAGGACCCAGCGGACTGCAAAGAGCCAAATCTTGGTTGAAAGAGGACTCACTCCCAATCTGTATAAAAGATCTGCTGAAACAACCCTAATGGTTAACACTGATGGCACTACACCAGCCGGTCACTTTACAATGAAGGCATCGCATGCAGGGACGCTTAAGCTGTACTTTAATTTATCAAACCCCATTTATAAAAAAAAAAATTAAAAAAGAATATAAACATCATTATAAAATATTAAACACATACATATAAAATGCCTACATTGCTAAATAATAATACCATAGAAAGCCCTAGTGACCAGTTGGCAGAGAGCATCCAATATCCCAAACTGATCCAAAAGACCCCATACACAAATGAGGAGTTTTGGGAGAGTTTTCAAGAAAAAAGGTAGGTGACTGCTCTGGAGAAGATTAGATAGTAGATAAGATAGAACAGATTAGGAACAAGAAAGAACAAATGAAAATGACAAAACAGTGGTAATTTGAAGCTCTAAATTTCCACAAGGTGGGGATACTATTTATACAGAAAACCCCAGCACCCCAGCAGGGGGAAAATGGTATAATGTTGAACTTGTTAAGATTCAAATACTAATCAATATACATGTCCAGCATTTGAGCATCTATAGTATAACTATCCACACTCACCACCATTCAAATTCCACCACAGATATAATATACCATTCACACAATATACAATGGTAACAACTTAAGGTGTACCATATGCTTGATTACTATAGCACACAACTTCATATAAAAGTAGATTAAATCTTCAGTAAGAACTTTTGTCTCGTAAGTGAAATCTTCATTAAGAAACGTTTCATATATAGAGAGATTTAATGTACAATGAATAAAAACAGGTAACAAGATTGTCAATGAAAGAAAAATAAGCTACTTGGAACTGTCTAACTAATCACACATTTGTGGCAAGCAAACACCAAAAAGATGACCAATCTTACTGCCAGATTGAAGAAAAATGTAAAAATTTGGTGAATCAACGGATTGTCTCATACTAAAAGGAAAACTAATGACAAAAAGTATAACAATAAAACTCTAACACATAGCCATATAACACCTAAAATTAACAATTTTTAAAAAAAAATTACACAAATGATCGAATGGACGGGGGAAGATGATTATCATCTTTCTACATTCGCTGAAAATACTTGAGCTGTACTACTGCTTAGTACATCAAAACACAGAAAGAGCATTACTGGTACTCTAAAGAGTATATAATGCAACTGTAAAATCTACTTTGGAGACTACAATAAACTATCAGAAACATTCACATGACACGTGTCATCAAACAGTACTTTAAAATGCAATTGTTTTTGCTTGCACAATTGTCGGAAGTAAAAGTCACATTACAAATGAATGAGTAGAGAACCTACGACATTCATCCAAACAGCATAGCATTTTTGTAAACCATGCATCTTGCAGACATTCATAATTATTTATACAAAGTTAAACCCTGAATTCAACAAACATTATCTCCTCTAAACTTTAGTTCACACAAGTGCACTGCTAAATGATATGGTCTTGATATCAAAATAATTATATGACACAAAGTGACAAACTAATATGAAGACCAGTCATCCCAAACAAAATTGTGACAGAAACAAGAAAATGTATTATCCCAATCGTCTAAACAAAATAAACGGTCTCAGACCATGAACCTTGCAAGTTGGACTCATCACATTAATGTAATAAATATAGTGTTTTCTTCCAATTTGTCTTTTCTCGTTTATAGCATGAATTTGCAGCAGCATTTTTCGTGCTGTACATTAGTCCACTTTGTTCACCGTTCATAAAGAGAAAGAGATTTCTCTTATATAGCGCACTTACAAGCTCAGAGAGCTTCTCAAGGTGCTGGCCCGTAATATCCAGCAATCACAAAATAGTTTGCTGAAGTCAGGATTCAAACCCACGTCGCCCAAGACGCACTCACACAAGTCGTGCGCTCTGACCACTTAACTATCCCTGCCGTCATAAAAATAATATAATTTATCATGCTTATATGTACCATTTCGACACACAAACAAAATTAAGTTTTATGATAACCATACGAGAAAATGCTGATACACAATATGCACAACTTTAAAGAAATATATACACATAAATGAAAATTATATTAGTACCGCTGTCTTAATGCTGAGAGATACATAAGAACTGCATTCGCTTCGTGGCGCAGTGGATAAGTCGCCGGTTTCCTATGCCAAAGGTCGCGGGTTCGATTCCTGCAAGGGGCGAACGTATGTGACTTAGGTACGAGACTATTGAGGTCACAGAGGGTTTTCTCCGGGCACTCCGGTTTCCTCCCTCCCTTCAATAATGGTACAGGACGCAGTCAATATATAAAAAATCAAAAATAAAAATTCGATTTTCTTTCCGTCTTCTAATAGCGATCTTCCTGCCTTTACACCACCTGTTTGAGTGATGGATGTGTATTTGGTGTGTATGAGGGTGGATGAGACAGGTGAGCGTGTATGTTGGTATAGATCCCCACGCTTTGAGCCTGATTGATTTGGGGAAAACCGCGTATATAGCATCCTGTATTATTATTTAACACATTTCAGAAAGATGCACTGTAATTTCAAATAATATTTAGTATGAAAAGTAGGAAAACCTGATTTATAGAAAAGCAAGGTCACGTTTCCTATGGATGGTTGTTGCTTTTCCTCTTCATTATAATTGTCATATATAAAGGAGATCATCTTGTATTGAAGAGTAACTGTCTGGAATGCTGAATGCAATAAGTCTACATACAAAACTAGACAACAGTATATTTTATGTAAAAACTATTAAGTTAAATCGTTTTCATCAGCAGTGTTCATAATTCCATCACATTTTTCAACTAGATTTTCAATGACGTCTCCATCATATGAACATGTTTAACTACAATCTCCATTATGGGCAAATTTAACAAGCAATTCATCACATACATGTAAACCACATATGTAACAAGCACTTTTTAATGTAAATAATTAGAGAAATAATACTTTGCACTCCAGCTTGACCAGCCAAGTGCCTATCACAAAAACTTCACATAAAATAAACTAAGAATAAGCAAAACTTTTATTTTCCATTTTAAAAGAAAGTAGAAATGTGTATGTTACCGGCAATGTGTGAAATCCGGCATTCTATAGAATGCCTAGATAGAATGCCTAGATAAAGTATAGAATGCACTATCAATTCTATACAATACCGGGATTTCACACATTGCCGGTAACATATACACAAAATAGGGCTTACAGATAGCTAACAAAGTCTCAGTAACGTTATATTCAAAGATGAAACCAGGCTCAAATATAAACAATAAAATTAAACAAATAACAACCATAAAATACTTCAAAACATCACCAGGTTTATGTAGAAATTAAATGAAAATGGAACAGACAAAAAAAAAAACTTAATAGAATTCAGCATCCACAAATATAATTTGCAGAAAAGGTAGCGTTAAAATATATTTCAATTAACAAGTGGTGCAAGAATACCTTTTGGCTATTCTATGTTTATAACATAACTACAACAGAAGGAAAGAAAACTAAAAAAATGAAAACTATCTTTCAGCCACACATCATTTTGATTATGATTAAATAAAAATAAATATGAAATATAATATACAGGAAGAAACATAAAATTTTATGAAAACTTCGAACCGACAATAAATCATTATATGCAGATAAGATTTCTTTCCTGAGACAATGAGATATGCAATAGAAAAATGCTCTTTCAGTGAAATTAGAAACATCAGTTAGTGTGGTTTTTTTAATAATGTATTGCTGTGACAGCAGCATTGTAACAGTGGGCGGCAGATATTATGTCATTTGAATATGCAAGATAGTAATAACAGTATAGACACATTTCTGCAATAATTTGCAGTTTTGACAAAGGCACGTCTTTGATTATATTCAGTTTAAAGTGACAAGAATATCCTCTACTCACAAATACAATGATTGTGAAAGTTATGATTTTTGCTAAACATCATAAATACTACACACGAGCAAAAGGGAAGTCATAGCCTAGGTGAAGGTTCCTTATTAATGGAAGGTGGGAACTCAAGGATATGACAGCAACAATATGAACAAATACTCTTTTAAACAAAATAGCATAGCGGTAATGTAAACGCAACATTTTTAACAAAACGGCATATGAACAAACACACTATTTCATAATAACAACTGCTCACGAAATTATTAAAACAACGTGTCATCAGAGTTCTGAGATACCTGTTCAAACGCCAACACCCAGTATGCACTTTTAAGTTCACACGCACTTTCATAATAAATGTAACATTTGTATTTTGTGTCAGAAACAAATTCTCCAATACAGAGTCAAACCTGTAAAAAGAGATTGCTCTTAGGTCATGATACATGTTCTTTTTTTACATATTTGTATAGTGGGAAAGCAGTACAAAATAGATACCATTATTAGGGCAACATATTTGACAGTCTTTATTTTTCAAGATCTTGGAAATAATGTTAACTTCCTCTAACATGTTACAGTCAGTAACCATAGGCTACTATTATAATCATCCAAGTGCTCGCAAATAAGACGAACCCAAAAGGTAAAATACATTTAAGAACTGAGGGGAAAAGCTTCATAGTCTAGGTCAAAGCTAACGAAAAGGCAAATTCAACTTAGCTGCTATAATATTTTAAGAGAAAAATGCTATGTAAAATAATATTCTATGTTGATACCGTAGCTTTCCATATGTTATAGTTAACATGACAAAACCGCTTCTCAGCACTGTTATTTAAAATGTAACAATCTACAGACTATAACATTATTGTTTTAAAACAATTATCAGAAATTGCTACTCTGAACACTATTTGATTTGTATGCCAAGACAAATTTCCAGTTTATACATGTATGCATGTAGTTACCGTTTTGATTAATGCATTAACTGGACTATAAACAATCTAAATGCATGTGAGTAAAACCAGCTTCACTGCAATACTTACACTGATCTAGATATGAGTGCATTTTCCTCCTGAAACTTGGCAAATTAAGTACATGTGAATGGGAGACGTTCCAAAAATCATAGGTAATCAATCATAATGGATACATTTTATTTCCTTTTCGTTCTCCAGCATGGAAATGAGGTTAAAAAAACATGTATGGGATTACATTTTAATTTTATAATACATTGGATATTAGGTCAGCTTACATAAATAAATTTGTGATTGTTATGCTTTGCTCCCATTGTAATGATTAACTCCTACCTCCAGCTGTGCTGAGTCAGTTTGTATAATCAGTTCTCATTTTTTTGCTGAATTGAATGTGATATTAATATTTTGGAGGGCAATAACATTTGTGAAAATTGTATCAATACTTTGAGAAATGTTCACTCTGTTGCTAGTGTAGTGTGTTCGGTACAATCCACTTGCAGACAGCAGTCTGAAATTTTCTATCTTCTGTGAATATATCACATAACAAGTTCCTTATGTCAAAAGATAACCACGTACATATCTGGTACAATACAGTACCATCGTTTAACTTGCCATTGAAAGTTAAATTTGCCCTTTTTTCTTTAAAAGACAACAAAGAAGAAAAGTTCACTGTATAGCAACACTGATAGTTTACAATTGTCCATTATTCTCTAGGAATTAGATACATCCCCTGCTGCTCTCATCTCCTTTTTCCAAATTAATCAATATACAAGCAACAGCTACCAGAATTATGCTGTAATTGGTATTCACTGTTAACCGGATTTTTTATAATATGTTGCGTAACAAAATCAGTTTATGTCCAAGCCACCAATGGCCGACTGATCTACTTTTGACACTTCAGTCACTTAACTGATTTTGACACCATATTATTAATGTCAGATTGATCGACATGCTCTATTCATGACACTAACTGACATCATATCGGTGATACTGATCTGATTTTACATCATGCCAGTGACACTGATCTGATTCACACCATGCTAGTGATTTTTATCTGCTTGGCACCACGCTTTATCATATGTTCAATTGAGAAAACATTTCAGTAAAAAGTTGAAGAAGAACTAGGACAGGGGACGTCATCAGAAGTCCTTGTCCCATCCCGTCAAGTCGTCTGGGGGCGCTGTTTCTTCCTCATCCGGGTAATCATCGAAGTTGGATGTATCCAAAGCGTTCTTCACCTGAAAAAAAGAAACCACATCATCATCAAATAATATTTTCATTCAGGAGAAATGTTTACTGATATAGCATGAAAGTCTACTCCAAGACCCAGCATACAAAATTAGTGTCGGTTTTTGTGCATTTCGACAAAAGGGTTTTCATCAAAGAACGATCAGCTTTTCTAGTACTCATCATCTCCAACATCATCCCCACCATCATCGTCATCAACTTCACCATTACTACGACCAAGACCACCCCCACCAAAATCTTCGTTTCCATCTCTATAAAGTATCTCTTACCACTGGCGTAATTGGTGCCTTGAGTGAGACATTCTTCAAGCCGTCCCAGTTGAAGCTCTCAAACCATGTGTGCTTCATGATCTCATGGATGCCTCCACGTCCATACCCAAGTCGTTCCATAGGGTTGTCCCTGAGTACCAAGAACATAACCAGGGTGAAAACGATACTCACAACAAAAGGAACGCTCTACTACTGTTTTTCTATGCTTTATAAAAAAAAAAACATTTTGTTAAGATATACTATAATGACTCATATATGCATAATTACACAGCTTGTAAATGTAATAAATATATGGCAGTTTACAATAAAAGGCAAGCTATACTGCCGTCTTTTGTATTGTTATTTCTCTGCTCTTTAAAAAGACACATACACATACAAAAAGAACAGTACATATTTCACACCACCTGTAGAGCGATAACTAAGTCAACTTTTAAAATTTATATTGGTCTACCAGAGCACGATTTTCAATGTTCAAAATGTGAAGTTTACTAAAATTCTAAGAAGTGACGTAGATCTATGTAAGATACATGGCATCCTTTTGATTAATTTTGTTAACTAAACTGAATTTTGACTTGCTGTTTGAATTGACACATGAACTGAAAATGCCTTTGCAACCACTGAGGTGTATTATTGCAGTAAACAATTATTTAGATAGCATTAAGATCACTGTACCTGCAGAGTTTCTTGATGAGGTTTTGAGCGTTCTTGGTGATCTTTCTAGGGAAGTCCACAGCATCGATACCCTTCAGGATCAGGTTGTATGTCTTCATCGGGTCCGTTCCGGCAAACGGAGGGCTGAAAAACACATTACAGAAGAAAAATGTACTTTTCATTTCGTCATTTGGCAAAACGATAAATTATAATAATTATATGTTTCCTGTGTAAAAATAATCCGTTACAAGAGACAAGATGATATGTTGTTGTAATTTACAGAAGGAAAATTGTCAATGATTATGCCATGATTTGTGGCAATGAGAGTACAGCAGGAAAAGTCTAGCATATAGCAATTCATACCTTCCAGTGAGCAGCTCAAACATGAGAATACCAAGAGACCAGTAATCAGCGGAGATGTCGTGGCCCTTGTTGAGGATGATCTCTGGAGCCACATACTCTGGAGTGCCGCAGAATGTCCATGTCTTTCTGCCGTGGCCCACCTTCTTGGCGAAGCCGAAGTCCACCTAGAAACAGAAGAGGATAATACAAGTATGAATATTTGGAATCTACGAAAATACAGTGCATCCACCCCTTCTGATTTTGTGTGTCCGTGTAGTCCCTTCCCTCCTCCTCTCCTACTTCTTCTTCTGTTCCCTCGTTATTGATAACGGCCTCAGTAGCACCATCTCTTCCTTGCTCTCTTCCTCATCCTTTTCTGTTTTTCTTCCTCCGCCTTCTTTTTTTTTGAGTCACAATAAGTATTGTCACTCTCTAAATCTTTTTTTTTAAATTAACTAATTAAAACAAAACTTTAATTCAGAACTTGAAACTTAGCAAACAAGGCAGGCGCAAATTTAATTATACAACAGAAAGCTCATCGCCAGTGCAACAGATTCATTGCTATCGATTACCCAACATCGCCAGTTAGAAAATAGTAGTTAATGAAATGAAGGGAAGAGACTTAACAAATTAGATTTCATTAATGGCTAAAAATGAAGAAGAGAAGGAAGAAGAAGAAATATCAATTTTGCTCGTCTCCAATTCAATGTGAAAGGTGGGCTAGAATTTAATCTATCAGATGAGAGAGAAGATACTCTGCGAATAGAAGGGCGAGGAAGACTTTATCAGACGCAGAAGTGTCAAACTAATAGACTTAGATTGCACGTGAAGCGAATCTGACACGAGGTGATAATGCGGGTACATTCCTCGGGGTAAAAGCAGTCAACCAGCTAAACATTCCTTCAGTAGCAGCTAGACTAGTAGCAAGCCACTCCAGGTGTAAAGAAAAACTTCCAGGATTCCAAACATTTGCCATGAATACCCCGATAATGAGGCTGGTTGCAGGGAAAGCACCGGAATCACATTTAATCTGGTTCACAAGACTACTAATATAATGGATACATACAAGGTATGGTTAACATATCGTAAACTGTGAAGCAGCAATTATACAGTAATAAGGTATTATAACAAGGTGTTATATCTTCCACATAAGGGAATTATATGGCTAATGACAGCCTCCAGGTACGCCAGTAAGATTAAATATGGGATTGCTCGTTGGCTCAAAATAACGAACGTCAATTAAAACGTTTCTTAAATTGTGATTTTGATATAAAGAGTAATTATACAATTAATGTACTATACTTTAACATCACCGTTTTGTATACCTACACGCTTTGTTCTGTTTATGCATTCTGCAGCCTATGTGAATATATCCCTGGCTAGGAAAGGTAATGTAGACGTTAGGACGGCATACCATAGCAAAGGGTACCAAAAATATATTTGACCGTTAGCATCTTACCTTTCGGAGCTTACGATTCGTATTGATTAATGTGTGGCTCTACAGGCTAACTACACCACTAATGAAATCCTAATTCATCTGGTTTTCCTTGCGGATTTCTGGAGATTATTTAACTTCTGGGCGAAGGAATGTGAGGAGGCACGAAAGAATTGTGCGACCCCTAAAAAATTAGGATCGCCTTTCATTTGTTGTGACTGAAAGGCGATGAGAGAAGTTAGGGTCTTGTTGTTCAAACCAACAAACATTTCGTACTGGCATCCGTTCCTGCTTGTTATAAAGATGAACAGAAGGAGAGAACTAACAGAAAAAAAGCAATTAAGAAGGAAGAGGGGGGGTGGGAATCTGGAGGAAGGTAACGAAGAAGAGGGAAGATAAAGAGAAGAAGAAGGCGTAAGTAAGTGACGACAGACATAAGAACGGAAAGAAAGATGAAGTGAAAGAAGGAAGGAAGGAAATACGGAAGGAAAAAACGTCAAGGATGAAGGAAGGAAATTAACAAGGTAGAAATGAATAAAGGATGTAGGAATAAGGTCATAACCCGTGCAGTCCACTGGGCAGAACAAGAAAGGAAGGAAAGATTGAAAGAGGGTAAGAAAAACGTCCCGAATGAAGGAAATTAACAAAGTAGTAGTAGTAGTAGTAGTAGTAGTAGTAGTAGTAGTAGTAGTAGTAGTAGTAGTAGTAGTAGTAGTAGTAGTAGTAGTAGTAGTAGTAGTAGTAGTAGTAGTAGTAGTAGTAGTAGTAGTAGTAGTAGTAGTAGTAGTAGTAGTAGTAGTAGTAGTAGTAGTAGTAGTAGTAGTAGTAGTAGTAGTAGTAGTAGTAGTAGTAGTAGTAGTAGTAGTAGTAGTAGTAGTAGTAGTAGTAGTAGTAGTAGTAGTAGTAGTAGTAGTAGTAGTAGTAGTAGTAGTAGTAGTAGTAGTAGTAGTAGTAGTAGTAGTAGTAGTAGTAGTAGTAGTAGTAGTAGTAGTAGTAGTAGTAGTAGTAGTAGTAGTAGTAGTAGTAGTAGTAGTAGTAGTAGTAGTAGTAGTAGTAGTAGTAGTAGTAGTAGTAGTAGTAGTAGTAGTAGTAGTAGTAGTAGTAGTAGTAGTAGTAGTAGTAGTAGTAGTAGTAGTAGTAGTAGTAGTAGTAGTAGTAGTAGTAGTAGTAGTAGTAGTAGTAGTAGTAGTAGTAGTAGTAGTAGTAGTAGTAGTAGTAGTAGTAGTAGTAGTAGTAGTAGTAGTAGTAGTAGTAGTAGTAGTAGTAGTAGTAGTAGTAGTAGTAGTAGTAATAATAATAATAATAATAATAATAATAATAATAACAATAATAATAACAATAATAATAAATGCTATATACGCGCTCTTCATCAAATCCCAAGTCAGGCTCAAAACGCGGCGATCTAAACCAACATACACGCTCACATAATTCACACGATCACATACACAACAGACACACATCTATCAAAAGTGGTGTAAAGGCATGGAGACCGCTATTAGAAGACGGAAAGCAACTAGAATTGTTGTTCTTGAAAGTTTTAAGTTGACTGCATCCAATACAATTATTAAAGGGAGGGAGGTACCAGGAGAAAACCGTCGGTGACCTGAATGGTCTCGTCGAATCGAATCGAACCCGCGACCTTTAGCATAAGAACCCGGCGACTAACTAATTGTATCACAAGGCCACCCTCCCTCCCTCCCTCCCGCCCCCCACCTAGGACGTAGGAATAAGATCACCACCGGTGCAGTCCACTGTGGCAGACAACCACATTATTACCAATAGATGTTGCCAGACGCGTTAGCAGGATATGAAACTTCACTAACCGTCAATGAATAATCTACACATGTGTAGGCTACATTAGACATTCATTCACATTAATGTATTCTTAGAAGCGTGCTTGTATTATTATCCTAGAATTGTACCTCGAAAAAGACGGAAGTTCTAGATCTATTGTCAGTGTGCATTAATTAAAAAGATTAATCTACAAGAAAACTGATATTCATACTATTGATGTGACTGTAGACATCCGTCGATGATAAAAACTGTTTTCCAATAAATTACGTGAGACCTCGTATGCCATTTTCTTCCATCTTTCTTACCTACAAACACTTTTAGTATTAATGTTGTGTTTGTAGTCTTCTGATTTATAGCTGTTCGGAAGCGTTTAAACCATTTCCCATGAAAAAAAAAAACCAACACAAAAAATTCCATTCCAGATGAGAAATTTCAAATAAAAACACCGCGTTTGCAAAGAGCGACAGCAAAATCAACTACTTCAGTTAATATCACACTCCGGCTTTATCTTTATCATTAACGTGTTAAAGACAAAAAGGGAATGTACTGGGTTATCTTAGAAGTATATAATGCAATTAAACGTTTAACTTCCTTTGCCTAGCCCCTAATGTCTCAGACAGATCTTTTAAGGTTGGACGGATAAACTGCAGTTAGCATCTTCATTACACGAGGAGCTAATTATTTAACGTTGCACACCTGTTAGGCGGGTGGTTGCATACAACAACAGCATCAGCCGCATGGGAGGAAAAAAAAAAGATGCACCTTTAATTCTGAGAAAAAACATGCTCTCGCTCGATCTTGGCACCACCTTAAAACATGCTGATTCTTACACTGCTTAGCAGAGACGGTCGAGCCTTACGTGGCCTCTCCGCCATGGTGGTGGGGAGGCAATGTAAGCTCCGGCCGTCTCTGCTACACAATGTGGCTGATTCTTAAACAAACTCGGCGTATTATTCATCCACACTCACAGGGACACCCTTACAGATATGATAAGAAATTATTGAACGACTTTCGTGTCCACCTGTCTGGTTGGTGGCGAGTCTTATCGGTTCTTACATGGCACGCGCCTTGAATTCCCTTTCCCGATGTGACGTAATCTTATCTGAATCCTTTGCTGCCGGGGAGCTTCATAAAATGCTAGAGGTCCACCACAAAACCAGAAGGGAAGAATTAGGTGCATACAACAGTGTGTCTGTCATCCATCGAAGAATAAAACCGCTGAGCCTAAGGTCACAATGCAAAGAAGAGATGAACTGTATGGGTACACATTTGTTTTTTTAAAAATCAGCTCAGCGCATCGGCCAGCGCCTTGAGCAGCTCTTGAGCTGAAAAAGCGCTATATAAGAACGATGAAATAAATTTAGCTTGTCCTTGGTTAACTGAGAAAGGGACAGTATATGCGAAAGTGTCTAGGGACGTTAATCTAATCAACGAACGAACGAACGAACCCAAACTCGCCCCTCCCCCTCCCCCCCCCCCCTCTGCCCAAAGATTTTTGTCTCTTTGGGATCCTCTGTTCTCTCTTTCTCCACCCCCACCCCCTTTCCATACACACACACCAACCCCAACCCCAATTACCATTTTATGGCCGGAAACTCTTGAGTTTATCAAGGCAAACAGAAAAGTCACACAAATCCAAGCAGCATAATATAAATCAATCAAGTATTCAGATACAAGGAAAAGTTATACGGAGCTGCAATACTACTGTGGCGCCTGGCAAGCATTTGAGAGGTACACAGGGCATCTGCAGTCGTTCAATGTTTGATCAGCAAATCGAGGGCTCTGATATTCAGTTTTGAGTCAAAATGAATGATGCATAGTTTATCCTGTTTATTCCAAAATCTTCTTCTTCTTCTTCTTCTTCTTCTACATGCAGGTTACTCCAGGTGTTTAGAACAATCAGACTTCTTTTTTTTTTGTCAATGCAAAAGTAACGTAACGCCGTAATTACAAAACAAAGTCATTAATTATAGCTCGTATGGGATGACATGGTAGCAAAGTAAACGATAACACAACAGGAAACAACGGTTCAATGATGACGTCGATCGTTCACCGGAAACGCGCAACACGTCAATGATCCCTGGCCTTTAGCGGAATATTTCACTCCAAAAGGGAGATAAGGCTGAATGCAGCAAGAACGCGTACACACATGGTACCATGGTGCAGTATGATTAAAGGAAACCCACAACCAAGAACACAACGCGTCTCCCCTCCTCCTACTTGTCCCTCTTTCTTACCCACCACAAAAGTGTATATATAATATAAATATAATTTTACAAAGACTGAATGTTGTTGGAAATGTTGCCACTGCAACTATAGTCTATATACAACGCATTACACTTTAGAGTAATAATATGGCGTATCAGTACTATGAACGGATAATTTCAGTCGAAATTCGGTCACCTTCACAATTCTTTCTTTCCTTTTTTTGTTAATTGAGAGAAGAATAAAAGCACGGGTTTTACGCCCATGCACATACAGGGAAAACGTTAGAACGTCGTTTAATTCTCTTAAACCTTTTAAGTACAAAACGTTTCAACAGCCAACTGGATTCCTCCTTTCTTATAGAGACTTGAAACTTGCACACGCAAAATGTTTGTAATAACCCCAAAAATATGTATTAAGGTGCAAAAATATGATATTTTAAAAAAAAATACTTAATATTCTTCTAATACGTATAAGACATTGCTTTCACTTTCAGGGTCCAAATCAGAGCTAAAATAGACCTATTAAATATTTGATACCAAAGTGAACAGAAAATGAACAAGACAAAAAACCTGGAAACCCATCACTGAATGTTTTCATCTGACTTCAACCACTTCAATTACTTCTATTTCAGTTTTAAAACTCTTTTTTTGGTTGAGATTTTAAATTGCAGGACTAGTCTAGACGTAGGAGAAGATGAAAAAACCACATGCACAAGACAGTGAGAAAGAAATGAGAATGAGGTTTCACGGGGATGGAAGCGATTAAATCGAGAGAGTCGACCTTTCCGAAAAAGCAAACCCGACGTTTGGAAGTTTCAAACAGCGCATTTTTCTTTTCCATGAGATGAAGAGAGCATAGGTCAGAAGAAGACAAATAATCTACGTTTCTCCCTTGTTATATCTTATCGCAGATAAGATTATCTTTGCAGAGTAATGTGCAATGCGTTGAGGGTGAGGTGAATGGGGGATTGGCGTACGGAACAGAGAGGGGGTGAGGAGAAGGTAAGTTACATTTCACCTGAGCTCTACCTCACAACAGTCTATCTTACTGTAACATTTTCCAGCATCACGAAAGCTATAACTTAAAAAAAAAAAAACATCATGAAAGATAGTTCTTTAAAAAAAAAAGACTCTAGAGTACACAAAGACAAGTTATAATTGTAAATCCGTCAAAATAAAATTTAGAAATAGCAATATCAGAAAGAAAAGTTCCAAAAGGTTGAAGGAGATAAAACACGCCAGATTAAAAGATTCTCTCTATACATGGATTTCGCTAAAACCACTCCGTCAGGAGTGACAAGCCATCTGAGGTATATAATCCATTTAACAAATGAATTTATACTGTATTGAAAATACATACATTCTCATTAAGAAGAAATCATAAAACAACTGAATACTGCTGACAATGTTTACAATAGCTAGCACAAAAACAGTTAAATTGAGTATACTCTCGCAAACCGCTGCTTTAACTGTGAAGGCTCCTGAATAAGGAAAGTGCATTTTTTGTGGTCTACAATACTATGTATTTTACGTTGGATGTCAGTTTTTGCTTTGTTATACCTGCGAATGAAATGTTATGCTCTCTTCAGTTTTGTTTCATATTTTATGATATTCCGACAAAGCACCACGTGTGTATGAAAAGGGAGGTGTTAGGCGGGAAGAGGAGCGTGTGAGTGGGGGTGATGTGTACAAAGAAAATACGGACGATTGTCCTGTATCGGCCAGCCTCTTGACAAACTATATAACAAATATTAAATACATACACAATTGAGCGGAAACTCTCTGAGGCTCACTGATTATTATTTTAGGCGAAAGAAATGACGTTCGTTCAATATTCTTTTAGGGTTTAGCTTCTATCTAAACTATCCAGGCCAAACTTTATTACAGACCACATTAAGTCGAATAAAGAAGTGATGGAAGAAGAATAACTAACTATAAAGCAGAAACACGGCTAAGCCAGTTCCTTCTCAAACTTTGCCATTCTGTGGGCTGTACAGCAAATTTAGAAAAAAATGTGATGAAATCGTCAGTCGGACAAACAAAACAGTTCACGCCAAATCTTTCGGTAAGATGGATTTTATTAAAACAAACTCACTTGCTTACACATTCATTCTTAAATTGAAGAGCAATGACCGAGGATGAAACAACAAAAAAGTACAATAAAACTGAAGGGGACGATCATACTGTGCAAAGTGGCGGCAGGTTGAACGTGTATAAAGTCTGCAAGTAAATTCAGACACAAGGAACTTGTCAATTGCATATTTTTTAGACAAATAAAAATGTCTTCGACTTTCTACATTAAAATGCAGGGCAATGAACGAGGATACAAAAACAACGACTAAGAATGAATATGAAAATGAAGAAGTGAAACGTAAACAAACAACAAAAAACCTCGTATACCCGGCCGTTCTGTGTTAAAGGATGAAAACACTTTAACGTTTAGAACGCAATTACTGAGCGACCGCCTATGAGAACTTGATGCGTCAGATTGATAAATAAACGGTCAAGCCATATTTATTATTCCACGCCGAGTTTGATGGACGGAGAACTTAAACCACTTAACACGTGGTTATAGGACCATATACGCACGTTTCAGGGTCATCCCACTTTTGTCTCCGCGAACTCCTTGAGCAGCTCTTTTTGCTGTGAAAGTTCTTATGTTAGAACAATAACATTTAATGACCAAATACGCTTGTATATTCTGCAGCATTACGATTCAAAAGACTAAGACAAAAAGAAGTCTGGGACTCAAACCTGGGACAAAACCATCGTTTTAAACAGAGACGAGCTTTAATATTGTCTCGGACTGACAGTCTAGGATCGCTCCGTACATTCAAAGAGCTGGTTTAGGAAACGGAAAAGTTTAGGCGCCTGCTTTTTAGGGCGCATGACTGCACTCTTCCGTTGAATCGCTGACTAAGAAAGAGTTAACATGTTTATCTTTATTAATGCAGGAAAAGTGAAAAACAGAAGGAGAGGGAGAGAAGGAGAGATGGGTGGACAGAGAGAGAGATAAAGAGAGAGAGAGAGAGAGAGAGAGAGAGAGAGAGAGAGAGCGAGAGAGAGAGAGAGAGAGAGAGAGTAGAAACAAACAAAGTCGGTGTTTATGTATTATGTGTGCTGTATGGCTGGCAGAAAATGACTTAATGCACTATGTAAAAGATAGCGAAACTACCTTAAACAACTCACTATACTAAAGCATGCGCACCTTAAATTTCCACAGGGATTCGACAGGTTACAGCGAAGAGTTATGCTCAACAATTTAAATTGATTCAGTGTCGTATAGCCTAGCACTTTATAAATATTATTAAAAATAAATGCTAAAAGCCTTTTATAATTGTACAGCCACTACAATAAAATGTGTTCAATATACATTTAAAATTATATTTTAGAAAAGGCAAATAAAGAGAATCACTTACCAAATTTCGATTTATTGCTAATCTATTCACACTTTTCTGCTATCCTATGCACCAACGGGAATCCCTCTATGAAAAATACTTCCGGTTTTTTTTCTCCGCGTGTTTTAGTGAGTTATTTCCAAGTATTCAAGAATAATAACATGTGTCACTGGCCACCTGTATCGTACCCTCACATATTTTTATTTTTTTTTGCTGCAGTTTATTATCCCTTTCTATCGCCAGTGGCGCGCTTAAACCCTACCTACCTAACATTATTTGTGAATTTTTGAAAAATATTCGGAAAAACATAACGCCCAGATGCTGGCTCGAACCCACACCTGTCAGGCGCCATTGGTTTCTGGCTTGTGGACAAGGCAAGTTAGTCCCGCCTTAGCCCACTTGGCCACAACGCTAGCCTAACATAGTCAGTTACTTCGTGTTTTGTGAAGGTTGCGACGGCGAAGCTATGGAAAACTACAAGAGTTTTCAGGTCCTGTTTCACTTTCTGTCGATGATCGACGCACCTCCGAAGTCGCCACAAATACAGGCCTCTACGATTGTTTTTTGCATTCATTCACTGAGCATGTACTTCCTCCACCGTTTTTATACTTATCCCACTCGTTTTCTGGCTCTAACAATCGTCGTTTTCGGCAATTTGCCATATTTAAAAGTCACGCATCAAGCTTTGATAAAAGCAAAACAAGCCAAACCGGAACTTGGTTTCATATAACCTCGTTTTAATTAATAATGGCGATACCCACGAGTTTTTATGAGAGGTGCCGGAAAGTTGTGAATATCGATGTATTTTTTGTTATCGGCAATTTTGTCACTCGTTATACGAGTTTTCAACTTGTAAACGTCGTTTCCCTGAATAAAAAAGCACGCGAGGCGCGTGGGTGCAATTTACAAAACTGGTGGGAGCGTTGTATGCTGCAAATGAACTCAAATGCAAATGTTTAAAAGCATGGAAGATTTCATTTGTTTAGCGTCTGCCAAACGCTTAAAATAAATTAATTAGTTTAATGCTATTACACAAATTTTTGAAGTGCTATTTCATAAACGAAGGAATTATTTTTTGTAAGCGTGTGAGCTATAATGGTTTGTGTGTAGAGTCGGCCAAAAGGATTAACGGTTATCTTGTATTAACGAAAGAACATCAATTCAATTCAATTCAACACATCTTTATTACCACAGGAATGGAAATATTGTACAAGTCTCATCACATTATGTTATGTAATGGCTCCACACATGAAGACAGTTATAATGAACAATAATAAGACACAGACTAATATAAGAGGTTCAGAAAGCATAGAATCCATACGCACATCATCCGTACATAATTTAACTATGCATTAATTGAGCGAACGCCTCTTGCAGGTAAAAATATTACAGGTAAGAAATAGGACTAAAGAATAGGCACTATTATTTCAGTCATAAAAGCCTCGCGCAGTTACAACACACTCACGCACTACATTTGCCCACTCATCACTGCAGCCGTGCACTCATCCACACAGAACACATCATAAGCAACTATAACAACGAGATAAAAAATACCAAACAGTCCTTGACAAATAAGGTAATACACTCACACTTACAAACACAATAATTATAAATGGACATGTGGGTAATAGAATAAAATAAAACATACAAGTTTGATTATAAAAGCAATTAATCAGATAAAAATAAATGATGGGGTTATTAATTTGAGGGTGGTGAGGTGTCCTGAGCAGAGCCATCAGCGTTTGTTGGTTGAATTGAAAAGGGTAATTGCAGTAGGGATGAAAGTGGAACTAAAGCGGTTGAAGAACATTGAAGTTTAACGTCTACACCCACCATTTGAATTAGCAGACGAGGATACTAATCTCGGGGCAGAGGGGTTAGGGACCTAAATCAACACTGAACCACCAAATCAATCATACTGCTAAGATGGAAAGTTAAAAATTGCCTCTTTTATCTTCCCTACTACGGGATTTGAATGGTTATTTTTTATTTATTTTATTTATTTATTAAATCGTTCTTATATAGCGCTTTTCCAGCTCAAGAGCTGCTCAAGGCGCTGGCCGATAGAGGATCTAACTCAAGCCGCCCGAGACGCCCATCCGCAGTCATTGGGCGCATGGTCTGACGCCCGGACAACTGAGCACAATCCTGGGCAGCCAGGGATGGGGGAGAAGGACCTAGGTGCATGCTGGGTGTGTTCTTGTCACCGGCACTCACCCGTCTAGGACATGAGCGTCAGGATCTTTAAAGTCCGTTATGACGGAATGTATGCGGCACAGACTAGACCTCGGTTTATACTCTCATCCGAAGGAATAGGAAACGGGAGTAAAGTGTCTTTCCCAAGGACACAGCACAATGCCCCGGCCTGGGCTCGAACCCGGGACCTTCAGATCCGCAAGCCAAAGCTCTACCATTAGGCCACCGTGCCTCCCTTTATTTAATAATTTAGATTATTTAATCTATTTTAATACTGTCCTAACAACTTTATTGATTAATACTGTTATTTTTGCCCATAAATGAACAAAGTAAGATCACACTTTTGAATGCGTGGGAGCTGTAAGTCTTGTGTGCAAATTTTAGATTAACGGTTACTTTAATACAAAATTTAATAATATTTTTTATAACCTTTACCTCATAAATCAAACAGCTTTAATGAGATATGTGTTGTAAGATTATTTTAACATTTATTTTAATATTATGTTACCCAGCAGTATTGACCTTTAACTCATAAACAATCGAAATAGGATGAAACGTTTTGAAGCTTGGGAAGTGAGTTTTGTGTATAGCGTCTAGCAAAGCTGAGTTCATTATTTAATCCTTTCGTACAAATATTGGACTGCTGCCTTATTAAAACGTAGGAAGTAAATTTTACTTTGCCCTTAAAGCGTGGGGGAATTCATGGGCCCTGTTTTGACTTTACCAAAGGATTACTGGTTATTTTAATACTGTATTATAAATTCTTTTGAGTGCTGACTCATAAAAATTCACAGGTTTTCTTTTCAAAGCGTGAGAGCATTAACAAATTAGGGTGCTTGTGGAATTTAACGATTGGTTTACGTTTATTTTAATATTGTGGTACAAAATTATTTCGACCGTTGTCTGATGAAGATATCACCTCATGATTTAACTTTTATTTTCATAGTGGAAGGGATTGTGTGTAGAGTTTAATATAGGTTTCACAGTTACTATTATGTGTGTAGAGTTTAATATAGGTTTCACAGTTACTATTATGTGTGTAGAGTTTAATATAGGCTTCACAGTTACTATTATGTGTGTAGAGTTTAATATAGGTTTCACAGTTACTATTACGGTTACGGTTGGTAAATCACTACATTATCACAACCTTGTGAACACATGAGAAGCTAAGACCGACGAACTTAACTTCTTAGTTCGTAAATATCTGTGCTAAACAACGCACCATCACCATGACCACCACTACCACCACCACCATCTTCATCATCATCATCATCATCATCATCATCATCATCATCATCATCATCATCATCATCATCATCATCATCATCATCATCATCATCATCATCATCATCATCGTCGTCGTCGTCGTCATCATCATCATCATCAAGCCAAATACCGCAGCACGTGATCAAATTATCATAACCTGTTGAGATGTAGAATCGTGTTTCGAACGTTTTTTCGGAGTATACAATTTTTTGGGAAAAATATCAATAAAGAATCATTCAAGAGGTCATGCAAGAGCTCCCATGTGCATTAATTTGGTAATGGAAGAACCAATAAGTTGTCCCTCCTAACGATAAATGTTTTTAACCAAGATCTATCCTTAACTCCCTAAATATTAGCCCTGATGGATTTCTTCCACATTTTCAAGGAACAATCAAATATTTCTTTAAAACTTTCAATGTATAATCGCGATGTTTTCCTTCAAAACTTCCAGCATATAAACCAACGTGGTCGATCCTTCACAACTTTAAATGAATAATCGTTTCCTAGGCTGCTTTCTAATTTCCTGTCGTGCCCAGTATTCCACGGTAATCGTGTTTGAATTCCCTTGCTGCAATGTCTTGCTTCAGTCTGATGTCAGGAAACTCGAAGTCGCGATTTATCAAGGGAAATGCACAATCTCTGCGCTGGAGGCGACCCTGGAATCCGTGAAAGTTACAAAGTATAGATATCGGCATTTGGATTTAAGAGGTAATTTGCAAAAACGGAGAAATAAACAGTCTGCTCATTTTGTGACATGGAGTTGTAAACGACTTCCGGTATTTGATTTTTTATAATGGAAGACAGAAGATAAACACCATTTCAAAATCGAGAGAGTGAGTTTGGGTCGCCATCACTGCCTAGACCTTCCATAACCATAATAGCAAACATTTGTCATTTGCTCCTAAAGTCTTCGATCGAGTAATAAATAATTATTGTACACTACAGGGTCCCAATAGTTTGCTTCTTGCGAAATACACACACACACACACACATACACACACCTACACACACCCACACCTACACACACACACACACACACACACACACACAACCAACCATATACTGCATTAAAAGATGTCGAGTTCTTGCGAAACAAGCAAAACAGACTCCATAAACAAAAGATTACTTCTATTCTTGCAAAAGCATTTAACTCCTTAATGAGTTCTTGCGAAACAAGTAGGACAAGACTCCACGAACAAAAAATTAATTTTATTCTTGCAAAAGCAGTCAAATTTGTAACGAGGTCACGCGAAACAAGTAGGACAAGATTCCACAAACAAAAATTGCGTTTATTCTTGCAAAAGCATTCAACTTCTTAACAGTTCTTGCGAAACAAGCAAGACAGACTTAATGAAGTCTCGAGAAACAAGCAAGAAAGACTCCATAAACAAAAGCTTACTTCTATTCTTGCAAAAGCATTTAACTCCCTAACGAGTTCTTGCAAAACAAGTAGGACAAGACTCCACGAACAAAAGATTACTTCTATTCTTACAAAAGCAGTCAAATTTGTAACGAGGTCTCGCGAAACGAATAGGACAAGATTCCACAAAAAAATGGCTTTTATTCTTACAAAAGCATTCAACTTCTTAACCAGTTCTTGCGAAACAAGCAAGACAGACTTAATGAAGTCTCGCGAAACATGCAAGAAAGACTCCACGAACAAAAAAAGATTACTTTTATTCTTGCAAAAGTTCCCATTTTTTGCCTGTCTAGTTACTTATAATAATGGAGCTTACGTCTGAGATCTTTGTGCATATGATCGGACACTTTGCAAAAACTTGTAAGAAAAAGGTGGTGATTTAGCTTCCTAACGTATTTTGATACTTTTCCTTCTTCTGGCTGACTTAGAGGCGTTTTCTCCGCATTACACTAGAGATTAGGCTTAAGAACGTGTGAATTTCATGTGCTTTTAAAGCTCCTCATTTAGGGTTGAGAAGGCTAAGATATATAATTCTGTCCCTTAGACATCTTCCAGACATTTAGACCTCACCCTTCTTGCTAGCATAGTGTTGACGTTTTCACTTGTTGTTGATGTTGCCATTCTTGTTGTTGTTGTTGTTGTTCTTCGTCTTCTTCTTTTTTGCCTTGTTCTTGTTCTTCTTGTTCTTGTTAAGAAATGCAAATAGTGAAACTATTCTACCTTAAATTGTGGAGGCAGAAAATCTTTTGGATAAGAGTATACATCTTGAGCAGCTCTTGTGCTGGAAAAGCGCTATATAAGAATGATTTTAACAATCTTCTTCTTCCTAATAAGACATTGCAAATAGTGAGGATATTCTGCCTTAAATTTGTGAGGTCGGACAGGTTCAAGAAAAAACAGTCCCAAGCTTTCTTTGTTGACTTCTTGTTTGGCCTCCTCCTCTTCCTATTCGTTCTTTCTTTTTTGGGAGACAGAAAAGGTGTCTGGCACCTTCTTACGGCTTACAGAGCTTATGTCTAAGAAGCTGCGCTTTGATAGGACTCTTCCCCTTTTTCGACAAAGCAAGAATGACAGGAAATTGGGCAGTTCTTGGGAAAATCGCCTTATGAACATAAGTGGCCAGCCCCAAAACACCGACTGGAAGAAGAAGAGGAGGTGGATGGGGAAGAAGAAGGAAAACAACAAGGTTAACAAAGAGGAGGAATTTGAAGAAATCATCTGACAGAAGGAAAAGGAGGAGGAGGAGGAGAAGAAGAAGAAGAAGAAGAAGAAGAAGAAGAAGAAGAAGAAGAAGAAGAAGAAGAAGAAGATGATGATGATGATGATGATGATGATGATGATGATGATGATGATGATGATGATGATGATGATGATAATGATGATGCGGAGGGACAAGAAGCGCAACGTAGGTCTACAATTCACCAGACTAATAAGTTTGTAAACACCGAAACAGGTTTACACAGTAAATTAATCTCTCAGCCACGAAAGCGGCAACCGACTGTTCATTAGAGTCATTAGGGCCTGGCGATCGGAGACTTCAAACACTTCATTGATTCACATAGAAACAAAACAGCAACATATGCAAAGAGTGCACGCCATGGAAGCGGCAACGGATAGTTGGTTAACGTCCTTAGGTTTATGGAACGGGAGGGAATTCAAACACCATTTTTGATAGACAAGTTAACACACAACCACATCCATACATATACTATGCAAGCGACAAACGCTAACTATTATAGTTCGCTAAGCGCCAGTCATTTGGGTCTTGAGGGATTAAAAAAACAACAAACACTCATCTGATTCTGAAACACATACATAGGCTATGGCGCATGTACGCTCATGCACACACACATACATGCACACATACACATACACACACACACTCTCTCTCTCTCTCTCTCTCTCTCTCTCTCTTTGTCTCTCTCACATACACACAAACACATACCGGCACCACCATCCCCTACACACCTTTGTGAAAGTGGAGGGTGGGGTTAAAGTGGAGGTAGTAACACGGTTGCTGATAGTTTGTTTAAACACTTCGATTTCAAGCACTTCTTTGATTCCGGCTGGCACTAACAAGGACAGGCAAGCTCAATACCTGGGATTACAGACGTTTCAATCAATGCCAGAAAAAGGGAAAAAACCCACATCAACTAACAAACTGTTGCACGATTCTTCCTTGCTTGCTGCTCAGAAATAAAAGACGAAGGAGAGAGGGAGGGAGGGAGAGAGAGAGAGAGAGAGAGAGAGAGAGAGAGAGGCTGATAGACAGACAGACAAAGACAGACACAGAGGGAGAGGAGGAGAGAGAGATTGAGGAAGAGGGAGAGAGAGGAGTGGGCCGCGAGCAATTAGAAGAACTCAAGATATAAAGAAGTAGCCATTAATTGGCCGCGTTTGAAAACGGTTAAAATAATGAAAATGAAGAAAGCAGTGGATCCGGAAAGTTGAAAGGAGAGGCGATGGTAAGAGGTAATGAATGAACATACAGATGGGGAAAAATATAGGGTCGAATGGACATATCGAATAAGGATGAAGAGCAATGGACAGACGGCCACCAAGGAAGGCGGTGAGGGGACAAAAATAATAAGCAGGAAGAAAAAAATAAAGAAGCTCGACAAGGAAAAGGGGCGTATAGAACAAAACACAAACAACAACCAAACTACACAGCGGCAGAGGGTGGAGGTGGAAGGGTGAGGTGAAAAGGGGGGGGGTGACGAGGCGGTATATGTGTGGTTGGGTAAGACAAATACTGTATGGTGATGACGCGAGAAAGACAGCCCTGAAATCAAAGCCTGGCACAAACAAAAACATCAAACGCCGCAAACAGTTATGATATGAACGCTGGAGGGAGGCTCGCGAACAGTGATTGATGGCTAAGAACACGTAGGCTATCGTCGAAACACTTCGCCCTAGCTTCTGAAGTTCTTAACAAAATCCCATTTTTCTCCCACCAGCTCTTAAAGAGTCCAGAGTATCTCCGAATCACGGGGAAGAAGGAAGTATTCAGCAGAGATGTCTTTGGAGCAAGAGGACGAGAGTTTGAACACATTTAAATCCCACTTTTTCGTCAGTCAACCAGCTCTTAATAGTCCAAAGAATCTTTGAATCACGAGAAGGAGGGGAGTCTTCAGAAGTCTCAACAACAATTCCTCAAGAGCGCATGAACACATTTTTCGTCAAACAGCTTTTAAGAGTCCAGATTATCTCCGAGTCACGAGGAAAACTAGGTGTCTTCAGAAGTCTCAACAACAATCCCAAAACCAGAGGTGCTTTTGAAGCAAGTGTTGAGGAAGAGAGTCTGGATACATTTAAATCCCACTTTTTTCGTCAACCATCTCTTAACAGTTCAGAATATGTTTGATTCACGACGATGTCTTCAGATGTATGATGCATGGAGCAGACATAAACAAATTGTCCTAGACAATAACAGTTTGCCCAAGTACAAAGAGTCTTCACAATAAAATAAAAAGGAACAGGAAGTTTATAGAAGAGTCAACAAAATCCCTCAACTAGTTCTCAAGAGATCGGAAGGGTCTTTGGAGCAAGCGCAGGGAAGTGGGAAGTCTTCAGAACTCTTAACACATTTCCACTTGCCTTCATTCAACTAGCTCATAAGAGTCCAGAGTGTCTTTGAGTAACAAGGAAACGGGAATTTTTGACGCTAAAGAGTAACAGAGATGGGCGATTCTAAATACAATGCAAAAGCAAAAACATAAGTCAAAACCGATCAATCTAGATTCTTGAAGAAAAAAAAAACATTCAAAATAAACCCCTTTTTTCCTTTTGTCTGGTCTTCACCAGAGCACCTTATATTTTCGATGATGGCCTCTGTGATGCGTCTGCTAGCAAAACTCCATAAGCGAGCACTTTGCTGGAACTCGAACTTCAAAGCGTTAATTGAATGACACGATCAACAAACACGCTCGTGAGAATAAAATACGCGGAATCCAGATCATCACCTAGTTTTGTTCTGGAACTGACGGATTCAAGGTTTGCAACTAGCTAGTCTTTTCTGCATTATTCATGGGAGGAAACAGGTTGTTGGGAAAAGATGAAAGGCATTAAGAAATTCCACAGCAAACAAGAGACTGAGAGGGTTAAAAAGGTATTGGATTGTAGTGAGCTTTTGTATGGGCGAAAATTGTGGAAGCAGGCATTTGGGATACATTCATCATCATCACCATCATTCATTCATTCATTCATTCATTATCACAATTTAGTTCTTCTGTCCACTGTTCACCTACCATCATCATGTTTCTTCTTCTAATTGTAATAGATCTTTTGCAGTAGCCAAAATATGCTACGTCTAGCTTTTACTCATTACAAAATGTAACCCCACCCCCAAAACAACAACAGAGTCTTCATATGGTTCCTTTTAAACTTTTTTCATCCTTCTTCTTATCAACCCTCTTCTTCTTCCTTCTATTTCTTTTTCTCCTTCTTGTTGTATTTCTTCTTCCCTTTCTTCCCATCCCACCCCCCACCTTCTCTTTCTTCTTCTCGCCTTCTCCAGTCCACTTGTGCCTCCGCCTCCTCTTGTTCTTCCCTATCGTCCTCGTCATTCTCATTTTCTTCCCCGTCCTCCTCCTCGTAATAAAGAAGTCTTCCCAGACAGTGAAGTGTCCAAGACTCGTCTGGATGCTCAGGTAAGGTGTCATGTCTGAAGAGCGGAATCGCGAGAAGTACACCTGTTGCCTGCCGCATCAACTGTTCAGTGATGCACAGGTGTATAAATACTTTATCCCTCCTCCTCATTCTCATTATATCCTCCTCTTCCTCTCAAATCAACTGAACAATTACTCTCTCCATCCTCTTTTTCCTCATCCTACTTCTCATCATACGTCAACTATATTTCAGCTTCACGTTCTTTCCCCCCTCCCCCCTCTCTACAGACGATTAAGGAGAGACGATTTATCTGTTCTGACGAACTTAAAGTGAGTTTGACTACAATACAATATTGTTAACAACGTCTTGTCCTAGCGTTCAAAGGAGGGATTTATTTTCAAAACTTTACCCTAGATAGTATGATCATGAAAGAGTTTATTATTCCACATTATTAATGAAAGCTCTCGGATGGGCGTACAAGCAGCCCGCTGCCCAAAAAGCCACCGATGTCCCTCTTAAGGTTACGGGGATTTGATGATAATGAGTGTCGCCTTAGACCATAGGAACAGAGCTATCTCCACAGGCCAATCCACAGCAACGCACTGATGCCTGTGGGCCATGCTCCGCTGGGTTTTTATAAAGTATATGCGCCTTTATCTGTATTCTAAGGAAGACATGCCACTCACCTCCCACAGTGGACGACTTTTTGAACGCTCGGAGAAGACGTTTAGATTCAAATTTCATAGATATTATAAACACAGAAATAAGTATTATGATATGAGCAAATAGCTATCTCTTGGCATGAATAAGAAATTATACAATTTATTGTGTGTTTTTTTTAACATTTTTTTTTAAAATTTGTACAACTTGGATCTAGACTTCAGACTTATTTGAAATAGGCCACAATAGAAACGCAAAGAATGAGCTCCTAAGGTCATCCTAATCTGAAATCCTTTGCTGCTGTCATAGTGAAAAATCAGATAACGAACGATCGAATGTTAGAAGAGGTTAGAAACAATAAAACAACGTCTGAAAGATTGAAGGATTTCGTTTAAGGTCGCAGAGAAGTTTACATGTAGGCTACTAGTGGCAAGCACATTAGATCACTGCTGGCATGGCATTTCCGCTAAAACACCGCGTTAACGTCAGACCTGTGACACGCCACCATGCAGCACTGGGGTATGCGATGGTTAATCGTGTTCTGCGTTGTACGCGAGATTTTCCCTGTGAGGAAGAAATGAAACGCTTGGAAAAGTTTACAACCATTAAGCGACATTTATATTGAAAAAACACTTTTTGCAAAAAAATTAATGCATCTGAAAAAAAATTACAAGAAAATAAAATTGCTATCTTGGCATAATAATCTGGAAAGCATTTCCCCAAAATAACTATACATTCTTTCGCAAATCCTCGCCAGGCTCGCAATTTTCCTGTTTTCATTACTTTCTCAAGGACTTCGCGAAGACAACGGATGTCTCTTAAGTTCTACCTTGCACATGTGACATTACACCTTGCCCACATAATACGTCCAAGATGTTGATTATCGCTGGAATATATTGGTGAATTAGGGGTCGGGCTCTAGAGTAAAAGTGCAGAGATAATGCATTGCCATCGAGAATGCACTGTCCCTGATAAAGGACAAAAAAATCTATACACAAAATCTATTCCTGAAGAATAGCTCTCGGGTTACGGAAATATCTCAAAACTTCACTGTTTAACAGCGTTCAATTTCTGTCCTATTAAAAGAGAGCCACAGTTCCATAATATAAATCTAAAGTCTAATGAAACAAGCCCGCCGCGCCAAATCTGATATTCCTTTGTCAGTATAATAGCTCATTAAAGAAGCTGCTAACCATTGCATAGCCTACGCTTTCAGATAGGTTTCATTTCCAATTTTCAAGTAACAGAGCCACCTTCCCCCCCCCCTTCCCCACCCTCCAAAAAAAACCGCAACAAGCCTACTAAACAAAGCAAAATCGTGTGCACATGTTCCTGTAGAACAGCTCAATCATGACGCTGATAATGAATGGAATGCACTCTTTCGATGAGAAGGCAACCCGAATTTTGCCCCAATATGTGATAACTATTATCTTATATCCTAACTCTATATCCAATGAGTAGTTTCTAAGACTCAATCCTGTCTCCAAAATCTCTCAGTTTCACGTACATCCTTTACGGATCTTCAACCTCAGAACAGCCTTTCTTAAAATACCATTATTTTTAGCTGGTATTTAGCACACACACTTCAGGTACAACTCTAGCTGGTGTAGAAGAGAAGCCAAAGAGGTCTAAACCTAGGTTTAGGATAACTAGGCAGCGCTGATTGTTCATCTAAATTAGTTCATTGCTTCACTATCCTCCCCCCATCCCTCTCTCCACTCCCGTCTCTCTCTCACACACGCGCACACACCCACACACACGTACACACACACACCAACATCCTCTTTAGCGATCCTTTTCACCATGCACAAACGATCTCTCTCTCTCCCCCCTCCCTCCCTCCCTCCCTCCCTCTCTCTCTCTCTCTCTCTCTCTCTCTCTCTCTCTCTCTCTCTCTCTCTCTCTCTCTCTCTCTTTTCTGTCTCCGCTACACAGACACACACATCCACGTGTGGATCTTAGATCACTCTACTGGTGGAGTACAGATGCTTTCTCTCACTGATAAGTCTCCCCCATTATCTCTTCCTGGCACTGACAAACGACACACAACTTACCTATACCTGTTACTGGGTTAGGTCAAAGGTCAAACCTGTCTTGGCTTGAAGAATCTCATTCACATCTTCGCAGTTGGCAAACGTGTTAAATAAACGCAAAGGTTATTAATATTCATCAAAACAAGCAAACGGGCCAAAAAAGCTAATGTACACCTCTAAACACAAACAAAAAAAAAACGCTTAAAATGTTTGTAAAATCAAATGGTTTCTTTTTCGGAAGAACACTTTTGGAACTTCAAACATATCATTTACATAATTCATATAATTATAACCCGCCTTGGTTGCTCAAATCACAATATGTGGAAGTTCGGGGAAGAACTTTTCATGCTCTAGTTTCAGTATAGGGAATCTTTTGCCGTGGCTGTGTTTTACATTTAAATCAATACTAACTCACAGGAATCTATTATTCTCTTCATAAAATGTGATTTCAAATGCACTGAGAACATAATTATTCATAGTGGATACGCACAGTACGCTGGCCAGTAAAGTCATTCTGCACTATGAAAGTGAAAATGTTCTATCTGAACACAAGCTACGCATAAACTTACCAGTTGAGTATAAATGGCTCTAAACATAATAAGAATCTAGATTACAGTTTCATCCCCAAATTTCTTTACCATTCCCCCCTCCACACACACAAACCAAAGTACCCCTACCCCTTAGCCCTTCCTTCTCTCTCCATCCCCAAGCCCACTATGTTAATTTGAAATAGATGAGAAACTGGGGGAGTTAGCCATATTTCTGAACTACAGAAATTAATGGGTGTTTTTTGTTGTTGTTATTTTTGGGAGGGGGGGGGGGGTGGGGGGTCGGGGGTTCCAGACCAACGGCTTTTGTGCCCCGAGACAATGCTAGTGCTTTGATATAATTACACTTCGCTGATTAAAACAATCACTATTTTCATACACAATAATAAATAGATCGCTGATGAAGTCAATACTAATTTTAAAGAGTGTCTGCGAACTGTTAATGATGTCTACATTTTAACAAACAAAATGTGATTGTACGAATAGAATAAAAGCCTCGCGGACATGAAATGTAACTATGGCGGCATAGCCATGTAAGCCTATATTTCGAGAAAACGGCAAACCCATGTATATATGTATATACCGAACTCGTAAGGGAGGGGGGAAGGGAAAGGAGATGGGAGGGAGGAAGGAGTATATATAATACACAAGTATTAGTTTTAAAATATCCGCCCACCTGCAGCACTGGCATCGAAATACAACTGCTATAAAACAGGCCTGTGTACTACAAAGCTCACAAGGCCTGTGTAATACAAAGCTCATACGAAGAAATGAATGAAAAGTTTTGCAAATTGCATTTTCAAAGTTTCCTACGAATAACTATTAAATATTGCATCATTGCCTTCGAGTTCTTCCGCATAAAATGTAGGCATTACAGTGCATACCGGGTGGACTATGTGCAAACAACTTCATTTCATAAAAAAAACAAACAACAACTCTGTATTACAATCCACATTCCCACTCCTTCCCAATGCCTTTCTACTCACCCACCCTTCTTGAGAAATAGACTGACAGATAGAAAGACAGACAAATAGACTGACACACAGACAGGGAAAGTCTACAGAAAAGAATAGCAAGATTTAAATTGAGAGAGAAAGACAGGGAGAGAGAGAGAGAGAGAGAGAGAGAGAGAGAGAGAGAGAGAGAGAGAGAGAGAGAGAGAGAGAGAGAGAGAGAGACAGAGAGAGACAGAGAGACAGACAGACAGACAGACAGACAGACAGAACGACTACAGATCAGATTAACAGGGTTTAATCCGATCCCACTGCTTACCAATTTAATGTAACCAGCGTTGTCCAGCAGCAGGTTCTCAGGCTTGAGGTCTCGGTAGACAATGCCTCGACTGTGGAGATAGACGAACGCTTCCACCACGCAAGCTGTGTAGAACCTAGTGGTTTGATCGTCGAACGACCCCCTAAAATCACAATGACAATGTAAAATGTTAATAAAATAACTAAACCCAAACAAATAAGAATCGTATAATTATAGTTAACCTTGATTTATGGAAATCACTAGTAGGAACCAAATAAAGTCATAAACATTAATTTCATTTAAAAAAAACAAAAAAACAAACAAGAACAAGTGCTGTATCCTAACGGGTGCAGAGTTCCCTCGTATGCACATGCACACACACGCACTACTGATGCTACCCATTTGAAACAAAAAAAATTAATAAAAAAAAATAGTAATAATAATAATAATAATAATAATAATAATAATAATAATAATAATAATAATAATAATAATAATAATAATAATAATTGTAATATTGAAAATAAATTTCACAGAATACATAATTATAAATAATTCAGAAATTATTATTATCAAAAAAATTTATCATCACATTTATTGATTTAGCTAACACATCAAGTTAAGCAGGTCAACAACTGAAGTACGTACACACAAGGGAACTGTGCACCCTATACCAGCACTTGTTCGCGCCAATTCCTACGGTAACGCGCTGACCATCATTGACTTTGGAAGCAGTCAAGTCTGGTTGTTTTGAACTAAAAACACAACAGTTGCTGCGTTGTCGCAGATATTCTGATTAAGGTTATGGCCTTTATCAGCAACCCGGTCACAGACAGAACTAACCGCGATACATACTGAAAGGTAACACAAACACATAATTATATTAAGCTGAACTAAAATGTATGACTCAAAGTAAAAATATATTAAATAAGACTAGAAGACAATAAGAGAACATAAAACAATAGTACATTTAACAATTGTCAAAAGTCCAACGGGTGTGAGCATGCCTAGGGTTAAAACGCGATATCGTTTTGGCATATATAGTTATATCTTTGATGCTTTCGGTCGTCCCTTCTTCAAAGCACAAAGCAAACTGAAGCTCGGGCTACCAAATAATTCTCTACTTCTTAACGTTCTCTAGTTCAGTAGTCTTCAGTTCAACATTGGCAAGTGCTGTTAACATTGACTACATATACGGCTGAAGTCGAGAATAACGAGGAGAGAGGAGATGAGAGTGTAGAAGGAAAGGGAATTGTTTTCTTGTATTTGTAAATTTAATTTCATCTGGTAGGGATCATTATGTTTTCTCTCTCTCTCTCTCTCTCTCTCTCTCTCTCTCTCTCTCTCTCTCTCTCTCTCTCTCTCTCTCTCTCTGTATATATATAGATATTTTTAAAGATAATTTTTTTTATTAAACAGGTAAACAAGGCATCTGTACACTCTATATACATCCAAAGTTTTAAAACAAAATCTACAAAATATATATTATATATTACGTCACCACGATTACGTTATTCAATAAACCACAGGTTTATTTTAGTCTCAAGGCATCTGTACATTCCAATTACAGACGCAGTTTAAAAAATAAATATATATTTACATTTAATTTTTAGTTAAAAATGAGGTCACTTTGATTACGTCACTCGATTTGCATACGTTTGGTTTTTACCTTGGAGGCACAGGTAAAGTCTAAGTACATACAAAACTTGAACCAAATCCCCGCAGTAATTATGTAGAAAATAGGTTTTATTAAAAAAAATCCTATCCTATCCCGTAACTCGAAAGTCGTTGAGGTACCAAAGATGATCGTTTAACCAGCGTACTCCATCTTTCTCTCTCCTCAGCAACCCTCACGGCTTCGCTCAAGCCAGTCCATTCTCGAATGTTGTCGTCACCCCACATTTTCTGTCTCCTTCTTCTGTCTCCTTCCACCGTGCTTTGCAGGATGGTCTTTGCAAGCCTGATGCTTTGGTGACCTGACCAAACCAACGGAGTTTCCGTTTCTTCACCACTGTAAGCAGGTCATCAAGTCAAGTCAGCATGTTGTGCAATGCTGGGTATAGAAAATGCCAAGAAGTCTTCTGTAGCACCTCATCTCCAGGCTTTGTATTCTTCGTTGTAGGTCTGATCTGGTGTGAGGGTCCATGTTTCGCAGGACTATAGGAAGATGGAGATGACAAGAGAGCGCAGCAACCGTACCTTGGTGTGTTGACTGACGGTCCTGTCTTTCCAAATGGGCTTCAACCTTGTCAGGGCAGAAGTTGTTTGTTCGATCCTGGAGAGGACTTCCTGTTGGGACCCATTGTCTGATACAATTGCTCCTAAATATTTGAAACTGTGCACTGTGTTGAGGGATTGGCCTTGGACTTTGATGTCCATGTTGATGCCATTGGTCTTGTTGGTCATACTTTTTGTCTTTTCTGCGCCTAATTCCATTCCAAAGGTTCTGGAGGTGGTGTCAAACCTCTGTACCTGCTGTTCAAGTTCTTGTTCCTCTCCAGGCAATCCATCAATGTTATTCGCAAAGCGGTGGTTGGAGATTGTTTTACCCTGTTACACTCAGTTTGATGTTGGTGTTTTCTATCAGTATCTGATTCAGCCCCGATGCTTGAATTCCTGATAGGGTGTAACTCAGATTCGTTTATTCACACAGCCCGTCCAAACAGCATACAAGTCACAAAGTCGACGTATGAAGTTTTCCACTTTTATTCAGCACACATCAACAACTGCATACAATTCTCAATTCAACTCAACAACTTTCACAGCAACTTTCCAAATCACTATCAACAACTTTACTCTCTCAACAGCGACTCGGCTCACGATTAAATAACCTCTCTCTTTTCTGGAACGATTTGGTACGTGGTAGAAATGACGCACTGCCACCAATCGAACTAAAGATCGTCATCACTGACTTACGTCATTCACATTTTCTCTACTTCCGGGAACATTCACGACCTTCGATATCCATCCGGAAATTTCTATCAAGAGTAAACACGCAGATCCAGAAGATTCTCAAATAATATCGACTAACGCAAATTATCAACGTTATACAAAGCCTCTCCTAACAACAATGCAAACTCAAATCAAAGGTAAATAAACTCCATTATTGAATACTTTGCAAATCGAAACGATTAGATCTATCGTACACGCTTCAGCCATACTATCATTCGCGTTTCAACGTAACATAACCCCCCACTCAAGAAGAAATTTACCTAATTTCTTTCAACAACGTTGAAACGTAATGCACAAACAAAGTTCAGAATTAAAACTTATTTCAGACTGTCTGAACACTGTCAATGTTCTCAGCTCATTCACACAGAGTCAATGGTTTTCATCTTCAAATCTGTCTGGATATTGTCAATGTTCACAGTTTATCTACACGGTCAATGTTTTTTACTCACACACTCTGCTGAGGAAGTCCGCACCAACATTGTCTGATCCTTTGATAGATTCTACTCGCATGTTAAAGTTCTGCAAGTACATAGCCCATCTCATGATGCGACTGTTCACAAACTTGGCAGAGTTCAAGTAAGTTAGCGGCTTGTGATCAGTCTGTAGCACGAACTTCACTCCTTGAAGGTACAGTTCGAACTTCCGGATTCCCCATATGATGGCAAGGCACTCTTTCTCCATGGTCGAGTAATTTTTCTCAGCCCTGGACAGCTTCTTGCTGGCGTAACTGACCGGAAATAGTTTCCCTTCGTGCTCTTGCATCAGTATGGCGCCGATGCCTTCGTCCGCTGCATCTGTCCTTAAGACGAATTCCTTGGAAGTATCGGGCAGTCGTAGCACCGGATCCTTCGAAAGGAGGTCGCGCACGGTCTGGTATGCCCTCTCCTGAGACGGTCCCCACTGCACTTGGTTTGGACAGCCTTTCCGCACCAGGTCCGACAAAGGTGCTGTGATGGCTGAGTAGTTCGGTACGAACTCCCTATAATACCCAGCCAATCCCAGGAAAGATCGTACTTGCTTCTTTGTTTGGGGACGTGGAGCGTTCAGAATTTTGGTGACGTTTTCTAGCAGAAGCCCCTTTTGTCCTTCTTTCAGCGAATGGCCGATAAAGTCGACGTTGTCAGTCCCCAGAATGCATTCGCTGGGTCTCACGGTCGGGTTGGCTTCTGCGGGACGGTGGAACGGCTCCCTCAAGGTCTGCAGATGCTCCTTCCAGGTCTGGGTGTGGACTTCATGTTCGACTAAAGTCGTAGAGCCTGGGACATCATTGAAGCTATGGGGAAATTCGCCCATATGGTCCTTGAGCTCCAACTTTTGACCTTCCGTCAAGCCTGGTCCTAGCTTAACGTCATCGATGCCTTCTTTGCTATGGAAGTCTCCCAGTTCCAACAGTTCCTCGCTGTCGAAGCTGTCGTCGATCTCAGCTGCTGTTGCTGCATGCACAGTCTGTGATGGCCTTTCCACGTACAGCTTAAGGAGGTTGGCGTGGTATATCTTGGAATGCTGGCCGACCTTCACCTTGTAGTCGTTGATCCCCACCACGGTCTCCACTTCGTACGGGCCTCTCCACTGCATCAGCAACTTATTATGATCGGTAGGTAGCAGCACTAGCACTTTGTTGCCAGGTTTGAACTTCCTGTTCACAGCCCTACGATCATAGTAGTGCTTTCCACAGTCTTGGGACTTCTTCAGGTTTTCTCTGGCTATATCGAGCGTCTGCTCAAGCTTCTCCCGTAGCTCTAACACGTACTGGTAGCTGTTCTTCACCTCTGGGGTGTCTACTTCTTTCGTCCACAGTTCTTTTAGGATGTGCATCGGCCCTCGGATGGTTCTTCCGTACAGCAGCTCGAACGGAGAAAAGCCGGTGGACTCCTGCGGCACTTCTCTGTAGGCGAAAAGTAGGGCGTTGATGTAACGATGCCATTGTCTGGGCTGCTCGCTGCACAGTTTCTTCAAGGTGGACTTCAACGTAGCATTGAACTTTTCGACAAGCCCGTTGCACATTGGATGGTAGGGTGTCGTAGTTAAATGCCGGATGCTCAGCAGTCTGTTGACCTCCTTCATACAGTCAGAGACGAACTGCGTCCCGAGGTCTGTCAGGATCTCTTCAGGCACTCCAAGTCTACTGAACATGTCCACCAGCGCCTCTGCAACAGTTTCAGTGTCAATCTTCTTCAGAGGCACTGCTTCTGGGTACCGAGTCGCATAGTCTACTAAAGTCAGTACCCACCGATGACCTTCTTCACTCGGAGGTCTTATTTCGCCGATTAAGTCTAAGGCCACCCTCTTGAAAGGTCGGTCGATCAGAGGCATCCTCTGCATAGGTACTTTCGGGACCCTTCCTCGAGGTATGGTCTTCTGGCAAATGTCACATGATCGGCAGAAACGGCTGACGTCCGCATGAAGTCCTGGCCAGTAGAACACCGCCTGGATTCTGTCTGACGTCTTCTTGATGCCTAGGTGACCTCCCATGATTGAGTCATGCGCTACTTCCATCACCTGGCGCCTTAGGGGTAACGGTACCAAGACTTGACGTAGTGGTTTCCCTCCGTTCACCCTCGGGTGCTGGAAGATTCGGTACAGGATCTTGGCCTTCACCTCAAAATAGACCGTACCACTGCCTTTGGTCACGTGGTCTTGGCGGTTCCTGTACTTGTTTAAAGTGCTATCAGCTTCCTGGAGCTGGATCAGCTTATCTCTGTCCACGATGGCAGCTTTAGAGTTGTCGGCGACCTTCAGTGGCGTAGACGTCTTGTCTCTCTTGGCCTGGGCCCTGGTAGTAACAGCACCGACGATCTCTGGTCGGCAGGGCTGAGCCGGAGTAACCACATTGTCCCGTAGCAGCTCTGTAAGGTCTCCATCGGGAAATGGCAATGGATCCTCCTCCACAACTTCGACGCGTTGGGTTGAGGCAGGACTCCACTCTGGATCGGGGTTGTCGGGTCGTCTCGCGCCGTCGATATTCCCGATCATCAAATCATACAGCGGCTTCTTCAGGCAAACCGCTTCTACTTCGCCTATGTAGAAAGGGGTGTTGACATGAATTTTTGCAACTGGCGCTTTCACACATTTGCTGTCGGCCATGAGTGTCCATTTAGAATCTCCAGTGAATTGTTCTTTAGCGATTAGGTCTTCTCTGACGATGACCCCACTGCAGCCAGAGTCTCTTAGAACAGTCACTTCATGATTTCCGACGCGTCCCTTAGAAACAGGCATGTTCTGGACGGTCACAGCTGCGCTGGCGACGACGGGGATGGATTTTCCGTTGGCAAGGAGAAGTTGGCCATCAGTCATGCACTCTTGCACGTCCGCAGGGGTAGCTGTGCGCTCGGTCCCACTCGGAAGAATGACGCTCCCGCCGCACACCTGATGGTCAGATCTACTGGTTTGCCGTTGATTGGAGAACCGCCTCTGCCGGTTGCCCGCCGCTGCGTTGTCCGTACTGCTCCGCTGTACGCTACTTTTGTTTTGAGGACAGTTAGCCGCTCTGTGGTCCGTAGCGTTGCAGGTGAAACAGCCTCTTGACTGCCCTTCCCTGGGAGGTGGCGTGGAGTCCGTCTGTCTCTGTCTCGTCTGGCTCCCTTGGATCTGGTTCCCATGGTTTGCAGTCTTCTGAAAATGTTTCGTTGCGCTGGGTGGCCCCAGGGTTTTCCCATGAGCGATAAGATATCTTTCAGCAGCCTCAGTCACATCTTTAAGCGTCTGCAGCTTTTGTTCTTCTAAGTAGGTCGCTAGGTCCTTGTGACAGGCATTGAGAAATTGTTCTTTCACAATCAGGTCATGGAGACTGTCGTAAGACTTCATTTCGCCTGATAACTCCACCCACTTGTGTAGATATGACGACAGGCGCTCCACAAACTGCTTTGGCGTCTCGTCTGACTTAGGCCGGCATTCACGGAAGCGTTTACGGTAGCCCTTCTCTGTAAAGTTGTAGCACTGCAATAGGGCCTCTTTCAAGACGTCATAGTTTTTGGCGTCATCGTTCGACAGTCTGGTGTAAACTTCGAGAGCTTGCCCCGTCAGAAGTGCACTCAGTCGAATTGCCCAGTCTTGAGGTTGCCAGTTAGAGCTTTCAGCGAACCTTTCGAATCTCGCCAGATAACAGTCAATCTGGTCCTTCCCGTCGACGAAAGCTGGCAATTTTGGAGCCGTGTTGTCACTGATAACTTGTGGCGCATGCTGCTGTTGCTGGATGCGCGCCAACTCTAGTTGGAACTGCCGATCAGCTTCTCTTTCCTCACGCCTGCGCTCATCTTCTCTTTCTTTACGCTGCTCTTCTCTTTCTTGCCGCTGCTGTTCAATTTCCAGACGCTTCAGTTCTAATTCTCTTTCTTCACGGCGACGCTGCTCTTCTAATTCTCTTTCTTGTATTCTCTCCTGGGACTTGACGTACTCCGTCAGCTGTTTCCCTTTTAGATTCAGTTGAATCCCTTTCTGCCAGAAGTCAGCCATCTTGATGCTTCTGGAAAGTTCTTTTAAAGAAAGTTCTTTTCTAGAAAGTTCTTTTCTGGAAAGTTCTTTTTTCTGGAAAGTTCTTGGCTGTGCTGTACCTTTCTAGACTGTTCTAGAACAGCACGCTTTCTGCAGTAGCGCTGATGCTTGTCACTAGTCGCCTTCGTTGACGCAGGCCCCGCTGTCCTCGTCGTATGCGACGCTGCACCACGCTGGTGTTGATGTACACGCTCCTGTGCTGAAGTAGACGCGACGTCCGCTCGACGCTCGCTGTAACACTGGCGATGTAGCTCCGAGACTGTCCCTCGACGTAGTCTTACGGTAGCCACGTAGTCCCGCTCTGTTGTTCGCTCACGAAACAACTCTTCGGCGACTACACGCCCTTGCAGTCAACCCGAATCTATCGGATGTAGTCCCAGTATGTTGGCCCCTCTCGACGCAACTCGTTGGCGGCTACCCTCGATGACTGCTTCTCGTAACGTTGACTCGCTTGTTGTAGCAGTTGAACCCTTGGCTATGGCGTGAATCGCGGCTTGACCCCCAAAATGTTACACTCAGTTTGATGTTGGTGTTTTCTATCAGTATCTGATTCAGCCCCGATGCTTGAATTCCTGATAGGGTGTAACTCAGATTCGTTTATTCACACAGCCCGTCCAAACAGCATACAAGTCACAAAGTCGACGTATGAAGTTTTCCACTTTTATTCAGCACACATCAACAACTGCATACAATTCTCAATTCAACTCAACAACTTTCACAGCAACTTTCCAAATCACTATCAACAACTTTTCTCTCTCAACAGCGACTCGGCTCACGATTAAATAACCTCTCTCTTTTCTGGAACGATTTGGTACGTGGTAGAAATGACGCACTGCCACCAATCGAACTAAAGATCGTCATCACTGACTTACGTCATTCACATTTTCTCTACTTCCGGGAACATTCACGACCTTCGATATCCATCCGGAAATTTCTATCAAGAGTAAACACGCAGATCCAGAAGATTCTCAAATAATATCGACTAACGCAAATTATCAACGTTATACAAAGCCTCTCCTAACAACAATGCAAACTCAAATCAAAGGTAAATAAACTCCATTATTGAATACTTTGCAAATCGAAACGATTAGATCTATCGTACACGCTTCAGCCATACTATCATTCGCGTTTCAACGTAACATACCCCCTATGCTGACTGCGCCTTCATGATCTGCAAGGGCATCTGATATGATGCGCTTCAGAAAGATGTTGAAGAGTGTTGGATAGAGCAGGCAACTTTGTCACACGCCTATTGTTGATCTGAACCAGTTCCCGGTGGCGTGGTTGTGGAGGACTGCACTGGTAGCCTTGTTATACAGACTTTTGATGACTACAATAATGCTAGGGCTGATGTTGTACACTCTCATGGTTGCCAACAGAGCTCCAAGCCAGACTCGGTCAAACACTTTCTTGAAGCCTACAAACACATAATATAGATGTTGGTGGGGCAGTAGGTATTTCTCGCAGATTATTTTGAGGTTGAAAATTTGCTCAGTGGTACTTCGTCCTGCCCTGTCTCCTGCTTGTACTTTAGTTATGGTTTGTTCAGTTTGGGGTTTCAACCTGTTGAATATTAATTTTAGCAGGACTTTGCTGCGATGGCTGAGGCTGATGGTACTGTAGTTTTCACAATCCCGAAGGTTTCCCGTTTTGGGAAGAGTGATGACAAGTGACTGGGTCCATAGGTTGATCACTCCCCACTCTACCAGATCTTGTTACAGATAATGGTGAGGGCGTCAAGCATCGCTTCTCCTCCTGCTTGAAGTAATTCTGTATGTTGTCCACTCCTGCTGACTTCCACTTCTTCAGCGATTGCACTGCTGCCTCAACCTCTTCTCAGAAAATTGGTAGGATTTCCTTTTCTTCTCTGTTCTAGGGACATGCTAGAACTGATGGGTCTCCGTTTGGTGTGTGGTTGTAAAGTTCAAAGCAGTTCTCTGTCCATCTATCCAAGACTTCCTGTTTTCTGTAAAGCACAAGCCAGACATGCTTTGGATCGTGGAGACCTTGGGCTGTTTAACACATCTCAGCCGCTTCAGTCTGTTAGGCCTTTTTGCTGTTGTTCTTCTTCAGATTGTTCTCTATTTCCTGGCATTGGTCTTCTATCCAATTCTTCTTTGCAGTGAGCATGCCTTTTCTGATGTCATTGTTGATTTTTCGATAGGCATCAGCTCCCTGTGAGGTGTTCGTTTACCTTTTCATCTCTCTTCGTTTGTTACACAGGTCAAAAAATTCAGGTGTGATCCACGGTTTCTTCTTTGCGCGGTGCTTGCCAAGATCTCAGTGGCGGCATTTGTCACTGCTGAGTTTAAGGTGGTGGTCATGGTGTTGACATCTACTTCACCAGCTTCCAAAATGAGCAGTGCTAGTGGAGCAAATGTCCCTCCAATTGTGGCATGGAATATTTCTGCCACCTCGGGGTTTTGCAGTTTGTCCAGGTCGAACTTTAGCCTGGTGCACGTTGCTTTGTTTACTCATGAGCCGGAAAGACATCATCACGAGATCGTGATCACTTTTTATGTCTGCTCCTGGAAAAGTGCGTGTCTTGCCAATGTTGACGCTTGATCTGAAGCGTTTCTTGGCCATGAGGTAGTCAACCTGATTGTGATGCTCCCTGCTGGGTCTGTGGCAGGTCCATCGTCTGGATTTTTAAAATAAAGTATACAACAAATTAAAACGACACCAAGACGACGTCACCAGATACGCTTTTTTTTTTAATATCTGGCAGAGCAAAGAAATCCGTCCAATAGTTTTAGAGAACAGTGCGCAAAATAACGAAATAAAAATTAAAGTATTACGTCACCACCATGACATTACTCGATATAAGTTGTACTAAGGCTCAAGTACGCATCTGTACACTCTAATTACATACAAAGTTTAAAAGAAATGTTTAAAGGTAAAGTCAAAGTGCATATCAAACTTGAACTAAATCCTTCCAGTAGTTTGAAAGTAAATAGGATTTTTTAAAAAAAACCAATTTATGATGTCACACGATATGCATACATTCTTTTTTGTCATATGGTGGAGTTCACAATTTTCTAACTAAATAACAAGTTCGCCCCCGCCGGACGGACGCCGGACGCTGGATGCCGGAGGGACAATGCAAAAAACAGTAGCTACAATAGGAACTAACAACAACAACAAAACGTATGTGTAAAAGTTACCAACTATCCGCCATTAAAAAAACAAACAACGTTTTTAGTCCTGTTTTGGGTACTCAGTTATTATAAATCTATAAGGGGAGGTAACTTTCTTGTATGTTGGAAGTACATCTACTTATTTCTCTCTCTCTCTCTCTCTCTCTCTCTCTCTCTCTCTCTCTCTCTCTCTCTCTCTCTCTCTCTCTCTCTCTCTCTCTCTCTCTCTCTCTCTCTCTCTCTCTCTCTCTCTCTCTCTCTCTCTCTCTCTCTCTCTCTCTCTCTCTCTCTCTCTCTCTCTCTCTCTCTCTCTCTCTCTCTCTCTCTCTCTCTCTCTCTCTCTCTCTCTCTCTCTCTCTCTCTCTCTCTCTCTCTCTCTCTCTCTCTCTCTCTCTCTCTCTCTCTCTCTCTCTCTCTCTCTCTCTCTCTCTCTCTCTCTCTCTCTCTCTCTCTCTCTCTCTCTCTCTCTCTCTCTCTCTCTCTCTCTCTCTCTCTCTCTCTCTCTCATTTGACAAGACGTTTTCAAGCTTCATGCACAAATACATCCACTCACTCACTCACACACCCACCCACCCATACCCACCCACCCACCCCTCCCTCTCCCTCTTTTTCTTCGCCAAGTTAACCGTATATTTAAGATAATCTGCAATTATAAAATGTACATACTTGTCGCGAAGAACGGTCCACAGCTCCCCCCCAAGGCATGTTTCCAATAACATGTAGAGGTACTTTCTGTCTTTAAACGTCTTGTACAATCTGAAACAAATAAAAACAATCACCTTGTAGGAAAAGATTGGTTCCGTTTCTAGATTCATTATGTCTTAGTTTTGCGTACTGACTCAGAAACAATCACCTAGTTTTAATAATGTTGTTTACTAAACACAGGAGCAAAAATATTGTTATTGTTTTCAAAAGGAGCTGACATTTTCTCAGCTCTATAGTGAAATTGGTATCCGTAAAACTCCAAGACATAACATTGCCTTCGTTTTCATTATTGTATCGAGATGTTTATATCGTGTAAAATCAGTCACCCTGGGCAACAAACTCCAGTTTTACAGCGAGGTACGAATGCTGTAAAATACGCGGTTTAAAGTGCAACACAATACAATAATTTGAAAGAACTTTGGTAGCTATTGGCGTGGCCTTGAAAAAAATATAATCTAAGTAAAGGTGTTTGTGAGACTTCTCTTGTGTATGGTCATAATGATCAGCTTTCCTATAGGCATGGGTAAAGTAGTGATATCATACATGTATAATATAAACCAAGTCGCTAGAGATGTATAGATTCATACAAAATGCATTTGTCTTGAACAACTGAGCTACCCTTGCCCTTCTATAGCTACAACCTTCGTTTTCTTCGAGAGAGAACTGCTACCTAAACAGTTTGTCTTCCTTCGTTTTCTTCCTTTCTTCTTTCCGACCCCCCGCGCCCTTGGTGCTAAGCCTATTAGGGTATCAAGAATCAATGCCGCCGCACAGCCATTTGTCTTATGTGCCATGCTAAACGAGTCTCTGCCTTCCAAGGTCGACCCTAAATGCTATCAATCGTCCAAGTTATTTTTGGTCAGCCAGTCCTAACCGATATACATTTTGCATTTTTCTATATCGTCTTGGTCAACCAATCCAATCCAATCCCCGATTTTCTATATCATCTTTGTCAAAGAATCCAGTACAATCCACGATCTTCTATAACATCTTGGTAAAACAATCAAATTTTCATTTGTACAGCACACATGTTGAGTTTGCTCATGGTGTAGTAACATAATTATTGATGTGTACAGAAAACTATCTAGATTTTCTCCTTGAAACACTGAAAAATCAATAGTTGGTGATTTTAAAAAAAGTATTGCTTTCCAGCTCAACAAAAATTAGAGCTGGTCTTGACGTCTACTGGGCGCATCTATAATGTTAACTTTCAATATGCAAAATGGTTTTAACCGTTTTTGTTGTCCAATACAGTTCAACTACTGAAACATGCAACAATAACATCGGCTTTAATTTACAAAACCCCACAAACATTCTTACTGATCTGAACACACACCTGTTTGCAATAAAGTTTAAGGTGCAACTTGCTTCTAACCTTCTTGGTGTTTTGATACAATTCAATTACTGGAAAATAAAACCCTAACATCGGCTTTACTTTACTGTTCTTTAAAAAATGTATCACAGGTCTGAACGCACACCTGTTACAATAACTTTTAAACAACAATATACCTCCAGACGATACAATTTAAGGTCCCTAACTTTAGAGAAAGCCGTAAACTATAGATCGTGCTCCATGCACACAAGCAAATAGGCTTTCTTTAATGAAATCAGCACGTGGACCTTCTTTAACGGGCTCAGAGTTTACAGATAACGCAACAAGACGTCGTTTTCCCTCTTTCATCATTGAAGCAGCAAAGAAACTGTCTCGACAATCAAAGCCAGCACAGTTAATTCACCTAACGTGATTTGTGAACCTGGCTCTGTGCTTAATAATAATCTAAACTTCCCTTGTTTAACTGAAAGCATGTGTTTGTAGAAATAATTGTTCGAGACAGAAGATGATGGGGAGAAGAAGAAGAAGAAGAAGAAGAAGAAGAAGAAGAAGAAGAAGAAGAAGAAGAAGAAGAAGAAGAAGAAGAAGAACAACAACAACAACAACAACAATAACAACAACAATAACAACAACAATAACAACAAGAACAAGAACAAGAACAAGAAGAACAAGAAGAAGAACAAGAAGAACAAGAACAAGAAGAACAAGACTAATAAATTATCTAGAATATTTACACCTGGCTTTCTAGTTTGCACTGAATTATTTGCTATTATCCAGCTCAAAACAAGACAGCGCCTCAAACATACACCCAATTTAAAGAAACGCTTTGAGATTTACACCTGGTTTATCTACTAGGCTATAATTTATTAGCGTTCGCATAGCATAAAGCGAGACAAAGATACAAGTACCTTAACAAGCCCCAATTCCAAGGCTTTGTTTACTTTTGGCGGAAACGGGTTTACCCTAAAATTCGCCTTGTTATTACATTGAACACTGGTAAAGTGAACTTTCGTTGCTCAAACCAACCGCTGAAGTTTGACTTTTCCATTTCGGTTCTGACAAGGGGTGATTTCCCCTGTTTTAACGGTACATCGATACCATAGCCGTGTGACCTTTGAGCCTATTTCTGTGTGAACCACACGGTTTCAAAAATGCCTCTTTGGTGTCTGGGGTAGGGTAGGGTCTATGTTATCAACCTGAAACGAAAATTCTTACGAGCAATTTTTTTCACGGGTTCCGTCTTTTTCCGGTTTTGGTACCTGCTATAGTTAGCTTCACAATGTTGGCTGGGTATTAATGCTACTAATAGGTATACAAACTACAGAATTTATTCATTTAAAAAAACTATACTTGCGAGTAATTTTTGTGGTAAGCTTTTTTTTTCAGTGGGACAACACTCACTGTGAATGTTAAAAGGATCTGTCAATGGGGCGTGGTCAAAGTGAGTCCCTTAAAAATAATAACGGAGTTTAATAAGCTGTGCTCTTGGCTTTCCAATACTACATGATCTATTTGTTTGTCTTTGAATCTGGGATAATTTTTCTCTACTATGCGGATGAAATTCGGATTGATTGATTGATTTATTGTTACTTTAGGTCCAGCGGACTCTTCCGAGCCAAATCAGGACCGGACAACCCCCGATCCGCATAAAAGATCTGCTGAAACAACCCTAGTGGGAAAATTGAATGCCCTCCACCGGCCAGTCACTTTACAATAAAGACATCCCACGCAGGGGACGGCTGAGGGTTTACCTCAACTACGCGAACCCCTGGTTACAAAAACAAAATAGAATACAAACATCATTATAAATTATCAACAAAACACATACATATAAAATGCCTACATTGCTAAATACTAACATCATAGGAAGCCCTAGTGACCACCAAGCAGAAAGCGTCCAACACTCCCAAGCTGATCCAACAGACCTCATACACAAACAAGGAGTCTTGTCCAGGAAGAGTTTTCAAGAAAAAAGGTAGGTCATTGATCCAGCGAAGAAGAAGATAGTATAGCAGAGTGATAGGACAGAGCAGGAATGGGAAAGAGTAAATGAGGAAGATAGCAACAGTGGGAATTTAAAGCACTAAATTTCCATAAAGTGGGGATACTATTTATACTGAAACCCCCGGCACTCCAACGGGGGTACTGTTGCCGCAGTGAATCTGTCATGCCTACAAAGGCAAGACAGGTTTTCAACTGGGGCTTTCACTTTTCCCTTTATAGGTTAGAACAATCTACAGTGGCAAGATTGCTCATGACCCCAAGGGGTGAAATTCGGATTGCTTTCTCAGCTGAACAGAGGGTGGCGAAAGGAAGGGAAGCAAACCTGCAACTTCTAGAATATGAGCCCGTCGCTCTACCAATGTGGCCATTAAGGCCCGCCGCCGTAGCTCAGTGGTTGTGCGTTCGCCTGGAACAAGGATGGTCCCGGTTCGAATCCCGTGTGGGGCAACATAAGAAATCAACTATTCACTGTCCAACTTTGCAGTATAATTATTATAGTGGTTTAGTGTTGTTTTAGGTCCCTACCACCCCCCCCCACCTCTCCCCAAGGTTGATAATCAATGGCGGATGTAGAAGGCTACGTTAAATTTCCATGTTTATTCATTTTATCAATTGAGAAATCCAGGAACATGTTGTCTCACTTGATTAAAGAATACAACCGACACAATAAACTTGGATACAACGCTGTACACTGTGTTTACCATATGCATATAATAGAAAAACTGCATTTTGTCACCGTCCAGCCAACCTGTTTCATTATTATATTGACCTACTTTCCACATAGTTTAAAACTCCTCTGTGTTGTATTTTAGTAACAGAAAACGGTCGGTATATAATAATAATAATAATAATAATAATAATAATAATAATAATAATAATAATAATAATAATAATAATAATAATAACAATAACAACAACAACAACAACAACAATAATAATAATAATAATAATAATAATAATAATAATAATAATAATAATAATAATAATAATAATAATAATAATAATAATAATAATGATGATAATAATAATAATAATAATAATAATAATAATAATAATAATAATAATAATAATAATAATAATAATAATAATAACAATGGTGTTTATATAGCGCTTTTTCCTAAGGACATGAATTCAAAGCGTACTTCTCACGCATTTATACTTAACTTTAACTTCGAAATACATACGAAAAGAAGTGAAACAAAAACAATACACTAATACGCGAGCGTTGTGGCCAAGTGGGCTAAGGCGGGACTAACTTGCCTTGTCCACAGGCCAGAAACCAATGGCGCCTGACAGGTGTGGGTTCGACCCAGCATCTGGGCGTTATGTTTCTCCGAATATTATACACTTTCTATTCGGGCAACGTCTCGGGGGTTTTCTCCGCGTAATCCGGTTTGCTCCCCCAGCAAAAATTTCAAAATCACAACTAATGTTAGGTAGGTTGGGTTTGGGCGCGCCACAGGCTGCGACTACGCTTTCTCTCAGGGAAGGCGGCCCAAAATTTCCCTATGGAAAAAGGGACAATAAGGTAAATAAAATAAAATAAAATAAAAAATAAAATAAATAAACGATGCAAACAACAAAACACAAACATGAAAAAGAATATTTACAAATACAAGTAAAATATAAAAGACGAGGGAGGAGGTGGAAAGCAGATAAGGAGTGAGGGGGCTGAATCAGAAAAGAAGGATGCTCCTAGCATTGCTAATATTATTATTATTTAGTAAGTTTATTATGTTCAATTACTGATGCTACTGCGTTTTACCTCTGTCAGGATTAAGAGACATTTTCACAATAGGGTTTCCTTTTTGCCAGGATTACCTGTAAGTCAGAATACAGAGGCTAATGTTTTTTCAGGATACATTGTCACCATTACATCGGAGCGAAACAAGCGGTCGTCATTAATTAGGATTCCCAAGAAAGCTCATAAATATAATGAAAATGAAAGGCGACACAATGTGACAATGGATTTTAGTAACAATTTAAATTAATACGCAATGCAGTAATGAAACACATAGGCAACTTTACCTGATAAGAAAACCAGTATCAATAAAGATACTCATTTTGCCAGACTTCTGCCTGCATACGTTAGTGTGTGAGTGGTTTATGTGAAATCAACAACAACCCCTAACATTAATATAATGAAACATCAAGGAACTATACACATATAAATAAGCCGCTATTGATCAACTTACCCATAATTTATAATTAACTGCCATTATTTTGTAAAAGAGCGAAGGGTGCGTGAAAAATCAACTAGATAGCAATCACGACTTAACATTTCAGGAAAACCGATATCCTGGATGGTGCAATGTTGCGGCTGTCATCATGCAATTATTTGTCGCAGAGCTAAGAAAACAATCAGACCTAAAAAAAAACAACAAAAAAACCCCAAAGAAGTCGAAGATGGAATTCTTTTTTACATTATAACAAAAGCCACTATCAATAACATTATTCACATTATACCCAATTGCAATTAATTATTGTAACAATGTAATACCAACAAAACCGTCATCAATAAAGTTACCCGTGTAAAATGCAAGGAATGGTCAGAGAGCAAGCAAGTGGTGTATGAAAAATCAGCGAGATAGCTGTGCCACTACTACTAGCGGTGGCCAATATTATGATTAACTCGAAGTCACCAATGCAGCCAAAGGAAGACAAATCACTATGTGGTCACTCAGATTATCTCGCGCTATGAGCTGACACAGTTATCTTCAGTTCTTTGCAAAAAGGGAGACATGTGCATTCAAAACATTTTAATGACTTGTCACCTTTTTTTTTCTTACTTAGAATACCCTTGCTGATTGCGGTTTGGATTATTGGATTTAGTCAATGCATGCGACAATTTCTCCGAGAAGTCAATTCATCAGTTCAGTCAACTTTTCAAATATAATCAATTGGACGAATACAATTTCGAATGTCTATTTATTTCTTTTCTCAACTGGCACTGTCGAATGTCAAGAATATGATTTAGAACTTTTGAAGAAACCCTCGGTCGGGGCAATTCTGTGGGCAGAGGCATTTGCTGCAACGCACTTGGACACACAAAAAAAAAAAGCTACCACAGAACGGACTTTCCACAATTTTTCTGAAACTCACGATGCAATCCTAGAGACTTCAATGTAGAATGCCTGCTATCTACGGCCGGAATAGTCTATTCTGGCGTAGGAATCCTGGAGGCTTTTGATGCTGAAAATGGATACTGAGGCTCATATCATGCGTGGTACACTGATGTGTATTGCGCTGGCCAGATGCCACCCTGCTTCCTTGTATTAATAACCGAAGATCTGCGTTAGTTGTACAGTTGCTGCAGTATGTACATAAGTAGGATTATAGTGAGAGAGAAATATGATACCATACAATCACCCATATCGCTTGCTAAATCTCGAGTGTGCAGTTGAGCTATAACGGTAACAGTGTACATGGTAACAATTTATAACAACATGTTGACAGACAACCGCTGAACCTCCAACACCGCAGAAAGGTCGCTAGACTTGCCATGCTACGTAAGATAATCAACAACGAGGCAGTCTTCGACACCAGCAAATTAGTCCCAGCCCCTCCACGTCAGCGAAGAAGCCACCCCCAACAGCTCACCCAAATTCAATGTAGAACCAAATACCGCCAGTTCTCTTTCCTTCCCAACACCATCAAGGACTGGAACGAGCTGCCCAAAACAACAGTGACAGCTGATACTCTTGACTCCTTTAAGTCACGAGTGCCACAACTATAAATAGTTTTCCAGAGCTTAAATAGAGTAGGTAGGCTCAGATTGTCCCCATCCCCATCTCTTTCCCCAATTCATTTTTCTTTGGGGGGGGGGGGGGCAGTTTTGTGTTAGGACATACTGGGACTTGCTAGCTCCCTGGAGCGAAGAGGGAAAAGTAGTACCCTGCAAGTAAAACCCACTTAGAGTAGGTGTCCTTTTAGTGCAGATTTCATTCTCATCTGTCTTAGGTCTGTCACTTCCTATCAATTTTTTTTTATTTTATTTTTTTTAAGTTTTATTTTATTTTATTCTTTTTTCTTTTTTCCACGCAAATCCCGTTTAGTACGGCAGAGTAATCAACCTGATGATTGAGGCCGTCTAATGGATGAAGATGAAGATGTTGGTTATGGGTGACAGGGATGTTGAATGTTATTCTTAAGTAGACATAGTAGTATATCTTTATTAAAGTCTATAAAACATTGAAGTCAAAGAGGACTAAAACACTTTGATATCGCTGGGGGTAGCTGGGGGGAGGGAGTATACACAGAAATACACATCAAAACCTATTGTAGGAGACGCGGTATTCTGTATCAGATTGACACAGGATACGTGCACTACAAACAATGCGGGCAACACAATGCAAGAGAAAGTATTACAATGAAACTTTCATATCCATCAAAGCCTGTTATCGGAGACTTGGTAGTTCTTTGACATAGAAGTATGATATGCAATATCAGTAATTACGGACAGTGGACTGTGTAGACACTAACACTACAGTAATAACGTTATACCGGCAAAGAAATGATACAGGAAAAGAAGGAAATACGACAGGACAGGCCAAAAAATGTACAGGTAAATGAGCTGGTGGGCATTCTCCCATTCAATGGATGCGTTAGCGTATTCTACAAAGTGGACACTAGGAGGGCAAAGAAGGACAAAGTATCGTACCCGTTTATTTCCCCATAAATCTTTACAAATTTAATATTGCAGCATTGCGGAACATATACCTCACATTACTTTGTTAATTGGATTTTTATTCTTAGGTTGTTCAAAAAGCGTTAACAAAATCCAGGAGCGGAATTTTCTAAATTTGCCGCAAAAGAGCCCCCCTTCTACCCCTCCAACTAATATGATTATGAGAGAGAGAAAGAGAGACAGACAGAGAGAGAAAAAAGAAGAAGTAATAGTAGTAGAATGGTAGTAGTAGTAGTAGTAGTAGTAGTAGTAGTAGTAGTAGTAGTAGTAGTAGTAGTAGTAGTAGTTAATGCCATTACACTGTCATCTAGCTTCCTTAAGCTAAGGAACCGCACGCAGGAGTTGATATTAACAGGCAAATCATAGTTCTGTCTCGTTACCTGACAATGAACGGACAGCGAGCTTCGATCATGATTTTCTTCTCGTTCATGATGTGTTCCTGCTGCCGCGTTTCCACTATGTGATGTTTCTTCAGGATCTTCAGCGCGTACGTCTTGCTAGAGTCATCTTTGACGTGCACCTGCGGCAACAATAAACAAAAAAATGTATCTCTTTAGTGTCAATAGCGGTGGAGACACCGGCTTATGGCAATAACGAATTGGAATTGGAGGGTTGATGGAACTGGTGACTACCGACAACGACAATGATGATGGCATGGTAGTGTGATGATGATTAAAACGATGACAACGACGAAGACGATGATAATGACGATGATGACAATGATGACAATGACAATGATGATGATGATGACAATGACAATGACAATGATGATGATGATGATGATGATGATGATGATGATGATGATGATGATGATGATGATGATGAAGCCACTACAGCGGTGATGATGGAGGGTAAAGGCAGCGATGAGAAAGAGTAAATAAGAAAGACAAAGATGCAAACGTAAACGAGTAAATAAAAAAAGTGACAGCGTTCTATAACACAGGTTCTGACTCCTCGTGCAGTACAAACCAAAACAAACAAACAAACAAACCAAAAACACACAAAAGAAACAAACACCCAAACAGTTTTGCACATACCAGCTCGACTCTTCCGAAGCCACCGACTCCTAAGGTTGCAACTGCGCTGAGTTCTCCCAGCTTCAACTTGGCGAATTCACTATCCACACTGCAAAAAAATAGAGCGTTTGTACATTATTTATGTTAAAGTTGTCATCACATGATCATTTAAACAAAGAGTTGGTTTGACTAACACATTTCATGTGGTACTTTACCAACAATGCGTGGTTAATTCCTTTAAGGTAACACTGTCCTACATAACATTAACCAAGGATGTCTTAGCGTTTGAGCCGAGAAGAGGCTTTCTAAAGAACCGTAAACACCGGAAAAGATTCATTGTTTGGAGCAACGTTTGGAAGTAAAAACTGAAAAAACAATAAATAACATTTTTAATAGACATGCAGGCAGACGATGACTTATCAATTAGGCTAGACGTTAGAGAATAAATCAAGGTTACATGCCAGAAAATAGCCAATATGATCTATGAAGTAAAAAATGACAATAACTACGATTATTGTAGTATTTTTGTACTGAGTTAACTAGATCATGCTGAGCAAAAGCACCTATAGGAAACCTATGTTCAGCAGAGCTAGTTTTTCAATAATTCATTTCTGAAACTACAAACACAATTTTTAGAGGACACACAGACGATTAAATTCCAAATAAGACGTTAAAAGAAAACACACACAACAAAACTAAAACATTCACTGTTAGATGCTAAAATTGATTATAACTATGATCAATGAATTAAGCAATAACCATTAGTATGATTTATGTACTAAGTATTCTAAATCATGCTGAGCTAGGGACACTTACAGTAAACCTATTGTGGGCAAAGTTTAAGTTACAGTATTAAATACAATATCTGAACAAATTGTGTACTTTTAACTCGACACATTATAATATAAAACCAGATACCAGAACACGACAGCATACTTCTTGTTTTCAAATAGTTAAAACAAAAACATTTATTACTATAATTCACAGAAACTAATAAGAACATACTTGAAATTAGTATTCACAGACCAACTGTGTCACAAAAACTAATGAGAAGAATAGATTTAAAATCACTGTGAAGTATTCACAGTATTTACACTTAAAGTAATATATATGGATAATACGTGTGCAATATCTAAAGTAAATAGATTGCTATGGAAAAAAACACGCGTTTGCACATATATTCGCTTCTATAAAGCTAAATCTTGCATGCAGTAAAGAGTGCATCTATGTTTATATGAAGAAAATAAACACAAAGTGAAAAAAAAAACTACTGATAACATAGGTAAATTATATCCTCAATTAATTATGAATGATCAGAAGAGATGACTTCCGCATCACAAACTTGCAGTTTAATTTAATGCACTTAAATCCAAATAACAGACTACAATATTGTGAGCTCTGGCTTAACAAGAGCGCACACTACTAAATATTAAAGCGGACGATTTGTTTGTGTATATTACTGTGTTGTGAATGCTTAGTTCAGTTTTCAGGGCAAGAAATGCTGCATAAACAATGGCAATCAATGATGTATATTCAATATTGGCCCAATATTATCAGATATCTTATATTGAAAGAGTCACACTGTAATATGCAAGTATTATAATTACAAAAAAAAAAAAACAGAAAACAAACAACATGTACCAACATCATTATCAGCATGTACAGGGAATACAATTTCTCGTGGACTTTACGGTTAAATACATAGACTCGCACTGCTATGCATGGGAGTAAAAAAAACCATACAACTATTTTTTTAATAACTAACATTTTATTTAACAAAATAAATAAATTAATTAATTAATTAATTAATTAATTAATAATAATAATAATAATAATAATAATAATAATAATAATAATAATAATAATAATAATAATAATAATAATAATAATAATAATAATAATAATAATAATAATAAAATGAACACAGTCTCCTGATCGTTAAAGAATGCAGTTCAAGGAAAACCCAAACGTTTCAGCATAATAAATGTTTAAACAACTCTCACGTGTCTAAACATAGACTTTAAAGGGATGCTTAAGGCATGTATTTCAAAGACTTCACAGAAAAAGGGGAAAATGTAAATTCAGACCGACGTGAGCGGGCCAATAATTATAAAACTGCATGGCTCTGCATGCTATAAAAGTCAAACGAAATAGGGGGAACATGCCAAAAAACACATTTAAAAGATAACAAACTTTTTTGACACTTTCTATATTGAGATTGAAAATTATCAGCATGCATTCCGCTTCAACACATACGCACACACACACACCCACACACACCCCCACACGCACACCCACACAATAAATACACACATTTCTAGTTTCGAGTTGTTGTTTTTTTGTTGTTGTTGTGTTGTTTTATTTTTAAATTTATATCTTTATTTTTTTATATAGGGCAAAATGCTTTCGGAACATAAAACAGGATGTGTACAAATCTTGTAGTATTACAATCCAAAATTAATTTCTATTTAAGAAATATATACGAGAGCAGAGATTCTAAGACAACTAATACAAAGAAACAGTCAATAAAATATCATAAGTTAGCATAATTCAATATTTCAACAACTGAAGGGTGTACGGAAAAAAGTGTTTTGTGTAAAAGAGCAACGATTTCTCCATCAGAATGGAAGCTGGGACATTACAGAAACAGAATAAAAAATATTTTCCCGGTTTTAAACTAACAAAACTGAATAAGTTAATTCACACAAAAAATGATATTACAGAGGAATATATTTTTGTGCTGCTGCGTCCTATTAATTATAAATAATGGATGGTAATAGTTATAAGAACAAAAAAGTCCATCTTGCTTTTAATGAATACGAAACAATTAAAACCTATATCAAAGAACTTTTGTTGTATGCTGAAAATAATCCTTTTAAACCTTAGGAAAAAAACAACAGCAAGAACTGATCATGCCTTGCCTCAGAATATAAACCCTTTTAGAAAAAAATATAATAACAATAAACAAATCAATCAATAAATAATTTAATTAATTATTTAATTAATTAATAATAATAATCATAATAAAAATAATAATAATAATAATAATAATAATAATAATAATAATAATAATAATAATAATAATAATAATAATAATAATAATAATAATAATAATAATAATAGTAAAAATGGGGTAAAGAAACCTCTAGAAAAGAAATCGCCGAAAATTACTTGCTATTAAAAGAAGTAGATCTATTGTTTAAGCAAAAAGTTTCCGTATATAGAACATACGAAATTCGTTCTTACATGCTTTTCCCTTTTAAGTCGGGGCTCAAGATAATCCCATATTATTCAAATATTACACAATAGGATCTAAAATAATAATTATAGTGAAAACGAAAATAATCATAATTTTATTTAAGATGCTGTCACAATTAATTCAACAATGAGTTTGTAGAAAGATTTGGAAGTCATGCTGAAATTGCCAGGACGTAACAAAAACAAAAAGAAGGTGGGAGTGGGAGGTGAGAGGTAGGGGGTGGATGACAGGAGCAGAAAGATTAAGAGGAGAAGAAAAAGACGTAGTAGTTTAGTAGCAGCAGCAGCAGCTACAGCAGTAGTAATGTTGGCAACACCTAGAGAAGAGAAGAAGAAGAAGAAGAAGAAGGAGGAGGAGGAGGAGGAGGAGGAAAAGGAAAAGGAGTAGGAGAAGGAATAGGTGGAGAAAAGAACACAGAAGAAAAGAAAGAAGAACGACGAAGAACCATAAGAAGAAGAGAGATTTAAAGATCTACTGTAAGCTAAAACACTAGTTCCTGCACAAAATATATGAGATGAAACGATAATCGTGAATCACCCCAAGAAAGCTTTTTTTCTTCTTTAAACCGCAATTTTTTCCCCGCATAAAATAATATGCAAAACAGAAAATACTAAAATGACACAGTTTTGAGGCACAGAAAAAGCTTTTTAAAGTTATAAGCTGATTGGCTAATAAAAGCGGGTGCATTTTTTTCTTCTTCTGAATATTATAAAGTAAATATTATGGAGGCATCTGGATTGTGGTTCGTGTATTCTTACAAGTGTTTACGGAATGCTCTGGGTTTAATCCTAGAGCCTCCGATGCTCCAAGAAACTCCTTCTTCTTCTTCTTCTTCGTCGCTGCTCGAAGATGTAGAGTAGTCTTCGGCGAAACTGCAGCGGGGGTAAAATTAACACAGTCTAAAATAACGTGATTCAAAAGATTACTTCTTCTTCCTGTAATCAAAGGACATTTAAAGACTCGGCCTAACCCGTTCTATTTAATCTACATGTATTAATAAGACTGATTCATTCAAATTCATAACATTTAAAGACTCCACTAAAAAATTAATATTTTCGGATCCCTTTTTCATTACGTATGCTCCTGTCTGTTTAACTGAAGGATCGAATTTATTAAAGGTTGCTACCTATTTCATTAAAACTTTCATTTATTTAAATAATGACTTCCCTCTAATTAGTGACGATTTTGTTTTTTTCATCAAAGGTTAGTCCTAACAACTGATTTAAAAAATCGTATTTATTAATTACAGACATTAAAATGTAATATGGAATTCATTTTTATTTAACTTGAAGGTCACATCTTACATACACCGCTCAGCAAAAACCTTTTGTTATTACGCTACAAAATGTAGTCTACATTATATTGGTTCATTTTTATTATATGCAAGTACACGATTCTCGTTGTCTTCTTCTTCTTCTTCTTCTTCTTCTTCTGCTGCTGCTGCTGCTGCTGCTGCTGCTGCTACTGCTACTGCTACTGCTACTACTACTACTACTACTACTACTAATAATAATAATGGAAATAAGTGCAGAGAAGACCAAACTGATGACCAACAACACCAATGGCATCAACACGGACATCAAATTCCAAGGCCAATCCCTCAACACGGTGCACAGCTTCAAATATTTAGGAGCCATTGTATCAGACAATGGGTCCCGACAGGAAGTCCTCTCCAGGATCGCACAAACAACTGGCAAGATTGAAGTCCATTTGGAAAGACAAGACCATCAGTCTACATTTCAAGGTAAGGCTGCTACGCTCCCTTGTGATCTCCATTTTTATATACGTTTGCGAAACATTTACCCTCACAGCAGATCTCCAACGAAGAATACAAATCATGGAGATGAGGTGCTACAGAAGACTTTGGGGCATTTCCTATACTCAGCACATCACCAACGACGAAGTTCTTCAGACCATCACATAAGCCATTGGACAACACGATGACCTGCTCACAGTGGTGAAGAAAAGGAAACTCTGATGGTATGGCCACGTCACCAGATCATCAGGCCCTGCAAAGACCATCCTGCAAGGCACAGTGCATGCAAGGAGGTAGAAGAAGATGGAGACCGAAAAAGAGGTGGGAGGACAACAATCGAGAATTGACTGGCTTAACATTGAGCGAAGCCATCAGATTTGCTGAGGACAGAGAAAGATGGAGTATGCTGGTTAAACGATCATCTGTGGTGCCCCACGGACCTCAGAATTAGGGGATAGGATAGGAGATGATAGGATTAATAATAATAATAATAATAATAATAATAATAATAATAATAATAATAATAATAATAATAATAATAATAATAATAATAATAATAATAATAATAATAATAATAATAATACGAGAGGCTATATGAACTTCATTTCCGTCTTTTTATATTAATCTGCTCTTCACCCTCATCTCTCTCTCTCTCTCTCTCTCTCTCTCTCTCTCTCTCTCTCTCTCTCTCTCTCTCTCTCTTGACTTGTGGATTGCAGATGGCAAGATTGGCATAATCATGTACAAAACAGCGACAGGTATAAAATGTACTGTTTATTTGGGGGCAGTAATCATTGTGTTAAAACTTATTGGAATGAAGTCTTGACAGGCATTTAGTTTTTATAATGACAAAATTTCGATTTGGTGTGTCAGATATTGGTGTTCCTTATCACAGATATCGAAAAGACACACAAGCAGCTGTAAAATGCCCACTTTGCATGGAAAAAGAATAAGATGAAGTCCATTTTGTGTTATGTTGTCCAGTCTTACATAACTTAAGAGTGCAATTTATTGCAGAAAAATATTATAGAAATCCATGTGCATCTAGACTGTGTGTTTTGATGGCCTCTAGTAACCCGAATATAATTAGGAAACTAAGTATATACCTGTACAAAGCCTTTAAACTAAGAGAAATTGCTCTATCGTGATTTAATCAGAATGAAAATGTATGTTTTTTTTACATGTATAATGTTATGATGTACACACCCTTCATGAAGGGGCGATGCCTAAATGAATAAATAATCAATCAATCTCTCTCTCTCTCTCTCTCTCTCTCTCTCTCTCTCTCTCTCTCTCTCTCTCTCTCTCTTTGAACGTAACTACCCTGTCGCTCATTAAAAAAAAAAAACTTTTATATTCGTTTTTATCCTACATAACCTTTGCAATGAAAAACTAATTAGAAACAAAAGTTTACATTTTTCGCACTTCTCTTGTTCGGAATTAGCGGCATTGTTCGCGAAACAGCGACACAGTGGAAAGAACGTTGCATTATTTCAGACTTGTAAACTCTCTCGATTTGCTGGCCTAACACGAAAACACGAAAAAGAGCTGCAGTTTTAAAAATGCAATAGAAAGACCTGTGACGGAAAGGGGTGTGGGCGGATGGCTAGCGGAGTGGAGGATGGGGGTTAAGGGTGGGGGTGGGGTGAATTAAAGACATCTATGAAACAGAATCATCAGCACACACAAAAAAGATTCCAACTGGGTGAAAAGAAAATCAAGACGAAAGCTTTTTTTACTGTCTTTTTTTTTTGGTGAATGAAGATTTTTTGACTATTTAAAAAGTCTAGGCTGGAGACACACAACCACTCTAATGCTAAATGACAGCCTGGCGTTAAACGACAAACAGCAACAGCCACAATAACATTAAATGCCGCTGTTTTAAAGGGATAAATGAGAAAGAATAAATATCTCCGCCTGCTCATCTCGCCATATTATTGCATCCGCCAACGCCTAATTAACGTCAAACCGACCAAGTAATCTTGCCGGTCAAGCGAGTGCGCGCGCAGATCGGAAGGGTATTTTTTTCGTCATGTGATCATCCGCCGATGATTTCCTTTATTTTCTTTTTGTTACGACCGCCATGTTAGCTTGCGCGGCGAGATATTTATATATATTGAGTGTGTGGGGGTGGGTGTGTGTCCTTTGGGTCACTCTCTTTGTCTGTTAGTCTTTTCTCGTTATCTTCTTCTTCTTCTTCTTCTTCTTCTTCTTCTTCTTCTTCTTCTTCTTCTTCTTCTTCTTCTTTGTAGTTATCTATCGTGATATTTTTGTTAATATTCACATCTTATCCTGTCAATGGATTACTTCTTCTCCTCCTTTTTCTTGATATTTTGGCCGATGTTCACATCCTATTCCGTCAATGCATCATTCCTTCTTATTCTCCTTCTCCCCCTCCTTGTTCCTTCCTAAGAATCGGATCTGTCCGTTCGTGTTAAAAAAAATTCATTTATTCACCACTTTCTACACTCTTCTTGTTTACAGAACCAGAAAATCTTGTTTGATCGTCTGCGCCGTGCATAAATACTTCCTTGTACTCTGATGCGTCAGTCAATATTCAAACTTCGATTTTTGTTTACAATGTATAACTTCGTATTATCGCTTCCTTTGTAAGTTATTTATTTACTTATTAATTGTTATTTTATTTATTTGTTTTATGGTTTTAATTTGTTTATTCCATCATATTATATTGTATTCTATCGTACTGTATTGTTTTCTATTATATCGTATTGTATTGTTTGTATTTATGGTATTTCATCTTCTCACAGCCGCAATTGACTTATTTTCCTGCGCCTCGAGTTTGCGGCTTTGCGCGTCGAAATTGCGCGCTTTACAAACGAGCATTGAATTTTTTAATGTATTTATTTAATAACTGACTTATTTATTGACTTACTAAGCTATCTCTTTATTTATTCGTCTGTAAAATGTATTAATACTCATCTCTTAATTTTAAAAGTTACTATATTTTTTTTAATGGGACTTAAAGCAGCAGGAAGGTAAACTGCGTTCTAAGGGTTTTAATGGGTTAGACACAATAAAGCATAAATACTTGTACCGCACACAAATTTGACATTAACGAACAATAACCATACTTATTAACAAATTGTAATACCGATGTTATATTCACATGTTATCAACCAATAATAATAATAATAATAATAATAATAATAATAATAATACTAATACTAATAATAATAATAATAATAATAATAATAATAATAATAATAATAATAATAATAATAATAATAATAATAATCACAATCATACTCACAACAACAAAAACAACAACAACGATAATAATAATAATAATAATAATAATAATAATAATAATAATAATAATAATAATAATAATAATAATAATAATAATAATAATAATAATAATAATCATCATCATTATCATCATCATCATCATCAATATCATCATCATCATCAACATCATTATCATTATCACCATAATCATCATCATTTTTATCATCATCATCATCATCATCATCATCATCATCATCATCATCATCATCATCATCATCATCATCATCATCATCATCATATGTTATAAACATAATTATATATTGGAAAACTGATTAATACTGCAAAGCGTAGATAACATTATTTTGTTTACCAGGAACTGTTAACGTTGGACTTGCCAATCAAAAAAGCAACCGACGCAATATTCCCGTTAAATAAAAAAATATGAATTATTAAGAATAGATATAAAAAGTATGTATATTGGCTATAACAATAATATGCAGCGATTATGTTATTTTCAGCGTTGATATTTTCATAATACTCACGCTTGAATCCTTCTAAAAGTAATAACAACAAATATTTTTAACAATGAAAAAATATTATTTAAAAAAAGATTTAAAAACCAACAAACATCTGCCTTCTATTGTGTGACAGACGAGTTGGTTTAGTTTATAAAAAATACATTTACATATAATGAGCAATCGTTAAGATCAAAACACCAGAAAATAAATCATTTTATCGAAAGACAATGTTAGGTGTTAGGCTTTGGGCTAGTAAACCAAACCCCTAACTAAATGTACATTCTTTCAGCAATGCTGTGTGTAATTAATAAGCAGTGGGTGTGAAATGAAGGTTGATCTTAACGACTGCCAATTAAGTATATGTATATACATAATTCTAGCGTAATCTATTCTGTGTTCAACTGCAACGCATCACCCTGAACAGATCTAGCTTCTAGTTCTAGCATGCTCATGTCTGCAAATGAATGTCCAAAACATTACGGCAACCTAGAGCACATAAGTCAGCATTCTATGACAACAAACAGAAACAAAATGCACACGAAATCACAAACCTATCATATAGTGTTATAAACCAAATCAATAAAACACACCACCTATGGCACAGCTATTTGGCGTACGCAACAACAAACTGACCAACTAAATGTGTACAACAAAAACGTGCTTACCCAGCAATGTTCTCCTCGTCTTCATAAACGTGTTTGAGATTATCCAGAGTACTGATAAGTTGCAGGTATGAACTGAAAAATACAAAATAAAATTAACATATAAAAGCTAAAACAACTAGGGGCACGCGACGTAGCAAGTAATGGATATGTATTATATTATTACAGCTTAATTTTCAAACATGGGATTCAAAACTCAAAATATATTAGTAAAACCACCTTAACAAAAATCATGCACATCGCATGGGAACAAAACCAAATGGCAAATGGAACCTAACTTTCATAAAATCAAATCGATAGTAGCCTAACTTTCATAAAATAAAATCGACAATAAAATAATAAATATAAAAATGAAATAAAATCAATAATATATCATCACTTTCATAATATAAAATCGATAATGACTTAACTTTTAGAAAATAAATGTAAAAATAAAACTTCCATGGACTCTTTTGAGATTGAATTGTAACCCTCAGTCAAAGTCTAAATTTGGAAGTTCAAAGTCTAATTCAGCAGTAATTGTTGAATCTAAATCACTTCGGTTTATACATGTAGGCTTGCAGAGGTAAAATTAAATAACTCCGAAACATGTTGCGAAATCCTTGTACACTATTACATTACTTTAATACGGTGCAATTATCTACCTTTATTTATGATTTCAAATCTTAAGCCTATAACTAGATATGTTTTCAAGTCAAGTCAATTAATATTTGTTTCTATTATCTTTATTCATCAGCTTAGGCCCCCAAAAATGTGTGTTTACGGTATCCTGACCGACCTAAGTTTTTGGCCCGATCCTAAACTTTTCGGAGGATCCGGGATCGGGTGGGAAATAAAAGAAAAAAAAGCCAAGAAATCGCATCCAAGGTGGAAAAGGTTTATATAAAAAAAATGTATGCCGACCGACCGACCCTATTTTTTCCCTATGTTACCGTAAACAGACATTTTTTCTGCCTTATCGAGATGCCCCCTTTAGCGTGTGAGGATAAAACAATAAATCCTTTGGAACATTGACGAGACGGGAATAGAATGTGATCAAACCTTAACTTGAGAATATTGATAAACGTTAGCAGAAGAGGGACTTAGAACAACAGATCGAAACTTCTTGCTTCTTTCATGTGACAGTTGGTTTAGCTCAAGAAAAGTTTTATGTTGCTTATTCAGGTGGCATTCATTTAACATACAAACATTTGTCTTGGATTCATTTTTAGATGATTTTTCTTTCACACCTGTCTTCGTTTTAAAATAAACAACATAGGCTTACATACATGTATTCGTTATTTTAGCAATATATCATTCGTCTTTTATTATTCAACGAACTGGTGGATGTGATTCTTTTTATTGTTTTTCTTTTTTTTTGTGTGTGTGATTCTTTTTTTTTCTCTTTGTTTTTGGCATCACCGGAAATAACTGTTCCCATGTAATCTTTTGGACAACACAGATCAAAATAGCTTGCTTGTAGTCAGGCTATAGAACACAACTCACCCAAGACATAAACGTTTACATAAGGCTTGCTTATTGCGTAGCCACCCGCCCACACATCACCACTACCTTATTTGTTTAGACGACTATATTTGAAGTTGAATATTTGCATAGCCCCAGTCCCGACTATTCTGCGTAACAGCCTGCTCGGTGTGTCCATTGTTACACTAAGTTATGTTTTAAAACAGCTTACTCTCTGTCGATGACAAGGCAGTCGACACCCTTGGCATCAGCAGCAATGATGTTGGCCGTTCGTACATCCTCTCTGTGGACAGAAAACTATACAATACAATTATAATAAATACACCTTTACTGATTTCAACCTGAATGATTAGTTACAGTAGATCTATAACTTATAAATGCATTACATATCTTGGTCATAGTCTGAATACTCTTTGTCCACGGATTTTTAGTAAAACTAAGATTAGCTACTCAATGACTAGTCTGTTTAAAGTTCATAATTAAACATACGGCATAAGATGAAGTTTAAGTTCACACTTTTATTATCATAGTGCTCCAACTTTTGAAAATAATAATGCTAAAGGCGATAATTATGCCAGTGGCGCTACATTATGTCAACCTACAACTAAAATAATTATACTATTTCTATATAATCAGATCTCCGCCGTTCTCTTCCAAGTTTATTTACAAAGGAAGCATATTCCATAATCATTATTGGTATATTGAATAAGCCTATGAGCTTTTGGATATAATTAGAGCCCATTTTCAAGTCAGTGCATGCTTTTCACCTAAAACAAATATAATCCCGTTGCTTCTATTAGAACGGTGCCGTTCTTTTCTTCTGGAGCACATAAGGCACAATTTTCATCAGATTCCTCTTTCTATGACCAAACCTGGCTCATTTACCGAGAGTACGCTGGAGTTAATAAATCAAATATCCTTGCAGTTGCGTGATATATCCCGAAGACGCAAAACCACTCTCTTAATATTGCTTCAGAGTGATATTGCTGAAAGGTTTCCATCAGCAAAGTCAGATTATTACTTCTAGGGCTTTCAAAGCGATGGTTGCTTACCTGCAGGCATTTTAAGTCTACGAAGACAGAATAAAAAGCCCAGGGCGTTTGGCATAATAAAAATAATTATGCCATAATATATATATTCTCTGGCGGAAAGCGAACAACAAAGATACAGCTTTGCGCAAGACCGCAAAAAATGTTTCTTCCCAGACCATCACTACCACCCTTTCACTCCTCTACCTCCTGCCGTCCTCTCTCCTCCCCGACAAGCGGTTTTATTTCAGGTAATATTTGCACAATGAGCTGAAAAGAGGAGTTTTGATGAATGTGATACGGAGGACCCAGACCACAAAATACAACCCCAGATGAAAGCATCTTACAAGATATCGTCTTATTATTTCGTTGAAGAAGATGTCAATACACAAATCATCATCATCATCATCATCATCATCATCATCATCATCATCATCATCATCATCATCATCATCATCATCATCATCATCATCATCATCATCGTCATCATCATCATCATCATCGTCGTCATCATCGTCGTCATCATCATCATCATCATCATCATCATCATCATCATCATCATCATCATCATCAGTATCAGTATCAGCATCAGCATCATTTTCTTATCCAACTGTGGACAGGCCCCTCAGAAATTAATACAGAATAGACTAATTTCAACTCCTCCTACACCCTCATTCCTCCTTCCTCCCCTCTCCTCCCCCCTCTCCACCTCTCTACCACTCTGAAGCATTGGATTCCAATATTTTGGTTGGGTCCATATCTAGGCCTGTAACTCGGACTGGGCATACAAATGATTGCATGCATTATATCTGATATCTTACGCCTTATAATGCAAGACACGGAGAGATGTTTGTCTCCCGAAATTACGAGCGTAAGGTCACAAAGGTTGCAAGCAATAGCCGGCTGTAGGATTCACTGCAGTGGAAAAATCGGCCACCAAATGGAATACGAATCAGAGATTAGCAGACTGGTCTGTCAGACCAATAAAAATAGATTTCGTATAAAAGAAATTCGGAAGGGCATTATGGGATTAAGTTACAGGCAAGATGAGGGAAGCTGGTCTCCTATGGGGCCTACCCTTCACTGCCTTAGGTCACCCTGCACTTGTCTGTGTTTGGTTGCCTCGCTTTGGATGATAAAGGTGGCCACCAGCAATCGCCATCTTTGATAGTTTATATTGCAGGCAGACACAGAATGGAATACGAAACATATATACATCAACAGAAATACCATACTACAAAATCCGGATTTCAAAAAAGTCGTCAGAAGCGCATTGCAGGGGGGATTAGATAAGCTGACGAAGGTTTGATGGATATTAGTCTTTCCTGGTCAAGAGTGAGTTTGTACCGTGCTGCCTTGCTTTCCATGAGAAAGCTGGCAACAGAAATAACCCTCAAATGGTAAGCTTATTTATTGTAGTGGGAAAGAGAAACCAACTGGAATACAAAAGAGAGAGATCACAAATGGCAATCAAACCAATAACACTATGAATTTCAAATAACAGAATTCGGAAGCTCTTTCAGGGTTGGATTAGGTGAGGTGGAAGTTTCGTGCATTCTAATCCCCTTTGAATTTGGCCAAGCTGCACCATGGACTTCACACCTTTAGCTGAGAAACCCGGAATGATTGGTATTCCATGGGTGATTTGATAAACTTAACAAAATGTTGTCAATTTCAGAACATCCAGCGTAATGCATGTACTGCTCGATAACAGACAACTACCATTCAGAGTTTTTCAACTCAATAGTATGCTGGTTAAACGATCATCTGTGGTGCCCCTACGACCTCCAGGTAACGGGACAGGATAGGATAGGAAGGAAAATCAATCGTCTTACAGGGCCTCAATTGGAAAGTTTGGTATACTTCTGGCGAAAACGGGTTCACAAAAAATATATTGGCATTGTTGTTGCATTAAACAATGACAAAAGTGGACTTCCGTTGCTCAAACCAACCGCCAAAGTTTGAATTTTTCATTTCTGTTATGGCAGGGAGTGATTTCCCCTGTTTAACGGTACACCAATACCATAAACCGTGTGACCTTTGACTTTAGTTTTGATTGAACCACGCGGCTTCAACAAGAATGCGTCTTTGGTGTCTGGGTTAGGGTAGGCTCTATTGTATCAACCTAAAACGATAAATCGTACCGAGCACCTTTTTGTATGGGTTCTGCCCCTTACCGGATTTGAAAGATGTTATTTTTAGCTCAAGAAACTACGGAATTTATTGATTTTAAAAATAGCAAAACTTTCAAAAGAGTTCGGTTTTGAGAAACAAATATTTTTTGAGTGGGGGCAACGCCTATTGGGAATGTTAAAAGGATCTGTCCAGCGTGCGTGGTCAACATGGGTCCCATTAGTATAGAAAATGTGAAAATAGGCCTACAGAAAATGTTAAAATAGGCCTACAGAACAATTTGTGCACAGCGATGACTGAGACAAACAATAAGAATTGAAACAAACCTGCGATAAAAAAAAACACACAAAAATCCCCCACCACATCCATTACAAAACGTTTTGAATTACAAAACTGTCATTGTCTAGGTCTATTGTTTAAGACCCATCCGTGCATCAGTCCTTTGAAGTTGTGGTTTTCTTCCGCCCGATGGATCACAATGCGTAATAGTAAGTTATTTGGCAGAGCAACGTGGGTATACCCAGTCAAAAGGAAAGATCGATCCAAGATCAATCAATTTGTCACGACAATTACAAAATCATTAGCTCGGACCCACTGAGCTGGAAAGGTGGATGGTTTATCCGCTGCGTGTTCGCTTCAATTAAAAAGGATTTATTCCGTGTTTTATATTAATGTATTGTAACCTATTATGTTCTCTGTAAACATTGGGTGCAGCACGTAAAAGCGTTAATACGATTAGTGCACCAGGCCACACTGAATGAACCAATCTATCATGGAGTATGAGTAAACGGTGTATATGTACGAGTTGCCGATAAAAGAGGTGTAGAGTGCAAGAGCCTACATTAAACCAACGTATCACAGAGAGTACGTAAACGGTTAGATGTGCGTGCACTCAAGCCTTAAGTGCAACCACATAATAAAAGGTCATCGACATGCGGTGCGTCTCCGAGATTCCATGTTTCCATACAAGAAAAACAATCTTTGATGTCGTTTTATTACGTTTAACGTGCATCAGGCTGGTTGGAGCCTCTTTACATGAAAATCACTGATTTGTATGATCTTGGAATAATTAGTTTGCTACTAATAAAATGCTGCCTGTCTTATCTCATCAACCAATCTTCCATATATATTTTTGTTGCCGTACTTGTAATTATTTAAAACATAACACAAGTAGATTGTTTCTCCACGCCCAATGGAAAGAAGCGTTTCTAGAATAGTGTACTCCTGAATGACGTACCCTTGCAACGCTCTTTCGCCGAAGTAGTCGCCTTTGGTCAAGTATCGTATCGTCTGCTCCTCCGGACCTTTGGAACTTCTGCGTGTGACCTTCACCTGAAACCAAACAGAAACAGTGAAGAAACAATACGTACTAAATCTTGGGTACAAACTATTGCAATAGTCATCTTTATTTGAAAAAAAGAAAAAAAAGAAAAGAAAGCGAAACAAGAACAAGACAATACTAGAAGGGCAAAGCCCATAAGACTCACATGCTCCTTATGGAAATTGCAATATTCAACATGAAACTGAGTGCCCAGAAAAAAACCACAATGAAATGGTGGCATTAAAATGCAAAGTAATACCGACTTTGATCTATCTATGCTTTTGACCGTGAGATGACATTGACTTCCGGCTCCAAATACACTCATGTATTATAAACTAAAGTACAGCAAAAGTTGTCTTATGCCAAAAATAACTATGTGACCTTGGGATGACCTTGACCTTCAAGTGATTTCTCATGCATATCTGATCAAATAACCTAATGTTGTTGCACAGTATGGGTTAAACAGCCATTCCATTTTACGATGACCTATTTTTGTATATTTTTGCAAGGCCCCACATGACCTTGACTTCAAGATCAACGCAAAAATGGAAAATACTTGAAGGATCAATCTATCATCTCTAAGTACAAGTTTGGACTTTATATTTCTCATAGTTTAGAGTCAAGGTCGCTTTAAAGTGCCTATACAGGCCGACTTTGGACAGCTCCAGTGACCTTGACCTTGGAGCGAGGTTTTATATATATATGCTGCATCAAATAATCATAAGTTCAATATTAATAACTTAAAGGAAAAGTGAAATTTTGTGACAAATTGTCATTTCTCGACTAACATTTGATGACCCTGTGACCTCCGAGTTACGAGATAGGATAGGATAGCCTATGACTGCTAATTAATATTATCTAATCTTAGTACGTGTGTATCCTATCCTATCCTATCCTTTCCCATAACTCGGAGGTCGTAGGGGCACCACAGATGATCGTTCAACCAGCGTACTCCAGTACGTGTGTAAGTCACCGTATATTATCACAGACATTATTTTAAAAATTATATTATCTTTATTCAAATTAAATCAACAATTACATATTTAAATGCTGTTTCAAAACCCCCTCATATCTCTCTCTCTCTCTCTCTCTCTCTCTCTCTCTCTCTAATAGATGCTCAAAACATCAAATTCAGCTAATAGTGACGTTTAAGGTCTAAAACAATTGTTAATATCAATAGTACTATAGCACTCTTAGTGCAATGAAATAGTCCCCCCCACTCCCCACCCCACCCATTTAACTTTCAAACAGTACAAAAAAAGGTGTAGGACCTACAGGCGAAATGAAGCAGAAAAACAACTGTGAGGTTTTGAAACCTCCTTAACGGAGCAGTTACGTCTAATCCAATAAAATCAACAACCCGCAACCGGGTTTCAGCAAATTTTGGGAGGTGAATAAAAAAAAACGGAAGGAACCGTTGAAAGAAGAGAAGGAGGAAGTAGAGGAGGCTAAGAAAACGTAAAAAGAAGAAGAGGATGAAAGTTGAGGACAAAGCAAAGGAGAAGAGAAGATAACGAAGAGCGTAACATGACAACATAGGAACAGAAATCGGATGGGAAGGATTTAGGTGTTCGATTGACAATGAAAAGCACAGTTGCCTCTGAAAAGAATGAGAAGACGCAGATAGACAGACTGACATTAAAAGACACTGTAAGAGGACGACGAGGCACGAAGAAGGAGTGACGTCGATGATCAGAAGAGAGCGTAACGAGAGAATATAGTTGGAGGGAATATGAAGTTAGTGTTGAAGCAGCTAGTAATGAAGAGAACAAGATTTGACAGAAAAGAAAAGAACATAAAAACTATCACAAAAACAAGGACAAACACAGTGAGAACCCCCCCCCCCCCACACACACAGAAAGTCGAGTTAGGAAAAAGACGAAGAGATCATCTCAATGAACAGCAGAAATGCCTATATCCTGGTTGGGCGAAGCTAGTGTCGGATGATAGCTTCTAAAAGCTACAAGTCTGGAGTTATTTCTTCGCCCCGAATTACATGGTTATTGCTTTAGTCTTCGCCCCGAAGAAGTATCCACAGTATGCAGAAGAAGAAGAAGAAGAAGAAGAAGAAGAAGAAGAAGAAGAAGAAGAAGAAGAAGAAGAAGAAGAAGAAATCAAACCATAAAAAGACACAAGTTTTAATCGATGAATATCCTAAACATCCAGATAATATTATCAGCATACACACAAACACAAATATGCACGCGCACGCACATGCACAGGCTCTCTTTCTCTATTTCTCTCTCTCCCTCACACACACACACACACACACACATTAATATATTTTTTTTAAAAAAAGAGGCACGAAGGAAAGGAGTTGAAAGATGCTCATCCTAAGGCATCGCTACAGCACTGATGCCATACCGCCGTTTAATAATAATAATAATAATAATAATAATAATAATAATAATAATAATAATAATAATAATAATACCGGATGCTAATACGCGCTTTACTTCGAATGATTTCAAACTCAAAGCGCGGCGACCTATACCAACATACACGCTCACGTGCAACAAATATATTACAGACACACAACAAGGACAACAGTATACAAGGCATACACGTGGTATAAAGGCAGGGAGATCGCTATTAGGAAACTGAAAGTGAAATAGTTTTGTATTTTTTAAAGATTAATTTGACTGCATCCAATATTATTTTGAAGGGAGGGAGGAAACCGGAGTGCCCGGAGAAAACCCTCGGTGACCTCAATAGTCTCGTACCTAAGTCACTTTTTAATTTGAAAAAAAACAAGTTTAATTGATCCTTTAAATCATCCGATGAATAAACCATAATGTCTTCAGAAAATAACGATATCCTTTGAATCCCAGACCAGAAAATGCAAAACACAATATTCGTGTGAACCATGAATCACACCAGAACATATATTGTTCTTTTAAAATCATAAATCACTATGAAATAAGGACTTACAATCTTTTTAAAAAAAAAAGTGTGTCAAGCATCGCAATTGCGCAACACATCTAGAGCAGGATCACAAGGGAGATAAATATTGTACACCGCCCACTACTAAAAACAAACATTCTTAAGTGTAAGGAAGACGTGAGAACGAGCGGGGCTGGCCAATGTCTGCTACAGATTAAAGTGCATAGGGACCGTCTTTCATAACGTTATCGCTGGATCGAGCATCAGAAAACATTTTCTCTGGCAAGAACAGAAGCACGAGCACCCCTGGTACTGTGAATGTTTGGCTACGTTGTTACGGATAATGCAATTCTGCACAAATCTAGCCGAGAAGACTCATCACCATTTCACGAAAGTTGATTACATAATAATGGATAAATATTGAGACTGAGATGATTGAACATAATTTAAATTACAGGGACGAATCCCTGTCAATAAAAAACGTATTTGGGCACAAAAGAACACAATGTTGAAAATAATTGTTCCAATTCGGTGAGAGCTTGTTGTGTTTAGTTTTGATGATGATGACGAGTAACAGCCCAAGCAAGAACGCAAGCAGCTAGACACACAAACAGGACAGCAAGACAAACGCCACTTGGAGCGCGACAACGTAACCTTAACGAAACAAGCAAACAAAAAGATACAGGGGCGCACGGTCACCCAATCTACATTTACCAGCATCAATAATAATAAATGCATGGAACATTCGTACGCCAACGGCAAAGTCAGCAGTCACAACAACGGCAGCATCAAAACAAACAGCAATTTTTGAACTCCCAACTACAATAACAATAATATATTATTACAAAATTACTTCCACAACAGCATCCCAACATGCCTAAAAGACATCTCCACCTTAAAAACACAACCAAGAACGTCAGAAGAAGGACGAGAAGGAGATGGTAGAGTAAGTACAAAGGATAGCAGAAGAAGAAGGAGAAGAAGAAGAAGAAGAAGAAGAAGAAGAAGAAGAAGAAGAAGAAGAAGAAGAAGAAGAAGAAGAAGAAGAAGAAGAAGAAGAAGAAGAAGAAGAAGAAGAAGAAGAAGAAGAAGAAGAATCAATATTTTATTACCAGAAGAAAATGATTTTAGTATTAATTTGCTAATGTTACAATCAATTTATTTTAATCACTAACACAGTTTAATCATATACCCGCATTCATGCAAACAAAGAGTTAACATTAAAGGCAGACAATTAAATATTAACTTTGCAACAAGAAAACTAACCATACTTAATACAAAACTTTTAACTGGAACCATTTAATCCAATAAAGAGAGGGCCTTGAGGGACTGGGGGTGAAATATGATTGTCAATTGATGCAGCACATGCTATAATGTATGATTTTCCAAATCATTACATTATTAAGAACTAGGTTATACATCTTGTACTTGAAGCTGTTTAATGATGTGCATAAAGAAGAAGAAGAAGAAGAAGAAGAAGAAGAAGAAGAAGAAGAAGAAGAACAACAACAACAACAACAACAACAACAACAATCAAGCAAACACCAAACTGTTTCAACCTTTGTTATTTTACAGGCACAGTGCATGTCAGAAAGCACGTTCGCCTTTTCGCTGCCACCTTCACAGGCGTGCCATTCTGCGTCACAAGATATCTTCAAGACCTTGCAGCCCAACTGCGCAATCTAAGGTGAGGGAGAAAGAGCAGATCTAGCCATGTTAAGAACCCAACAACACATGAGTTATCAGACCCAACACGACCCAGAACATGCTTATGTGTGAGTTCCTGGCTACGGTCATCAGACAGCTCTGTGCATGGAGTTTAGCGCAGTATAAATCTTCCTCCTCATCCTCCTCCTCCTCCTCCTCCTCCTCCTCCTCCTCATCATCATCATCATCATCATCATCATCACCATCATCTATGCATTAATAGGAAAATAAGATTGCTTTTAGATTATTGCCAACATTTTAGCTACTCATGCTGAAGGCCTGGGCTTTGAATGGAGCGCTTTAATTAATATTGTACGTGCGCATAATATAAATCTGAGAACATGCTTATGTGCTGGCTCTACCTGAGATTGTCCCTAGACGAATGTGGTTTAGGGTAAGATATGTACTTTGTTCCTAAATACAGCAATCAAGCAGCAACATGTATTAGTATAGAAAAACGGATTGGTCTTCATAACAGTCAGGATCGAGACTGGGATGAAACAGCTGCAAAATAAAATCGAAACAAGACGCCTATGTTCTACAAGCTAGTGAACGATGGATCTCTAAGGACAATTCATCCCTGACAGTATTTTGGGATGGGGTTTCCCATCTTCCCGTCTTCAATTCCCCGTTACTCTCTTTTCCCAGGTTACAATTAATACAATCGGGTACGCTGCTGACTGGGAATATTGCTATGCGTTTTCTCTTTGTCGAGCTCGCAGTATGTCCTACATTATTGAGAGAATCGACGTCTTATTTTGAAAGCACTTTATGATTCCGCTTACCAGTGACCTATATTCATCAAGACTTTGCTTGATTGTTCCAAACACAGGAGAATTGTGCCCCTGTCCTAAGTACTCTGCTGTCACGCAATCCATACTAGCGCGAAAACCGTTGACATTTCTGCCTCTAGAAACACACACACACACGCACATACCCTCACACACACACACCATCACACACACATACCCACACATAGAAACGTGCGTGCACACACACATACATATTGCTTGCTCTATGCGGTACCTTCCGGCCATAATGTTGGGGATGCCACAATCTGGAAGCCATCATTAGGCACGTGGCGCCTATCTTGACCTAATCAACACCCTATTACTGTCCATGCCCACTGTCTGCAAGAGCCTTTGGTAATTACTAGCTGCACACTGCTACAGAATAAAAGTTCATTTGTACTTTTCCCACCTTCGGTTCTGTGGTTGTATAATAGGGGTTATGTGTGTCTTCTTGTGTGCGACTTCTTCTTCGTCGTCTTCTTTTTCATCATTATCCGCCTCTTTTTTCTTCAATGCCACCAGCTTAGGGCCTAATCACGCTCTTGCTCTATACAGCTAATCCACCCGATACACATTGGTCGAACGCTACCAGAAGCATACGTTATTAGTCGCCTCAACAGGCGATAAAGCATGCTACCATGCTTCAGAGCACTGCTTTCTATACGCTTCAAGCTCTATAGTCACGGAAAAAGCGCAATTTCACTGCAGTGAACTCATGAAAATAGAAAAATGTAAGTTTCGTCTCCTCTAGGGGACGAATTAGGTCAAACTGTATTAGTTTCTAGGTCAACTGTCTTTTACGAACCATTTGACAATGTTTTTGAACCGTTTGTTGACACCGGATAGTGTCCTCACTTGGTTTCATGCAATTTAAGAATCCCACAAGGCAATTGGGTTTTTGAGACGGAAAGAGCGGAATGTTGTAGAGCAACATTCTGTATATATTTACAGTGAAATTGCGCTTTTTCCGTCACTATAGCGCTTGAAGCGTGTAGGAAGCAGTGCTATGAAGCATGAGAGCATGCTTTATCGCCTGTTGAGGCGACTAGTAAAACATGCTACTGGCAGCCTTCGACCAATGTGTACCGGGTGGCTAATCACTGCTAGTTGCCCGCTATATTCTATATTAGCTGTTCGTCTTCCTCTTTCTCCTCTTCCGCTTATTTACATTTTACTCATCCTACCTATAACCCTTCTCTTCACTCTCATTATCTTTCTCCCCCTCCCCCTCCCCCTGTTCAAGGCCTAATCACCACGCTTTTGCTTTACACAACTCGTCGTTTGTTTTCTGCCATACTTAGGCGAGATAAGGTTAGCAAAACTGCAAGCGTCCGACAGATAAATGGCTTTGCTGTGGAAAACGCCCTCCACACTACGAATAACGACTCGCCAGGCCGAGAACGGTGCTCCCATGTTCTTATCACCCATCGTGTATGCTTACATCATAGTTCGTCAAAGGGGGAGGGGATGGACGAGAGAGAGGCAGACAGAGAGAGACAAAGACAGAGAAAGACAGACAGAGAGAAAGAGACATTAGAGAGAGAGAGAGAGAGAGAGAGAGAGACAGGGAGGAAGAAGACAGAGATAGACATAGACAGTGAGATTCATATTTTATTATAGAGAGGAGTGTTTGGTGGAATTAAATGAAGATTTGTTTTATGGAAACAAAAAAGAAAAGTAAGACGGGAGGGATAGGGGGGGGGGAAGGGGGAGCACAGCATGGCTCTTTTGTGATAACCTCGTGGCGAAGTGGATTAGTCGCCAATTTCCTATGCCAAAGGTCGCGGGTTCGATTCCCGCAAAGGGCGAACTTTTGTGACTTAGGGACGAAACTATTCAGGCTACCGAGGGTTTTTCCTGATACTCTGGTTTCCTCCAATGGTATTAGATGCAGTCAATCTAACAATTCGAAAATTACACATTTGATTTCATTTCCGTCTTCTAATAGCGATCTCCCTGCCTATACACCACATGTTTGAGTGATAGATGTGCTTGTTGTGTGTATGAGCGTGTGGGTGAAACATTGAGCGTGTATGTTGATAGAGATCGCCGCGCTTTGGGCCTGGTCGGTGATTTGGGGAAAAGCGCGTATTTAGTATCCATTATTATTGTTATTATTATTATTATTCTTATTATTATTATTATTATTATTATTATTATTATTATTATTATTATTATTATTATTATTACTATCATCATCATCATCATCATCATCATCATCATCATCATGCACTTTAGTCTTTAGGAGGCTCGGTCCTGATTGGGTTCGGAAGAGTCCGCTGGACCTAAAGCAAAAATCGTGTAATGTAATGTTCTTTAGGATGTTTTTACTTCTTTTGGTTTTGCAGTATTTAGAGTGGGGATTTTATTTTCCTCAGAGACAGATGTGTATGTAGAATAAATATGCAGCTCTCACCGCCACAGTGTTCAGGCAACATTCCTACTCCCATTCCTGTATCCCCTGTGTCCCCGCAATGTGAGCAAGCATTACCACAACACGGCACCAGGAAGAAAAATAGAAATACACATTTCCTTTATTTGTTTTCATGGAACATGCTGTTATTATGGTATCTATTGATATTTTGTGTTCCCTTATCCATCTGCCGTGAAAACAGTACTGTAAATGAACCGGCTGTAAATCCAAATAAAGGAGAAAAAAACCAGGTGTCATAGCAGACGCACACAAAAAAGAAACAAAGAAAAAAAGGAAAAAAAGGAAAATAAAGGAAAGGGTCAAAAAGAAAAAGACAAAATGGGATAACAAAAAAGAAAACAAAGAAAAAGACAGAAAAAAAATAAAAGGAAACAAACAAAAAGAAAAAACACATAAAAGAAAGAAAAAAAACAAACAAAAAGAAATTTAAAAAAAGAAAAAAGGATAGAAAGAAAAGAACAGAAAGAAAGAAAGATAAGAAAAGAAAGAAAGAAAAGAAAAAAGAAAGAGACCAGAAAGAAACAAAGAAAGGAAGAACAAAGAAAGAAAGAAAGAAACAAAGAAAAAAAAAAGAAACTAAGAAATAGATAAATAAAAAATCCCACCAGAAAACAATACAATTTTGTACACTTTCATTGTTGCCCATAGAGCTGCATGCCAGAAGTTAGATTTAAGAAATCAATGTATTACAACAGTAGCCGACAATGCTGTGTTTCTTACTTACGCATGTAATAAAATGGAAAACTAAACAAGACAATAATGATTTGCTTTTCAATCATCAACGTAGTGATGCCAAATCAAACTAAACTACGGAATATTGTGAGTCTAATCCCCGGCGCTCAAAAATGTAAACATAAAGCACTAGACAGCAATGATTTGCTCTGCCTTCTTAATCATGTCTGCGTTTATCGAATTATTATAAAATGTGTGTTTTGCTTTTCAAACTGCATTATTATTCTCGCCCACTCTTATAAGCTTGTTTTTGCATTAATTTTGTGCATCTAGTTGTTGCTGGTTCATTTCACTCTCTGTCTGTGAGTCTCTGCCTCTCCCGGTCTGTCTCCCTCTGTATGTCTGTCTCTCTCTCCCTCTCTTATCTGCGGGCGCCAAGAACGCGTTTAACAAACAATATAGAAAATAAGGAATAAAACAGCTAGGGTAATACCGCATTTAAATGTAATTAAGGCACGCACCTTTCCTTTGGCGATGATGTAGAACGTATCTCCCCTCGCTCCCTGTCTGATAATATACTCCCCGTTGTTGTAATGAGCCTGAAAGTAATATATTAACAACCAATTATTTATAATTCATGACATCATGAGGTTGCACTAAATACGACGTCTTTTTTTAAATACTGGCTACAATTTACGATAAATTTATGAAAATAAGACGTCATCTTTTATTATAGAAGCCCTAAGATGTCTTACCAATCATTTATAAGTCATAAACCTATCAGAAATCAATTTAAAAAATTACATTGATCCGTCATTACGGAAAAATTACAGTCACTAGCAAGCAGTTTATTTTTTCAATCACAAAATTCGAGAGAGGCAATGCATATCATTTTTCCGTCAAATATTTATTTTCCCAGGTTTAAAACAATGATCACAACCATTTACCCATCTCGAAAAAGCACATTCACCCCTTAGAAGATGTTTCAATAAAACAACTTGGAACGATAAATCTCTAGCAATCGTAATATTCACAGGAAACAGTCAGCAATCATTCAGTCAGTTACTGATAAATCAATCAAATATGTAAACTGTTGCACTAATGAGATTATATAACATCAATCTGATTAACATTAATGTTTTAATGTCGATACGTTTTACACTGATTACGCTATCCCAGAAGAGAACAGAATGGTTTTAGAAAACCGCATGCCACAAGAAACATTTTTTTAAAAGGTTATACAACTTACAAGTGAAGAAACATGCATTAAACAGTTACACAATTAATCACTTGCTTTTGTCGCCTTTGTTTTCTTTAGAATCCAAGATCAATAATCGATAATAGGCGAAAACAAAACTGGATTAAATTATAAGTTTATTATTTAGGTCCTTCATTCTTCATTATTTTGTATGTGTACTTCTGTAAGATTTAGGTTTATTTGCACATTTAAATACTATGTTGTCTAATAGCAATATCATAATACGAAAGGACGTACAATATTAAAGAATACATCGACTCGCATTGATGCACGCAGGTTATATAAACCAATAAAAGCTGTGATTGGAAATTCTCTCCCCTTTCCCTCCTCCACCCCCTATCTCTCTCACTCTCTCCCCTTCATTTGTCTCCTCTCTCTCTCTCTCCCTCTCTCTCTCTCTCTCTCTCCTTTGCAATCTTTTGGCAACTCTAAGCACCAGGCAATCTGAAAACCCACAATTGTGTGCAAAGCACAATAAATAACGTTTTCTTAAAATATTAAAATAGTTCTTCCTCACCTCTTCTAAAACATCGGCAATTTTGCTGAGTGTTTCTTCTGGAAGCCCCTGGAATGTTGGCACACTGTAACAAACACAACATCAGAACTTCGATTGAACAAATCAGGGCAAAAAAATACAAATGTTTGTAACACTATGCTTTTAAAAAAGAAAATAGATGTGGGGGCATGCTAGCATTTTTATGAATCAAAACAAGAACCCGATCAAAATCATGTAGGCGATGGGGCTGTAATTTGCTGTTGATGTTTGATTGAGAATCTCTCCTCATACTGCGAGGATGAATGCAGTCGAGAAGAGCATGCGTGTGCTGGGCGAAATGGGCGTTGTGAGCGTGTTCTAATGGGTAAATGCAGCTTTGTTATTGTCTATATGTCTGAGGTCTGTCCGTTTCTTGCTTCTTTTGTGAATACAGAATCCAAATAGTTATATTCCATTCATATTTTGCATCTCGCGTCATCTCCTAAGCAAATTTCTCGCTATAAAACAGGATTCAGCGAGTTTGCGTAAGAAATCTAATAAGTCCCCTGCTTTGGACTTTCCTCTGATAATTATCAGTTACCCAACCCGAAGAGCCCCGGACATAAACCGTTCTTTACGCAAATTACTGGGAAACTACAATAATCAGCAAACGATCAGCATGATAATTATATTCTCCATTTTCTGTTCTCTATAAACGACACAATTTACATTTACCATAAAAATCGATTCTCGCAACACTGATAATGACTTAACCAAAGTGAAATTACCGAGTGCGTAATAGCATTGGAAAAGAAAAGAATTCTATATCTATAACCATGAAAAATGATATGATGGACGGCTTCCGATTAATCAATTCCTAATACTTAGTCATTAAATTAATTTCATTTTTTTAGTGTGATAACCAGTTGTAATAATATTATCGGATCACACCGGATGTGAGGGATGGCTATTAAGCTTATTCAATTAGGACTGCAATAAATCATGATTAATATGATTTTGATTGGGGTAAACAACATTCATATTACTGCCAATGTTTCTCAGTTGTTGAGCGCTTGTTGCTAATAGTGCTTACAATCTATGTGTATTTACAAGTCTTTGGTCAAGTCCTCGCGCTTAAACGTAGACAAACCGCCCACACACTAATTTTTTTTCTCCCTTTCTTCTTCCTGCTATCTCTTCACTCACTTCTTCTTCCATCTCGTACTTACACTCTCACTCATTCAATCCAGAATCAACCGGTGTCTTAATGGGAAAAGCCCCCACCTGTTATTGTATATTTCATATAAAGCGAACCCACAACAACTACATTTTTTCTGTTTCGAATCAACGTGTTTCATTTCGATTATAGGTTGTTTTCCCAAACTTCTTCGTTCTCTAATTGCATTCGCCTCTCAAATGTTTAAAAAAAAAAGAGAGAGAAATTTACAAAGAGGCGCGACAGATTAGAGAAATTAACCACAACAATAACAATACACCGAATGTTATAGAAGCTTATTTACGCGCCTTGTTCCTAACTCTCAACGGACACCGATCTACCTGTAAACCCACATACATGTTCAAAACGTTAAAACTTTCCACACATATCACAGATGTGAATCGATGTTAAATTAAATAAATTAATAAAAACTTTCCGAGAATTAAAAAAAACAACTCAAAACAAAACAAACAAAATCATCAAGAGGAAACACTCGATCTAAGTCGTTCTGATGTTTCACAAACAACCTAAGCAAACGTGCATCATACTCCATTCTTTTAACGTCGAAATAGATTTTAGCGTATGCGCCATGGAAGCGTTTGCTGTAAAGGTGATTTACAGCATGCGCGGGATGTTTACGACTGCATGTGTTGGGATGTGTGTGTGCGTGCGCGTGCGCCCGCTCGTGTGCGTGTGTTTGTGTGAATTTCAATGTTCGACTCTGCACACAGCTAACAAAAGAAAGAAAAGAAAAGAAAGAGAGAAAGAAAGAAAGAAAGAAAGAAAGAAAGAAAGAAAGAAAGAAAGAAAGAAAAACAAACAAAGAAAAACAAACAAAGTGTAAAATAAAACCCTGTAGTCTGTATTAATTATTATTCACCAACCCTATGAGGGCTAACAATTGCAGCGGTTAGAGCATTTCACGCTTGTTTCAACAAGATATATAGGCAACGATCAAGCCAGTTATTATTTCAAAGGATGAAAACCGACCGACTCAGCTGTCGCTTTGGGCAGTCGACTGCACGATCTCCTTAGAACAAAGAAAGGTAACGCAGGACAGAAGTACAGGAAAGGTGATTGGCGCCGCAACATTGGCCTTTTGAAACGAAAGATCAGTAGGCCTAACCTATTCTCTTTCCCCAACGACAGAAACGTCTTCATAGGAATCCATTATCTTAAAAAAAAAAAACTCATATAAACGAGCTATTACTAGCTGTGAGTGGGTATTTGGATCTGTTTAGAACCGGGGAAAGTAAAGCAGCGAGGGAGAGGACATAGACACTGCCCTCATTAAGCTGGCCTAGAGAAAACGGAGGTCCAAATGCTTCCTTCCCCCAACGACCAAAAGTTTACGGGACCCCTTTACCTTTATTTTTTTTAATAAACAGGAGCTTGTCTAAAATCACCGATGGGAACAATGAAATAACTAAATAAATTACAAAAGGTTTTTATTAGCTTTTAAAATAATATTTATTTATTTATTTATTTATTTATTTATTTATTTTTGTTTGTATTTCTACTCTCTCCAACACTCTTCAACATCTTCCTAGAGCGCATCATGTCAGATGCCCTTGCTGATCACGAAGGCACAGTCAGCATAAAGGGTAGAGCAATCTCCAACCTTCGTTTTGCAAATGACATTGATGGGTTGGCTGGAGAGGAACAAGAACTTGAACCTGCTGGTACAGAGGATTGACACCACCTCCAGAGCCTATGGAATGCAAAAAGGAGAAGACCGAAATTATGACCAAGAACACCAATGGTTTCAACACGGATAACAAGGTCCAAGGCTAATCCCTCAAAACAGTGCATAGCTTCAAATATTTAGGAGCCATTGCATCAGACAATGGGTCCCGACAGGAAATCCTCTCCAGGATCGCACAAACAACTGCTGCCCTGCAAGGTTGAAGCTAATTTGGAAAGACAGGACCATCAGTCTACGTTCCAAGGTAAGACTGCTGCGCTCCCTTGTCATCTCCATCTTCCTATACGCTTGCGAAACATGGACCCTCACAGCAGTTCTACAACGAAGACTACAAAGCATGAAGATGATGTGCTAGAGAAGACCTTGGGGCATTTCCTATACCCAGCACATCACCAACGACGATGTCCGACAGACCATCACACAAGCCATTGGACCACACGATAACATGCTCACGTTGGTGAAGAAACGGAAATTCCGATGGTATGGCCACGTCACCAGATCATCAGACCTTGCAAAGACTATCCTGCAAGGCTTAGTGCAAGGAGGTAGAAGAAGAGGGAGACCGAAAAAGATGTGGGAGGACAACACTCGAGAATGGACTGTTTGACACTGAGCGAAGCCATCAGGGTTGCTGAGGACAGAGAAAGATGGAGTACGCTGGTTAAACGATCATCTGTGGTGCTCCTACGATTTCCGAGTTACGGAATAAGATAGGATATATATTGCTTCACCCATTTTCGCCTAAAATGCAATAAATACAATAAAACTGAAATATGGATGCAGCAGTGCAGGTTACTTAGTTATGTGTAGATAACCGATCTCACACGTCACTTAGAGAGAGAGAGAGAGAGAGAGAGAGAGAGAGAGAGAGAGAGAGAGAGAGAGAGAGAGAGAGAGAGAGAGAGAGAGAGAGAGAGATGACGGTAGGCAAAAACGAGCTTTTTTTTTTAAAAAAAAAGGTATATTGGTAGACATATCTCGGGTATCGCATCATATAACTTATGTTTTAAAGCACTACATCATCTAGCGGACAGAGAAATATGAAGAAGAAGAAGAAGAAGAAGAAGAAGAAGAAGAAGAAGAAGAAGAAGAAGAAGAAGAAGAAGAAGAAGAAGAAGAAGAAGAAGAACAAGAAGAAGAACAAGAAGAACAAGAAGAACAAGAACAAGAACAAGAACAAGAAGAAGAACAAGAAGACCTAATGTTGACGGAAACGACAATAGTTCTACAATTTGAATGTTTAAACACTGCTACCAAATCGGTCATATATTTTCGAAACTTTCTTTCAGGATTACGTGTACAGCTTCTTATTGGGTACCTGTTACACGCCATGCAAGCAGAACTAATATTCCAAATATCAAAACGCGAAGAAACTCGAATGCATAAACCGAGAAAATATTTTAACGGTAGGGCAGAACCAAATGAAAGTCTAAACTCTGAACATTAAATAATTGATGATAATAATACTAAGGTAAGGTAAGGTAAAGGTAGTTCCATAGCCTTGTGGCCGTAGGGGAGCGTGATGTTGGAGATCACACTTATCTTGGGCCAGCGTAATGAAGGTGATGCCCATCTCTCTCCCTCGCTGCTTTACATTCCCCACCCTTAAGAGAGTAGGTACTCAGTCACAGTTGAGTCAACTGGGGGCGTTGTTATTTGTCGCTTCACGTTTTGCGGCCACCCATCCAAGTGCTAACCGCACTGGACGGTGCTTAACTTGCGACACTGTAGCGAGTGCTCCAACCACTGCGCTATCCGACACCCCTACAGCTTGTAAAAGTAGTAGTCCCTCAGTGTATTGGTATTCAATGGCTTTGTATCAAAATGTAGTAGTAGTAGTAGTAGTAGTAGTAGTAGTAGTAGTAGTAGTAGTAGTAGTAGTAGTAGTAGTAGTAGTAGTAGTATATTATTTGTAATTTGAAGCTTGCTTCGCTGTAAGCCACTAATATAGATTAATAATCCACTGGAATAGGTAAGCAGCTGAGTATTTACAACGGAAATGCTTCCTTTGCATGTAATCATAAAATGAAGAAATCTTACCCGGACTGTGCCTAAATTCGCTGCCGTTACCTGTGATTTTTCCATCTAAATTATACTGATATGAATACAGAGTCGCAAATAGCTTTTTCTATACTTTACCTTTACTTCTAAGAAAGCGATAGAATCAAGGGCCATTCCACTAAATGGACACTTAGCTTAACTCGCAGTTTATTAGCACCTAACGGCTCTTACACATCAACCCAGACCGCCAACTAGGTTTCTAGTATCAACATGTTAACCCCCCTGTACCCTTGCGATTGCTTTTCATCCCTACCGCAGCGTCTTTTTTTTTCCTTCCGATTTGCTGCATCGAGGGATGTAAACAGTTTAACTTCTCGGCATCTTTGCTGACGGAGTGATACACTACCGACAGGATTACTGGGCATGCATGTGAAACAGTGATAATGGAGAAGAAGAAGAAGAAGAAGAAGAAGAAGAAGAAGAAGAAGAAGAAGAAGAAGAGGAGGAGGAGAATGAGGAGGTGAGGGGAGAGAGAAAGAAAGAGAGAGAGAGAGAGAGAGAGAGAGAGAGAGAGAATGGTATCGGAATTAATATTGTCTCTTTCTATTGCCCCATCGTCTCCTGGCTATATTTTCATCACCTGATGCAGGGTTGTTGAATGAAAAAGGTGTTACCTGTAAGTCAAGATGTAATTAAACTATTATCCCAATCGTGTTATGCCTTCAAGTGTTATTTACCTCTCCATCCAATTGTAAGTATCATCCAATCACTGTATCCCCATCAAGTCATCTCCTCATTTTTCGCCAGTATCCAATGTTTGTTTATCCCACTGGCATCAACATTTCATTGCATCCCAATAAATCCTGCAATTCATTGTTTCTCTATGTTGAAGCGATTCAACTCCAAATAGAATTCCACACCTGTTTTCCCAGGTTACCATTCCCTCCATCCAACTCCAACCCATTAACCACCCAAAAAGCACGCCATGTTTTTGTTATTTTCAGAATCCATTATCCACGTCTTGTTATTTACCTCTATTGTGACTTCAAACTTTTACCATTCCTTCTAGACCTTCCCCAATAGCCTTGCAATTCAGTATGTTCCTGTGGAACTCTTAAGCTGATTTATAAAAGGTTCCAAGAATTCCGGTCATTTCTATATTTTAAAAGGCTCAGGTGAACAGTTGTTTTATACGTCGAGAATTTTTTTTAAAAATCCTGCAACCCTTCACCATCCACAATCACTGTCGTTATCTTCTACACTTCCACCCCGACACCATCCACAGTCAATCCTAACCACCACCACCACCACCACAAACAAAATCTAGGTAACGAGACTGCTTCAAACATTTTAGTTACACTAATTATATTATTGGGAGCTCTACCCGCAGAATTGCTTCAAGCAGGAAGAGAAGCGGTGATTGAAGCCCTCACCATTAACCCCCCGTGGGGGTTCCGGGGTTTTCAGTATAAATAGTATGCCCACTTTCTGGAACTTTAGTGCTTTAAATTAACACTGTCGCTGTCTTTCTCCATTGTTCTTTCTCATTCCTATTCTGTTATATGAATCTACTATACTATCTTCTTCTTCACTAGACCAGTCACCTATCTTTTTTCTTCAAAACTCTTCCGGGACAAAACACTTGTTTGTGAGATCTGTTGTATCAGCTTGGGAATATTGGACACTTTCTGCCAAATGGTCACTAGGGCTTCCTATGATATTATTATTTAGCAATGTAGGCATTTTATATGTATGACTGTGTTTTGTTGATATTTTATAATGATGTTTGTATTCTATTTTGTTTTTATAAACTGGGGCTCGATAAATTAGAATATGGCCCCAGCGTCCTCATGCGTGGGATGCCTTTATTGAACAGTGACCGGCTGGTGGAGTGCCTTCAGTGTTATCACTGGGGTTGTTTCAACAGATCTTTTATGCGGATCAGGGTGAGTCCACTTTCAGCCAAGTTGTGGTCTTAATTTTGTGGTCCTGATTCGGTTCTTTACAGTCCTCTGGACCCTGTAAGCAATGAACAACTAACTAATTCTTTAGGACAGCAATTTTCATTATTTAGTGGATTTGCAGGTTCTTGTCGTATTACTGTGAAGTTATGTGGTAGTGATAAAGAAAATTGCAAACTATAGATAAATAATTCCTTATTTAGCAACAGTACCTATATCATGATTTATTTACGTAAACCATATATTGTTTAGGTAAATAATAAGTTATTTACGGAATGTTTTTTAAGAGAAATCTTACAATGTTTGTAAACAAATGATTATTTAGGAAATATGCTTGTATACAAAGATTTTTTTAAAGCTGAAAGTGGTAATAAAAACACCAAAAAATATCGCAAATAAATATTTTACAAAGAGAATTCCATAACCACAACGCCTTTCTGACAGGTTTAAATCTTCTGTGTATCTGATTACCTGGGGAGACCTGTCTGAAGATCGCCCACACAGCTGTTGTACTAATAGGTGTAACACACACACACATACGCATACACACACAAACACACGCAAATGAAACCATGTCGTTGTATTACTTGGATTCTGAACCTTTTTTCAGTAAGGGTGGAGGGGCGGGAAAGAGAGTAGGGATGTGGGTGGACCGAAGGTTTATTTTTATTAGAGAACTGCTCATATATTCTATAAAGTTGCTGTACTAAAATTATAGTGGAACGTCCACATAAGATGTTTGAAACAGTGTCGCTTTCGTTACCCGGATTTAGATTTGTTTTTTTAAAATGTACTTTATTTCTTTTCCATTTTCGGAATGGAAATAATTATGTGCAGAGAAGACCAAAATGATGACCAACAACACCAATGGCATCAACATGGGCATCAAAGTCCAAGGCCAATCCCTCAACACTGTGCATAGCTTCAAATATTTAGGAGCCATTGTATCACACAATGGGTCCCGACAGGAAGTCCTCTCCAAAATCGCACAAACAACTGCTGCCCTGGCGAGGTTAAAGCCAATTTGGAAAGACAGGACCATTAGCCTACATTCCAAGGTAAGACTGCTGTTCTCCCTTGTCATATCCATCTTCCTATACGCTTGCGATGTCCATAAACAATGAATTGTTTACGTAAATAATGAATTATTTAGTAACATCTAAATAATATATTTTTTTAGCAAATTCAGTTAAATAATGCATTATATAGGTAAACAAATCATTACTTAGAAACATTTCTAAATAATAGATTATTTAACAAAATCTGCTAAGTAATGCATTATATAGATAAATAATTTCTTATTTAGTAACAGTGCCTTATATCATGATGTATTTACGTGAACCATACGAGCTATATTGTTTAAATAAATAATAAGTTATTTACGGAGAAATATATATTATTTACAGAAATCTTACATTGTTTGTAAACAAATGACTACTTAGAAAATATGCTTCTAAATGAAGATTATTTAGCTGAAAGTGGTGAAAATAAATATTTTACAAAGGGAATTCCATACGTGGTGACATGCGGTCAGTTTCTTCCCGAAACAGCAACAGTTGCAGGAAAGCATCAGCGCAATCTATCGTTCTTATCCAACAGACAACGGCTTAGCAGGTGGGAAAAGCCTTTCAGTCAAGAATTGTGTGGGATGTCGTTTTGAGAAATAACAGCTTGCTGCTGGTCTGAGAGAGGGAGGTGGAGAGGGAGGGAGAGAGAGAGAGTGTGAGAGAGAGGGAGAGAGGGAGAGGGAGAGGGAGAGAGAGAGAGAGAGAGAGAGAGAGAGAGAGAGAGAGAGAGAGAGAGAGAGAGCGAGAGCGAGAGGACAGGTGTACGTT
>CM072512.1:54565970-54625970 GCA_036898135.1 Oncomelania hupensis | reverse complement strand
GTTCTTAACACGGTTTGAGAATAAACCGTTGGAGCGGCCGAGTTGCCAAAGATGCAGTCTAATCCCACTCTTCCTATTTATAATACAAATGACTGCGTTATCTACCGCTGAGCGATCGAGGACTCACTTTCTATTTGCTATCGCGGATCCATTCTATTTGGTTAATGCCCCTGTAGTGACCATACAACTTTAAAGTACAAAAGTGTATTTCGAGTAATCGTAAGACAACTTCATTCACACAAATTAATTTATAAACTTTTAAAATCTGTTATTCTGAGGCCTTGTTCAAGCCCCCAAAAGCTCAAATTAAAGTTAGTAGACTATAAGTGGCAAACTACTTTTATTTATTTTGTTTAGCGATAGCTGGACTTTAAATGCATAACATTACAACACTCTTTCGAGTTTACTTTTTAGGAAAGAATTAGTTCGAAGACTTCTGCAGCTGTTTGTGGGTGCAGTTATTTTCGACTCCATCCATACAAAATCTCGATCCAAGACATCGTCCTCTCGACATGTTAAAATGTTGCTGAGTGAAAGGAGCGATTGTTGGACTACGTTAAGCTTTTGGACAAATTCTAGAACAGCAAAAGAACTTCTAGAATTCCTTTTTACCTCGAGCGTCCTATAGAATGTTTCAAAAATAATTCCACAGAATTTACATAGTATAATAATGCCCGCACACTGACAGCCATATTAAATATTTTAATGAGCATCGGAAACAGAAGAGTGCAGTCGTGTTTGTTTGCCGTAGCTATTGATCTCTCAAACAAGACATGTACATTATTTTTTCGATTGAGGGAGATGGGTCGGGGGTCGGGGGTAGAGGGTGGATTATTCTGATGAACTGCAATGCGTGTTTCAGAACTCCCCTTTCTTCATTTTTCACCTTCTTTGTTTTAAAAGTTTCAAGGTATTAGACTGCAAGGATTTGAAAGGTTAATGTATGCCGTTGTTCTTCTCCTGTTGTTTGTGGGTGTTTAGTGTTAAAAGAGTTTCAAAAGCCAAACTATGAAGCAGATTTATCTTGAATAATTAGTCTACGACGAAGAAGTCTTGAAGGAATTTTCCTTAGAAATCACCATAAAAATCGTGATGTGAACGTTTGACACCTAGAATAAAATTCAGTAGAAAGCCACTAAGATTTAAATAATCTCAGTAACAGTCCTTTAGGATCAATTGTACAATATTGCGTCCTAATGAGTAGCAGAATTCATATCTTTTTATATCTCATTATATCTCATTGAAAGACGTCACTGTAGCATCATTCAGAAAAATCATGGCAGTGTTTACTATACAGTGTGTGCGTACTTGAGTGTATGAATGCAACTCTGAGAGAGAGAGAGAGAGAGAGAGAGAGAGAGAGAGAGAGAGAGAGAGAAAGAAAAAAAAAAGAGAGAGAGAGAGGCTTTCTTACCTTCTCAAGAAGTCCATATGCTCTGTGTGTCGTAACAACCCTGTTCTCATCATGATACTCTGGAAACATGGTCGGTCGATGGCCCATAAGCGACAGTTGGTTAGGGCTGAAACGTCAAAGCATCATTAACAAAGGCCAAGGTGAGTTTCAAGTAGCCGAATGGCGTAAAATAGTAACAACTTGTAAAACTGAGTTTTTGATGATGAGGAGGATGACGAAGATGATGATGATGATGGTGGTGATGATGATGATGATGATGATGATGATGATGATGATATTGCTGCTGCTGCTGTTGCTACTGCTACTACTACTACTACTACTACTACTACTACTACTACTACTACTACTACTACTACTACTACTACTGCTATTATTATTATTATTATTATTATTATTATTATTATTATTATTATTATTATTATTATTATTATTATAAAAATAATAATGATGATGATAATAATAAAAGACATAATAATAATAATAATAATAATAATAATAATAATAATAATAATAATAATAATAATAATAATAATAATAATGATAATAATAATAATAATAGTAAATATTTATCATATGTTTTAGAGTAAAGCAATAAGTTAATTAAGAAGAAACATTTCTGGGATTTATTCTAGTATAGGACGACAATGTTAGTAGTTCGAAAATAAATAGATTTTGGGTGTGGAAGGAGGTCAGAAGGAAATAGGACACAAATGAGAAAGTCTGAGAAAGTCAGAGAAAGCGAAAGAGGGACAGACAGACAGACAGACAAAGAGAGAAACAGAGAGAGAAGGAGGTGAGGGGAGGATGGGGGGGGAGAAAACTGGAGACAGGAAAAGGAACTGACAGTACAGTTTTCTGTAAAAAAAATATCTTGAATGCATTACTCAGTAAAAATACACAACATTTGCAGTGAGCACAGAACAAGATTGCCCACAACAGAAACAACCTCCACTTTCAAGCGTAAAGCGCAATTTAATTAGGTCGCTCTAAAGACAATTTTCACCTCGTGTTCAATGACAATGAACTGGGATCGCTTATGTTACACACAGTGATAATCCCCACTACCTTAAATTAAAAGACCATTAATTGATTGTTTTCCGTAAAAGTCGATTAAGTATAGCCTAGTATTAACGGGACAATCGGGAAATAGATCTAAGAGACAATCTGTGGAGACAGATAATTTAATTATGTGTCTATTTTATTTTTATTTTTTTTAAATATTTTTTTCCCCTTTCTTTTGTTATTTCTATGCATATCTGTTTGCCTGGCCAAATATATCGTTGTAATATATCTGTAATTGTAAAGTGAAGAAGAAGAAGAAGAAGAAGAAGAAGAAGAAGAAGAAGAAGAAGAAGAAGAAGAAGAAGAAGAAGAAGAAGAGCACACTCACCATCAACTTTAGAAGGCTAAACCCAACTAACCACCAGAATCACCAAAAGTTAGTTCACTTAGGTATTGCTATTTTTAATGTAAATCAATATTGCTCCAGATGAAAAGGAGTAGAATATCTCTCAGCAAGGTGTAGAGTTAACACTTCGAGAAATGGGTGTGATAACGAATGGGTTTAACTGCTAAGACTGCATTATTTTAAGGGCCCCTTTGCTATTTCCAAGACTCACAAAGTGCAAAAGGCTTATCTTACAATTCATTTTGTATCACTGTTATTAGCGACCCGTTGTAATGATAGCCCCTGACATGACACCCAGATGAATTCCAATACATAGAACTTGTATTTCTTCTAGAACTAGAAACAAAGGGCTTGAAATTGTGTTGTTGCTTTTTGTTCTGTGTCCACCACTATTATAACGTCATCCTCGGCCATTGCATTTCTAAAATCTATAATTTCAATGTTTCAATTTTTCCACAATTCTATGTTTCTATTGTTCTACAAGATCTATGTTCAATGCAGTTTTGTTCTAAAGATAAAAAAGATCTATGATCCAACACGTGCATTATTATTTTCCGTGTCTTCTTCTTGTGTATTCTACAATACGCCCCTCTTACCAATACAAAAGAATAAAATTAATAAAAATTAATAAAATTATTATTATTATTATTATTATTATTATTATTATTATTATTATTATTATTATTATTATTATTATTATTATTATTATTAGATCTATTATTATTATTATTAACAATAATAATAATCATCATTATCATCATCATCATAATCATAATCATAATTAAAAGAAAGAAAGAAATGGAAAGAAAAAATCAGCGGACATCTTCTCACTCATCTTATTTTAGTTATTTCCAGCTGATTCTATAATAATACATACACCCACGCATAGGTAGCGTCCTTGTTTGAGTGTGACTGTCGCTGCAAGAGTTAAGGCGAGAGGTTTTTCTATACAATGCCGCATTCCTATATCTATTTCTATAGCCTCCGTATTTCTATTGTTCTAAAGGTTCGGTGTTTCTAAATTCAGCGTGATTCTTCTATAAAATTAATGTTTCAGTTCATAACCTCGGTGTTTGAGACATCTTAAACAAAGGATTGTTCATCTTTTACTCGATCTTTTGCAGAAGTTTGTTTTCAAGTGAATTTGAGGTGTTTTTTTTAACAATCTTGTTAGATTACATAGTAAGATCGTAAAGGAGTTTATAAATCCATATTACTGAAGTGAAATCCCTCAAATAAGCCTGTACGCAGCTTAAAAAGACTTTCGGTTCCTCGATAACGTCGCCTCGCGAGTTTATAGCAAAGAGTTCCTCCTTACATTCATTTTGCGTCACTTCATACCACACGCACACAACTTTGCCGTTCGGTTATTTCTCAACAACGCCTTGGAATATATTTGTCGTGCACCCATGCGTTAACCTGTGGTACCTGTGTTCCTATTTAAAGCCATTTGCTACTATAGCAGATGACTTTTGGGACGATCGGATAGGAAGTTTATATTAGTTTTTGCGCAATTTGGTCTCCACCTCAGGTGCACTTTAAATTAATATGCACATCCACGAAAATGTGTTTAGAGGCATTTCGGCTTTCCTGTTTTCTATGGAGAAAAAAACACCATAACTGGCGTCAGCTTTCTCTCTCTTTCTCTCTCTGTCTCTCTCTCTCTCTTTTACTCTCCCCCTCTCTGTCTCTCTCTCTTTGTCTGTCTGTCTGTCTCTCCCGCTCCCAAACTGTATGTAGCTTTTATCGGTTGGAGGAAGGCATTTGACACAATTAAGAAAGAAAGTCTTATTGCAACGTTATGTAGAAGTGGTGCTTCCTCAACATTCATAAAGGTAATCCGATCAATGTAGCAATCAGTTCTCGCGGGTGTTCGTGTGAATAATGAACTTATGGAGACATTTGAATGCCCTCAGGAATTAAAGCAAGGCTGTATGTTAAGCCCGACAATGCTCTCGTTGATAATTAACGAGCAAGCATCAAGAGTTGCTGACCAGGATTGCATCTCGTGCCTGATCTTGCTGAGCTGTTCATATTGCTCTTTGCTGATGACTTGCTTTTGTTGTCTTGTCACCAGCAGGATTGCAAACTCAACCAGACATACAGTAGTCAACCAAATGTGCCAGGAATTAGGGCTGACTATCAACTTCGATAAGAGTAAAGTCATGGTGTTTAGACATGGGGGATTTCTTGAGAAGAGTTAAAAATGGTTTGTCCAGGGAAAAGAACTAGAAGTTGTGAACAACTACGTGTACTTAGGCTTTACCTTTACAACGACTATGAGCCACAATGGAAGTGCAAACCAGCTGGTAATAAAAGTGAAAAAGCTTGGTTGATCAGAGCTCATACTAGTCTCGATGCTTTAAACAGGCAAACAATCTTTAAGTTGTTTGACACGATGATTCAACCTATACCCTTATATGCATCAGAGGCATGGGGTTTGTTAGTCAAAAACGATCCAACAGAAAATGTACTTTTATCCGAATGTAAAATTTTTCTGAATATTGCACCAAGAACCCCAAACAAGATGGTGTATGCCTGTCGTGAGAGGACTAGTTTTACTCTGCTTATTTTAATATTTAGCTTGGTTAGTCTATGTAATCTTAGAATTTCAATGTTAGCCAGCAGCAGACGATGGAAGTAATCAAGCGTAGCAATGATACTGCCGCTTACACACAGTGGCCGTTGACGCTAGCTCAGGCAATGACATCATCGTAATTACGGTAGGCGAGTCAATTATCCGCCAATGGGAACACAGCTAGAATAGACTCAACTAGGTTTGACTAATTCGAATAGAGAGCTAGACCGGCAGTCGTGTTTAAACCGAGGAAGAGTTAACAGCTACACAGTGAGCAGTAGATCTCTCCAGCAAAGACTAGGACGCAGTACTTGTGAAAATCCGAATTCACTCAAGTAGCCACTGGCCTAAAATTGTCACAAAGGTAAATGAACATACTTCTGTTTCATCGTGATGTATTATATTATTGTTGAATTATGTTTGTGGAATTTGCTATGCATAGAATTGAATTGTTAGCCCAACTTTGCCTGAACACGTGGCGAAGCTGACCACGAGGCAAAAAGACGACCGGCCGACGCCATCTTGAATTATGTACGGAACCACTGTTGTTTAACTTATATGTATGCTTACAGACCAGTGGCTGTACAAATGAATGTGTATATTATTAATTCTTGATGTGTATAAGTAGCCATGTTTTATATTTATGGATGTATAGAAAATTAGAGTGGAGATTCCAGTGGACCACGGACTTAGCAGAATGTTCGTCGCTTATATATGTAGATGTGGAGCTAATCACTGAGGGCTATTACGACCTTCAGTGAGACGCTCTGCACACACCTATCATTCAAGGTTGTGCAGAATTTCGTCTCATATGTTACAGGCGATCAGGCGTTCTGTAGTGCGCCCAACACAGCATCAGACGAAACCACGTCGACGCATACGTTGGCTGCCGAGGTATCCCCAGCATTGCGCGAGGAAAACCCACCAGTCTAACCACAGGGAAGAACCCAGAAGAAGACAACACAGTTGTCAGGAAACCGACCACAGCACAGCACGCCAGACTCACAGTTAAGTCACTAAACGTGTGTGCACAAAAACTGAGAGCTACAGGACCACAGTAGTCCACTTCTCATGAACTATAACCTCCAGTGCCCAAGGATGAACAATTAGCTGCATAGACTATCAGCGATCGAATTATTCACAGTGACTATTTAACTGATAAGGTAGATTAGTACTTCGACGATCTTGTATAGAGTAGAAGAAATAAATGTGTGATGTTTAACTGTTATCAAGTGGCTGGACTACATATGATTCATAGCCGTGTGAAAGCTAGTGTGACAGTAATCTTTTACCATTTTTCTATCTATCTCTGTACCCCAGCCTTAACACAGACCGAGCTAAATAAATAAATTTATTAAAGTAATCCACAGGGTGACTCACTAGCGGTTCCCATAGGATAAAGCGTGAGGGTTACATCATCCCATTGTGCAGAGCCCAGCAACCCATAAAACCCCCGTGACAATGCCTATAGTGACTTGGGAGGGCAACCATTAAGAATAAATGTTTATATCAAAGCCTTGAAATACTGGTTCAGACTGTTGAGGATGGATGATACTCAGCTCCCAAAGCACGCGTACTGCGTTAGGTGTACCATGGACAATAATGGGAAACATAACTGGGTGAGAACTGGGATCACTTTTGAAAAGAACTGACTTTGCCTTCGTATGGCTGTCCTAGGGTTGGGCCACAAAATAAAATTTATGTATCAATTTAAGCAAAGACTCGTGGACTTCAACGAACAAGAGTGGAATGCTACCTTAAATGAAAGTAACAGATTTAGTTTGTACAGACAGTTCAAGACAAATTTCAAAACAGAAATTTACTTAGACTGTATTAAACAGAAGTGTTTTCGAGACTCGTTTGTACGATTGAGGTTAGGAATCAGTAACCCGAAAGTACACAGGATTAGATATGTTACACAGTGTGTATCCAATGACTGTCCTTTCTGCCCAGGCGCTGAAGAAACGGAGCTGCACATGTTTTATGTTTATCATAATATGTATAGCAGATTTCGTCCAAATACATTTAAAGAGATGAATGTTTTCAATAAGGAAAAATAATTTGTTCAGATGATCTGATGGCATGCATGGATGAAAGAATGATAGGCAGACTGCATTGTTTATTTACAAATGTTTCCAAATTAGAGACAACAACGAGCATTAAGCAAACAACGAGCATTAAGCAAACAACGAGCATTTAGCAGGAGGCTGTACACATTAAATAGTTTGTTGTGTCTGGAAGTCGTGAGTGGATGAGTCAATATGTGAGTGTGAATGCAAATAATTGATAAGTGAAGTAATAAATATTGATTTTGGATCTGCATAGTAATATGAATGAGATTATATATATAGATGGTTTTATTGTTTTTCATTGGTCTATTTATTCTTAATATCCCCATTGTATTTCCCATCCCCTTGATATGAACACACTGCTTTATTCAATAAAACATTCTAAAGTCTTTCTCTCTTTCTATTTCTCTCTCTCTCTCTCTCTCCATCCCTCCGACTCCCCTCACAAAAGTATTTTACGGGTAAATGTTTCCTCGAAAAAAAATATATTCCACTTTCTAGACATAACAATTCATAAAGAAGGGTCAACATCTTGCATTTCAATACACTGCATTATGAGCAGAGTATCGAGCGACGACCAGCGTATATTCGAATTCGATCGACGTATATTAGGTATCATTAGAATGTTTCTAAACTGAATCTTCTATATTATACCAAGGCATGCATAGTCAGACAATGTCCATACTACATTTTCGCATGCCAGGCATGATCTGAACATGTCAATACCGAAATCATCGGAGCCTCCATACATGATCAGAATATTTTCTATAGCCTATCCAAACATAAAAGCCAACATAAGCCTAAAGGCTTGCTTTGGGGCACAACAAGAAAATAGCATAGGACGCTGGCTCAGTTCATAATCCTTTTCTATTAGCTAACTGATATTAGCAATAATGTCTCCGTGGTCGCAACTGTAATTGGTGTCACGAGGAGGTGAAGCTATGACAGGAATATTCCAAATTGTACTCCAAAATGCTACAGTTAGGTCATGCCATCAATTTCGGTTTTAAAAAAAGAAAGTAATTTGACGGAGTTTGGTATAATATAAGATCTACTTTCGAAACTGCAAGATTTTATGGAAGCCAGAGTGAATACACAGTTTGCCGATGGATTATATGTATATTACGTTCTGAAACGCCAGAGATAGGTCATGCCATCAATTTCATTTGAGAACAACAAAAAAAAACAGAACTTGTACATGCTACAGGAATGTACATTATATAGAAACTAAAGCAAAATCCGCCGTTTGCATATCGAATACTTACATTCTAAATGCAGGTTAAAATTGTCATTGCAAGGTCATGCTATCCGTTTTAGAAGAAGAATAAAGTTATGTTTACCATATTCACAAAACGGATGAGAATATAAACCGAGGTCCAGTGTGTGTCCGCACGCATTCCGCTTTCAGTTTGAGAAGAATTAACATTGAAGTTTAGCGTCTACACCCAAATGTGAGTCAGTATAATTGGGAGTGCAGTTGTAGTGCATGAGAGTGTTTTCAGTACACAGGAGTGCTCTATCCGGGACGGAGAAAATACAGTCAATTTTCGGAGAAATTTTGAAGAAAATTCGACCTATTTCGTCGCCTATAGGAGACGAACTAGGTCAACTTTTTAGACGCAAAGAACTAATTTTGCATTAGATTCTTACATTTTTAGAAGAAGTTTGCGTTCTTTCCGTCAAAAAATCACTTTCCGATTCCTACATTCTTATATAAACCCAGTTGTGATGTATTGCAAGTATGTGCGTGTGGGTTTGTGTGTGTGTGTGTGCGTGTGTGTGTGTGGAATTGTTTTCGGTGCCAAGTGAAGCTGTTTGAGCGAATTAACATAATTTATCCCCAAATTAATATGTTTGTAATCGTTAAGGGTGGCTTAAAAAGGTCTTACAACGGTTAAACTTTCTCAACCTTTGCTTCGTTTAAATTTAACCCTACGGCTGGTTCGATTTTAATTTCTATATTGAAAATGTCAACGCTGAAAGTTGATACAGGCGGGCAACTAGATCATTTCATTCATCTGTGCACAGGCTAACAGCGCAATTAAGAGCTTTTGAAAAAGAGATAGGCACTCCTACACAATCACATTAATCTCAAAATGCATACACAAAAACTACAATAACTATATTTGTAATTATTTTAATTTTTTATACCCATATTTTATTTATTTGTTTCTCCCTGTCTGGATGTCTGCCTGTCTGTCTATGAGATGTTTCGGTATGCAGATGGAAATCCGTATCTTTAGTAGTCTCAGGAGTCATTCTTCAGATTTGCACAAATTCTATGACAAAATTTGGGGGTTGGGGTGGGCAAGGGAGGGAGAGGAGATTTGTTTTTCATGGATTTGAGCTGTCTTCGATTTTATTCCCAAACAGTTTTTTTCTCCGATTGGTTCAACTAGGCCTGCTGGAAATGAAACCATTTGCGAACTTATTTCCGCCATTTGCATTTTCATCATGGTTCGAAAACTGGTTAAGAGCGAAACAGCTTTCGCAAAAGAACTCGATAAGAAAGCCAGAGTGAAAGACTGCTGGCTTCAGCAAACTGACCGTCAAATGGAAAATTGGGCAGAAAGAGAAGTCGGTGGATTTAAAAATTGGCGATCCAATTTGCAAGATCGACACACCTGGAAAAACCTACTGCAATTTATGCAATGACATTGTGAACTATGGATCTAATGGAAAGAAAGCCCTTGTTGGGTACCTCAAAGCACCGGGAGGCAGTCCTGTCTCAAATCTGAAAGTCTCTACCTCAAGCCAGTCACTTGGTTCACTTGTTGTTGGACATCTCACGCCACTAGAGTAGGAGGAAGTCAAGTCTCAATGCTGAAAGTTTGTACTTGGTTGATGAGGCTTAATGGTAAAAATAAAATTAAACCCAAGAATCAGTTTTGCTCATTCATTTCTTTATTAATTTTGATTTGGTTTCCAGAAAGGTATTGGGAGAAATGTATATATATTTGGCATATTAGCAGTGTTTCAGTCAACAGGAGGAGGTTTTTTTACACTTTAATTATTAAAAAAAAGCTTCAGCTTCAAGGGGAGTTGCCCCCTGATCCCCATAAGGGGCGTTGTCCTTAAACCCCATCAGGGGACTCCGCCGATCCCCGAATCCCCGCTTTTATTTTCAGTATTTCAGGTAGCTCTGGAATCTCATCTTTGGTTCTTGTCTATTCTATCAGTGTTTTATATTTTTACCCAAGGTAACTTCTCATCATCGAAGGATGAAAAGTGTCATCGGTTCATCTTTCCTCTGTAGAGTGTATCATTTCATGCATCTTTAGGGCCAAAGGCCACACAGATATGTATGCCTAAGTGGCTGGTGACTTAAGCGAATGAGATGCTATTACTGATGCCGAGTATGTTTGCTATTCTACACGGTTCCAGAGCATGCTAATCCACATCCTGTTTATCAAGCGTTAGCCTGACAGTAATAAATCTCTATCATTATCAAATAAACAAATTATGTGTTGACTAGTATAACAGCTAGTGTTAATTCTGGACACACTGCGTAGCTCAAACTACCCGAGGCTTACTTTGTATGTTAGCGGAGAGGCAGACCCAAGACTCGGCAAATCTCCAGCTACGCAGTGTGAGTTCTGGAAGAAATACGTACATTTTATTGTGGAATCAAAATTTGATTTTGATGACCGATTGTCGTTTTAATATTAATTCCCTGAGCAAACTGCACAACACACCGGAGAATGTAATTTTACCATAGAAATGGGAACACAAGAAAAGGCCGCGAGGCTCAACATAGCCCTTACGAACTGAACTGAACTTAGTTAATAATAATAAATGCACTTGCATTACACCCAGCTACTTTGCTGCGCACAGCCACATTTTCGATACGTGTGAGCTTCTTGGGCTATCCAATTGGGTTCAACCCTATTACTGTCTCACATTTTCAACAGCTCTTTGAGCTGTGTGATGCGTTATTTAAAAGGGGCCATCGTAAGGACAAACCACGTTACATAATTTATACCTGATTAGTTCGCATCACTAAAATGTTTCCTAGGTGCGAGCATCAAGGTGATTCTAGATGAATCTGACACGGGGTCATTGGATGCTTCCAATTTCCTTGCCTATACACTGTATACAATATATGCGGTGTGTCTTGTTCTGATACTGGAGGACACAGCATTGAAAGGTGCTGGTTCTGATACTCTGGGACGGGATAAAGAAGGTGGGCAATGAGAGTGCTGATGGGTTAGCAAGTGTGTGGGTGGGGGTGGGGTGTGGGTGGGGGTGGGGTGGCGATGGGAGTGCTGGAAAGATTGTTCAGGATGTTTTCGGTTCTCTAGCATTAGTGAGTACCTTCGCACGACATGCGGTAAGTACCTATATAGCCTGTACTATGCTGGCATGCTAGTGACCCAGTTAGTACTACAAATCCGGAGATTAGTTAGTTATTCATTGCTTACAGGGTCCAGCGGACTGCAAAGACCCGAATCAGGACCCCAAAATCAAAACCACGCCTTTGCTAAAAGACCACTCACCCCTAATCCGCATAAAAGATCTGCCAAAACAACCCTAGTGGTAACACTGAGGGCAATCCACCAGCCGGTCACTTTACAATAAAGACATCCCACGCAGGGGACGTTGAGGCTATACTCTAATTTATCGAACCCCCGTCTACAAAAACAAAATAGAATACAAACATCATTATAAAATATCAACAAAAACTTAAAAAAACCAAACATATTAAATGCCTACATTTCCAAATAATACCATCATAGGAAGCCCCAGTGACCATTTGGCAGAAAGCGTCCAATATTCCCAAGCTGATCCAACAGACTTCACACACAAATGAGGAGTTTTGTCCCGGAAGAGTTTTCAAGAGAAAAGGTAGGTGACTGGTCTAGCGAAGAAGAAGATAGTATAATAGATTGATAGAACAGAGTAGGAATGAGAAAGAGCAAATGAGAAAAATTGCGACAGTGGGAATTTAAAGCACTACATTTCCAGAAGGTGGGGTTACAAATCCGGAGGTGGGTCGGTGCTTGACTATAGTTCAGTAGAACGTATAGACACTATTTAGTACATTTCCAGAAAGCGGGGATACTTTTTATACTGAAACCCCCGGCACCCCCACGGGGTTACACATCCGGAGGTGGATCTGTGCTTGACTATAGTTCAGTAGAACGTATAATATATGTTACCGGCAATCTGTGTATTCAGTCAATACGTGTATTGTCTTAAAAAAATCAGCCAATTCATGTTTTGACTGTGACCACTAGCCAATACATGTAATGATTAAAATTTCCAGTCAATACGTGTATTGTCGTAAATATTGCTCTGGTCAATACACGAATTGACTGAACTGTCATTCGGCATTTAAATTTCAACTGGTTGTAAACATGAATAAATGAATTACCACACATTTTGTTGTTCTTGTACTTCGATACGCACACTCACAGGGAAACATCCACACAACTAAACCATGTTAAGTAGAAGTTAGTTAAAATATTTAAAAAATAAGCTTATAATGTAAACTCACCCGTATACCTAATCTCCATACCTCACTGTCCCCGCCCATCCATCCATTATCTACTCCCCAATACTTGATACACATCGGAGGTAGAGATCAAAATTGCGCAACAAATTTATAACACGTCTCAATTGCTTTAAATGACGACCAGTTGCTTATATATATTCGTGTGTGTGCGTGTGTGGGTGTGGGTGTGTGTTGGTGTGTGTGTATGTGTCGCAAATATTTCAGAAATCTGAATTTAAACTCCTTGTCAAAATGCCTTTGAAAAGATCGTGTGATATCGCTAAGACTGGTTTTTCTCCCTGAGAGTACAGACACGGGCGATCTACAAACAAACGCAGCCTGCGCAGCGTGACCAACAAGCTCCAAAATGCGTTGCTGTGGATTACATTACATTACATAATTGTTGCTTTAGGTCCAGCGGACTCTTCCGAGCCAAATCAGGACCGGACAACCCCCAATCCGCATAAAAGATCTGCTGAAACAACCCTAGTGGGAAAACTGAATGCCCTCCACCAGCCAGTCACTTTACAATAAAGACATCCCACGCAGGGGACGCTGAGGCTGCACTCTAATTTATCAAACCCCCGTTTACAAAAACAAAATAGAATACAAACATCATTATAAATTATCAACAAAACATATACATGCCCAAATTGCTAAATAATAACATCATAGGAAGCCCTAGTGACCACCTGGCAGAAAGCGTCCAATATTCCCAAGCTGATCCAACAGACCTCATACACAAACAAGGAGTCTTGTCCCGGAAGATTTTTTAAGAAAAAAGGTAGGTGACTGGTCTAGCGAAGAAGAAGATAGTATAGCAGATTGATAGAACAGAGCAGGACTGAGAAAGAGCAAATGAGAAAGACAGCGACAGTGGGAATTTAAAGCACTAAATTTCCAGAAAGTGGGGATACTATTTATACTGAAACCCCCGGCACCCCAACGGGGGTGTTGCTGTGGATTAGCCAAAAGAAACAATGCTGTTCGTGTAGTCTCAATGACTGCAGTCAAGGCACCCTCTACTCGCAAAAACCGGGACGTTATTAGGAACCTCATTGAATTTTTAAAAAAAAAGAGCTTGTTACGCTCATCGGAAAGTATCCCCTCAATACTGTGGGATTAATAAACTCGTCTTTCATTATACCATCTAGTGGACCGGTTTGAACAACAAAAATAACGCAGACTCACTTTTTACACCATTCCTTTTTTTCCTGTCTTCTGTCTGAAACATCACCATCATCCTACACAAATAAAACTGGTGCAATTCGCAGGCCAGTTTCCCCACCCCCTTCATTCTCTACTTTTTTTTTCTTTCATTTGCAAGTTACATTTTCAAATGTCAATGCACTTATCCTCTTGACATTGCAATCAGAATCTTACAATATGGCAAACTTCGCACGACTCTTTACTTCTTTCTTCCACCCTCCGCCCCTCTTACCGTTCCCTCTACCCTCGCCTCCCTTCTTTACTGTTCTTGCCTCTAGTCTCTTGGTCCCACCGCCGTAGCTCAATTGGTAGAGCGCTCGCCTGGCACACCGATGACCCAGGTTCGAATCCCGTGGTGGGCGATATAAAATGTGGCCATTTTCACTGTCAATTTTAGCAGTATGATTGCTTTGGTGGTTCAGTGTTGATTCAGGTCCCTAGCCCTCTTTCCCTGGGATGGTTATCCCCGTCTGCCATATCGCCAATGGTGGGTGTAGACGTTAAACCTCAACGTTCTAGTCTTCGAAATGTCAAAAGGTGGAACTTTATTTCTAATTATTTCCCCTGTCTTATCTCGCTACACCATCGGGCTTTACCTGTAGTCTACCACCAATTCAAACCGTTGTTGTTTTTTATGGTCTTTCATTTTAAAAGGAAGCAAACAGATGTTTACCAAAATTAAAATATCTATCCTATCATTGTCCTGCTTATCTCTGTCTACCATCAGATTTATTTCACAACACGGCAAATTTTTCAGAGGGATATACAGCACTACCAGTCTACTTTCCAAAGTAAAGCTGCTGCGCTCCCTTGTCATTTCCATCTTCCCATACGCGTGCGAAACATGGACACTCACAGCAGATCTACAATGAAGAATACAAAGCATGGAGATGAGGTGCTACAGAAGACTTCAGGAAATTTCCTATACCCAGCACATCACCAACGACGAAGTCCGACAGACCATCACACAAGCCATTGGGCAAAAACGATGACATGCTCACAGTGGTGAAGAAACGGAAACTCCGATGGTGTGGCTACGCCACCAGAGCATCAGGTCTTGCAAAGACCATCCTGAAAGGCACGGTGCAAGGAGGCAGAAGACGAGGGAGACAGAAGAAGAGGTGGGAGGACAACATTCGAGAATGGACTGGCTTGACACTGAACGAAGCCATGAGGGTTGCTGAGAACAGAGAAAGATGGAGTATGCTGGTTAGACGATCATCGGTGGTGCCCCAACGACCTTCGAGTTACGGGTTTGGATAGGATAGGATATAACATTTTGCATGCGGGTCTCTGTCTGTCTGTGTCTGTCAATTCAATGGTTCAATTTGTCTCTCTTTCTCTCTTTGTCTCTGTCTGTCTCTGTCTGTCTGTCTGTCTCTCTTAACAAGTCGATCATTTTATTTCTTGGAGGCCAATACAATTATTCAGCGAGGGAATTTTTAGCTATTTCGGAGCTGAGGCGGTGCCAGAGAAAAAAGACAAACACAGGTGGAACTCATCGCGGATTTGATTGCGGCACCCAATTTAACAGAGCTAGGCGTGTCTGTCATACAGCGTCGAAATGATATGAAAGAGTTATGCCAGGGTTATGAGCGCGACTTTCAGGCCAGCGACGAGCAACTTTCAGCCTCGCGACAAGGTGCGCGGGTTTTGAGCCCCAGTCGCAGGAACCGATAGTCGCTCAAACACAGTCGTGGCACCTCCCTCGACTAGCGGACGTCAAGGCACAGAAATTAAGCATTCGGTCTACCTTCTGTTGTAACTCCGTGTGCGAGTGTATGTTTGTGTGCATTTGTTTGCTGACGGCACACACCTGTGCCGTGTATTATGTTTTGTGGAATGTGAGTGAGTAGATCAATTATTTTTAATGTTTTTATCGTTGTATTATTCACCGACGCGCGAGGCAAATTCTTGTAATATTTCATGCGAATAAAAGTGTTACATGTATGTCTTATGTCCATTTCTTTCTTCCAAGTCTAATATCAAATATATTTGAATAAGCTTTTAATACGAAAATCAATCAATCTGTTGTCACCATAAAGCTGTACTTATTTTTTTAATTCTCCCCCTCCCCCCATCTCTCTCTCTCTCCATCTCCCTCTCTCTTCTAGATAAATCGAATTAGTTATACAGTATGCTTTAAATTGAGCATTTGCAGTAGCAACTTTTTGTCTTGTACTTCCAAAAACTGGGATATCAAAGACTGACTATTTTGGGGGCACAGCCAAGGAAATTTGTAAACAAAACCTTAAAATTAATTAGCAATCAACCTACCCAAAAACAACACACATTCACACACATACACACAAACGTGGTTCCTTCCATGTTATGCGGCAAAGTTAAAATCAAAGTAGGCGGAAGCCACGGGGCGATGGGATTGATAGCACGAATAGTGCTAAAATTGGAACGGGTTAAGCGACTTCCAAGTCGCACGCTCATACCCCGCACCCAGTAGGCGGCACAGCTCGGTTGACTTCAAATGCGTCCGAGCTGAACGTCGTCCGACAATTAGTAGCGTTTTTCATAACCCCGGCCCCAGGTTCAAAATGTTGCGAACACGGAAACCAGCTTGTCACCGCATGGTGCAGCCTTTGCATTGGAATTAATTTAAAGTGGATCTCAACTATAGTTTTCAAGCAAATTTAACCGTAGTTATGTATGTGGTACCGGACAGTGACAGTTATTTTACGCTCATGACGGCCGACAACCATCTTTTTAACGCCGTTTAGCGAGACCCGAATGTAAGCTCGTGTGGTGAAAAGCTCAATCGGATGTCTAATGACAAAATGGGTTTCCCCGTTTTTGACATAGAGAAGGGAATCAAGACTGCTCGAATATACGCTGTCTCTGAGTGTGGAATTTCACCCAGTCACAAGAGATGGTATTGATACGCACTGACGGCTATTACAAAAAGGCAAATGATCAATTTCTATCAATGACTTTCAGGGTTTGTGACGTAGGAGTGTACATTCTGTTTTTATTTCGTTGCGTTTTCAATCGCACTTGGCAATCTCCTGAAACGTGAAATTTGCTTGGGGTTTATGCTGGCTCAAGTGCGATTGTAAAGAAAAAGGGGTAGGTAGTTAGACTATATTTTGGGTATACTCTTGAACCCACAAGGTGGTTTCTGACGGGTCAGAACCCATTTACGTCTTTTAACAGAAATATTAAGGCCTATTAAGGCTATTGGGGATAGTTTACAGTCAACTAAACTATTGAGAATTTATGGCAGACGGGAAGGAGGATATGAGCAAGTTTATACTGAAATACTAATAACGTCACAGCAAATGTTGAGATATTAGAAATGTTAAAAATATGGGAAAACATATTGTATGCAGTTAGCGGCTAATTTATTTCTTCTTTTTTAAATTCATTATTGGAGTACTTTTGGGAAGTATTGTTTTGTTCTGATGTGTTTTGTCGGTCTGATGAAGAGCTTATATCCAATTTTGCTTTTGTATTGGTTTGTCCAAATGAACATTCTTTTAATTCGTGTGTCCATTTGTCTCTCAATATTTTACATGCGATCTGAGAGTAGTCTACATACTGTGAACAAATATTGTCAAAATACCTTTAAAAAATAACCCAACGAAGAAGTTCACTGACCGGGTTACATAAGGTGTCCGAGGTGAGTGAACTAGATATTAATTTAGTAATATTAGAGAGAGAGAGAGAGAGAGAGAGAGAGAGAGAGAGAGAGAGAGAGAGAGGTGAGAGAGAGGTGGGGGAGAGGGAAGAAAAAAGGAAGGGATAGAGAGGGTGGTTGAGAGGAGTGAGGGGGAGCATAACTAGTGATTCATTCAGGACAATCTGGGTGACTGCGGGTCCCAAGCCGTTTGACAGAGCATGGCTTGTTTTGTACTTCTTCCCGCTTCTTACCCAGCTCTTTAGAGTTTGTATGTTACTACAACACTTTCTTGCTTGAGCTTACCTTTGACGGAAGCAGTCCTGGTACAGTTATAAAGAATGGCCAGCTCTCCAAACACTTTGCCTTCCCCCATGTTGCACAGCTTCTGACCTTCTTTCGTCACCTCCACCTTGCCATCTGAGAACAGGGACAAAAAAACAACATGGAGTGATTTTGTTTGGTGCTTCACACTTAATTATCATATTATGTGCAATAAAATGAACATGACTGTGTTACTGTTGCACCAAATTCATTAGTACCGTGATATGGCATTGCAGGTAAACACATTAACATAAATAATCATAACACAATTTTATAGGCTATCGGAAAAATTATTAACTTGCATTTCAAAAACACGCGAGAGAGAGAATGAGAGACAGAGAGAGAGACAGAGACAGAGACAGAGAGTTAGTTAGTTAGTCATTGTTTATAGGGCCAAGTGGACTGCAAAGACACGAATCAAATCCACAACTTGGTTGAAAGAGGACTCACCCCTGATCAGTATAAAATCTCTGCTGAAACAACCCTAATGGTAACACTCAATGCAATCCACCAGCCGGTACCTTTACAATACAGGCATGGGACGCTGAGGCTGTACTCTAATATATCGAACCCCCGTTAACAAAAACAAACTAGAAAATAAATATCATTATAAAATATTAACAAAACACAAACACATAAAATACCTACATTGCCAAATAATAATACCATAGAACGCCCAAGTGAATATTTGGCAGAAAGCCCCCAATATCCCCTTGACCTTACAGACCCCATACACAAATGAGGAGTTTTGGGATACTTTTTTTTTAAAAGAAAACGGTAGGTGACTCACATATTGTAAGAGTGAATACTGTAGACAACAGAAAAGAAAAGCCAAGGCAGAAATACAAGAAGTAATACAACAGAGGAAATTTGAAGCACTACATTTCCAGGAAGTAGGGGGAACTATTTATACTAAAATATCCTCCGGTATCCCCACGGGAAAGAGGAAGAGAGAGAGACAGACAGAGAGAGACAGGCAGACAGACAGAGAGAAAGACAGAGAGAGAGACAGACAGGCAGACAGAAGGGGATGGTGTGTGTGTGTGTGTGCGTGCGTGGGTGCGTACATGTGTGCTTGAGCAATATAAATGAAAATGAATGAATGACCATTGACGTCTTATATCCACATCCACCAATGCTGATACAGCAGACTGACATAATTATAATCTAAAGGGGACACTCGAAAAAATTAAGAAAATTATCTGCCGAGAAAGGAATCAAGAAATCCGTAAGGCTGATTGGCTCCTTGTAGTCAAAGATAATTGGTCTAGCCCTGACAACCAACATATAAATCAATCCATTTTCTTCTCTCCGTCCCCACCCCCACCCCTTCTCCACCCCTCCATAAACCTCCTCGGTCATTTATCCTTTGAAAACGAGGCTGCTTCCCGTGCCATCAGGGCGCTATTAAAGAAATGGCGTATGTGCCACTTCCGGGACTTAACGCATGCGCTGCTGTGCTTGGCACCATTAGCTGCAGTGCATACAGCCTATCTTTCACCCCACCCCAACCCTACACCTCCCCCCCCTCCCCCCCCTGTTTTCGTCTCCGCTAAAATACAAGGAAACCATTTATATTACAAATAAGAAACCGACTAACTTAATTTGCAAGCTAACGAACTCAATAAAACAACAAGGCAAATTGGTTTGTCTTGGTAAAGAGTCCTCAAGCAAGCTGCACGTACAAATGATTGGTAAAGAAGAAGAATTAGAAGAAGAAGAAGAAGAAGAAGAAGAAGAAGAAGAAGAAGAAGAAGAAGAAGAAGAAGATGATGATGATGATGATGATGATGATGATGATGATGATGATGATGATGATGATGATGATGATGATGATGATGATGAGGAGGAGGAGGAAGAGGAGGAGGAGGAGGAGGAGGTGGATGATGATGATGATGATGAGGATGATAAGGACGACGAAGAGGAGGAGGAGGAGCAATGCATGAAAATAACAAGAGAAATACGAAAATCACTAATAGTGTATAAACGTAAAATGGTGTGGCCTCGTGGCGCAGTGAATAAGTCGCCGGTTTCCTATGCCGAAGGTCGCGGGTTCGATTCCCGCAAGGGGCGAACGTATGTGACTTAGGTACGAGACTATTGAGGTCACCGAGGGTTTTCTCTGGGCACTCCGGTTTTCTCCCTTCCTTCAATAATGGTACAGGACGCAGTCAATATAAAAATTTCAAAAATAAAAATTCTTCTAATAGCGATCTCCCTGCCTTTACACCATTTGTTTGAGTGATGGATGTGTATTTGGTGTGTGTGAGGGTGAATGAGACAAGTGAGCGTGTATGTTGGTATAGATCGCCGCGCTTTGAGCCTGATTGATTTGGGGAAAGGCGCGTATATAGCATCCTGTATTATTATTATTATTATTATTATTATTATTATTATTATTATTATTATTATTATTATTATTATTATTATTATTATAAAATAAATTTTAAAAATGGGTGAAATTAAAGAATCAGATATTAGACTTTGAATTTTTATTTTCAATAACAACATTGAACAAGGGTGGTGATTTTAGCCTAAAAAAGGACAAGAATTTGGTCTGGAGGAAGGGAGAGAATAATGATTATAGTGATTAAAATCTATATAAGTACGATTAATCAGACTTTAAAGGCCAACATTGCCAGCAGGCCATGGTGACATCCGTTGGAGTTTTCTTCTAATCTGATACTGTAGAAGTTACGTCTAAAGCGAAATCATGAATGCGGTTAAGGAAAGAGGATTATGGACGTTCCCTTGAAGAGTGCCTCGCATTACTTGCATGATACTGTATAAAGATTGCGAACTTCAGGACGCACCCTCAAGTGGGGGCGCTGGTTTTAAGACCAGCTTTACATTTCAATGTCTGCCTACATCTCCTTCAGCAAGCATATCCCTTACTGCCCTTACGGCTCTTTGCTGTTCTCAAAAGAGGAATCGGAAATTGTCGGTTTTAGAGCCGTCCAACGTTCTATCAAACGGAAGAAGCTCTCCGCTATGCCAGGTTCAGACGCCCATTTCATATACTGTTACAAACAACGAGCGGTAGTATCTAAGCAGACGAGAGACTTCTCCTGATTAAACTTGGCATCGTTTTCCCTCTCCCTGCTCTGAGCAAGACCAAGAATTGCAAGTCTAATTCTTCTGGGGACGAAAGCAAACCACTTAAGGTTCCAGGCGCTAAAATACGATTCCTTATGTCTTCACCGAAAGCAAAACTTCGATTTTTATACCTTTAACTAAAAACAAAACACGATATTTAATGATTTCATTGAAAAGACGAAAATAACCCTTGGTTAATTTAAGTTTAGACTTTAATAATAAATAATAATAATAAATGTAGATTTATATAGCGCCGCATCACAGCCACAAGTGGCTGTGCTCTCCGCGCTTGACACATTCATACACCATTTATACTACACAACAACAGTAGGTATATAAAGTCTGAATAAATTCACTAAAAATGTACAACATAATGTTAAAAAGATTCAATAAAAATATTACATTGAAACACATAAAAAGGCAACTAAAACTATTATTAACTTGTAAAAGGCAACCAACACTTATAACAATTATAAAAAGCGAACACCATTAAAAAGCGAACACCATTGCCCGTGCATGGAGCGCCACGACATGTGTGCATACTAGACTGATGATGAGATTAATTCATGTGTGTTATTGAGAAGGAGCTATAGAAGGTGTTTATGGAAAAGATATGTTTTGAGTTGTCGTTTAAACGCTTGTTGTGTTTGCGCATGGCGGATATTGTGTGGAAGGGAATTCCATTGAGTGGATGCACAGAAAGCAAAGGTGCGTTCTCCATAGGTTTTTGTTTTGACAAGTGGGATGATGAAGGTGCGTTGGTCTGATGCGGAACGGAGCTGTCTGCGTGGTACGTAGGGTATGAGCATGTCAGAAAAGTATGCAGGGGAAGTGCCGAAGAAAAAGTTGAAGCAGAGTGTGGAAATTTTATATTCTATACGTGCAGATATGGGCAACCAGTGCAAGGAACGTAGTAGGGGAGTGACATGATCTCTTCTGCAAGCCTTGAGAACAAGGCGTGCAGCTGCATTTTGTACGTTTTGAAGTTTGTAGAGAAGATCTTGGGAGCAGCCTGCAAGAAGAGAATTGCAGTAATCCCGTTTTGAAAGAACAAAAGAGCAAACTAAGATGATCGTGGTTTGTTGTGAAAGACAAGAGCGAATAGAACTGATTTTGCGAAGTTCAAAATATGCAGATTTACATGTGTTGGAGATGTGAGTGTGAAGAGATGTGTCAGATGTCATAATGAATCCTAGGTTACGAGCAGAGGTACTGAAAGGAACGTCGGAATTGCCAATTTGTTTTGAGTGTGGTTCACCATCTGAAAGAATTGTGCTCTTTTTCTTTATAAACATTGCTTCAGTCTTGTCATCGTTCAAGCATAGTTTATTTTCTATCATCCATGACTTGATATCAGACGCACAGGTCTGAATGCCTTGGACAGTGGTTGTGACATCAGAAGGAGGACAGGATTTTTGAAGCTGCGTGTCGTCAGCATATGATTGAGTAGAAATAGAACGAGATTGGATCAGAGACAACAGAGGTTTGGTGTACAAAATGAAAAGAATGGGGCCTAAAACAGATCCTTGGGGAACACCATAAGAAAGAGTTGCAGGTGCGGACAACTGGCCATCGACTAGCACGGTCTGGGTCCGACCAATCAGGTAAGACTCAAACCATGCCAGCGCTGACCCAGAGATGCCGTACAGGTTTTGGAGGCGTTGAAGAAGCGTGATATGATCGATCGTATCAAACGCTGCTGAGAGATCAAGGAGAGTGAGGAAGGACACGTCACCACCATCCAAGGCATACAGAATGTCATTCATAATCTTGAGCAGTGCGGTTTCAGTGCTGTGAGAAGGCCTATAGGCAGACTGAGTGTGTGGAATAAGATCGTGATGGGTCAGATAGGAAAGAAGTTGTTTCAAGGCAAGCTTTTCGAGTACTTTGGACAAAAAACCGAGGTTTGAGACTGGCCTATAACTCTTGAGCGTGTTGGAATCTAATGAGGGTTTCTTCAAGAGTGGTTTGACTATGGCAGTTTTGAACAGGGAGGGGAAAACACCAGACGTTAAACTGTGGTTGAGAATGTGAGTGATTGAGGGCAGCAGCATGTCAAGGCATTCCACGAGCAATGGCGTAGGCATGGGGTCCAACGGACAGGTTGTTGGCTTGGACATGAGAACAGTCTTCTTCACTTCTTCTTCACAGACTGGCTGAAAAGCAACAAACGATTGTCCTAAAGACACTGGCTCATCACGCGCCACAGCGCTGGAAACTGTCATGCTGTCTAGCTCATTACGGATGTCCTTTACTTTCTTAATGAAAAAGTTACTGAAGACCTCTGGAAGCTGCTTGAGGGGAAAGATGGTGGGGAGGGGGGACACAGTACAACGACCCATCAGCCGGCCACAAATGTCAAACAGCTTGCGGCTCGACTTGCAGTTACTGATTTGATCACGGAGGAAGGTGATCTTTGCATTGTGCACGATCGTGGTGACTGCGCGCTTGGCGGCTTGGAAGATTTGCTTGTGCACAGTTAGCCCCGACCGCAGCCACGCCCACTCCGCACGCCTCCGCTCTCGCTTGGCAACGCGCAGCTGCTGGCAGATCTCGGAGTACCAGGGCGCGGACTTCTCAGGGCGAAGGCTACGGCGGACGATAGGCGCGTGAGCGTCGAGGGTAGTGCGGAGCTTGGCATCCAGTTGATGGGCGGTAGGGGACTGCGCGACGCTGTCCTGAAGATCACGTTTGAAGGCAGCAACGTCCATGCAGCGTAGGCAGCGGCCAGAAGTAAACATCGGCGCCGGCGTCGGACGCCCGGCATGCAGCTGCAATAGAACGGTGTAGTGGTCGGAAACCAGGGCCTGCGTGACGGCGATGGACATTCAAATTTTCTTTGACTGTGTGCTCCAATCAGCAGGATGATCTACCAGACGTCTACGTCTTACTTGGAATAAGAATGTCTTACTGAAACCTGAACTCTTGACTAGCGTAGTCGCAAACTGTTTACAGTAGGACACTGGTTGCCAGCGCTTTTAAATGCGTAGATGTCTGCATTATTAAAAGTCAAGAAAGGCACAATCGAAGTATAATTCATTAAGTATTTTAAATAGCAATTCAATTTTAAATAGCACGGACTACCTCAATTCGTGTTCTGTGTGCAAGTGAACTTTTTTTTCTTAGTCTTTCAATACTACGAATAGCTAGATTAACTAGCTACTTTTAACAGGATCGACGGCCAATTATTTCAAAGACATTTTACCTAACACTTGAAGCCTTCATTTTAGCCAAGCCAATAATAGGGAGATCATCATAACAAATTACAATTCATGACCTTCATTAAAGCTGAATTATTACTTTCTGACAGTCCGCAGTCCACAATGAAGTCGTTTAATCTTGTTGACTAGCTTTATTAGCAATATTATATTATCAGTGTGTGTGTGTGTGTGTGTGGGTATGTGTGTGTGTGTGAACTTTGTGTGTGTGTATGTGTGTGTGTATGTGTGTGTGAACAAAGACTGATTGACTGGATCACTTTTGTTTTCATTCGCCAAAAAATCTCAACTTCATATTCTTTATTATTTACTTTTGACTTGGGCAACGTCTCGGGGTTTTCTCCGTGTACTCCGGTTTGACCCCTCCCCTCCCCCCCACTGCAAAATTTCAATACACAACTAACTAATATTTAATTGGGTTTGGGCGCGCCATTGGCTTCCTCCCTTGGGGAAGGCGGCCCAGAATTTCCGGATAAAAAGGGACAATAAAGTGTCAAAAAACAAAATTCAAATAAAAATATTCTCTCTCCAAAACAGAGTGTTTTTTTCTTTACAAGAAAGGTCAGTTCCATAACAATGTATGCTGATGCCAGGAAAGTTGAAAACAGCAGAAACAACACGACTTGCTAAAACAAAATCGATTTACCGTCAGTATTTGAATTAAGAAGAATTCCACATTTCCTCAATTTTGGAACGTAACTTGCCACAAACTACAAAATACAACTGCATCGGATCAATCGCATTTACATTGTTGTTTATAGACATTGACGAAGATCTTTGACATACCTGCCTAATATATATTGCTGTAGCCGGTCGACACTGGAGGCTAAAAGAATTTAAAACTATGTAGTGACTCAGGATGTACTCCACCTACTAGTACACGTAGCATACTATGGTATAGCACTAAGGTATAACCGCATCAATAGCATCTATTTAATCGCATTTTAATGGGATCCAACCAAGACATTGAATAAGACCAATGTTTCAAGCTAAAGCAGCTTGAGGCAAGATTTTCGTCTATTAAACTATGCTCAGTTGGGATGTATTAGTAACTATCTATCAGTATACGTATCATACCGCTTAAGATAAGTCTACAAGGTATACGGTGTAGATTATAATCGCATCATGGTGGCTCCAAGACATTAAAATCAATGTCTCTTGCATGCTATTAAAACAACTTGATGCTGGATCTTCTTCAATTACCACATATGTTTTGAGAGATTGCATTCGCCAGCATAAGCTGGGATGAACGTGACATTAAGATCTTCAAGCTTGCCATCGACTAGCAGCTTGATGTCAAAGAGTGGCATCGATTAGTCTTATAGAAGTTGGTGACATTTCCATCTTTCTCCTAGCATACAATGAATTGGTCTAATCAGATGACAAAGAACACGAGTAGGCCTAATTGTTTTTCTAAGACGAAATATAAAGAATGATGCCTACCAATAGTAGGCAAGACTCTTCAAAGATAGCAATGTCAGTAAACGTCTAATATCCGTATTGTCTACATGTTAGCCAACATAATTATATGGGTCTACGTTATACAATTAAACAAGTGGTATCGGAGGGCACACTCTACAATGTATAGTCCAGGTACAATGAGCTGACTATTAAACGACTGTCACAAAAAGATTGCGCGAAGGCAAATGGACTGAAGAGGGGAAAAAACAGACAAAAAGTAGACGATGGAAGGCTTATTACTGTACAAAAGCTAAGATCTAAACCTTTAAATATCAGCTTGTAAACTGAGATGCGTGCAACTGCTCGTACATAAATAATCAATGTATCATGTCGAATGGTGGCACACATAATAGCCAATGTAGTCGACATTCTCTGCCTTGTTTAATAGGGCAGACATGTGAATCTAAATCTAATCCAGATTTTACTTGGAAACCGCACAACTGCAAATCCTGGTAGCTCAATGGTCTGGGCGGTGGAATTAACAGTAAGAAGAGACGAGCCTTGGGAGGAGTGTGGTCAGTTGGAGAGGAGGTGATTTTTATTTGGACTGGAATTATATTTCGTAGTGACTGCACAAGCATTAAACGTGACAATCCTTCCTGTGTCGAATGCCACCATGAAACACTCAATTCACGGCAAATTAAATCAACTATTAAACACATGTATTTAATCGTCCTTATATAGCGCTTTTCCAGCTCAAGATCCGCTCAAAGCGTTGATCGATACAGGGTCTAACTCAAGCCGACCAAGCGCCCAATTCAAACAAAACTGATATATATATATATATATATATATATATATATATATATATATATATATATATATATATATATATATATATATATATATATATATATATATATATATATATATATATATATATATATATATAAACGCTCCAACAAACTGACAAACTAGCTCACCTTCCATAACGTAGACAAGAGAGCCAACATCACCCTCTTTGATGATGATGGAGCCTGCCTTGTTCTCCACTGGGTACATACAGTCCACGATCTCTCTGATTTGTCCCATGTCCAAGTTCTTCATGAAATCGTTGTCCAAGATGGCCTGCCGGATCAGCTCTTTCGATCTGCACGCACAAGAATGAACATTGCGGTTAAGGTATTGATACTAAGACTGCCGTTGTTGGGATTTTAAGGACTGGTAGAGTGTTTAGTTGAAACAATAAAATTCAGATGAAGCAAGTTTCAGCGCACGCGCGCTAAAGGGGAAGGAGAGGGAGAGAGAGAGAGAGGGAGAAAGAAGCAAGCGAGAGAGAAAGAATTTGAAATTTGAATTTGTAATTTATTCATTAAGGCATCGCTCCTTTATGATGGATGCATACAATATCTTCATGCATTCACAAAGTAAGGACATAATTACATATCCATAATTCACCATATCAACTATCAGTCTGTTATCATATGCATATAAGCAATATCATGATAGTACAATTTTTCTTAGCCTAAATGCTCTATATAAAAAGATATATACGGTTTTGATTGTGACCCGGTGACATGATGACATCAAAATTCTTAATTTAAAAATACATGGGTTTGTATAATATTTTGGAGCAATGAACTGCGTTCTTAATTTATGCAGCACTGGACAACACAATACAAGGTGCAATTCATCTTCTTCATTTGTTTTACAAAGTGGGCACAATTTATCAGCTGCTTTAACATTTCTATATCTATTATAATGGACAGAAATATTCGAAACACCAAAACGGAATTTTGTCATTATAAATCTTAAATGCCTGTCCATTTCCAGGGTCAGATGAGTTCTTATACAGTGATTAATACCACCAATTAAACAATACATCTTATATCTATCACTGTTGTGTGCATGATAACTCCAATCTTGCCACCTACAATCCACAAGTCTTTGTTTAAAATCGAGAGAGAGAGAGAGAGAGAGAGAGAGAGAGAGAGAGAGAGAGAGAGAGAGAGAGGACAATGCCGCCTATTTCTCACGCGCGCGCTCATACGCAAGCATACACACACACACACTCTCTCTCTCTCTCTCTCTCTCTCTCTCTCTCTCTCTCTCTCTCTCTCTCTCTCTCTCTCTCTCAACTGGCATCATATATGCTATTGTTTACTAGTACTGACGTTTAATAAAAAGAAGAAGAAATACAACAATATACGCGTCTTAAAGATCACCAGGGGCTTAATAAAAAAAAAAAAGAAGATATTAACCGTCGGCGAAAACGCATCACAGACAAACGCAGAGGACAATAGTCTGGAACCCGCAGACATATTTTCCCATGGCTGAAAATTAAACTAGTTTCCCCTCTTTGACCTCCTTCTCCCCGCCCATATGCAGATTAAACTTATTAAAGAAATTGCAGATAAAATGTGTTCTTGCACTAAAAAGCACGGGTCTACCTCCATATTCCAGTGTAAATGAAGAAAGATAATTATTTCCCCCCGTTACAGGATTTACTAATAGTCAATTCTGTGACGAGACATAACAGGAAATCAGAAAATCTACTTTAACTAGAACTACGTGTTGTAAAACCCGTTGCCGCCGATTTTAAAAGAAGCAAGAATAAAATCTTCGATAACAGTGGAAGCAAAAACGGTGAATTTTGTGACAAAACAGACAAAGAAAGCTTTAAACAGAATAATAATGTATTGGCTGTTTGTAGTCGCCAAATTCATTCTAATCTTTAATGCTAAGTAGGAAACTAAACAATTGTTGAACGAACAGAGGTAATAATAGTCTATTTTGCGAGATGTAAAAAAAAACAGCTGAAGAGAGCTTTAAGAAACTGATTGTAATTGTTCATTGTTAAAAAAAACTTGTAGTCCTCAACTCATTCTAAACGTGAATGTTAAATCTGAAACCCGAACAATCTCTGAGCAACAGAAGGCAATTGACTAACAATCAGTTTCGTGACGAAGAATCAATAGAATTTTATTTAATATTTGTTAGAAAGGCAGTGACCTTTATACTCCATCTATTTTTTATGAAACTATGAAAAAACCGAGACATAACATTTTTGTGGTTTTGATTGAACACGAAGACTTCATCAAGATAATCTAGTACATTGTGTTAAAAAGTAAATGACCACCAACCCCCATGGCTATCTCAGCGTCTAAGAAGAAAATGTGAATAAATCTTTTTGGTAGACAGGAGGGGCCAATAAACTAATCTTGGGTAAAACAGTAATAATAAAATTAGTAGTAGTAGTAGTAGTAGTAGTAGTAGTAGTAGTAGTAGTAGTAGTAGAAATAGTAGTAGTAGTAGTAATAATAATAATAATAATAATAATAATAATAATAATAATAATAATAATAATAATAATAATAATAATAATAATAATAATAATAATAATAATATCTTTAGTGTGTTAAATGTAGTGGAAAGGGAAAGGGGGTTTGCCAAAGTTTTTTTTAGGGGGGAAGGTGTGGGTGGGGGAGGGGGTTGTTGTAAAATATGTGCTAAAAAGCCCTCATAACCATAAATGGATCTCATAATAACTTCTGTGACGAAACAAACGACGAAAGCGTAAGAAATGTTTGTTTATAACTGTTGCAAAAGCAGTGACGGCTAACACGTCCCTATAATATTACACCAATCCTCCTTCATTCCCCAGCTATCAGTTCAATAATAAAAGAAGCAAACAAAATTGTGTTCTGCATTATTAATTAACAAAAAACATTTAAAAAAAATCAATTTTGCGATAAAGCAGATGAACTAAAAATTCAGAGAATCTATTTAATACCTGGTTCAACTGTGTGCTGAGAATCTAACGTCTGGCATTAGCAACGCAGAGCGTGTAAGCAGGAAAAACAATGAATGGGTTCAACGGTGCATTTTCAATCATTAAATCGGGAAAAAAAAGATAATCGTTCAGTTCCTTAGCATATGATTTTAGGAACTTTATAACCAATACTTATTTGTGTGTGAAAAAAACCACGTTAACGTTAGGTATTTGCAGAATGCCTGGAATTGTGGCGGGTGTGATGTATGTAATTATTAACACATTGTTGATCAGGCTCGCCAAATGTGATTTTTATTGTAGGTTACTGTACCATTAGCCTTAGTCAAAAGTCCGCTTCAGCTATCATTATTATAAAACACATCTATCGAGGAAATAAAAGTAACACAATTACTGGAAAGGCTTCCTGCAAGATAAACCGTAAAAATACCGATGCAATCAAAGCCAGTCTCAAGTCTAGATAAAGTGTCGATTGTCTTCACCATCGATTTTAAATTAAGAAAATGCTCCCCAAACGCTAAGAAATTACAAGTGATGTTGTATCTTCAAATCTTTAATTACGAAAATGCTCCTCCACCTAATTATGAGACCCTATTTATCGCTTTATATCCATCGCCGTACCGTTTATTTATAATCGAAAGCTTACCTTCCCCATGCCTGTAGTTCAAACACTCAAACGAATTTTCCGAAGGATCGTATTGATTCTTTTTTTTTTTCAATTCAATTCCTTATCAGCAATTAAGATTGCAGTATTTGTCTAGAACAAAACAGCCTCATTTAGTGCAGACTACTGCTTCTCTCTACTACTACTACTACTACTACTACTACTACTACTACTACTACTACTACTACTACTACTACTACTACTACTACTACTACTACTACTACTAATTTATATTTTTCGAATGTCTTGATCAATCTATAAATTCTTTACACTTTAGAGTGTAGAACAAAATCCCTCATTTAAGAGAGACTACTTTTCCGCTTTTTTTTAGCGATTCCGCTGACAAATGTTTAAATGCCTATATCCTTTAAACACTCAGGCACTTCTTCAGTGATCTTGTTTACTATGAACATTGAGGTTTAACGTCTACACCCACCATTCGTGATATGGCAGACGGGGATAACCATCCCAGGGAAAGAGGGGTAGGGACCTAAATCAACAGTGAACCATCAGAGCAATCATAATGCTAAAATGGACAGTGAAAATGGCCACATTTTATATCGCCCACCACGGGATTCGAACATGGGTCATCGGTGTGCCAGGCGAACGCTCTACCACTTGAGCTACGGCGGTGGGACCTTGTTTACTATATTTATTCCAAAGTCTTTTTTAGTTTATTACTTACAGCCTAGAACACACTCCTCATTTGACAGACTACTGTTTCTCTCTGAGTCCATTCCGCCGCCAGTTTTTTTTAAGTCTGTACAACATTTAAACCTTTAAGGACGATTTTCGATGGTCTTGTTTACTGTATTATGTCAAAGGTTTTGTCCAGTCCATTAATTCTGTACAGCCTAGAACACACAAACAAAAATACAACACAACAACAGACTATTTCTTCAAACCGAGTCCATTTCGCTGTCAGTATTTCAAATTTGTATAGCGTTTAAACCCTTCGAAAGTCTTGTTTGCACTACTAATTCTTGTCCTCAAACAATGAATTAAATTAAATTCTTCACATCCTATGGTGTTTTGTCAATTCCCATTCTTTTCACGGTAAGCAATCTATAGTATTCCCATTGTATTGTATTGTATTGTATTGCATTCTCCCAGACGCAGTTTTTTCGCGGTTAAATCTTCGTCATCTGCGGCCAGCTTCACAGTCATCAGCCATGACAATCAATTTTTTTACCCTTAATTTTACAGCAAATAAACAGGCAGCATTTAGACTAAAAATAAGCCTTTCGATGATACTATAATGTACAATACACCTAGTACCTTCAATTATTTAACAGGTTGTGCTGAACACGAGAGACAGTGGAATCTTGTGTTTGGATTTCTACAGAAATAAATAAATGAGAAAGCACAAACAAAAATCAAAAGAATAAAAGAAAACAAAATCATAAATATCACATCCTTCGTTAGATCTATATGGCACTATACCCGAATTCATATTTTAGCTACAGTTTAAGTAAATAAAATACATTTTAAAAATGATTCAAACGAAACTAGCATCCCATTATTGATCCTCGTTATAGCTATGACCTAAATTAATAGTTTAGCTCACCGCTGAGATATTCTGAAACGATCCATTGCCAGGAAGAAATCAAAGATGTTTTCCTGCAGGATAACATAATATTTTATTTCCATATGATAACAAACGAGGACAATACATTGGAAATCGCTACAGCATAATAAAGGCTAAATAATTATTTATTAGTATACTAACAAATAAAATCTTGAGAACGTTGAGGTTAATTTCACACGATACAAGATCTACGCTTACCGGATTATTATCAGAAAGCTAACCACCTACACACCATAATATACATTTTAATGACTATAATACCAGTTTCCGTAATTTACTTATAACTGATGTAAACTCTGTGAACGGACTTGAATTCTGTCCATAGTAAAATGTCTGCGGTGCAGTAAAGGTTTGAATTGTACTACTCTGTGTGTGTGTGTGTGTGTGGGTGTGTGTGTGTGTGTTCGAACGTGTTTTAAGTATGTGTGTGTGGTGTATATATGTGTATATTGTGTGTATGCGTATTTGTAGTTGTGTGGTGCTGAATACTTTTTTTGATTTTTTCTTAGTGTTATTGTACAATTTGTCTCTTTATAGTGACATGTTTGTAATATACTTGTTCGTTTATTATTTTTGTGAGTGTGTGTGTGTGTGTGAGTGTGTGTGTGTGTTCGAACGTGTTTTAAATATGTGTATGTGGTATATTTGTGTGTAGATTTGTGTGTGTGCGAGGTTGTAGTTGTGTGGTGCTGAATACGTATTAGTTTTTCTTAGTGTTATTGTACAATTTGTCTGCTTATAGTGACATGTTTGTGATATACTTTTTCCGTTTATTATTTTTGTGAGTTTGTGTGTGTGTGTGTGTGTGTGTGTAAATATATCAGTAAGTTTATATTATTCATTTAAATGATATAATTATAGAATTATTGTCATTTATGTCATTGTACATTAAGTGAATATGAATGAATGTTGTACTTTAAGCAGACTTCATGTTTGGTATTGCGCGTTATAAAATAAATACTAATTCTTCTTCTTCTTCTTCTTCTTCTTCTTCTTCTTCTTCTTCTTCTTCTTCTTCTTCTTATTATTATTATTATTATTATTATTATTATTATTATTATTATTATTATTATTAGAACAGCCTCCGGCAAAGAAAGCACTTTGCGTAAACCTCTCATAGCTTTCTTTCAAGATTACCAATTAAAACTCAACAACAAGAAGCAATTTCAAAAATATATTTTCGAACACTTTTTGAACATTGTTAAAGAATAAGAATAAGAATAAATGAATAAGAACTTATATCATGAAAAAAAAAAACAAATACTGGAGTTTATTGTTTCCATATTTGTTTTTCTTCTTCGAAATGATTTTTTTAATGACACTGTGGTCTTTCGATTAAAAACAAAGTGTAGGTTCTCTTGCGCTGCATTCAAGTTAGAAATTTAGATATAACTTCCTTTTTTTAACCCGGTATATAGGCTATCAGTGCAGTCCTCCACAACAGAGCCATTGGGAACTGGTTCAAAACAACAATCGGTGTGCGTCAAAGATGCCTACTCTCTCCAACACTTTTAACATCTTCCTAGAGCGCATCATATGTCATGTCAGATGCCCTGCAGATCACGAAGGCACAGTCAGCACACGGGGTAGAGCTCCAACCTCCGTTTTGCGGATGACATTAATGGATTGGCTGGAGAGAAACAAGAACTTGAACAACTGGTACAGAGGCTTGACACCACCTCCAGAGCCTATGGAATGGAAATAAATGCAGAGAAGACCAAAATGGTCACCAACAACACCAATGGCATCAACATGGACATCAAAATCCAAGGCCAATCCCTCAACACAGAGCATAGCTTCAAATATTTAGGAGCCATTATATCAGACAACGGGTCTCGACAGGAAGTCCTCTCCATGATCGTACAAACAACTGCTGCACTCATAAGGTTGAAGCCCATTTGGAAAGACATGACCCTTGTCATCTCCATCTTTCTTGCTTGCGAAACATGGACCCTCGCAGCAGATCTACAACGAAGAATACAAATTATTGAGATGATGTACTACAGAAGACTCCTGGCAATTTCCTTAATCCAGCACATCCCGAAGTCTGACAGACCACCACACAGGTCATTGGACAACATGATGACATGCTCACAGTGGTGAAGAAACGGAAACTCCGATAGTATGGCCACGTCACCAGAGCATCAGGCCTTGCAAAGACCATCCTCTAAGGCACTGTGCAAGGAGGCAGAACAAGAGGGAGACAAAAAGAGGTGGGAGGACAACATTCGAGAATGGACTGGCTTGACACTGAGCGAAGCCAAACGGGTTGCTGAGGACACTGAAAGATGGAGTACGCTGGTTAAACGATCCTCTGTGGTGCCCCAATGGCCTTCGAGTTACGGGATAAGATAGGATAGGATAGGATAGGATGGGATAGGATAGGATAGGATAGGAAAGGATTTAAACAATCGGTTATGTGAAAATATCGCTAGATATTGCAATATCTGCTATAGCTAGACACTGCAATGCTAGAGGTTTTTTTAATATATAAAGCAAGCACTGCAGCGCTAGTGTCTTATTTCTATAAAACTATAGTGTGTATAATGGCGTGTGTGTGTGTATGTGTGTGCGTGTGTGCTCGTGGATGTGTGTTGTGTATATGTGTGAGTGTGTGTGTGTGTGTGCGCGTTCTGTGGGTGTGTGTGTGTGGATATGTGTGTTTGTGTGCACTTTTTTTAAAATGTAAACTATACGCACTTTCTCTGCAAACCTATTTTTAGAATCAACCTTGACACTATTCACAGGTACATAAATAAATGAATGTATCGATTTATATAAAACCCGTATTTTGAAAAAAGGCTATTTGTGGTTTAATCTGATTTGTTTTCTCTTAGGGCAACACTCGCAATAATTTTGATAAGATCTGTGACGCTGGTATGGGTGATCCTTTAAGAAAATGTCTCTTGAATAATGTAAACCGATTAGTACATAAGGTAAGTTAATGCATACATGCAGGCCTTATTTCAAACGAGATCTCACTTGTTTACAATATTGATTGATTGATTGTTGCTTTAGGTCCAGCGGACTCTTCCGAGCGTTTACAATATAACTATTTGGAATAATGGATATCTTCAGGCACCCACCCAAGCATAACTCAACAAATTAAAGAATTACACACAACAACGAGTAAAGAATACCAAAGACGATGAAGAAAATTAGGTGAAGGAAGGGGTTAAAAAACCGGCAATGACGAAGAAGAAAGAAGAAGAATGAATAAACATTGAGGTTTAACGTCTACACCCACCATTGACGATTTTGTAGGCGGGGATAACCATCCCAGGGAACAAGGGATAAGGACCTAAATCAACACTGAACCACCAGAGCAATCATACTGTTTTAATGGAGAGTGACTAATGGCCACTTGTATCTTGCCCATCATGAACGTGGGTCATCGGTGTACGTGTGTCAGGCGAACGCTCTACCACTTGAGCTACGGCGATGGGACAGAAGAAGAAGAAGAAGAACAAGACGAAGAAGAGGGCAACGACCTTTTCTCACAACCTGCAAAGCAACCATCTTACAATAAACACTATGAAACTGAGCCAACAACATAACTTTAAATATAAAGCATGAAGATTCTAGACATGCCACCGAAATTCACGGAATATAAGTTTTGCAGGAGCCAAGAAGAAAAAGAAGAAGAAGAAGAAGAAGAAGAAGAAGACAGGTGGAGACACGGTGGCCTAATGATAGAGCTTTGGCTTGCGGATCTGAAGGTCCCGGTTTCGACCCCAGGCCGGGGCATTGTGTTGTGTCCTTGGGAAAGACACTTTACTCCCGTTTCCTACTCCTTCGGATGAGAGTATAAACCTAGTCTGTGTCGCATACATTCCATCATAACGGACTTTAAGGGCGAAATATGTGCTCTATACAAATCCTCAATAATAATAATAAAAAAAAAAAAAAAAAAAAAAAAAAAAAAAAATAATAATAATAATAATAATAATAATAATAATAATAATAATAATAATAATAATAATAATAATAATAATAATAATAATAATAATAATAACAAGAAGAAGAAGAAGAAGAAGAAGAAGAAGAAGAAGAAGAAGAAGAAGAAGAAGAAGAAGAAGAAGAAGAAGAAGAAATGTATGGCACGACCCAAAGCTAAGATTCACCCATTTTAATGTATATCCTTGCCAGGAAATGTAATAAAATAATTAATGTTTTGATAGATGGCTGACTGGATCAACGCGTTGGTTTGCATACATTGTTTTTATTACATCCGTCCGGGTTGTAAATCAATCAACCAAGCAAACACAGAATCAAACTATCTATGAATCAATCCATCGATCGTCATCATTATCATCATCATCATCATCATCATCATCATCATCATCATCATCATCATCATCATCATCTTCTTATTATTATTATAATTTTTTTAATTCTACTTCTTCTTCTTCTTCTTCTTCTTCTTCTTCTTCTTCTTCTTCTTCTTCTTCTTCTTCTTCTTCTTCTTCTTCTTCTTCTTCCATTACTTCCTTACATCCTCACCAATACTTATTCTCTTCTTTGTGCCCGAGATGTATGTAGTCTTCTTGCTATTTGAGTTTCTCCCCTTCACTTGTAACTACTGCAATTCTCCTTCATTCTCCTCCGCGTGATACTCCTCCTACTAATCATACTGCTATCTGAATCGGTTTCAATGATCGTCGTTTTGAAAGCAGTGATATTAGATAAACCTGAATCTATTCATATGAAATGACAAGAAATGATATACTACTAACCATACCTCCATTTTCCTCCCGCTGCTATTACTACCTGAATTTAGTAATAGAAAACAGTTCGCAATACTATATTAAGACCTCCACCCTTTCCTTCGCTGTCTTCTCCTGCTCCAACAATTGCTCCTACCCTCAACTACCTGAGGAACACTGACACTTTTAACAGCCACACCCGCCATTGGCGACACGCCAGACGGGGTTAACCATCCCAAGGATGGGGGACCAAAATCAACACTAAACCACCAGAAAAATCTTAATGCTAAGATGGCCAGTGAAACAATTGCCACTTTCATCTTGCCCACCACGGCATTCGAGCCTGGGTCATCAGCAGGCCAGGCGAACGCTTTACCACTGAGCTGCCTGACAGGAAATGATAAACCAAGACAGCTGAGCTTGAAACAGGAAAATATCAATCATGCCCTTCATACGTGTCTGTATATAAGATTGAGGTCGCTTAAAGTGCACAGATCCGCTATAAAAACTGTCTTTATTTCCTTAAATAATAAATCATAATAAAATAAAATACCTGTTTGTTTTTAATTTTAATACTTTGCGTGATAACGGTCATTTTCTTATAAATACACATCAAGTAATCGTCTGCAAATGGCTTTAGGCATGCAGCTGTTTTAACATTTAAAGTAAGAGGATCCTAAACATTTACCCACATAACAAACAAGTAATGGTTATGTAAGCTTGCTTTGGAACGCATCCTTGTCTGTTTGTTGGATAGACTTACTCAAAAGCAAGACGAAGAGACAAGCTAATGCAGTTAACAGTTTTAAATGACATTTGTATAGAGGACGACACAGTGACATTACAATCTAACAATATTTTTGTGTGTGCAAGTCGGTGATGTGGTTTTATCATATCCATAGGCATATTTTGTGAATCAGTAGTCCGATGCATAGAACAGTCTAGTCTTAAACTGTTCTAGACAACATCAACAGACCCGTTCAAAACGCATTGAAAACTGTTACGTTTGCGACGCGCACGATAGTACGTGTGAGATGCGCACGATAGATCCGATCGCTTTGTCTTGCAAAGCATTTAATAACAGAGTGTATTTACCTTTGATTTGATTTTGCGTTGTTGTTAGAAGATAGAAGAAGCTTTGTATAACGTTGGCGGTTTTCGTTGGTCGATATTATTGGAGAAATCTCTAGGGTTGCTTGTTTACTATCGATCGAAGCTTCGCGATAAATGTAGATAGCTGAGAAAATTCTTGGACTGTAAAGAAAGTTGTATGACGTAAGACAGTGATGACAAAGGTTATTTTGATTGGTTGTAATGCGTCACGCTGGAATATTCTGACGTTTTCTGGAGTCTAGAAAAACAATATAATTGATGCGCTGTGTCTAATAAAGAGAGAAAGTGGAAAAAGCGATTGAGCAATTGTATGCAGTTGTTGATGTACGCTGAATAAAGTTGGAAAACTTCATACGACGACTCCTGCCTTGTTGCTGAGTGAGCAGGTTGCGTGGATAAACGAATCCGAATTACACTTATCAGGATTCAAGCATTGGAGCTGAATCAACTACTGATAAAAAAAAACAACAACCAACAACGAGTGTAACATTTTTGGGGGGCCAAGCCGGGATCTACGCCACAGCCAATGGTTCAACTGCAACAACAACGAGTGTAACAAAAAACAATGGTTTTACAGTATTTAGGTCTGGTCGAAAACTCCTTGTGAATTGCTTCAATGCATTGCAGTACATATACTTATCTTCTTTGACGTTTTCTTGGAATTTTCTGAAGACGAGAACGAAATTGAAATTAAATTATAGTTAAAGCAACAACAACACCCACGCAATCATTTGTGACAACCTCAATAAATTCATACTGGAACGTGGTTTCTCTGTCACAAAAAGTATAACATACCTGCGCAAACCTCTTTGGATTTTTTTTCTTTTCAAGCTGAGGAGTCAGGATGAACGTGGAGCGATGTATGATAAACGGAGTGATATACATCCTTCATTATAAAACTCAAAATGGTTCTTGCTAATTTACAGATGATCATACTTACGAGTAATTCTTGGGAAATTTCTTGGGAGCGGCGACCTGCATGCTGGCCATGCTCGCTGGTTCGGCGGAGATTGCCGTTCGCTTGCATCGCTGGTCTGTACCTGCACCCGAACCAGTGCTTCCTGGACTGTTGATACTCGATCCCGTAGTACTAACGTTCACGAGCACATCACCAGACACATTCATTGAAATAGTACTAGCATTGGTAGCTGCGCTTGAACCGCTCCCACCTACACCACTTCCATTGCTGTGCACGACCACGTTATGAAGAGCACCCCCACTGAGGAGTGTCCCATTGCCGCTTCCAGATGGAAAACGTGGAGGGTGGCTGGAAGTAGGAGAAACCGCACTGCCCGCAGCAGTACGACTGTATGTTGGCTGGTGGACTCCAGTGAAAGGACCATGGTTGTTGTGGTGATTGAGGAGAAGACTGTTCCTCAGCCCCAAAGACCCGCTAGTCCTTCGCGAAACAGCGCTATTGCCGTTGTTGTTATTGTTGTTAGCGTTCACGTTGTTGCCGGTAATCACAGAACTGCTGTTGCTACTGATGTTGTTTCCGTTGTGCAGGTCGTTGAAGGTGACGTGATTGTGGTGGGGCGGGGTATTGGGCATCCTCATGCTGGAAATGCTGTGTGCCGGAGAGGATAGGGCGGAGGACGAAGGAGATGGGGTAGTGGACCCAGGTCTGGACAAAGGAGAGCCAGGGGATGTGGAGGAATGTATCACAGACTGCGGAAGAGGCCGCTGTATTACCGTAGGTTGTAAAGGCTGAGACAACTGTGGCTGCTGCTGCTGTTGTTGTTGGACGGTAGTAGTCACCACGTTTGGAGGCTTCAGAACTGACCGGTATTTGTCTAGCTCTGTCTGCAGACGTCGGATGAGGGCATCCTTCTCATCCAGCTCCACCTCCAGTTCATCAATGAGTTCATCTCTCTGCCTTAGCTCTTGGATCTTCTCCTGTAGTGCCAGCTGCAGGTCTCGCAACGTTCCCATGTTACACAGGTCTTAACAATCCTATGTGTTTGTGTTTTCACTAATATTATTAGACGCCTCGGTTACGCGATATTTCTCTGAACTCTAATGATCTAGGCTTCTATTTCTCAGTCGCCGTTTGAACATTCACAAATCACTTTAGTTCAAATCCGAAACACTTCTGCAACTCTTGTGTGTTTAGCTGACTGAAGTTTTAAAACGTTATTTAAAATACTTATTTTAAGCGCTGTCCGCCGTAAGAATCTCGATAAGACATTGTCGTTGCTTGCAGTTGCTGAGACAAAACACACACTATATAAACTCACAGAATTAAAAACCTTTTTTCCAAGAAACCGACAACAATTTTGCTTTCGCTAAATAAATAAACTGAGACACGATTTAAGAGCTTAGATTTTAGGTTAGGTTTTAGGTTTTGAACTTAGATTTGTTCATTGAAAACCAAACCAGTGAAACGTGTTGCATTTCTCACTGATACTTTTCAAGGCTCGACCATTGAAACTTGTAATTTGACTTTAAGAAACTGCCAATAATACAATTATTCTCTCAATAAATTATACCGTCAATGTGAATTTTTCTTTTTAAAGGAATTGTCTAACCGGAGAAATAATTAATTTTGGCTAATCCAACACATAACTCAAACCTAATTTTGTCCGTAGAAGTTAAAGACTGAAAGTTGACAGGTTAAAAAAAGACGTGCGTAAGTCATCAATGAGCCATATACTACTATAATGAACGCTTTGAATGTCTTGGTCCTGTTATACATTTTGGTTGCATTATTTTCTTCGCCGTCCTGCCACGCACACATAACTATAATTAAGCCTTTATTAACTTGCTGCCTGTTTTCAACCACCGACCGGCCTTTCTACAATTAAAGTTCTAGCCATGGTTCATATAATTCATCTAATTTTGCAGTGGTTTCCTTTGCAACCATGGTCACACAATTTACCTTTGGTCCTTCTTCCCCTTCACCCCGTACCTCAACCCGCACCTCCACTACACTCTGCTGTGTTTAATGGTGCAGAAAAGGGCATGCAGTAGAAACAGACCGTATAGCCTTATACAGCCTCAGCTAGATTTCTCTTCGAGCCTTGTTAAGGACAAATTGCAAAAGCCGACACGGCGTGTAGTTTTATCACAAGGCGTATTGTGTTCCTCAACAGCTCTGTACTCGCCCTGCTTCAGTCGGCTTTGAGCGTTCGGAGTAGTTTCAAATCCAGGTATAGTTAGTTATCAAGATGATTGTTATTTCCAACATGGCATGCCATACATGAGAAGAAATTCGATCGCCCGCTCCATTATTGGATAGGAACAGAGATTGAAGGGTAATCAATGCCAGCTTTGTTTGATTTCGATTGATTTGGTTGTTGGAAATTTTTCTTTGTTTGCTGGTTTGTTTCGTTAGTTTGTTTGTATTGCTTGTTTGTTTTCTTATTTTCAAATTAGCGTTGGAAAATAAGGAGGACCCTAAAATGTTTACTTGCCTGCCTTTTCCAAATAATAATTGCACTGTAAATAGTTTCATTTTATTAAAACAAAGTATATATACAATTACGTAAATGCAAAAATAAAACAAAACGTTTAAGAAAACAACTCCAACAGAATATCTTTCGCTTTCATCGATAGCCTGTCATCTTATAAAAAAAATATAAATGACTTAATTTACTTCATTTATACTCTGTACACATTGTGACTTTATACCCAAAATATAAAAAAAAACAATAACCAACAACAAAAAACATCAACAATTATGTACAAGATAACAATTCAAACGAAGGAAAACCATCAGTGTCACGTAATCCATAGCATTCAATCACTTTCTTGCTTACTTCAACATAGTCTCTTGAACTGGAAAAGCGCTTTATAAGAATAATAAAATAAATACGTTAAAATAAATGACCAAACGTATGAAACAAAGAGAAGTATTCAAGAGCTCATTGACTGTAGTGAAGTAATATGCAGGTCTGGCTAGGAAATAAAGATATCTCGTTAAAAGCTATTATATTACACTTCCATCGAACTATCAAAAACATTTTTAGATCCATAAAAATTCTACCTAATATTTAGGACTAGTTCTCTTTTTTTTTTCTTTTCTCAAACATAAAAATCGAACTGTTTACTAGTAGAACTGGGTACCGTGGGTCAAAGTCGTACCGGTGTCACATCCTTCAAGTTCCGGGTCTCCCAGTTTATCCGAGCGCATTTGCGCATGCGCTAGGTCATGTCGGGCCGGCTTTTTCACGAAGTTTTTAGGCGTCATAACCCTAACCCTAACCCAAACCCTAACCCTAACCCTAAACTCTTAACTCTAACCCAAACCCTAACCCTAACCCTTACGAAGACTATGATAGCACTGTGCGCATGCGTCGAATTTTGTAACGCGTCGACCAATCAGAATGCTCCCATTCGCTCCCAGCCCAGCTAAGATACTAGGAACTGTGAGGATGTCACACCGGTATTACCGCGGTATTTTTTTTTTAAGGTCGTTTCGGTATTTCGTACCGGTATATCGCGATTTTAAGTGTTACAATCAAATGGGATATGGCACTGACAGTAGTGACCGACGCAAAAGAAATATTGTCATACACTTCAAAACAGTGTCAAAGAAACACATTTCCATAGAAACTGAAGCTTTATTATTGCTTGAACGCCTTCAAAACCAATTATGATAAATCACTGTTTAGAAAATCAGCAAACTTTAAACCACAAAATCAAAATAAATCAAAAACATTCAACGGGAAAGGTCTTTAAGAACTTTAAGAGTTCAGAAGGATTGGCGACTGGTACCATGCTCAAACACGTGGATAAGCTGCTATTCTTATAAGTTCTTCTTCACGAACAGCTGCCTATCCACGTGTTTGGGCTTTAGACTCGCTCTCTGGGTGGACAAGATGTCGCCCACTGTCGCGTTATGTGTTGTCGAGATTTCCCAGTAAACCGGACCTTGGACACCTGCACCGGTATACCGTACCGTCGCGTTTCCGAACCTGAATAGCCTACAGTTACGTATCGGTAAAACCGTCCAGCCCTATTTACTAGCAAATACTGCCCCAATAAAAAATTTTCTTCAAGACAGTCCATAAAAAGCAACTTTTTTTTTAAACATTAAATCAATCTTATACAGCGCTATCCTAGTTCAAGTCAAGAGATGCTCAATGCCCAAGGATTTAACTCATGCCGCGAGACGCCCACTTGCAGTCTTTGGGCGCATATGCAAGCACACAATAAAAACTCTTTTACCTTCTGCACAACCTTCCAAAATGCTGGCAAAAGGCAGACAACCCTAGCGGATATATAGCTACTACAAATAATAATCAACAAAAATAATGTAAAAGGCCCCAACTCGATGGCTTTGTTTATTTTCGGCGAAAACGGGTTTGGCCTAAAATTCGCATGTTATCACATTAAACAATGATAAAGTGGGCATTGGTTGCTCACTCGGTGAGCCTCAACCCATGCTGTGTGGAGAAAACTGAATTAGCATCCATGCACACTCACGCTGCACGAAACGGCCTTTTTTAACGCAGTGAAGAACACGAGTGTGTCGTACCCTTTAACTCCAGTTCATATAGTTATAATTCCAACTTGGTCACAAAGTTAACAGTCAAAACTCAGTCAAAGTGCAAAAAGTTCTTGTGCCAAAGTGTAAAGTGAATGTACACGATTTCTAAATTTAAAAAAAAAGAAAAAAAAAGAACAGGTAGCTGCCAAACAAACCTGCACAGCATGCCACACTAGTGAATACATTTTTTTTCTAAAATATAGATTTTCGAAAAATGACAACTTTAATACGTCAATTAGAAAAAGGCATCTATATATATATATAAATTGCTTAGCCGGAAGTCCTTCTTCGTCTCTACTGTAAAGTTTGTCCGGTATGGACGCTGATCTTGGCAGGTGCTGGGCGCTGCGGATCGGCCTGCTGTGCGCTCAAAACCCAAGAAATCGTTATAGTCGACATATCCTTACCGAAAGTTTAACCGTTTCTGAGATAAATAAATAAACAAAATGTCCACAAACTGCAATAGCCTCATTCCGCGCGCTTCCGATTCAATCCGTGTCAAGAACGTGCCGTTCCGTAATGCCGCAAATTTTGTTTTGTAACAAACGACCAGTCCCATGAAGCTTATTCATATGTGCATTGTACTTTTTTTATTCCTATGTGCAGCGCTTAGGCCAAAGAAAAAAAAATTGTCCGTTTACGGTCACCTGACCAACCCTGTACATTTTGCACCAACCCTATTTTTTTTTTCTTCCAAAAAAATAAAAATAAAATAATAAATGAAGATACTTTTAGAAGCCAACGCAAAATCGTCCAAATGAAACTCGCAGACAACAGTTGTCTCTCTGTCTACATTTTAAACAGCAACCTGTGTACCCTATGTTAAATTAAATAAATATTTATTTTCTAACAGGGAAACTGAAAACTGACCACAAGTACTACAGTATAGTAACAATCTTTGGAATCCTTAAAAAGAAATGCAACGGAACTCGAACTCTGCAAATTGAGTAGGCTTAGTCTAGTGTGATTATGATTACAAGCACACACACACTAAAAAGATTTCAAACAAGCTTTTGAGTTCGCTGAGTATCACTGGTTCAAACCTGCCAACTTTGCGTGCTGAGGGTCACGATTGTTGATAAAGTACACTAACACACCCTCGAACACATTTCACTTGAGAAAATTGAGTTCGCTGAGTGCGGTTTAAACCTGCATAATTAGAAACACGGCAGAAGACTCGGGTCATTCCACACCTTCGAAATTATGAGCAAGGAACAGAAAGCAGCACGTTTTCACTGTTCTCAATGAACCTGAGTCTGTACCCGTTTAAACTCAACAGCGCCTATATTCACTCAGTTATGGAGTACGGTGCACATTAGCCTTGTTCTTCTTGAGGTACACAATAATTATTCTTTACACTCTTGAACACTCAAGTGAAGTCGGTGAGTATTTCATGCCACGGCTGCTGATCCACTAGTAGTACTATTAAATAGCTACCAACACATTCGGAAAATTGTCATAGCAAACAATAGAACTAGAACATGCATCAACGCGAATTTTAGAGAGGTCGTTTTTATCCTTCACACAAGGCTCATTCACATCTTCACAAATATTAAGCTAAACATAAACAGTCCTAATCATCTTCAGTTTCCCAATACATCACACCAGTTCTCCGGCCCTCAGAATCATCAATGAATCAGTGAATGGGTACGATTTGTACAACATTATTTACACGTTGCTAAAGTCTGGTACTGAACCCGCGTACCATCGCAGGCCCTGATATTTTGAACAAAGAATGGAACAGGGGAAAGTCACAAACTCACCACTGCATTCCTCACATAGCTAGCATCGGCAAATCTTATTCCCGTCAGCTTAAAATAATACCTGTCTTGAGAATCGCAGAAAAGACTAGACCGGTACGGTGTTCGTGTAGGTTACCCTAGGCAAAGAGCGGACCTTAAAATCCCCATCCTTCCAAGACACTGAGAAAACAAATCTACAGCCAAAATCAACCTTAAATTAATCTAGTGCCCGTTCCTTCCCGCAAAGCCTCTCTCTCTTCTCTTATTCAGGGATGTCCCCGCCCCCTTAAACGGAAATCTGTGTCCAGAATGCTCGCACATGCCTGGCCCCCACACCCTTTGTCTAACGGCGGGTGTCAGGAGAATGGCATCATAAACACTGGTTACGGTAATCGCGCCATCACGCGCGCAATTTATCGGGAATTCCCCTAACACACTTGGCTAGGTGGAGACTGAAGATATAGCCTATTGAGTAAACGCGAATGTAGACTTTATAGACCATTTTTTCTACTATTGTGATTGATGCTTGTTCTGTAAAAAGAATATGGAGGGGGAAGAGGAGAAGAACAAATAGCTCTGCTTTAGGTACAGCGAGATGAGAAGAAAACAATAACATGCGTGGGGTTGGGATAGTTCTTAACTACAGGAGGTCTACGGGTCTGTAAATTTTAGCATGGAATCAGACGATGTAACATTATTATAGTCTGGGAGTAGGAAAAGAAGGTTAACGATCCAAAGGCTCAACATGAACTGGCAATAGGTGTACTAGTTCTAGCAGCAAATATATAGAGACAGCCACGGAAATAAACCAGTAACAAGGAAAAACCGGCAAAATGGTTCCAAACTGCATGAGAAAATTGGCAATTGGGGTCATTTATTTTATAAATGTTCAATCGTGGTGTTTTTTTACAGCGCTTTTCCCAACTCAAGAGTTGCTCAAGGCGCTGGACAATACAGGATCTGACTCATGCCGTCCGAGGCGCCCACCAATAGCTCGTATTCAGCGCACCTTCAAGCTTCAAAGTTCGCTCAAGGCACTGCAAATAACAAAAAGACGGAGATGAAGTCTCTAATAAATATGAGTACTTGGAAGAAGAAAAGGATAGAAGAACAAACAGAAGACAAGTCACACCAGACTACGTATAATGTATTGTAAAGGCAGTCACGAGCAGTGGGTTAGACTCGCCTTAGGGAAAGAGAGAATTAAGAACAACCTACAACCCCCACCCACACCCCCACCTAAGCCCTTTCAGCTTCCAAATCAAACCGTTGATGTCTGCAATAAAGCGGAGATGACAGAAGGAAGGAAGGAAGGAAGGAAAAGGAAGGAAACAGTAGCAAGATAAAATAGGCCAAAGATCGCAAGCTGCGATTCATCTGTTTATCTTGTGCGCGTGCTCGTGCTGGCCGACGCAAGAATTTGGCGTAAACTGTTATTTGATTATGCCCTAGGGATGCTTTTATTGCATCGTAACGTTTTCGACCATACCTTCTTTCCGCTGTACCCTAATTCTATATAGATCTGCGTTTGCCTTAAATCGATAGATCCATGCAGGCTATTGTCGCACTGACGTTTAAAGTTCAAACAGAAACACATTCTTTTGTTATAATGAGGGGGCGGTGGTTTGTTTACAAGTTTAAAGGAAGTCACACAAATTTCCGTCGTAAGAAAACACATCTCCACACTTCCTGTTTGGCAAGGCAGCCTTACAGCACTCCCCCCCCCCCCTATCCTACAACTTCACCCAGCAACCGCCTTCCTCCTCCAACCCCAAAGCTGCCCCACCTCCACCCCGAGAGTCGGTTTGCTCTTTCTTCTCACCTGAGAACAGGTGTTGAATATTTTCGTCCTTAATTTGAAAGAGCAGAACGAGCAAATTCGAGAGACCTAGGGTACAAACCGCATTACCAATGGCTATTAGCCGTGGTGATAAAATCATAGTGAACTCATCGATAGACTCGAGAGAAAAGCCAAGGTAGTTTGTTTCATAGCACCGACAAAACTGATCTTCTATCTCTGACACTCAGAATGAAGCCAATGTAGCACACACACACAAAAACCAAAATACTCGTACAAAGGTGTGATAAGCAATACCCATAATTCATCATACATCAAGGAAGGGACCCATCCTTAGTGCACAGGCGCCAGTATTGGAATGTGAGAGGAGTCTATGAATATTACTAAAGTATAACAACGCCTGTGGTAGAGTTTGTCGAGTATGTGCACGTATTTTCGTGTTTCTTTCGCCTGATTACATTAGAATTGTACACCTAGCTAACAGCAGGAAAAAGGTTTGCTCCACCCAAAAAAAATCGCTGCAACACAATTCTTATTTTACATCAATTCTTGACTCATTTGCCTTGGTCGTAAGATTACTACAGACTTGTGCTGCATATAGCAGACCTGTGCACACTCAAAATGCTCATCAGTAGCAAACAAACCAAATTTCAGCAGTTTTTAAAAGTTTTCAGTAGCAAGCTGTAACGACAGTTCAAGACATAGGCTTAATTCTGCTCACAAAGCACACAAACTGAAACACTACGAGGCAGTAGAATGGGAATTACAATCTATTCAAGCCAAGCTAAAACATCAACACTGTTACTTTTTTTTTGTTTAACAAAACCTTTATTAGCAGAGAATCAAAATATACAAATTAGGACAATATTTTATTTAACAAAACGTATGGCTGGACAGATTAATAATGATTTTAACTTGGTTACATACTTTTTAACTGCATTAATACAACTGGAAAAAGTCGAAAATTTTGAATAAATAATGTATTTTGTATATATTCATTATATAATAGAAATCTACCATTGTCAAAGCTGGCTCCATAATTTTTTTTTAATCACAAGTATGAAGTTGCAGCCACACAAATGCTGAACGAACTAGAAACAAACGCGCGCTTCCGTTTCGAAAAACGTCTTTTAAGCACAACTAGTCAAAAACATCTTAAAACAGAAAAAAAGTATTAAAAAAAATTAAAGTAAAAAAATCGGAATTTCGGTATTTTAATAAGTAATCCGTATTCTGCTCATGAAAATCGGAGAAAATACGGAAAATCCGTAGATGTGCACAGGTCTACTATAGCTTATCGAAACCGGTTGTCCCTGACGCTCCGCCATTCCCTTACCGTTACCGTGTCGGATAGTGCAGTGGTTGGAGCACTCGCTACTGTGTCGAAAGTGAAGCACCGTCCGGTGCGGTTAGCACTTGGATGGGTGACCGCTAAGGTGTGAAGCGACAAACAACAACGCCCCCAGTTGACTCAACTGTGATTGAGTACCTACTCTCTTGAGGGTGGGGAAGGTAAAGCAGCGAGGGAGAGAGTTGGGCATCACCCTCATTACGCTGGCCCAAGATAAGTGTGATCTCCAACATCACGCTCCCCTACGGCCACAAGGCTATGGGACTACCTTTACCTTTTTTTTTTTTTATAAAGAAAAACACTCCAAGATACATGTAAAGTAATAAACACAATTCTTATAACATCAGGAACAATTAAGTAGCCTCTATATAACTGTAGGGAAAACGCTCCAGGAAAACAACAACAATTTAAAATAAAAATAAAAGTAATCAGTTCTTATTACGTCAGAAGACAAGATGGCAAGCCATTCAAATGTATTCCATGACATTAACAAATAACTGAAACCCAGCATTTTCAAAGGGTGTTAATTTTAGTAGAACTTGTCCTACGTCGACTTTTTTTCGCCCCAAAAGAAAAGAAAAGAAAAAGAAAAGAAAAGAAAAGAAAGGCAAAAATAAAAGCATTAAACGATTGGCTACTGTTTGAACTATCACCAAGCTAAAATGTATCACTATCCATTTAGGCAGAGCGCAAAACTGGACATAAGCGACCTTGACCTTGAAGACAGTGCAAATATGAATGGTTTAAAAGGCTAAACAGTAGACCTAGTATTTGCATAGTAAAGACAATCCAATTCGATCGTCATATTGAAGATAATGCAAAAAAGATGTGTTGAACAGAAAAGTGAAAGTCCGACTGATAGCGCGACTGACCGAACAACTAACCGACAACCGCACTACCACTTAGTGATTGGTCATGCGTGGAGACCCTGTTTAACAACAGTCCTCAAACTGTTCAACTGTTAACTTTTTAGACATAGAAAAAAAAACGTTTTTAATCAAAGAATTTACCTCATGGATTAAATACGATGTTACAGGAAGCTAGCCATTATCCCAGGTAATATTCCTTTCAAGTTTGGTCAAATTCCATTGGTACTTGAGAAACGGCGTGCAACGTAACTGCCGACAGACCGATTGACCAATCGACAGTCCGACATTTGGTTCGTTCTAAATTTCGACCTTTTCAAAGTATTTCTCGATAGCATCTAGAAATAAAGAATTATGGTAATTGACGACAAGCGTTTTGCAAAAGTTTCGCAATTCTGCGGTTTTCAATTGTCTTTAACCGAAGTTGAGCTGACTTTGTTACAGGTTTAGTTACAAGTTGTCTGGCAGTTAGTCGTGACGTAATCTTCTTCATAACCTTCCACTTTCATCTCAATGTCTGCTCAAATGTCTGCCTGTCTGAGAATTCCCCCCCCCCACTACCCCTTACCCTTCTCCACACCCGATTTGTGTGACTTAGTCTAGACAAACCTGATCGAGCACCCAGCCCGTTTCCGAAGTCTTATCCAAATTTCCTACATCACCTCTTTAAACCTCAAGTTTGATCGTCAGATATAGATGCAGTCAGCTCCCCGATAAAACCCCATCACTCACCATCCTGCTTCCATCGGTGGCATTCCATTCCCCGAAACCTTGGCATAGCTGAATAATATCAATCCCCCAGCGCATCCTTTCCTTTCCTCTCTCCTTTTCTGTTCCCCCATAAACCACCCTCTCTCCACCCCCTCTCTCGTATCCTACCCCTAACGAAATATTAACTGCACCAAGTCCCACCTCCTTCACCATGATCTCTAGCAACCTATACCTGGTTCGAATGCTAAACACCTGACAACTCTAGCAATAACGCCTACCTCCCATAACCCAGCTTCACCTCTATCCCAAACCTTGAAAATAGAAAAAAACCTGAAAGCAATAATTTTTATTAATCCCGCATCACTCCCACTTTCCACCTTCTGCAACCTTGAACCACCTGAGAAATGTTCAAAAACTCACTCCACCAAGCCTATCTCATCTCCGCCTAAAAAACGTCAAACTGCTGAACATTTCTTCTCTCCTTCTGCTTACCCCCACCAGACAGGCCCCTTTCTTCCTTCCCCCGTCTTGTCTAGCCTTGAAACCTTGAAACACCTGATAAAAATTAATTAGATGTCTTACCCCCACCCATCACCCCCACAAACCTTGGCAATACCACAGAATTAGCCACTCTATCTCCCCAACCCCCTTCCCATCCCAGCCCCTCTCAAACCCTATCCCTTTATACACACCTATTTCCAACTACGTCCTCCAAAATTCTTGAAACACCTGAGCAATATGTTTCACTCCTTCATCCAACTCATCTCTACCTACCTCTACCTTGGGAATTACCTGAGCAATAATAGCTCTTTCCTCTCCCCTCCCCCTCCTCTCTCTCTCTCTCTCTCTCTCTCTCTCTTTTCTACTACTACTACTACTACTTTCTTCTCCGTTTCCAACCAGGCTGATGTGTTGATTGAAACGAGTGGGAGCGATGAATGGAGTGCCATACTCATCCTGAAAAGGTGGGGAAAAACTCTTCACTTTAGCTTTCCCACGCAGAGTATCTAAGCACCAAACGGAATTCTGTTTGTTTTAGCTACTACTACAGCGCAATTCACTCGCAGGATTTTTATACAAACCAAACAAAACACAGGTAAATCTATTCATTGGTGAAAAGAAGAAATTCAGTCAACAAAATTCCAACCGTACACATTAGGGAAACATTTGTTTACCACTACGTAAAACATTCAACTATACAAAAATAACACTCACAGACACATTTTTGTTTTGTCATACGAAGTGTAAAACTTAGTTTTAGCACTAGAAATAACACGCACCTAGATACTCAGATTAGCATTTCGTCACACAAATTGCGAAACTTGTATTTAGTATTCGGCAAAATACTAAACTATACCGAAACAAGAAGCATACAGATAAAACAGAATAATGGAAAACGAACTTCTTTAAATCATTTCGTCCCAACTAAGTTAGACTACCCCTTCCTCGTGCACTGTGGCTGAGCCCGATAATACATAGACGATACATTTATTTTGCATTGGGCGCATTCTCCAGCAGGTTTGGACGCGCTGTATGACTACCCCTTGTTCACTCGGCCCCCTTGTAAAACTCTAAAGGCTTCAAGTTTTCCTATGAAGAGCTCTTGACTTGTCTTCGTATGAAAAGTGGTCCGTCTGCCCCATAGCTATGCAAACTCATTTTCAGCATTCTTGACAATCTTGCGCCTTGAGTCGCCGTTTCCTGGATATGTGTGCATCGCACAAACAACTGCTACCCAGACAAGGTTGAAGCCCATTTGGAAAGACAGGACTATCAGTCTATACTTCAAAAGTAAGGCTCCTGCGCTACGTTGTCATCTCCATCTTCCTATACGCTTGCGAAACATGGACCCTCACAGCAGACCTACAACGAGGAATACAAAGACTTCTGGGCATTTTCTATGGATTGGCTGGAGTGGAACAAGACTTGAACAGCTGGTACAGAGGCATGACACCACCTCCAGAGCCTTTGGAATGGAAATAAGTGCAGAGAAGACAAAATTGATTACCAACAACACCACTGGCATCAACACCGGACATCAACGTCCAAGGCCAATCCCTCAACACGGTGCATAGCTTCAAATATTTAGGAGCCATTGTATCAAACAATGGGTCCCGACATGAAGTCCTATCCAGGATCGCACAAACAACTGCTGCCCTGACAAGACTGAAGCCCATTTGGAAAAACAGGACCTTCAGTCTACACTCCAGGGTAAGACTGCTGCGCTCCCTTGTCATCTCCCTCTTCCTATACGCTTGCGAAACATGGACTCTCAAAGCAGACCTACAACGAGGAATACAAAGCATGGAGATGAGGTGCTACAGAAGACATCTGGGCATTTCCTACACAACACCAACGGCGAAGTCCGACAGACCATCACAAAAGCCATTGGACAACACGATGACATGCTCACAGTGGTGATGAAACGGAAACTCCGATGGTATGACCACGTCAGCAGAGAATCAGGCCTCGCAAAGATTATCATGCAAGGCACGGTGCAAGCAGGCAGAAGAAGAGGGAGAAAGAAAAGGAGGTGGGAGGACAACATTCGAGAATGGACTGGCTTGACACTGAACGAAGCCATGAGGGTTGCTGAGGACAGAGAAAGATTGAGTACGCTGGTTAAACGATCATCTGTTGTGCCCCAACGACTTTCTAGTTACGGGATAGGATTGGGCACCCTAGGTACACACATAAGAGTTAAGGGTGCACTGTGACCTAACGCCACAAGCGTGTGCTTGAGGGTTTTGCTGAGGCTGTTTCTATATGACTGGTTTGGGCCTGTTTATCGGGTGACGCGGAATGACTTAATAGAAGGAGCCCTTTTCTAGATTCGCGAGGAGACTTTTTCGAGGAACCGAATATCTTCTTAAGCTGCGTACAAGTTTATTTGAGAGCTTTAGCCCAATAATGTGGATTAATAAAATCTCCTATGATCATACTACCTTATCATTAGAGGAAATTTCTATCATTTGTCTTCAAATTAAAGCACGCATTGAGTTATTATTAGTTACAACAAAGCTTTAACCCGCCTATTCGTTCCCATTCATTGACAAAAGCAGCGTACTTTTCATAACATATATATAAAATGAAACACTCTAAAGAACTTCAGTTCGTTCTCTTTATGTAGCACTGTTAGTGTGTGTGCATTCTGAACAGTCCACAAAGGCTGATCCTTTCATTTACCAGCACGGACGGTAACGGCGCTCAGCAGCAACAGCAGCCGCAGCCTGCGAGTTAAAAGCCGTAGGTGGAATTTCCGGTAGATAATCGCTGCTGCAGTCCAAGCAAAACAAAACTAATACTGAAGAAAGTGTCAGAAGACTGAGACAAGCCTACACTGTGCATTCCGCGTTCGAAACCTTAAAGCCTACCCTTTTCATAAGCTTGTTACCGTTATACTGAAGAAAGTGTCACACCTAGACAGGTAATAATAACCTTAGGTGTAGTGCATTTTGCATTCGAAACATAAATGCCTGCATTGTCTTCATCTTGTAAGTACAGCACTACTGTGTGTTCCGCATATAGTATCGGAAGGCCTGCATTTTCATAGGACTATACCAATGTATCGAAGATAGTGCCAAAAGACCTAGATTTATAAATACGGCGCATTCCGCAATCAAAAGCCTTTTTCCCCCTAATTTGAAGCGTTATCTTCTAATATCTTCTTCGACTACATAAGCGGGTCCATTAAGATTATTACGCTATGGCGAGGAAGAAAATACAGAAATGAGAAAGTGAGTATGTGTGCCAATCTCTCCTCTCTCTCTCTCTCTCTCTCTCTCTCTCTCTCTCTCTCTCTCTCTCTCTCTCTCTCTCTCTCTCTCTCTCTCTCTCTCTCTCTCTCTCTCTCTCTCTCTGAAGTGTCTCTGAAGTATTATGTTAATTTGTTAAGGGACATATTGGAAGATTAGACTTTCTAACTAGTCTATAATCTTAATCCCTAATAATAAAAAAAAAGTTTTAAAACTTTCAAAGTCGATCTCACTCACACACACACACTCTCTCTCTCTCTCTCTCTCTAACACAAACACACACACGTACAAACACACACATACACACAATGTACAAACACACACACACGCGCGCACAAACGCACGCCCACACATACACATAATGCAAGATTAAGCACACACTCAATAGTTAAACTAAGCTAAGGTGCTAACACAAAAAACAGTTTTAGATCAGTCCCGGCTAGTTTTATACAAACGAGAAAAATATGCCAAACATTTCATCACTTAATATTAGCAAAATAAAAAATAAATAAATACCCGTCAATTTAAAACCCTTTTTTGATACATTAACAGAAAACCAACCTCAGATTAACCCCGTGTACTAGTTTAAAGTCAATGCCCCGCCAGAATCCAGAAACTGCCAGAAGAAGATAAATACAAAATCAGAAGATAGGAAACTACTAATGACTACATATACTTGATATATAGCTGACAGCTGCTAAAATAAAACAAAAAGTGAAAGAAATATCAAGTACGACAGTCATCACAGAAGTGCATAATTACAATGATATCTATAGCAGTCTGTACTGTAAACGACACAACAAGAAAACGTGACGTCGCGAATGTTCACCATTATTTGCTAGCTTTAAACTAAGCAGTAGGAGTATCTAAGTCTGCATCCAACTTAGTATATAGTGACAGCGTAATAGTAGTAAAGGTCATATTTGCAGGTGTCAATGATATTTAACAAAGCTTGACACGAAGTTGGTCTATGCCGCGACAGTCTCAAATATTCTGCGTGAGTTAAGGGCTCACGGTCCTGCTTCGAGACATTCAGTAGAAGCCATTCCGATTAGCACGTGCATGGTGATCTGGGGCTAGCACGGGAGGAGGGGGGGGGGGAGAAGAACGAAACGTAGAACAACAATCACCCTTGTCCGCCCAGCTGCTAATGGGTAGCCTACCTGGTTCTCTTTTTGAGAACCGATGAAGATAAAGCACCAGGGGGATCGAGAGCTAGAGGAGACTTTAGGCAGGGACATTTCTACGCTGGCCCTGAGAAAAAAAAGAGAGGTCCTCTAAAACTGAAACGGGAAAATCTTTACTTTGTTCCATCTAGACTAAAATTATATCAGAACGTCAATCCAGCAAAAGGTTAAGTCTCGAGTTTTTACGCGACAGAAAGACTAATGCTCAGCATTCTTCGATGAAAAATAAATGCTGGCACCCTCCAGGAAGTAATAAAACAAAACTAGAGTAATAAATCCGTCAGTTGGAGTACTACAAACACCAGCCATCTGCATGCACGTGTGATTTTTGCCATACGCAACACGATCTAGAGAGCGCGTTAGGTTCCTGACAAACGTAGTAGAAGTAAAATCGTTTGGGTTGTTTTTTTCAGTTGATAGTGAGTGCAATAAAATGTTTATCCCGTGTGTGTGTGTGTGTGTGTGTGTGTGTGTGTGTGTGTGTGTGTGTGTTTGTTTGTGGGTGTGTGACTGTGGGTGTGTGTGTGTTTGTGAATGTATGTTATTACGATGCTGAAATGCAATGAGGATGATGTTTAGTTTCCAAAATATTGTGGAATATGCATTGTAAGGATAACCCCCGTGGGAGTGCCGGGGAGTTTTAGTATAAATAGTATTTCCACTTTCTGGAAATTTAGTGCTTTAAATTTCTACTGTCCCTGTCTTTCTCCTTTGTTCTTTCTCATTCCTACCAAAGAGGTTATATAGGTATTTATAGTCTTTGTTCCTACTCTGCTCTATCATGTACTATCTTCTTTGCGAGACCAGTCACCAACCTCTTTTCTTGAAAACTAATCCAAAACTCCTCATTTGTGTATAGGGTCTGTTGGGTCAGCTTATAAATATTGGACGCTTTCTGCCGAATGGTCACTAGGGCTTCCTATGATATTATTAATTAGCAATGTAGGCATTTCATATTATGTGTTTTGTTGATATTTTAGAATGATGTTTGTATCTATTTTGCTTTTTGTAAACAGAGGTTCGATATTTTAGAGTATAGATTCAGCATCCTCTGCGTGGGATGTCTTTATTGTAAAGTGACCGGGTGGTGGAGTGCCTTCAGTGTCACCACTAGGGTTGTTTCAGCAGATCTTTTATACGGATCAGGGGCGAGTCCTCTTTTAATCAAGTTGTGGTCCTGATTTTGTGGTCCAGATTCGGCTCTTTGCAGTCCGCTGGACCCTGTGAGCAATGAACAACTAACTAATTGTAAGAATACAGTGTCTGAAATTTTCATGTTAATATGCACATAGGTGTGAGACAGTGCATGATGTATCTTTATAAATGTTATATATATATATATATATATTATTGTTACCTTTTCATGCTTTTACTTACAGCAATTCATGTTAAAATTTCTGTTGTGAGATAATAAAGTTTTCTGAATCTGAATCTGAACCTAAATAATGATATTGGATGCAGTCAATGTACAATTTTTTTTAAAAAGGATTTCCCTTCGATTGAAGGAAAAGCGCGTTATAGGATCCTGTATTATGTATTATTAGGTATTATGAGAAATGGTAACAGTGGCATAATTGTCAGCATAACGACTACCTCATATAAATATGACGCACACGTTTGATAGCTGCGTTATGAATACCTGTAAGCTATTTATAAAAGGATTATTGGTTATGATCAGTCTAATCACACCACAATTTAATCTGTTTATTGGGTATTACGACTGTGGTGAGCAGCTTAAAGCTTATAAAGGGAGACAGAAATGAGATAAACACAAGCGAATGAACCAATGCTATAAGTTAATTATTTAGTCGGATGCTGCTTCTAAACACGATTACTCGTAAACCATAATTAGAAATTTGAAATACGTAACTCTGGTTGAATAAAATTTCCAAATAAGATTACACTGGAACATTCGTCTTCTTCTTCTTCTTCTTCTTCTTCGCCTGGAAAATTCTTCTTCTTCTTGTTCTCCTTCTAGTATAACTTTCATATTCGACGCAAAACTCACCAAACATGATTGCCTCAATGTGTCAATGCAATACATGAGAAATCATATATGGTCACTGTATGTCTTGAGAAGAAGATTTTGTACATAAAATATGTTGACTGTTACATAAATGCTTTTGAGAGTTTCGTGTTTGTTTCTTTCTTCTTATTGTGTGGTCTATCTTATATTAATACAAGAATAACTGAATAATTGAATTAACAGAGAAGATGCGACTCAAACGGAGGGGGTAATTTATTTATTTTATTTATTTTAACAACTTTATTATCACCAAGGTAAAATTCGGCCACTTTCATTTTTCAAAAGTACAGCAGCCCCAAGTGAAGCGCTTTACCCAAGGTACATGCTGGGTGTGTTCTTGTCACCGGCACTCACCCGTCTAGGACATGAGCGTCAGGATCTTTAAAGTCCGTTATGATGGAATGCATGCGACACAGACTAGACCTCGGTTTATACTCTCATCCGAAGGAGTAGAAGGTGAAGGAAGGTGAATAGAAAGAAGGGGACGGAGGACTAATGCTATATCTGAAAGTTATTTTGAACTGAAGCTCCCTAAGGGGCCTAGTTCTTGGAGAAAGACAGGCGTCACAAGGCTGCACTCAGAAAGCAGATCCTCCGGGATCCTTGACGCGTGTTGACCAAGTTATGATAAAGAGTATTGACCAAGATTTTATAAGAATAACTGCAGGAAACACGAACTGTGATAAGGGCTGAGCCTGATTGTCTAGCATCACAGCAAAGAGGTCTTAAATGGCACTTAAAAGTCGCAAGGAAGCGCGGTAAATATTGGTCCAAAGATGGGAAACCGATTTTTAAAAAAATCTCCGTAAAGATTGTAGTCTAGGTAGGGAGGAAGCGAGGGGCAATTTAGAAGTATTTTTGAATGAACGTCATTATGGGAATATAATAATAATAATAATAATAATAATAATAATAATAATAATAATAATAATAATAATAATAATAATAATAATATAGGATGCTATATACGCGCCTTTCCCCAAATCAATCAGGCTCAAAGCGCGGCGATCTATACCAACATACACGCTCACCTGTCTCATCTACCCTCACACGCACCAAATACACATCCATCACTCAAACAGGTGGTGTAAAGCCAGGAAGATCGCTATTGGAAGACGGAAAGAAAATCGAATTTTTATTTTTGAAATTGTTATATTGACTGCGTCCTGTACCATTATTGAAGGGAGGGAGTAAACCGGAGTGCCCTGAGAAAACCCTCGGTGACCTCAATAGTCTCGTACATAAGTCACATATGTTCGCCCCTTGCGGGAATCGAACCCGCGACCTTCGGCATAGGAGACCGGCGACTTATCCACTGCGCCACGAAGTATGTACGGCCTAGTAATTAAGGAAAAGCTAGGCTTTTGGATGTTAGGCGTCTCATCCTTAATATGTAAACGAACAACTGTGCCTACTATACACAATTTCGCTGTGGTAAAACTTTCAGAATCAACATAGATGCTATTAATATGCACAGCGATAACAGAAATCTGTACTTTTTGAAAGAGGTTATTTATTTGGCTTAATCTTTGTTTTTCTGGAGGGCAACACTCAATATGAATTTGAAAGGGATCTGTGAAACAAAAATGTTTGGTCTTGGTACTTTTAAAATAAAGGGAAAATTGCATACCTTTTCTCAGAGAATCTTTAGTTTAAAAGCAGTTTTTAAAGAGAAATGTTTATAAATACGCATGTTTCCGTTCACACAGTACAGCTTTTTATTCTAAAAGTTTAAAGCCGAGTTTGCCATAACAGACATATGCTTATCTAGACATACACTGACAAACTCGAAAACGTCGTCTAGGATTTTAACGGGAGGGGAGAAGGTGGTGGGGAGGAGGGCTAGGGGGGAAAAGGGTACCAAGGGAAGTTTTTAACGGAGATGTTGTATAGAAATAGGTTTTATGCTAACATTTTATTCCGAGGACGACTTTTTTTATTTTAATAAAGGCTAAAATTTGAAATATTATATACGACTTGTTTGGCTTTTTCCATTTTCTCTTTTTTTCTGCTATGTTCCATACAGATTCTCATCTCCAAACTGCATCCTTTTCTTTCCTTTTTTTCTTCTATTTTTTGTTTTTTGTTTGTTTGCAAAGAGATATGTGTTCATACATTAATAGAAACTCACACCAGGATATCTTTCTAGTTTACTGTCAATGAAGGAAATAAGTGCAGAGAATACCAAAATGATGACCAACAACACCAATGGCATCAACACTGACATCAAAATCCTAGGTCAATCCCTCAACATGGTGCATAGCTTCAAATATTTAGGAGCCATTGTATCACATAATGGGTCCCGACAGGAAGTCCTATCCAGGATCGCACAAGGTTGAAGCCCATTTGGAAAGACAGGATCATCAGTCTACACCCCAAAGTAAGGATGCTGCGCTCCCTTGTCATCTCCATCTTCCTATACGCTTGCGAAACATGGACACTCACAGCCGATCTACAACGAAGAATACAAAGCATGGAGATGATGTACTACAAAAGACTTCTGGGCATTTCCTATTCCCAGCACATCACCAACGACAAAGTCCGACAAACCATCACTCAAGCCATTGGACAACACGATGACCTGCTCACAGTGGTGAAGAAACGGAAACTCCGATGGTATGGCCACGTCACCAGAGCATCAGGCCTTGCAAAGACCACCCTGCAAGGAAAGTGCAAGGAGTCAGAAGAAGAGAGAGACAGAAAAAGAGGTGGGAGGACACTATTCGAGAATGAACTGGCTTGACACTGAGCGAAGCCATGAGGGTTGCTTAGGACAGAGAAAGATGGAGTACGCTGGTTAAACGATCACCTGTTGTGCCCCAACGACCATCGAGTTACTGGATAGGATAAGATATGTAAACCCCATAGTTTGCTTTTTTGTTGTTGTTGTTGTTATTGTGGCTTTCGAATTCCACTTTTCTAGTAAACGGACAAAAGTTTGTATTCACACAATACAACTCATAATAAACTGTGGCCTTAAATATTTAACAGTATGTGTTTAGTTTTTATCGGAGATTTAAATTTTCGCAACCAAACATTGATTTAGCTTATAAACGCCTTCAAACTCGCAGCTCTTTAACGGTTTAATTTTAATTACCTTAAACCTCCCGCCTTCCCCTATAAAGGAAAATTAATATGTCTACAATAATAATGATATAACAACATCACACAAAACGTTTAGTTTCGTTTAAATCAATTGTTTTTGGTGTTTTTTTTAAACGGAATTTTATGCATGTAAACACACACAATTTATATCTGTATATAGACACACACATCACTGTATGTATATATCATTGACGTTTGAAGCAGTGTATTAAGGTTTCCCAGTGTTTACATTCGACAGAACCATTTATAATCTGACAAGTATAACAGA
>CM072512.1:54545970-54560970 GCA_036898135.1 Oncomelania hupensis | reverse complement strand
AAATTTAGTGCTTTAAATTCCCATTGTCGCTGCCTTTCTCATTCCTGCTCTGTTCTACTTTTATCAATCTGCTATACTATCTTCTTCTTCGCTAGACCAGTCACCTACCTTTTTTCTTGAAAACTCTTCCGGGACAAGACTCCTTATTTGTGTATGAGGTCTGCTGGATCAGCTTGGGAATATTGGACGCTTTCTGCCAGGTAATCACTAGGGCTTCCTATGATGTTATTATTTAGCAATTTGGGCATTTTATATGTATATGTTTTGTTGATAATTTATAATGATGTTTGTATTCTATTTTGTTTTTGTACACGGGGGTTCGATAAATTAGAGTACAGCCTCAAGCGTCCCCTGCGTGGGATGTCTTTATTGTAAAGTGACTGGCTGGTGGAGAGCTTTCAGTTTTACCACTAGGGTTGTTTCAGCAGATCGTTTATGCGGATCAGGGGTTGTCCGGCCCTGATTTGGCTCGGAAGAGTCCGCTGGACCTAAAGCAAGAATCATGTAATGTAATGTAATGTCCCGCCTATGCTTTAGCGAAACCTACTCCTCTTTTTCACAAGTAAGGGAGACAAAAAGTTTGTGTAAAACAAAACAAAATCAACCTTTTTGTCCCCCTTAATTAAACTCGCCAGCTGCAGTCACTTTTTAAACGAAAACTGAACAAGTCAAGGCAGGTCCTGTACGTTTGCGCAACAAAAAAAAACACCTCCAAATTCCTTATAATACAAGAAACTTCGCCCATCAGCAGCGCCCTATTAATATTGATATCCATTATCAACAGGCGTATCCGTTCTAATCTAATGACATTTTCTGCCCTTTCACCCTTTTTACACCTCGTCACAAGAAGCAACTTAAGTCTAATAGTTTCAGAAAATGTGTCCAACGTTCATCATCACCCTTATCAAAAATTATGTCTCCGTCACCAGCAGCATTTTTATCTGTACGCGTATCTTGTCCTATCTACAACATTCACAAGCCCCTCTCGTCTTCTCGAAGACTCTCTCTCTCTCTCTCTCTCTCTCTCTCTCTCTCTCTCTCTCTCTCTCTCTCTCTTTCTCTCTTTCTCTCTCTCTCTCTCTCTCTCTCTCTCTCTCTCTCTCTCTCTCTCTCTCTCTCTCTCTCTCTCTCCCTCTCTCCCCTATAAGCACTGAATATATATATATATATATATCTTAACTTATAATATATATATATATATATATATATATATATATATATATATATATATATATATATATATATCTTATTTTTACGGCTTTCCTTTTTTTATTTTTTTTGTAACTGTATTCAGTAATATTTCTCATCATAACTCAAGGTAACCTACTGGTTATGTTGATTTTTCTCGCCTCTTTCTATACATTATATAATTATGTAAACAGTCATACTCTTTCGCGGCTCTAATACATAGCCAAACCTCTTTCGCAAGAAGCTGCAATGTCTTTAGTGTTTATCCAAAATGAAGCAACCTTCTGAGTGCTTCTCTGTTAAAAACTGATATGGTACACCTGATAAAACATTTGCAACAGTACTGTACGTTGTAAAACGTTAGACTACCTCAGTGCAAAGTGAGTACTGGCGTAACTTTCAACAGTTCTGTCAAAAACGATAACGTCTGTCTGCATCGTGGATGTAACTTCTTCTTCCTCTTCTTTTTCTTCATCCCCGTCATCAGGCTGTTGTTGAATCGCATGCTGCTGTAATATGATTCAGCTTATCCGTTTATGCAAGTCACGCTTTCTGATAACACACCTTTGCCACATGAGGTTAAAAGGATAAATGTGAAGAGGTAATGCGGCTGTGAATAATGTAGATAAATGCTGGCCTTTTCTAGAGTAAGTGGGCTAAGACGTTAACAATTTTTTTTTAAAAAGGCTTGCAGGTAAGTAATCTAATCTGACATCTGTTATAATAACTGAAATGATAAACTCAGACGAACACCTCAGTATGACTACAATTACATAAAGATTGATAATCGACACCCCATTACATCTATACACTGATAATAAAGATAGCATCCCGGACTTCAAAGGCCCTTATAATCGAGACGGGTGTGCCAGTTACACCACCACGCCCAGTTAGCACTAAGTCTCCCCTAGTTTGTGCTCAGTTGCTTGGCAGTTATACAACGCGGCTCAGGCAGCAAGTTGGCGCCTCGGTTGGCTTGAGTTAGATCCTGTATCGGCCAGCGCCTTGAGCAGCTCTTGAGCTTGTATAGCGCTATAGAAAAACCTTATATCAAATAGTACATAACAAGGTATGGGGCTAATTGGACCAATGCAATGCTTTTCAAAAGTCAAGTTTTTCTAGTTCTACTGTGATATCCTCATTGAGAAGTAAGAATTTTACAAAAGCTGACCATTCTTGAAAATTATTACAGGGTGAGCTGGCACCAATCAAAATCGTAAAATTAAAAACTGTGGAATGAACGTACATTCTTTTATGAAAATTTCAGTAACTGATAGTAGGATTGCTCCTAAATGTGCTAAATTATAAGGTTACTTGGGGTTGGAGAGGGTGGGGTAAGGGGGGGGGGTCCTCAATTTTTCTTGTGTACTTGACAACAAATCCTGGAATTAACATCTATTATATTATGCAGCTGTGATCACAGTTTCTTGTTTCAGGTCTCCAGGGATCGGCCGGATAAAGAGGGGAGAGAAAAAAGCAGTACGGTTGTCGTAAACGTGTTATAGAGTATACGATTTATAGCGTGTAGTTGGCACCAAACCCTGGAATTAATTCAAACATTATAGCATCAGTTTGTGTGTACAGTAATGCATCAGTAATTTGGGCCACTGATATGCAAGGAGGAGGAAACCAAACAAAATTAACACGAATAGAAGTAAGATTAACGGTTGTCTGCACCAGGATAAACTGCCGTAGGCAGAAAATGTACGACAGAGGACCGAATGACTGTCGTTTTAAGATTGCATACACGCTTATTTGAGAGCTTTCATCTCAATGCTATTGTTTATAATCTCTTCTATGATCATGCTATCTAGAGTAAAAACTCGACCAACGTACATGTAAAACGTAATTCAGTGACTTCTAGATTAGATACTACGCAAGACACTTTCATTCCATTTGCCGCTACATGGAATAAAAAAAAAAAAAGATCGAATTTGAAGAAGAAGAAGAACAACAATAACAACAACAACAACGACAACAACTCTATTAAATGATCAAAATTATTTAGCACATTTAGCAGTATACTAGTACAATATGACTATAATACGTCTCTTACCTGCATACGCACGTCAATCAGTCATCAAACACCATATGAAACAAAAGAAGAAGAAAACACTGTGAACATCAATGTCAGAAACGTAATATCGTATATGCAATTACTACTACTACTACTACTACTACTACTACTACTACTACTACTACTACTACTACTACTACGACTACTGGTAATTATTATTATTATTATTATTATTATTATTATTATTATTATTATTATTATTATTATTATTATTATTATTATTATTATTATTATTATTATTATTATTATACTGGTGACAGGTGCTACATACTCGCCTTTCCCCAAATAATAAATCAGACTTAAAACGCGGCGATCTGTATCAAAAGCATGTTTCACACACTCTCACATACACCACAATCACACATCTATCACTCGAACAAGGAATGTACAAGGTAGGTTATCTAACCCCTTCTCTGCCGCATATGTATACCCCTCTCTGCCGCATAGATATACCCCTCTGTGCCGCATAGCTATACCCCTCTGTGCCGCATATCTATTCTCCACTCTGCCGCCAGTGGTTTCATGTTGTGGAATTCTGGAATCAAAATGCGTTTAAAACAGTGCAGAATATGCACGAAGTGTGTAAAAAACCACTTTCTCAGCACGTGAAGCCCATTCATCGTTTTGGCGGGTTTTATCGTCGATCTGCTATACAGTAAGAACGTGAAGAGATAACATGTTTCCAACAAATGTTGTTAGTAAAATAAAGATGCACTTTTTTACATAGAGTGCATGTATACTTTAGCTACAGAGACTTGAACACTCGACGGTAGGGATATTTGAAGACAATGGAAGGTTTTATTTATTTCATAATTCGTACAAGTACATATAATGTATGCACAAGCTATCGCACCCGCACACGCACAACACATACACAACAAACACACACACATACACACACACAAACATTCGACGGTTTCATTCAAAAACAAGCCTGGCTTTTGCATAGATTAAAAAAAATTTTTTAAAGACTTCATATTTTAACCCTAACGTTCCCGCGTCACCCATCATAATGATAATGATATTATCAGTAAAAAAAACTTTTGGGTTAAACAATCTTATAATTGAAAACAAAACAAAATAACTGAAACAGCGAAGAAGCTTTTAATGAAATAATTCGTTATAAATTTAGGGTTTACGCTGTTGTTGTTGTTGTTGTTGTTGAGGATACTGATTTTGTTGTTGATGTGGTGTCTGTTGAGAATGTTGTTTTTGTTGATGACGACGATGATGAGGAGGATGAAGAGGAAGAAAAGAAAAAGGAGGAGGAGGATTGTAGTCTAGCTAAATTGCATGAAAAAAAAACAGTAATGCGCACAAAGACATTGACGTATTCTATATAAAACATATGTCATTTCAATGCAAACATATTTTATAGCAAAAATTTAGACACCTGCCAATTCTGTTCTTTTCTTTATTATTTTTTTTAAATAATATTTTTATTTCCAGATTTATCCGAAAGTTATCTGAAAATATTTTGAAATAGTCAGAAATCAGAACGAGTCAAATGTTACTCTGTCAGTCGGTCGGTCGGCTCCATGCAATATTTCAAGAACCACTGAACGGATTTTGTGTAAGTTCATAGGTATATTACTAGAGTTAGTGACGAGCTACCCCCCCCCCCCCCCTTGACCTCGCACCCTCCCCCGCCCCCCTAAAAAATAATCATAATAATATAACATGAAAATAAAAACAGTTCAAGAGTTCAAATAGTGAGCAAGCAGTTCCAAGTTTATATTTTGCTTCTTTAGGATACAATCGAAACAGGATAGCTCTACGAAAATGAACACTTTTGAAAATGCCAGTTTTCAACTAAATGTGTGTTGTCTGGAAATAAATGTGAATGACTTGCTAACTTGTGATGTATGCAACTGGCTGAAAATATGCAGAAGGGGCGTGGGACCTGGCGGGGGACGGAGGGGAGGGTGAAGAGGATGGGAGTGGGTGAGGGGAGAAGTGTTGAGGATGGAACCCAAGAAGATAATGCAAAAAATCCAGTTGCAACGACCACATTCCTGATTCACATTTATGTTCCTTTTGATGTTCGTGATAAAACGCCTTTAACTTCAAGCACGTTAAATCTTGTCGGGCTTGGTGTGCAATCCGCACAATGAAGGCTATGAAATCAGAATTATATTTATTCATTGCCCAAGAAATCATAAAACAATAAGAAATCTAGAACCGTGATCAAATTTTCTTTATTTTAATTGGATACATGTGTGAGATGTGTGTGTGGGCAGGTAGAAACGACGTTACTCTGACATACACTTGAAACTCTACGTACTTTCTTTTGACGGCCCCGTTATTTTGACGTCAAAGTAGTGTTCCGTTAGGGTTAGGGCTGTGTTAGGCTTAGGGTTACGTTAAGGGTTAGGGTTTGGGTTTGGGTTAGGATTAGGGATAGCTTAAAAAAGGGCAACATGTCAAAATAATGTCAAAATGATGGTAAGTGTGTCAAAATAATGTATGTAGCGTTTCACGACAGTCATCACACAACGTCGTTTCTACAAAAGTGTGTGTGTGTGTGTAGGTGTGGGTGTGTGTGCGTGTGTGTGTGTGTGTGTGCCTGCGTTCGTGCAATACCTTCATTTCCACGCGATTCAAAATCGTTACAGTCGTTTTTGAGGTATAATACAAAAAAACACCTGTTTAGTTAAGATTTTTCTCAAGCGAACTTGACCCTTGCAGTAAAGCAATTAAGCCTACGACGGCACGAAAATCTGGCCCATTACTTCCAGTATTACCGGAAGAAATTTGTTTTCGACTTACCATAAATTAGATAATTTTCCTATGAAAGATGACCATTAGTGGAAAGTGAGGTATGACCGACCGACCGACACTTGGCTCGTTCAGATTACCGACTAGTATCTGGAAATCTATTATATATTTTTGTATTTAATGGGAATGGGGTCTGAGACTAACAAGCTTCCAGGGGAGCAGCTCTGTGGTGCCTGTGCTCCAGAGAGAACGAACAAGAGTCTTGGTTCATTACATAGTATGTGGGATGAGTCAGTTGTGCTCATGTAAGCAAAAACGCGATAGATGAGTAAATTGCTCTCATGTTCTCGGAGAAAACGAACACAGATTCTTCCCCCTGTAACAAACAGACCCGTTTACCCCGCACTATTTGAGCTTTTGCTTGTTTAGCAGTAATAAAACTTAGAAGGTTACTGTAGTCTATAGCAGACGATTAAGGTAAAACTGATGTGTACACACACTGCGAGCTGACGCGAGCCGTTTAGTGACATCATCGCGGCTTACGATGGTGTATATCCACTTAGATTGTTTCATCCAATCGGGACACAGGTAGAGTGGTTAGGACCAGTTCCGGCCGATTCAGTCAAAGCCAAGTATAGGTCAGTTGTGTGGAAAGCTCTGAGGAGTACACAGTTACACTCGAGCAGAGAAATATCTCCACTGATAGAACAAGGAAGCAGTGCTTGTTGAATATTTGAATTCAATCAAGTAGCCACGGGCCTAACATTGTCGAACAGGTAAATGAATATACTTCTGTTTCATCGTGATGTATTTATATTATTGTTAAAATTATGTTTGTGGAATTTGCTATGCATAGATTTGAATTGTTAGTCCGACTTTGCCTTATCACATGGAGAAGCCGAACACGTGTCAAGCACGACCGGTTTTGACGCCATGTTGTATACCTGACGGAACCACGGTTGTTTAACCTATATCACATTGCAGACCAGTGGCTGTACCAGTGAATGTTTATAATATTATTAATTCTTTATGTGTATAAGTAGCCACGATTTATATTTATGTATGTTTAGGAAATTAGAGTGGAGATTCCAGTGGACCACCGACTTAGCAGAATGTTCATCGCTTATGTATAGAGATGTGGAGCTATCACTGAGGGCTACTTTGGCTTTCAGTGAGACGCTCTGCACAGACCTATTATTTAAGGTTGTGCAGAATTTCGTCTCTTATGTTACAGACGAGGAGATTGATGTGGTGGTATCGGGCTCTCCCGTTTACCTCTACTTGGTAGACTGTCTTGGATTTCTTGGCAGTCACCCGGTACGGTCCTCTCCAGGCGATGTCCAGCTTGTTGGTTCCACTTGGAAGTAAGAGTAGCACTTGATCGCCGACTTGCAGTACTTCGCCTGACGGGCTCTTGCATTCTTCAGTGCTTCACCAGCTTTCTTCCACGTTGCTTTGAGGGTTTCCTGCAGGTCTGCGACGTACTTGGTGGCACCTCTGGGTGTATCGTCTATCTTGGCTTCCGTCCAACTTCTGCGCAGGGCTTCTAGCGGTCCTGCTAGAGGTCTGCCGAATAGCAATGTTGACGGGGTGTAACCTGTGGCTGCATGGGGCGTTTCTCGATATGCGAACAGTGCCGCGTTCACGTATGTGTCCCACGCTTCTGGATTGTCGTCGGCTACTTTCATGAGAATGGTGAGAAGGGTTCCATTCAGTCTTTCGACTTGTCCGCTGCTGGCTGGGTGGTACGGTGGTGTGCGAATGTGATGAACTTGTATCAACTCGAACACGTCTTGCATCAGGCGGCCGGTGAACTGAGATCCGTTGTCCGTTCTAATGCTGTCTGGGAATCCGACTCTGGTAAAGATGGCGATGAGTGCATCTGCAATCTTCCTGGTGTCGATCGCTGGCAACGGGACTGCTTCGCACCACATCGTACAGGCGTCGACGAGTGTGAGTAGAAATCTGTTCCGCTTCTTGGTCATGGGCAGTGGTCCGACTATGTCTACTGAGACTTGCTGGAATGGCACGCCGACTACCACTGATGGTCCTAAGGTAACTGGTACGGTGTGATGTCGCGGGGAATATCGTTGACATTGGTGACAAGATTTCACGTATCGCTTGACATCCTCCGTGATTCCTGGCCAATAGTAGTGTGCGCTGATTCTCTGTACTGTGGCTCCAATTCCCATGTGTCCGCTGAGTGGCATGCTGTGGCCTAATTCTAGTACTTGGGCACGAAGGGTGGCTGGTAGTACTAGTTGGGTGTGATCTCCATCTCCTTGTCGATGTAGAACTCCGTCTTCCATGTAGAAGTCTCCTTTGTGCGGGGGGGTGTGCGCCTTGGGTAGCTTCTGAAAGCACTTCGCTATCGATGCGTCCGCTTTCTGAGCTGTTTTGATATCTTCGAGTCCTGGATTCGGGGCTTTCTCGGACTGGGGTGGTTGGGTTTTAGCCTGGGCCCTGGTTTGCACTGCAGCTATCTCTACAGTTTTAGGAGGCGTGCCTAAGAACACATACCTACATCCTAGCACTAGATCATACAGGGGTTTCCCCCCCAAACGCGTTATCAAGGACGAATTGCGCCAAAGTAACAAAAAGGACTGTAATCTTTTTTTTTTTTAATTATTATTATTATTATTATTATTATTATTATTATTATTATTATTATTATTATTATTATTATTGTTGTTGTTGTTGTTGTTGTTGTTGTTGTTTAACAATGGAAAGTCAAGGAATGGGCAGCCATGACCTTGCCAGAAATGCTGGAAAACATCGTTCGCATAACTGATTATGAGAGAGTCTCTGCTTCTCAAGTCCACGACGACCTGTCAGGTTGAAAGACTATAATGAATATATTAAATGGTTGACAATATTACGATATATTTAATTAAAATGTTCTTTGCGAATCGGTCAATGTAGTTTAAAGCACCAAATCGTAATAAATATCAAATGATAGTAGCTTTCTTTTCACTTATACCCTTTTTAGAGACAGGTTTATTTTTAGAGTCTGGGTCGATCACTAAGTGTTCCGTTGTATTTGTGCAATAACAATATTTCTCACGCCATTGCTTTCCATGACAGCGAATGGAGTGACCGGGCAAAACTGACCCTGGCAAATCGTTATGGGTTGGCGGACACTATTACCTAAATGAGGTTATTTTTGACAGCTCGACGACATTAAATCTGAACTTCGGCAAAATTGTTCTAGTAAGAAATATCGTCTGTGGCCACCATGATCCACCCGACATATAGTTCAAATATTAAAGGCACTCAACCTAGTTTACCCTTCGTTATGTGCACATTGCAAGGAGGCAGAAGAAGAGGGAGATAGAAAAAGAGGTGGGAGGACAATATTCGAGAATGGACAGGGGGTTGCTGAGGAAAGATAAAGATGGAGTACGCTGGCTAAACAATCATCTGTGGTGCCCCAACGACCTTCGAGTTATGGGGTAGGATAGGATAGGATGTGCACATTTGCTCATTATATCGGTATCCCTATAACCTATATTCCAGCTGAGTACCGGATAGTCTGAATTGAAAGCTTCTGTATCCCTGCCGAGCGCCAGATCACTTCTTCGTCATGTCTGAGGTACACAGTTTGACACAAAGACAAGATAAGCAGAGAATTTCAGACAAACACTGACAGAGTGGGAAAGAAATTACCTACTTATGCACCACTGACACACATTTCACGTGATGAGTGATGCCAGTTTCAAGAAGCAATCTCTCTCTCTCTCTCTCTCTGTCTCTCTCTGTCTCTGTCTCTCTCTCTCTCTCTCTCTCTCTCTCTCTCTCTCTCTCTCTGGAACTCTTGGAATTGGCTGTAAGATACTAATTAAATTGTTGAGGGCTGAACCTGTAGTGCTGTGCTCATGTGCCAATACATTAAGTTATAAAAACGCCTTTCGAGGTTTTCTGGAGCACCGTCATGTTGTGCACCCAGGATGCTATGTTTTCCTCTTGAGTATGATATGAAGTTTGAGTTCATTAAGACAATATTATTAAATTGTACAAGATTGCACCCTCGGTGCAAATGCACCGGTAAAAAAACCATGTTTACGCTGAATAGTATCAACGTTTCACAACATGGTTTTGGCTGCCGTGGCATTTCATCTTATGTTTAGAAATTCTGATGTACGACCCCTCTCCCTCACACCAACATGCCGTCCATCCCTCCCCCACCTCCGCACTCTTTTAAGTTTCAGCTTCAATGCAAGAATGTCTGTTCAGCGAGTAGGAAGAAAACACTTAATAGTTTTATTATGGCCGTCGAAGTTTGAACAGCTTAAGAGTTCCATCCCAACGTCCGTGAAATACTTTTCAAAGAAGTGTTTGATCATGTGAGATAAAGAAGCTATTCTGTTCTATTGTATTCACAGGTTTTCCGTTTCACTTAATGTGTCATGATTACTGGTGTTTATTTCACACGTGTTTTCTTTCAGCTTTTGGATGCAGTCAATATGAAAATTTCAAAAATAAATCTTTGATTCCTTTCCGTCATCTAATAGCAATCTCCCTGCCTTTACACCACATATTTGAGTGATAGATGTTTGTTGTGTGTGTGTGTTTTTGTGTGTGAGTGGGTGAAACGTGTATGTTGGGACACATCACCGCGCTTTGAGCTTAACTGGTAATTTGAGGGAAAGCGAGTATATAGCATCAAGTATTTTTATTATTATTATTATTATTATTATTATTATTATTATTATTATTATTATTATTATTATTATTATTATTATTATTATTATTATATGTTTCGAGTTTATTTCAGGCACGCAACGTTTTAGATGTTATATATTTTATTGCACCAAGAGTACTTCAGAGTATGTGTGTGTTTGTGTGTGTGTGTGCGAGCGCGTGTGTGTGTGATTTCGTGGTGTGTGTGTGTGTGTATCTTCATTCCTTACACCAGTCACAAGGACGAAGAAGCATGTACATTATAAATTTTTAAAATACATATTTTTTTCAGTGCTGCTAACGATCAGCATGCATGCTGAGAGTGCTGGAAAAGAAATGCAAAACCTGCTGCATTCCACCGAACACTAACCCGTTCAAAAGGATGCAGGAATAACCTCGCGAGAAATTTCGAGAAATTCAAGGTTAAAGCACACCGTATACTGTAAAAGTGTCTACGAATTTTAAAGGAATTTTCTTGTAGGAATATATGAAATATGCTTCCGAATTACAGCACACAATCCTTTTTATCACTCTGGTTCGGTGCCGGAAGCGAATTCGCAAGGCTATTTCTTTCAGGGTTTGCACGATCGAGTTTTCCTGAATAAATTATCGACTGCTTCAGGTGATCCGGGGAGGGAGAGACGCTGGCTCATTGCAAGTTTCTGTTTACTGCCATCTGAAACGGGTCATCGAACGTGCAATCATCAGTGCACGAAATCTAGATTAGTTTCAACCAGCTGAGACCTCGCCAAAATGGAAGGTATCGTCACCTCTATCCAAGTTTTCTTGCAATACGCTTTTCAGGTTGCTGAAACATTTCCAAAGGAAGGAAAGCTCTTGGGAGGTATACATCTATCCAGATTTTATTCAATAGGTTTGTTTGTTTGTTTGTTTGTTTGTTTGTTGTTGATGTTGTTGTTTGTAACCACCTGGAGCCTCGCAAAGGATGATTAGTATCTGTCCACATTTATTGCTGTTGAATATTTTTAATCATCTGCGACCTTGTTCAAACAAATGGCAGGGTCTAACTCGATGTTTTGACCATTTTCGATCAGCTGAGGACACGCACCAAACGACAGGTATCTGTCCAGATTTTATACAACTTATTGAGATTTTTTCCCGACAGATATTTTAATCAACAAATATGCACAGTACATGCATTGGATCATAAAATGGACAGATGTTTGTCAGATCTGATTAATTGTGACAATACGAAATGAAGAAAGAACACAATTTATGCATGCAGTAATTTAGGTGATGTAAATGTGTATAATCATGTAAATAGTTCCTGACGTACTTTATTTGATGTAAATGTGTATAGTCATGTACATAGTGCCTGCAGTAATTTAGGTGATGTAAATATGTATACTCATGTAAATAGTGCCTGAAGTAATTTATTTGATGTAAATGTGTATAATCTGTAAATAGTGCCTGAAGTAATTTATTTGATGTAAATGTGTATAATCACGTAAATATTGCCTGAAGTAATTTGATGTACCGTAATGTGTGTTTGATGTAAATGTGTATAATCAAGTAAATAGTGCCGGAAGTAATTTAGGTGGTGTTAATTTGTATAGTCGTGTTAATAGTATCAGAAGTAATGTATATCTGAAGTTAATACATATAGCCTATACATTGTGCTAAAAGTAATAGCCAATGCACTTGTAGCCTATAAACCAACTCGGGCACTACGTTCTTCGTCTGAACGTCTTTTGAAAGCGCCACTCCGAAATATGAAAACTTTCGTAGAACGTGCATTTTCTTTTGCTGCGCCTACCCTCTGGAATTCGCTGCCGGCAAACATGAGAGGCGTACCTGACTTGGCAACATTCAAATCGCAACTGAAAACGTATTTGTTCAAGCTTGCATTCAAATAATAATTATTATTATTGTTGTTTTTATTTCATTGTAATATTATGCCATATGTGTTGTAATGACCGGATGTACAATGGATGAAAGCGAGTGGGTGCGCAATGAGTCACAATGTGAGATCTGCGCGATATAAGTACCATTCATTAATATTATTAATTTATATATGGTGTTAATATGTAGGCCTATAATAATTAATAATGTACATAGTCCCAAAAGCAATGTATACGTATAAATAATGCCAGATGTAACGTATATATGCGTATACCAGTAATACCATTGTCACATTTGTGAGCAGTATTTTAAATTTAGGATTACAATTAAAATGAATTTGTTTGCCAATAGAATGGAGATTTTACGCAGTGTAATTTATTCCATTGCTCTCTCTCTCTCTCTCTCTCTCTCTCTCTCTCTCTCTCTCTCTCTCTCTCTGTTTGTGCAAGACCCTACTAAAGTGTGCCCCACGAACATAATGTAAACATTGATTAAATAAATCCATCGAAGTATCAACACTAAATCAAATTGAAAGGCACCATACTTGCCTTTTCAATATTTTAGAGTTGAGCTACTGGATTACTCCATAACAGACTTCACGTGAACAACAATGGACAATTATTATTAATTATTAAAAGAAATCTTATAGAAGAGCTTTTTCAGCTCTAGGCGGCGGCCAATAGAAGGATGCAATTTAAGCCGGGTTGACGCCTGCTGGATGCACACTATCTACTGATTGATTGATTGATTGATTGATTGATTGATTGTTGCTTTAGGTCCAGCGGACTCTTCCGAGCCAAATCAGGACCGGACAACCCCCGATCCACATAAAAGATCTGCCGAAACAACCCTAGTGGGAAAATTGAATGCCCTCCACCGGCCAGTCACTTTACAATAAAGACATCCCACGCAGGGGACGGCTGAGGCTTTATTCCAACTACTCGAACCCCCGGTTACAAAAACAAAATAGAATACAAACATCATTATAAGTTATCAACAAAACACATACATATAAATTGATTGATTGATTTATTGTTGCTTTAGGTCCAGCGGACTCTTCCGAGCCAAATCAGGACCGGACAACCCCCGATCCGCATAAAAGATCTGCCGAAACAACCCCAGTGGGAAAATTGAATGCCCTCCACCGGCCAGTCACTTTACAATAAAGACATCCCACGCGAGGGACGGCTGAGGGTTGACCTCAACTACGCGAACCCCCGGTTACAAAAACAAAATAGAATACAAACATCATTATAAGTTATCAACAAAACACATACATATAAAATGCCCAAATTGCGAAATAATAACATCATAGGAAGCCCTAGTGACCACCCGGCAGAAAGCATCCAACACTCCCAAGCTGATCCAACAGACCTCCTACACAAACAAGGAGTCTTGTCCAGGAAGAGTTTTCAAGAAAAAAGGTAGGTTATTGATCTAGCGAAGAAGAGCAAATGAGGAAGACAGCGACAGACTAGTACTAAATTTCCAGAAAGTGGGGAGCGAAAGCCTTGGTGATCGAGGGTGGGAGAGAGAGGATCTTGTGCCCAAGACAGTATACGTATACACTGGGTGGGCTAGTGCTTAATGGGTGTATTTGTTTTTAACTCTCAATTGTATACGATATGAGTCTTAAGTGGAATGCGTGCATATTCAGACTAGACCTCGGTTTAAACTCTCATCTAAAAGAAAGCATGGAAGTTTTATTCTAAATGTTACTTTTAATATTAATTTTAATTAATGAGTTTAATTTTATGTATGTTATTTTTGCAATTAATTTAAAGCTAAATATTTCATTTAAAAAATATGGTCATATTTAATTTAATTTTTTTCCGGACTTTATTATGTTTTAAAATAGCATACTAAGTTATTTCATCAAATATATTTGCATTCTAAGTCTTGTTTTTTACTTCTCATACATTTAATAATAATAATAATAATAATAATAATAATAATAATAATAATAATAATAATAATAATAATAATAATAATACGGTAGATTTATATAGCGTGGTACCCCAACAAACATGGGCTCGCCACGCTTTACAATGCAATAAAAAAGCAATAGTATTAAAAACAAAACAAAATATAAGATAAGATAAGATAAGATAAGACAACTTTATTATCTTTTACAAGAAATTACATTGTGGTGTACAATTACAATCAACAAGGAATAAACATCACAATAATAATAACAACAATCATAATGACAATGAGGATAAAAATGCACAGTCACATATGAATAGAATTACACTTATGCATGCTAACATTAAACGACAGCAAATGTGACATGAGATTATTTTGGGCAAACAAAACACACACACACACACACACACACACACATACACACACACACACACATGTCATTTATTAAGTAATGAGACAGCCTTGGGAATAAAACTGTTTTTCATTCTGAGAGTTCTGACCCTTGGTGTTTGGTAGCGCCTTCCAGAAGGCAGGAGCTGGAAGTGGTG
>CM072512.1:54523470-54540970 GCA_036898135.1 Oncomelania hupensis | reverse complement strand
CGATTATATGTATTTTAAACGAACACGGATTTTTTTTAATACAACCATACGAATTTGGATTTCGGACTGCACTAGTAAACCAAACTAATAAAATGCGGGTATCTCCTTAACAAAAGCGCTACAGCGGCAAGGCATTGCCACTCAAATAAAGAGGTAACTGGCCCTCCTGCCATGCAAGAGGAAAAAAGGCACCATCAGCTTGTACAGTACGAGGTATTTTCAAAGACTCGCAGCTTCACCGTGATGCAGTATTCAAATACTTTAACATTGCGGAACCTTTCCACACAAAAGATAAAAGGAGACAGAGCGATGCACAACAGCTCGATTTAACTGAATGTTTTGGCTGTAATCCTGATGAGCTGCCAAAAATAATCATTACGAGACAAAAGCTGCTCTCTCTCTCTCTCTCTCTCTCTCTCTCTCTCTCTCTCTCTCTCTCTCTCTCTCTCTCTCTCTCTCTCTCTCTTTCTCTCTCTGAATCTGATATATACTGGTATATTGGCTATAGCGTTGTAATATTATTAAATGCTATTATTAAATTAATATCGCCTTTAATGTGCGGGTCAGTGATGTTGCTAGAAATTTTCAGCATAGGCCAATTGGCCGATTCAGTCACAAACCTTTAGGTCATTTTGAAAATCCTTCGGCCCTCAAGTTTGCAACACCAAACGAGAGGCCACTGATAAGTTCCGGTTTCTTTTTCGGCGGCATTTCCGTACACGAAAAAATGTATTGCCGGAATCACGCCGTTCGCAACAAAGGACGTTAGTCTAACTCTCTCTGCTGATGCATGTGTCGTCGCGTCTGCTTGGCGCTTCCGATACTTGATGTTCGACAATAACTAATAACACCTTTATTTATCCGATAAAAAATTAGTATGGCCAGAAGCAATAACAACGAAACAGACATGAGACAAAAAAAACAAAAAACGGACAAAGGGTGGCCGATTGAGGCGTTAAACCTTAGGACAGCGGGCTTATCAGAACATGACTCTTTCGGACATTTTGGAATTTTATCGGTGAATGGCCGATTTGCCAACGTAAACGACATCACTGGCGAGTTATACAATACCAAACTGTCGTTTTTTGAAAATTAAATATTCCTTTACATAGTAGTAGTAGTAGTAGTTAGTAGTAGTAGTAGTTAGTAGTAGTAGTAGTAGTTAGTAGTAGTTAATAGTAGTAGTAGTACTAGTAGAAGTAGTAGTAGTAGTAGTAGTAATAGTAGTAGTAATAGTTGTAGTAGTAGTAGTAATAGTGCCATTGTTTAACGATCAGGTTTTAAGGGCAGGAGTGATCAACGCCTTGAAAAGCTCACTGTGCTTGAAATCGTGAAAGCAATCCAAGACGCAGCCATTATATCAATCATGAGTTTAAAGTTGTGTTCTCTCTTTCAAATTAATAATGCAAGCACTTGACCAGCTTCCCCTATCTCCTCCTCACCCTTCACTCCTCACCCCCGTGGGGGTACCGAGTGTTTCTGTATAAGTAGTATCCCTACTTTCTGGAAATTTGGTGCTCTAACTTCCCACTGTCGCTGTCTTTCTCATTTGTTCTTTCTCATTCCTACTCTGTCATGTCAATCTACTTCACGTAAGCTTTTCTTCTTCGCTAGACCAGTCACCTACTTCTCTTTTCTTCTTTTCTCTTTAAAAGTCTCCCACAACGCCTTATATGTGTATGGGGTCTGTTGGGTCAGCTTGTATGGAATTCCCTTTGTAAAATATTTATTTGCGATATATGTCGGTGTTTTTTTTACTTTCAGCTAAATCATCTTTATAAAGAAGTATATTTTCTACACAATCATTTGTTTATCAACAATGTAAGATTTTTCTAAATAATATCTTTTCTCCGTAAATAATTTATTATTTACCTAAACAATGCACTGTTTACGTAAATAGATCATGATATATGTAAATAAGACATTGTTGCTAAATAACAAAATTATTTACCTATATAATTTTGTATTTAGCAGATTGTGTTAAATAATGTATTATTTTGAAATGTTTTTAAATAATGATTCGTTTATCTATATAATGCATTATTTAGCAGAATTGGTTAAATAAAGTATTAATTAGAAGATTTTGCTAAATAATGCATTATTTACGTAAACAATTCATTGTTTACGTAAACAATTCATTGTTTACGGACTGCAAATTTCATTAGTTAGGGGATTCCATAATTCGCTTGAAAACGTGTTTAAAAAAATTGTATTGCTTTCTATAATTAAATGCAAGGCCTTTCCAAAGAGTGCGTATCCAAAAATATGCGTTAATTTTTTAGTTTTTCAACATAAATCACTTTACAAATTCCAACATAAAACGTCTGTAACCTATCCTATCCTATCCTATTTTATCCCGTAACTCGAAGGTCGTTGGGGCACCACAGATGATCGTTTAACAAGCGTACTCCATCTTTCTCTGTCCTCAGCAACCCTCATGGCTTCGCTCAGTGTCAAGTCTGGAACTCCCGAATGCAAAGGAAAGGTCAAGATCAGTTTTGTGCGGGAGTGTTCAGTGTTTGAGTATCTCCGACAGAAGAAAAAAAAAGCCTTCCGTTTGTATTTAATATTACCCACAAACTGTGTTGAGACTGCGTTTCCGTTTGTTCTTTTGAGTTAAATTATATTCTAATTTCAAACGGAAAATGTCAGCTTATTCGAAACTACCAGGGATTTGCATGTCGGACTGACAAGAAACATGGCGGAAATACTCTGGAGGCAAGGACGCCCATTAAGAAATAATGATGGATTCTCCGCAGCCGTTACCATTGCAATTTCGTATATTAATACTGTTGTGAACGAATATAAAATAGAGTGAAATAAAGCAGTTGCCTCATTTTAAATAACAAAACAGCATAAAATCACGATTTTGCTATTTTTTCTTTATCACCACCACATAACCTCATAGTAATACACATACCTGCGAATCATTTAAATAATAAAAAATACAGTCCTTAAAACAATGAATTGTTTACGTAAATAATGCATTATTTGGCAACCTCTTCTAAATAATACATTATTTATAAAATTCTGCTTAATAATGCATTATATTTGTAAACAGATCATTATTTAGAAACATTTCTAACTAAAACATTATTTACCAAAATCTGCTAAATAATGCATTATATAAGTAAATAATTTCTTATTTAGCAACAATGCCTTATTTACGCATATCATGATTTATTTGCATAAGCATTGTATTATTTAGGTAAGTACTAAGTTATTTATCGAGAAAATATATTAGAGAAACCTTACATTTTTTTGTAAACAAATGATTATTTAGAAAATATGCTTCTAAATAAAGATTAATTAGCTGAATGTGGTGAAAATAAACATTTTACAAAGGGAATTCCATAATTTCTGCCAAATGGTCACTATAGGGCTTTAAATGATTTCTATGATATTATAGTTTAGCAATGTAGGAATTTTATATGTATGTGTTTGGTTAATATTTTGTAATGATGTTTAGATTCTTTTTTTTAAACGGGGGTTCGATGAATTAGAGTAGGCTTAATTCCTCAGTGTCCTCTGCATAGGATGCCTTTATTGTAAAGTGACCGGGTGGTTGATTGCCTTCAGTGTAACCGTTAGAGTTGTTTCAGCAGATCTTTTATACGGATCAAAGGCGAGTCCTCTTTCAACCAAGTTATGGTCCTGATTCTGTGGTCCTGATTCGGCTCTTTGCAGTAAGCTGGATCATATAATCAATGAATAACTAACTTGACCAGCAGAACCATCGACCATAATACGAGTCGGTGTGCCAGTATCATATCTGAATCAGAACTATCGATGGGTTGCAAAAATATCAGAATGATTATAAAAAAAATTAATCAAATAAAATAAAAAACATCCTCTGTATTATGTGAGACTGTTGATCATATATTTTTTAATCCACCGAAATTTCTGCATGCAAATGTCTCTTGACAAGAGTTTTTATTGAATTAAATGTAATTTATAACTAACAAACCATACAGAAAAGGTAATAAAATATCTGTATAAATTAACTAACACAAATGCGGAGACACGCGCACCCACACGCACATGCGAGCTTCTACTCTCTCTCTCTCTCTCTCTCTCTCTCTCACACACACACACCCACACTTATACACACAAAAGCACACAAACACCAACACATAGTGAAAACTGATTATTTACAGATTTTAATTAAATATTATACACTGATAACCTTTTTGTCATTTTTCTGCTTGTTATTTGACAATCAAAATTAAGTAATAAAACATCAGTGAACCTGAGAAAGATTACCGAGTGTTGTTGGTTTTTGTTGGTTTTTTTTTTCAACCGAGCCCATACATAATATTGAAAACTGCGTTTTGCAAATCAAAACAAGACTTTACTGCAATCATCAAACCGTCTGTGCCCTCGGCTTCCATAAAGCAATAGGGTTGTTTTGACCGAAGCTATAGCTGAGGCAGCATTAACCATGGGATTGGAATTACAAAACAACACCACACAACAGACAATTACCACACCACACCACACCACACCAAACCAAACCACACCAAACTACACCACAATAGTATAGTATCATAATAAAATAACAATTGGAAATACAAAAACAAGACCCATCAAGCCCACCTAAAAGTCAAATGAGAACATGAAATTAATGACCGACAGAAAGCTCACTGATTGTTTAATTCTATGATAAGAAGAATACTGAACTATTTCAATTAGGACAAAATAATAGCTACTTACAGCTTATAGTTTTTCGCAAGACATCCAACTTAATTTTAAATCTTGTACTTCCATTGGCGCAGAAACTCACATATAGAATTAGTCTCGGGATTTCATATACATTTCCTAAATTTGATAGAACAAAAAGGAAACTTTTTTTTTACTAACTCAAGCTGAGAAATGTATATTTCGTTTTATATAGGCATTCTATACAATGCCGGATTGTACACATTGCCGGCAACAAATGTACTTCCTAATAGCAAATTCTAAATTGTTCTTCAAGATATACAGTACCCTACATTGTGTTAATGTGTCTGGAATAAGACCGATTATAATTATATTTTGTCGCCTTCCTCTTTCATGTGCCTAAACGATTCTAATTACAATGTGCTAAACTGTCTGGAAACGTGCTAGGGCCACATTTGTTCCCGAACTGCGACCCATACACTGGGACGACAAGAAGTCCGGGACTAAATCGGGTGAAAACAATTGTTACTGTCTTAAGACAATGCTTTTATATATCCGCTCCATGCATCACGCTCCTGGTCCCCAAATGAAATCCTTGTTAAACCAAAGAGGTTTAACTGCGGTTTCGAACAACAAACTCTCTCTTGGGGTGTGGAGTGTGTGCATGATGGGAATAAATGACGTAGGATGGAGGGGACTTTGGGGTGTTGGTTGGGCGGAGGGTGGTATTAAAGGGGTGTGAGTGCCGTGCGGTAAGGCGACGGAAACCGATGCAAGGCGAGGTGAAGAAAACTTAGTGCGAAAAGGAATACGGAAATTATATTACTCGCTAAGGTGTATATTAAATTCAAAAATTCGATCGCGTACACAAAACTGAACAAGAGCTATATGCAAACGAAATTTATACTCGTGTGATAACCACTGTTTGTATTAGCATACAATGTAGTATCGACGAAATGTGCATCTACTTGCTCTACTGTTATGCATAATAATGATACAAGCACTTAACTGACACAGGTGTGGACAAAAATGAATTATGAACTTCCATCATTGAAATTAAAAAGAAAGCTTTTTCTTGTTTTTTAAAATACAAGATGGCAAGCCATTCAAATGTATTTCCAGACATTCACAGACATAGCCGAAAAATACGCATATTCAAAAGTGTTGGTAGTTTTCGCAGTGTTGTGACTCGGCTTTATGATAACGAAACAAAAGGAACACACGGAATGATAAGCCACGATCTGAAGTACCTGCAAACCAAAAATTATAACAATCAGATCAGCCAATTTTTAGATAGAGCGATAAAGTTTGTTTTGTTTTTTGTTGGGGGGGGGGGTGTTAAGAAAATGGTGAATTAGTTAGTTAGTTATTCATTGCTTACAGGGTCCAGCGGACTGCAAAGAGCCGAATCAGGACTACAAAATCAAGACCAAGACTTGGCTGAAAGAGAACTCACCCCTGATCCGCATAAAAGATCTGCTGAACAACCCTAGTGGTAACACTGAACGCACTCCACCAGCCGGTCACTTTACACTAAAGACATCCCACGCAGGGGACGCAGAGGCTACACTCCAATTTCTTGAACCCCCGTTTACGAAAACAAAACAGAATACAAACATCATTATAATTGGGGTGGCCTCGTGGCGCAGTGGATAAGTCGCCGGTTTCCTATGCCGAAGGTCGTGTGTTCGTTTCCCGCAAGGGGCGAACGTATGTGACTTAGGTACGAGACTATTGAGGTCACCGAGGGTTTTCTCCGGGCACTCCGGTTTCCTCCCTCCCTTCAATAATGGTACAGGATGCAGTCAATATAACAAATTTCAAAAATAAAAATTCTATTTTCTTCCGTCTTCTAATAGCGATCTCCCTGTCTTTACACCACCTGTTTGAGTGATGTATGTGTATTTGGTGTGTGTGAGAGTAAATGAGACAGGTGAGCGTGTATGTTGGTATAGATCGCCGCGCTTTGAGCCTTGGGGAAAGGCGCGTACATAGCATCCTGTATTATTTATTATTATTATAAAATATCAACAAAACGCATACATATAAAATGCCTACATTGCCAAATAATAACATCACAGGACCACCTGGCAGAAAGCGTCCAATATTCCCAAGCTGATCCAACAGACCTCGCACACAAATGAGGAGTTTTGTCCCGGAAGATTTTTCCAGAAAAAGGTAGGTGACTGGTCTAGCAAAGAAGAAGATACTATAGTAGACTGATAGAACAGAGTAGGAATGAGAAAGAACAAAGGAGAAAGACAGCGACAGTGGGAATTTAAAGCACTAAATTTCCAGAAAGTGGGGTAACTATTTATACTGAAAACCCCGGCACCCCCGCGGGTGAGAAAATGGTGAAGTACAATGACCTTGACCTTTGAGGAAGTACATGTACGAAGGCTGTAACATGCTTAGCGGTAGTTAAAGTATCCGCACATAAAAAAATATGAATGTCGGTTCAGTTATTCTTGAGATCATGCAAAAAAAAAAGTGTGTTTAAAACAACAAATTTACATTCGGAGCGACGGACTGACCAACTGCTCCACTGATCGCCAATTGCACTCCTATTTAAGGATGACTTATGTTCTGATGTAAATACCTGGTTAGAGGCATATCAAAACTCAACCAAATTGCCTCAGCCGTTTATTTGTTTATTGTAATTTTTTTAAAGATGCTGAGGAAAACGTTTTTATCAACGAAATGACTCCAGTGGCCTTGATCTTTGCTGTAAAATAAATATTAGGTCATGGGAGGCCGGCCACTAACCTATAAAATTTGGTTTAAAAAAATCCGTTCAGTGGTTCTTAAGATATTTCTTCCAATAGACCGACAGATCTACACTTAGCTCGTTCGTTACCCCCTTCTCCCCCTCAATTTCCTCTGAGTGACAGTCTTAGTTTGTGACCGGGTCAATTAAAAGCCAGCCACGGATTTTAAAATAATTAATACAATTAATTAAAATAGCATAAAATAAAATAAAACTACGGGATAATATAATAAAATAAAATATATATTTAAAAAAAATTAATTATAAAATAAAATAAATACTATGAGATTTTTTACTCATGCGGGCCAAGTAACAAAAATTCTTGTTCCGCCCTTGTTCTACTTCAATGTCGTCTCGAAGCTAATAAAGATAGATTTTTGCTCCATGCCATTCAAAACAAACACGATATTGCGTTCTCAGTCAATCAAATGAAGGTTCACGAGAAATTCAACAATAGGAAATTGGTTCTATTTAGTTTATTTTCTTCTTCTTCTTCTTCTTCTTCTTCTTCTTCTTCTTCTTCTTCTTCTCCTTCTTCTCCTCCTCCCTCCTCTTCTATTTCTTCTTCTTCTCCTCCTCCCTCCTCTTGTACTTCTTCTTCTTCTCCTCCTCCCTCTTCTTCTTCTTCTTCTTCTTCTTCTTCTTCTTCTTCTTCTTCTTCTTCTTCTTCTTCTTCTTCTTCTTCTCCTTCTCCTTCTTCTTCTTCTTCTTCTTCTTCTTCTTCTTCCTCCCCCTCCTCTTCTTTTTCTTGAGCTATTTCTATTCTTTAATGTGTTGCTTTCTTCTTGTTCTTTATCTTTTCCTTATTCTTTTTTCCTTCTTCATTATTTCTTCTTTTTTGTTCATTATCATTATCATCACCATTATCACCATTATCATCATCATCATCATCATCTTCTTCGTCGTCATCATCATCATTATCCTTATGATCACCTTGATCTTCATCTTTATCATCATCTTTATCATCATCATCATCATCATCATTATCATCATCATCATCATCATCATCATCATCATCTTCTGCTTCTTCTTCTCCCCTCCTCTCCCCGCCCCCTCTCTCTCTTTCCTCCTTTTCCTCCTTCTTATCATCATCATCATCATCATCATCATCATCATCACCTTCTTCTTCTGCTTCTTCTTCTCCCCTCCTCTCCCCGCCCCCTCTCTCTCTTTCCTCCTTTTCCTCCTTCTTATCATCATCATCATCATCATCATCATCATCATCATCATCATCATCATCATCATCATCATCATCATCATCATCATCATCAGCTTCTTCTTCTTCTTCGTCTTCTTCTTCTGCTGCTGCTGCAGCATCTTATTCCTTCATTTTCACCCTCCCTCCCTCTCTCTCTCTCTCTCTCTCTCTCTCTCTCTCTCTCTCTCTCTCTCTCTTTCACTCTCTCCTTCCCACTTCCCTCTGCCTCTTATATCTCTCACCAATCCCGCCGCTCTCTTTTTCCCATTCTGCGCTTCTCCACCCCCAAATCCTCTCTTTCTCTCTCACTTTTAAATTAAATCTTGTACTCTCTTTAATGTGGTCTTGCTGAAGTTACAGAACATGTCTGGAATTTTTTTCCACGGCAGGTCAGAGCCATGTTACAATTTCCCATTGTTTACAAAATCCGAACTGAACGGAAAAGACAGTAAATTTAGCTGTTTATGTCTTAGAATTTGGGAATTCCTCTAGGAGATTTAAGAGAAACAATAAAACATATGAATAATGGTGGAACGAAGAAGAAGAAGAAGAAGAAGAAGAAGAAGAAGAAGAAGAAGAAGAAGAAGAAGAAGAAAAAGAAATAATTAACTATTTTTTGAGAGTTTCGAGAAAATACTAAGCCTTAACACATTTGCTATCAGTTCGCAACTCTCCACGATTTTATTTAGCTGGAGCGCTCGTTTTATCATAAAGCAAACGCAAGCTAAAATTCAAGAGGAAACATGTCTGTACAAATCCCCTTGGTGCTTTAATTATTTTCTCAAATGTACATTTACATTTGAACGAGAATAATCAATTTGTGTGATAAGCTTAGATAGGCTTACATGAAAAATAAAGCATCCAACATTTCTGAAAAGAATTGAATGATTGTGTTGGAAAAGTATCTAAGTGAAACAATATAGTTTACGCCTTTATGTCTGTGATTGGATTGAATTGACTCTCTACAATCTGGAAGTCAGGCCCGGGTTCACATTTCTTCCGTGGCACTCAGATACATATGCAGAGACAGACAAAAGTGCCGAAGGGAGCGATCCATATCAGGACCATCAGGAAGACCAATCTTCAATGCCTTCCCGGACTAGATTCAGTCGAGGCGGCCAATCATATTATCATAGATGTAGAATTATTTGTAAACCTTACTCCAAAAATTCAGACTGCTTTCCCTTTCCAGCTTGCTGATTCAGTTAGTATTTTTCGTTATAATGCGTATTGTATTACAGAATACACAAAAACCTTCTCATGTAAATTCATCACATAGCCTACATGATGTCACATATCTATTATAGGCTCATTACAAACTAAAGTAAACACAACTCACATTACAATAAAGCATGCACATACCCCACCGTCCATCCATCCCCGTTCCCACCACCCCGACAACACATCACAGCATGCTAGCAAGGTAAATGTATGCAGAGTATCCAAATAGGGAGTTCTAAAGTCTCAAGGAAAACAACAACAAAAAAGACCGCGACCTCTCGTATAGTTAGCCAAGACAAATGCCAGCAGACTTTAATTTAACAGGCTCAGGCAGCATGCAGTTTCACCAGTCTTCACTGATTGTTCCGGTGATCTGTTACGTGCAACTGAAGTGGGCGCAACGCGACCTGCATGAAGCTGGCAGCGATCCAACTATGTCAAAACGGTATGTGAACGCATTATGAAAAATCCCTCATAACATAAATTCAGTGCGAAATGTTTCAACTCGCCCCACAAGGTTTGCGAATGTAGGTTAAGAGTTCCTAGATGTACGATACTTTTTGTTTGCCAGGAAAGTTCATCATAATATTTATTTACACAACAAGAGGCACGGTGGTCTAATGGTAGTGCTTTGGCTTGCGGATCTGAAGGTCCCGGGTTCGAGCCCTGTCCGGGCCATTGTGTTGTGTCCCTGGGAAAGACACTTTACTCCCGTTTCCTACTCCTTCGGATGAGAGTATAAACCGAGGTCTAGTCTGTGTCGCATGCATTCCATCATACCGGACTTTAAAGATCCTGACGCTCATGTCCTAGACGGGTGAGTGCCGGTAACAAGAACACACCCAGCATTTGGATGCAGCGTCCTCAATAAGTTGAAGTTGGCAGCCCCAAACGAAAGAAGAAGAAGAAGAAGAAGAAGAACAAAGACTTTGTAAAACAATTAAACGTGCTCAAAGAAACGCAAAACACAACTTATTCACACTTTTCTGCTATCCTATGCACCAACGGGAATCCCCTCAATGAAACATACTTCCGGTTTTTTTCTCCGCGTGTTTTAGTGAGTTATTTCCAAATATTCAAGAATAATAACATGTGTCACTGGCCACCTGTATCGTACCCTCACATATTTTTATTTTTTTTTTGCTGCAGTTTATTATCCCTTTCTAGCGCCAGTGGCGCGCCTAAACCCTACCTACCTAACATTATTTGTGAATTTTTGAAAAATATTCGGAAAAACATAACGCCCAGATGCTGGCTCGAACCCACACCTGTCAGGCGCCATTGGTTTCTGGCTTGTGGACAAGGCAAGTTAGTCCCGCCTTAGCCCACTTGGCCACAACGCTCGCCTAACAGAGTCAGTTACTTCGTGTTTTGTGAAGGTTGCGACGGCGAAGCTATGTTTCACTTTCTGTCGATGATCGACGCACCTCCGAAGTCGCCACAAATACAGGCCTCTACGATTGCTTTTTGCATCCTTTCACTGAGCATGTACTTCCTCCACCGTTTTTATACTTATCCCACTCGTTTTCTGGCTCTAACAATCGTGGTTTTCGGCAATTTGCCATATTTAAAAGTCACGCATCAAGCTTTGATAAAAGCAAAACAAGCTAGACCTGAACTTGGTTTCATGCTAACCTCGTTTTAATTTATAATGGCGATACCCACGAGTTTTTATGAGAGGTGCCGGAAAGTTGTGAATAGTGGCTGGTATATAGACTATACCCAGGGGAGAGAAGGATCTCTGTAGCATCATCCATCATGATTAATCTCTTGACTACGATTTCACAAGTCACGGGACTGCGCAGAGTGATTGAGCAGAGACAACTATTTGTGTCCTAATACCAGTCTGCAACAGTATTCTATTGTTAACGATCTGATTTAAGATAAAGGTAATCAGTTCTTTGATGAAGACCCTACAACGGCAATGGAATGCAACGCATCTAACGGTGCTTGTATGTAAATCCTAATGTGCGACTTTTGTTTTCCAAAATTGAAAAAATAATGGCATGCATCACATTAAGATTTCTACTTCAAGATTTTTTTTATTTCATTCTAATTTTATCATCCGTACAAACCAACATCAGAACAAAAGTGCTATATATTATATAACGCAACTAACTTTCTACTTCGAGGGCTGCGCCTGTTCTTCCATCTATACTATTCAGCATCAGAGCACGACTGACTGCAAATCATTATCAGAATAAAAGCATTTCGAGCTCTCGGTCAATTTTCTCCCTTTTCTATTAAACACTTTTATCAATCTCCTTCCTTTAAATTATTATCATCACCATCACACACCACAATCACATTGTCTAGTTGCAGGGAATTCCGATAAAGGTTCAAGGGTCAATTTTCCCGAGGACCAGACTCCCTCTATCATACACCGATATCTCGCTCTCCCATTCCTCTAAAGTGGATAGTTCCAGGTTTGTGGTGAGGAGAAACCAGGCAGCATTCTGACCTCGTAAATTAGCCAGAACTGAGAATGACCTCTGCAATACCTGCGAGATGAGTGTTACTAGATTCTTTTATCACAAGACTCAGAGCCATTCACCATTCTGGAACTGCAGCTGGCACAGGCAATGCTTCCCAAGACTATAACGGTGCTTCTGCAGAAAAGCATAGCTTTGCGAACGGGCAGGGCAAGATTATGGTGCTGGGGAAAAGGTCTAACTCTCTAATCTTTTGTTTAAAAAAATGGCAGTAACAAATCATTATACCAAACGCGCAATATTAAAATCAGATGCACCGGTGATCCTCTTGATTTTCTCCTTTCTATGCTCTTTCCAAAATATAAACATCTACCCCACCCCTCTTCCTAAAGCCTAAACATCAGTATGCAATAAAACTACAACTCACAATATGAAAAAACAACACCATCGCGCTTTGAGATCAAACGCCGGTGTGGATAAACTAAGAGAATGCAGTAGCGTTAAATATTGAGAGCACAGCCACGCTCCAAGGTACCCACATGGCTGGAAGTCATTACTTTGATGCCGTTAAAACCGCCTCCAGGATATTGTCTGCGAAAGCACAGTCAGAGAAAGCTACGGGTAGCGCATGGCATCAAAGACCCCTTGGTACAGGTGAAATTAAAATATGGGTGGCCAACTGCATCAAACATTCCAAGACGCAGGTGAGAGACAATGAAAGCAAAGTATTGTTGCATACACACTCCTAAGGTCAGAGAAACTTAAGCGTGACAAACAAAATGATATACCGGTGAAGTATAATTTAAAGAAAATATAGATGGCGTGCAGCGTTAAAAAAAACACAACAAACAAAAACAACAAAAACCAAGATGCAGGCGAGATAAATGTAGGCATGACGAACGGCATTACAAACTTGCAAAATCCAGTTGACAGAAGTATAATTGGCCAGCATTAACAAAACTGCAATGTTGAGAATGTTATTCAAGTAAGCCTACAGTGATCAATGGTAAACAGAATCGAAAACTTCAAAGGTGCAGCTGAGCTACATGCTGAATAACTCTCGATATCCAGCAGCCTCACACACTGCGAGATGCACGGTACTCATTGAATAAATGATTGTCATCAACCTCTGCAACGCATATACTTCCGCATCAGAAAGTCTTTTCACATGCACAACGCTTGAAAATTGTCACCGCTAATTGCCAGTGACTGGACTGTGTGATTGGGAAACGGTATCAAAAACCTCAACAACAAAAAAGACAGGCAGAAAACCTTGAGAGAAAGCTGTGGTTGTCAAGCAGCATTAACAAAAAACTCGTTGGGACAGCTAAGGTAATGAGAAATAGCAATCTACGGATGGCCACGGAGCACTACAAAACTCAAATAAAGAGCATACTGTCGGCGGAGTACAATGCGAGAAATTTATCGGTGGCCCATAGCATCAAAAATTGCAAAAAGGTGAAGGCACTATCGGTGACGTACGGAGTAAGAAAAACTATGGTTGGCCAGCAGCATCAAAAACCTCCTAGATGCTGGTGGGAGAAATGTATAAGTAGCGATCACGAACGGGCATCAAATCCTTCAGCTGCGAGTGCAGGTGATCGATGTGGACATCAGACTACAGGTAACAAACAGCATCAAACACGTCAAGGTTCACGCTGCAGGTGAGGTACGTTGAAAGCTAAGTACGGGTTACGAACTGTTTCAAAACCTTAAGAGAGCAGAGGAGGTAGATGGAGGGCAATTTATGGATAGCAAACAATGTCACAAACTCAATCTCCATGAAGCAGGTGAGAGACGAACAGTTGGCACATACCACCGAGAACCGCAAGGCGAGTGATGTTCTCAATGAAGCAAAGAGTAAAGTACAAGTGTTGCACTTGCAGCATCAAAACCTCCAAGGCGCAGGTGCCGGTGATGTATGGTGAACGCAAATCAAACTATGGGCGGCAAACAGCATGGAATACTGAAAGGTGCAGTACAGAGACAGAAATACATACATGACAACTGCAAGCCGCAAGGTTGTCAGTGAAAGCGATTATAAATTATAGACGATGTACTGCATCAAGAATCCCAACATTTAGGATATGTCATCGAGTTGCCATTGGCAACAATGCTGCAAGAAAGCGCAAACGTACGATGGTCAAAAGCATCAACAGCTGCAAGATGCAGCAGAGAACACTAGCATCGAAACTAACAAAGTTGCTGGAAACTGTCAGTGAAGTAATAATAAGAAAAGTTAAAAAAAAATAATAATAATAATTAAAAAACATAATAATGTAATTTTAAAATAATAATAATAATAATAATAATGATAATAATAATAATAATAATAATAATAATAATAATAATAATAATAATAATAATAATAATAATAATAATAATAATAATAATAATAATAATAATAATTAATAACCCCCCTCCCAAAAAAAATAAATAATAATAATAATAATAATAATAATAATAATAATAATAATAATAATAATAATAATAATAATAATAATAATAATAATAATAATAATAATAATAAATCCCGTAAGCTTGCGGTCTTAGAGGGGAGAGAAGCGTTACACAATTCTGTGTTTTTCTTTAAAAACTTGTTTCATGAAGGAGATGCTTGTTTCTTTGCTATTATATTCTACCTACTTTACATTACATTACATGGTTATTGCTTTAGGTCCAGTTCTACCTACTTGAGCAGATCTTGAGCTGAAAAAGCGCTATATAAAAAACGATTAAATAAAATACCCTGGTTTATAATGAGGCACTTCACAATAGTTTTGGACGACTCCCACTCCCTCCCCATTCCCCCCCCCCCCCAAAAAAAAAAAACAATAAACAGCAACAACAACAACAACCAAGCTAATAAACCACAGCAACCTGACAGCATTCACTAACCAATCCTGCATGGCTCTCTGAAGAACTCCAGCATGAGTTTCATTCATGTGCTGAAATAGAAAGATAACCAGAAAACCCACCAGTTTCCCTTCTAGATTTCGATCTGCATAAAGTTTCATTAACGTGCTGAAATAGAAAGATAACCAGAAAACCCACTAGACAGCTATCAAAACGAAATTGCACCTCAACGCAAGAGATTTGATATTAAAACTGGTGACAGACCGCTAAAAACGCACATTCTTTACTGCCAAATTAACAGTAAAGGTATTTTTAAACGATTTCGAAAGAATAAACACGTTAACGCTTCCATCCAGGGATGAACAATCGAGATTTGACACCGGTAATAAGATATTAAAGCTAACTTTATTTAAAATCAACAAAGGCACAATCTCAAATACCGGGCGGGGTGGGCGAGATAAAAGTGGACATGTTATCATTGTCCATCTTTGCAATTTGATTGCTCTGGTGATTCAGTATTGATTTAGGTCCCTATACTGTTTCCCTGGGATGGTTATACTTCCCCATCTGTCCTATTGCCAATGGTGGGTGTAGACTTTAAACTTCGATGTTCGTTCAATGCTCAATCTCTTGATTTAGAATCAGAGAGAGAGAGAGAGAGAGAGAGAGAGAGAGAGAGAGAGAGAGAGAGAGAGAGAGAGAGAGACAGACAGACAGACAGACAGACAGACAGAAAGACAGAAAGACATACAGAAAGACATGGGAGTCTATAGTGTGTTGTTAAAGCGCTCGATTTACAAACGCACAACAAACCGCCGTTCGTCTTCATGATATTAGAATAAAGACAGAGACATGAAATAAGTAAGAACGAACGAGCAAAAGAAAGAAAACAAAGACAAAACATGATACAATCTATCTAAGAAAGAGTATGTCAAGCAAGCGTAAGCCTAAATCGCTCGTTTCGCAATTCGCAACAAACAAATGCGTCATCGTTTGTCCTCACAAAAGCAAATTAAAAAAAAAAACACCATAGGAAAACAAGCAATTAAACGAATATACATGAATGAAAAGTGAGGAAAGTAAATGACAAAACAGCAATAAAGGTAGATGATATAACAACAAAAACCGCGTCATCGTTCGTCTTGACGTCATTGTCGAAATGCAGACAAAGACAAAAAACAAAACAAAAAAAAACAATAACATACAAAATAAAAATAAAAATAAAATAAAATACATTAAGAGAGAAAGGAAGAAAATGACAAGACACTGTGGCTGAAAAGTGTTTGTTAGTTTTCGCAATGCTAAATCCATCGTTTCGAAACTCACAGGGGAATAAAAAAAAAAAAAAAAAAAAAAAAAAAAGGTGTCCTCTTTCAATCGTCTTTACGTTATTGCCGAAATGCAGACGAAGACAGAGTAATAAAACAAAGGAACATCAAAGAAACAAAACAAACGAACATCAAAGAAAGAAAAAAAAACAAGAACGAAATAAAGAAAGCAAAAAAGGGATTAAAAAAAAACATGAAAGAAAAACCAAAAAGGGCATAAAATTAAAAAAAAATGAACAAAATACATAAAGAAAGAAAGAAAACAAAGAAGATAAAAAGAAGATAAAAAGATAGAAAATGGGCGAAAAAAAAAGGCGGAAAGAAAATGACAAAAAACACAATAAAGAAAGATGGATTCCTAAGTTTGTGCAATTGTAGATCGATCGATTCGCAACTCACAACACACAACCGCGTCATCATTTGTCTTCACGTCACTGGCGCAGCGCCTATACCATATGGCGTTTTTCTCCTGGCTCTTTCCTATCTCGGATTTCCCAAGTGTCAACACAGAAGCAATTAAAGGAAATCAAATCCGCCCTTCAATCCATTAACGCCCGAGACAGGTGTGACCGACAACCTCTGCATAGCTTGCAAGGAATTAGCGATTGTAGGTCTATAGCTTGCAAGGAATTAGCGATTGTAGGCCTATAGCTTGCAAGGATAAGCGATTGTAGGCCTATAGCTTGCAAGGAATTAGCTTGCAGGAGAATGACACTGGTACACGGAGTATAATGATTGTCAGGCCGAGATAAAAGATGGATGTAGGAACAGTATGTAAAAAAACAACATAAGAACAAGTATTCGATTGCTTATGTTGAATACACTCCATCCCTTTACTTAGTCGCTACCTTTGTGCTGCTTAAAGGAATCATCCACTTCCACACATGCATCGCCTTCTCAAATAATTCACAATGAGTGTTGCCCCACCACAAAAATAAATTGATTAAATTCATGTGGTTTTGTATAGTGATTAAATTCATGTGGTTTTGTGTGTGTGAGTGTGTGTATGTATCTCTCTCTCTCTCTCTCTCTCTCTCTC
>CM072512.1:54453470-54520970 GCA_036898135.1 Oncomelania hupensis | reverse complement strand
CATATTTTATGATTATATCTGCTGCACAAAAATGCCATTCATTTGAATACCCTGTCTGCGCATTCCACGCAGTAAACCAATCTTGCAGTGGACAAACAGCATGATTAGCTTGATGTCTTATTAGCCAATCAGGGCCAAGAGGTTTATTGTTATTTTATCACTATATTATACACGGTAGCCTAGGTAATAAAACCGTTCGGAGTGGAAATAATAGTTAACATCATTCAGATCACATCTTTACAGTTAAAATGGTCCGGGGTGCGAAGAAGAAAATTCATGATTATGTAGGCTACTTCCTCACGAAAAAGGATCCACAATCTAGGCGATAAACCATTTTGAATGGAAACAGTTACAGACATAAGAAATAGTTACATTATAAAATGAAGCAGCATAGGCATGCCGTTGCTTCCTTAACAGCAAAACCCACGCACAATCTAAGTAATAAACCATCTTGAATGGCTATAGTTAACGACATACCGATAAGGTATGAAGAAGCACATGCATACATTTTGCATCCTCAACAAAAACCATAAAAGATTCTGACTAACGAACAATAAATCAGAATATTAAAACTTATCATCTCATGGCTCTCGCCTAGTAGACTCCAGATTGCCATTTATGGACTAATAAACTTGCACACATTTCAACGTCACAGATTCCTTTTCAAATGTACAGTGAGTGTTGCCACGCTGGAATTAAAAAAAAAACACACGAAGATATAACCAAAACATAAGTACATAACCTCTCTGAAATATACGGTTTTGATTTAATTCGAAACATTATTATTGTGTCTGTTCCGAATTAATAGGTTGCTAAATTAATTTTTTAAAAGCACGACAACTAACTGTTGTTTGTTTTACATATAAAGGAAATGAAACCGAAAATTCAAAACTTAGTCATCGGCTTGAGCCATGAGTGGCCACTGTATTATCTTTTATTGTGACAACAATGCCAGTTCCCCGGTTTACTCATTGCACCTTTCCACCTCCACAATAATAATGATAATAATAATAATAATAATAATAATAATAATAATAATAATAATAATAATAATAATAATAATAATAATAATAATAATAATGTTCATCATTTGTAAGGCGCCTTAGCCTAAGGATCAAGGCGCTGGCCGATACAGGATCTAATTCAAACCGCCCGAGACGCTCACCCGCAGCCTTTGGACGCATAGTCTGACGCCCGGACAACTGAGCACAATCCTGGGCAGCCAGGGATGGGGGAGAAGGACCAAGTGCATGCTGGGTGTGTTCTTGTTACCGGCACTCACCCGTCTAGGACATGAGCGTCAGGATCTTTAAAGTCCGTTATGATGGAATGCATGCGACACAGACTAGACCTCGGTTTATACTCTCATCCGAAGGAGTAGGAAAACAGGAGTAAAGTGTCTTTCCCAGGGACACAACACAATGGCCCGGCCAGGGCTTGAACACGGGACCTTCAGATCCGCAAGCCGAAGCACTACCATTAGACCACCGTGCCTCCCAGAACAGAATGTTACAAAAAGACGTACTTATTTAGCAAATAGCTCAACGAGCTGCTTAAGGCGCCGGCCACCGAGATCCAACAAGCACGAACAAAGTAGTTTCCTCGAACGCATTAAATCAAACCCACGGTTCCCAAAACGAACGTTTTGATAGTATATCGCGACACCTTTGTAGAAAGATCGTGTTAGTTCCAAATGTTTCGGGATGCACATCAACCAGGATAAATATATTATTATATGTGGCGCAACAACAGAAATCAGTGCTACAGAGTTAAAGTTCTTCAGTGTTGATGGAACCGTCAGTTGGTCACGTCAAGATAGACACTGGACAGATAACTTATCAACCCTTGACCTTTGCCCACGTCCGTCAACGATACGAACTTCAGGACAACATACTGTGTCTATAGACTATCTACAGCCTTGCAGTAATGGTAAAATCTTCAATTCCGTGGCAATGTCTGCGCTGCTATTTCAGTGGAACACTTTTACCGACCTCCTGGGCATAAAAGAACCTGCCAAAGGTAGAAACTGGATTTATCGTATTTTTTTCCTCCAGATTATTGTTTAGTTCTACAGGATGCTCCCGTGGATACCACATCCTTCTGCCAAATGGGTCAGCTTTGAAATAGCTCTACATGGGCCGCACACGTTAACATGCAGCACACCTAGTCTTTGATGATTTTAATTGAAAAAGTTTGGGTTTTTTAACCGAAATTTCGTAACCCCCAACCTCGGGTGTATATGATTCTTGGACAGTTCATTTCTTCCATTCTTTCCAGAAAAAGAAGTTGGGCCAAAAATTCGAAGATCAATTTAGAGAAGACGGACAATATTTACAGCTTATAACAACAGTTACTAGATCTATACCGTGTGGACATTAAGCAACAACAATAAAAAATAATAAATAAAATAAATCCTAATTATTTAACTATAATTTGTCCGAATGTATTTCTGGACCACTCAACAGAAACGTTTCGTTGAATTGTGCTAGGAGTCGGGTTACCGCTTTTCGTTTCGCTGTCAGAATACTGTATCTACATTATTCCAAAGGCTGTCTCATTACTTAATAAATGACATGTGTGTGTGTATGTGTGTGTGTGTGTGTGTGTGTGTGTGTGTGTTTTGTTTGCCCAAAATAATCTCATTTCACATTTGCTGTCGTTTAATGTTAGCATGCATAAGTGTAATTATATTCATATGTGACTGTGCATTTTTATCCTCATTGTCATTATGATTGTTGTTATTATTATTGTGATGTTTATTCCTTGTTGATTGTAATTGTACACCACAATGTAATTTCTTGTAAAAGATAATAAAGTTGTCTTATCTTATCTTATCTTATCTACATAATTATACTTTCACGAACATTTGAGTTCACGGTCAAAAGAATGCATTAACAGGGTGTTCCAAAAGTCTTGGGCACATTTGAAGTCCCCATATCTCAATTACTATGAATGGTAGTAAGATAAAAGTTGTGCCATTTTAAAGCTAATTACATTAAGTTTTTGTAAAGCTGTTGATTTTTTTATTTCTTTTCAGACCCATTAATGGCGTTCACTCAACAAGAAAATGCTGGGACGCGTTTGGCAAGAATTTGACTATCGGCTTGATGTGTGTCGTGTGACCAATGGTGCTCACATTGAACATCTTTGAACATTCCATGTAAAAATTGAGATTACAAGCTTTCTGAATTTACAAGAAGCGTTTTTATATTCTTAATAGTTTCGGAAATATTCAATGTCAAAATGTGCCCAAGACTTTTGGAACACCCTGTATTCATACAAGTAACTTGTCCAATAAATACGACCCGTTGAATTGGTCTTACAGCAACAACAAAAAACAAGAGGAGATGGGCCGCTTGGTTAAGTGGTAATGGTGATGGTTGAAAGTAGATCGCAGGGAAAGTTATTTTTAGTGGTCGTTTGAACCATAGACTTAACTTACTTTCAGACGTGTCCGAATCATGCATGGTATGCATCTGGACAAGCAGACAGCTCTTCTTTAAAGTGAAAAAACCTTTAACTACGCGCATACTTACTGACGATTGAAGGAATGAGGCAAACTAGAAAACCTTATCGCTGTAATGAGAGCCGTAAGTATACGGACTGTCCCTCATTAGAAAAGGTGCTAGTACGGTAACATAGTTCCCATACGTTTCCCTCTTATCTTCACAATAGTCTGTACGTACCAGCTGAGTACTTCTTAGCGGTAGAATTCGTACATAGGAGTCTGCATGTGTACCATTATCTTCAGGTAGAGTTTATAATTATGTGCTAAACTGAAGCTACTTCTTAACTGCACCTTTCTTCACAGAACAACCTGCACGTGTACCGTTATCTTCAGAAGGATAGAGCCTATATAATTTATGCTCAACTGAAGGCTAATTCTTGACTGTAGTGTTCTTCACAGAGCAAACGGCATTGTATACCATTGTCTTTAGAGGGTAAATATGATGTTTATGTGTACAAGGATTAAGAGTACAACTAAACTAGTGTCGTCTTACTGTGCAGTTAATTTTTCAACTAGAATGTTTTAATCTTCTTTTTTTGCCAGGACTATGTACACGTAGGTACATTGCACCTATCCTATCCTATCATATCCTATCCCGTAACTCGAAGGTCGTTGGGGCACCACAGATGATCGTTTAACCAGCGTACTCCATCTTTCTCTGTCCTCAGCAACCCTCATGGCTTCGCTCAGTGTCAAGCCAGTCCATTCTCGAATGTTGTCCTCGAACCTTGTATTCTGTCTCCCTCTTCTTCTGCCTCCTTGCACCGTGCCTTGCAGGATGGTCTTTGCAAAACCTGATGCTCTGGTGACGTGGCCAGACCATTGGAGCTTCCGTTTCATCACCACTGTGAGCAAGTCACCATGTTGTCCAATATGGTTTGTGTGATGGTATGTCGATCGGACTTCGTTGTTGGTGATACGCTGGGTATGCCCAGGAAATGCCCAGAAGTCTTTTGTAGCACCTCATCTTTATGCTTTGTATTCTTCGTTGTAGATCTGCTGTGAGGGTCCATGTTTCGCAAGAGTATAGGAAGATGGAGATGAGAAGGAAGCCTTACCTTGGAATGTAGACTGGTGGTCCTGTCTTTCCAAATGGGCTTCAACCTGGTCAGGGCCGCAGTTGTTTGTGCGATCCTGGAGATGACTTCCTGTCGGGACCCATTGTCTGATTCAATGGCACCTAAATATTTGAAGCTATGCACTGTGTTGATGGATTGGCCTTGGACTTTGATTGATGTCCGTGTTGATTCCATTGGTGTTGTTGGTCATCATGTTGGTCTTCTCTGCACTTATTTCCATTCCATAGGCTCTGGAGGTGGTGTCAAGCCTCTGTACCAGCTGTACAAGTTCTTGTTCCTCTCCAGCCAATCCATCAATGTCATCCTCAAAACTGAGGTTGGATATTGCTTCTATCCCCTATGCTGACTGTGCCTTCGTGATCTGCAATATTTTAAATCTCTCTTCGTTGTACATGTATAGCATTGTAGAGTGATACAGTCAATGTGTACCAACTAGAGCGATTTCTACACTGCATTAAATACATGTAGTTGACATGCCTACCACCATTGTCTAGCCATATGGTTTATCATAACAATCCATTGGTGCCAAGGCATAAGGGATCAACCTCACCCTTCGTCACATTAAAGCAGACGAGTCTTTAGGCATAGTATCCTAAGGGATGATCCAGGTACGTACATACAATATTCTCGGTAACTCGAGCCCCTGTGAGGCTACTGGCGATTAATATCTTAGAATACTTCCATCAGGTGAGAGTATGTAGCCCATTGTATCAACTGAGGTCACTCGTTCACACACAGCGTATCGGAGTCACGCCGATTACCTTTCACACGTGGCTAGTGAAGAGGCGAATCTACGCCTAGGTATAGTCTCAGCTACGCTGTGTGACGGCTTCAATGTCTTCGTAGCCTAGCTTTGCGAATACCAGCTGATGTTATCCATTTTGCTTGCTTAACCTGGCTTTTAATTTGGGGAGACAGGCCAAGATCAGCCGCTGTCAGGTTATGCATATGAAGTATCGTCAAGTCTTTAAAGTAAATTTGAGGCTTTTTTTTTCAAATTCAAACAACAACAACAACAACAACATCTTGATCAACGAATATTGGCAATAAAAGCGAACAAAGATCAGAATAAAGATCAGAATCTGCTTTGTCCCAAGTAAAATCTGTTTGCAGTGTATGTACACTTATACAGTACAACGACTACACAAAATAACATTATAGCCACAACTATAGTTTCACTAATATCATTTACTGCAGTAACACGCAGAAAATTATTTATTTTAAGTGAAAGATGTAGAGGTATACAATAATATAATTAGGTTGTAACATTGACAAGTTTATCTTTAATAGCTGAGGAGAGTATAAACCGAGGTTTAGTCTGTGCGCGCACGAAGTCCATCGCATGGAATTAAAAGATCCTGAAGCTCATGTCCTAGACGGGTGAATGTCGGCTACATATATACATTCAGCACGCACTAGGTCCCTTCTCCCGATCCTCGGTCGCCCAGGATTGTTCTCAGTCGTCTGGGCGTCAGACTATGCGCCCAAAGGCTGCAAATGGGCGCCTCGGTCGACTTCAGTTAGATCCTGTATCGGCCAGTGCCTTGAGCGGCTATTGAGCTGGTAAAGCGCTAGTTAAAAGTGATGACGTACACTTAAAAAATAAATAAACAGCAACAACGATGCTGACAGCGACCAACAACGTGCGAACGTCATTCACAATATGGTTTCTCGCCAACGCGAGGACCCAAACTTTTTAAATTTATAAATAATTGCTCATTTCAGTGTATTCCATTAACTAATCAGCTCTAAGCGCCATAACAGGTGTCTGGACAGCGAAAATAGTCATATAAGCTCGGCGAACTAATTGTTATAGCTGTATGAGTGCGGCGAAAAGCCTAAGTGTTGCTAAAATTTGCAAGAAAATCTATAAAGCCGTCTCAAACTTCGTTTGATAAACTGTATGCAGAGGGGGAAATAACAGCCTTATGAATGGAGCCCGACTAAATGTTATTGCTGCAGAAGTGTGGCGAAATTAACCCCTGTAAAGAATCATTATACTTTAGTAGAAACATAGGGTGCGTATCCATATAGCGGCACAGCAAGCGAAGCGAGATCCTTTAGCGGAGTACAGATGTGGGTGTGTGTAGGTGTGTGTGGGTGTGTGTGTGAGTGAGTGTGTGTGTGTGTGTGTGTGTGTGTGTGTGTGTGTGTGTGTGTTGGTATGTTGCTTTGCTTGTAACACATATCATAATTCTCTCTTTTCCTCTCTCTCTCCATTACCGTGAATCCTTCCCCTTCTCTATACGCTTCCTGGTGTTTTGTGCAGCTGCCTGTTCGTGTGTTCATCGGGGGGATAAACTACAGTATATACATAATTAAATGTACGAGATAAATCGTAATGTGCTCCATCACTATTCTGTGTGCGTGTTAGTGAATGGATGTGTTTTGGGGTGTGTGGTAAAATATATCTTTATCGTTAAAGTCCAAAAGGTTCAGCAACCTAGGTTCGGGATCTGAAAACCTCGAAAAAAAGTTGTTGATCCTCCACGAACCTTCCAATTAAGACAAGCCAGTAAGAGGGCTCAGCATTCTCTGACGTTTCGCTGCATGGATGGGTACCATTATAAGCATGGTGAAACACCGTTGTTATGCCAAGCAAGGTATTTGAAATGGTGCTTACTGGCAGTATTATCGCGAGACGTATAACCGCCCCACAGCGTAGCTGGGATTTGCCGAGTACCTATCATAAGATCAACGTAAACCTCAGATAGTCTCAGTTACGCTGTGTCCATGACCGCTTGACGAAGTGATCGTGTTGGGCTCACTTGATCAGCGGCAGAAGATTGCAGTTATAACATTCTATGGACTTCATCCAAAAATCCAAATCATTACCTGGCATAGGCTCGCAAGACACGGAAAGTGAATTTAAAATTATAAAAAAAGAAGATATTAGCAGCAAAGGTTCAACGACCTTTTGACCTCTTATGGTATCGTCTGTATTCCAACTAAAAATAAGGAAAGATGTGGTGTTATTGAAGATGTTGTTATTTTTGTTGTTGTTTATTCACAGTTAATATTATCAACTTTCAAGAAATTGAGTGTAATGAAAGCTTTTTTGTTTCTTGTAAATTTACCCTCTCAACTTAAAAAAATAATTCAGCCTGGATCTCGTCTTTCCCTTGTGCATTTAGTTTTTTAATCTTTTCAATTAACACAATCAGATAGGAATGATTGTCTTTTGCACAAGTCTGTCCCTGAGGGATCATACGATAATTGTGGGAAGAGAATGCATTTCTGAAAGAGAGAATAGCGTTTTGTTGTGGAGATAAGAAGTGTTAGTGGCTTCTATCAAAGATATTTCTTTGTCTCTGTATGCCAACTACAGATAAACGGGGAGGGAGGGTGGAAAGGGAGGGTGGAAATGGGGGGGGAGCATATAGACAATCTTTTGAGAAAGACATATTTAAAAGAAATAATTGTTTTGTTGTGGTTGTTGTTTTAGATTTAAATTAACATCTATTTACTGTTATGTTTCTTGTAGAAAAAGAAAACTTGCAAATGCGCATAAAGTCAATCTTATTTATACGGAATTGACTGTTTTGTGTCAAATTTAATTGTGAAGGAATAATGTGTCCATTGACGGAGAAATTATTATACTACTGATAATATATTTATATATTTTATATAATATAAGAACACCGTGCGAGAGATCCTGCCCTGCTTCGCCCCCTGAAAATTGCATCTGAAAATGTAGAACAGGTTGAAACTTTTAAGTATTTAGGGACGGTTTTAGACAAGAACTTGAAGTTCAGTGATCATGTTGGTTTTATTTGCAAAAAGGCCAATCAAAGGATGTATCTAGTAAGAAAGTAAAAAAAAAATTGGGGTCAATGTACATATCTTAGAAATAGTTTACAGATCTCTAGTAGAAAGTTTTCTATGCTATAACATTGTTACCTGGTTCGGATATCTTGGCGTTAGAGACAGGAACAGACTCAACCGCATTGTAAACCTAGCTAGCAGAGTAATAGGAAAGACACAAAAGCCAATAACAGAAATATATAAAGATTCTGTAAAAAAATAAAGCTAGAAAGATCATGTCTGATAACAGTCATCCCATGTGTAGATCATTTGAACTGTTGCCCTCAGGTCGGACGTTTAAAACCCAGGCCTGGAAAAGAAACTTGTATGGCCACTCTTATGTACCATGTGCAATCCGCATCTTAAATTTAAGCAAACTGTAATACCCCCAGTTACCTACATTTTTTCTTCTGTGTACTGTGATGATGTAATGTATTATGATGTGAGTTGTGCAATGAAGTAAGCTATTTGTTATGCGTATGATTGTCTTAATTAATGTTTTATATAACAAAAACTGTTAATATTTCTTTTAGTTTTTAATCTTTCCGTCTTAGTCTTTGTGCTACTAAAGACAAATTTCCATGTTATTGTATTTTAACTATGGACAATAAAGATTCGTATTCGTATTCGTATATTTAGGTACATATGAATTTCATTATAATAAAGGGCGGGTGGGTGGGAGCAGGTGAGGAGGAAGGGGGAGAGGGGAGAGAGGGGGGAGGGAGGGGGAGGGAGGGGGGAGGGAGGGGGAGGGAGGGGGTTGGAAGAGTCTTACAAAGGATCAAAGGAAACATTACAGCTCCTAAACTAAGGGGAGCAACCGCTACTAAAGCCAATGCATAACAGGCTAAGCACGAGTGTCTCGCTGTGAAAGAGCGCGTAACAACTTTGCAAGGGACATAATCGATTCCAGACTAAAGATATGAAAAAGCGTTGTTATCTCCCTTGCTGATGTGGGGAAGAATGATCATCGGTTTGTTTTTTAAATGAGTTTCTCAGCAATAATGAAAAAAAAAAGTACAAATAATAAAACCTTATTTTTCAATTTTTATGTCTTGTAGACAATCACGTGCACGAACAAATGCTGCTTTTGCTGCTGCTGCTGCTGCTGCTGCTGCTGATGATGATGATGATGATGATGATGACGATGATGTTAAGAAGAAGGAGGAGCACGAGCAAGAAGAGAAGAATATTCGGCCTTCACCGCAAGAACACACAATATTTGAGTATGCTTGTGTCATCTCCATCTTCCTATAGGTAAGGTGGTCCCATAGCCTGGTGGTGGTAGGGGAGCGTGATGTTGGAGATCACATTTAGGCCTATCTTGGGCCAGCGTAATGAGGGTGATGCCCATCTCTCTCCCTCGCTGCTTTACCTTCCCTAACCCTTAAGAAAGTAGGTAATCAGTTACAGTTGAGTCAACTGGGGGCGTTGTTATTTGTCGCTTCACGTTTTGCGGTCACCCATCCAAGTGCTAACCGCACTGGACGGTGCTTAACTTGCGACACAGTAGCGAGTGCTCCAACCACTGCGCTATCCGACACCCCGACACACATCTTCCTATACTCTTGTGAAACATGGACCATCACAGCAGACCAACAACTAAGAATACACAACATGGAGATGAAGATCTACAGAAGACTTCTGGGCATTACCTATTCCCAGCATGTCACCAACGACAAAGTCCGACAGATCATCACACAAAACCATTGGACAACACGATGACATGCTCACCGTGGTAAAGAAACGGAAACTCTAATAGAATAGCCACGCCACCAGAGCATCAGGCCTTGCAAAGACCACATTGCAAGGCATGCAGCAAGGAGGCAGAAGAAGAAATAGACAGAAAAAGAGGTGGTAGGACAACATTCGAGAATGGACTGGCTTGACACTGAGCGAAGCCATGAGGGTTGCTGAGGATAGAGAAAGATGGAGTACGCTAGTTAAACGATCATCTGTAGTGCCCCAACGACTTTCGAGTTATGTGATAGGATAGGATAGGTGTCAACAAAAAATGTTGTCATATTTCTCTTATAGAAAGGGGTTGACATGCACGCGTCTGGGGAAGGAGAAGGTGAGGGTCGCAATATTATCTTCTCATTTATGACAGAATGCATCGCTGCACATAGTAAATCATGCAAAACTTGGGAGCCGACACGTATTAACTCGGCTGTCTTGTTAAATGACATTGCGTCCAGCCTCTGAGGGCAAGGTGATCGTATCCACCTAGCTCACGTCCCTCCTTTACTGACCCTCTCCATCAACATCATATACACTACTGTCTCCCTCTGTCTGTCTGTCTGTCTGGCTCTGGCTCTCTGTCTCTCTCTCTCTCTCTCCCTCAACACCTAAACTCACTCTCACCGTTTTCTTTCTCCACTCACACGCCCCTCATCCCCTTTTCATCTTTATCTTTATAACACTTACCCACCCCCACCCTCTCCCTCTCTCTTGTGCCTCCACACACACCCCACACCCCCCGCTCCCCCATGATCACCACTTTTCTCTTTCTCACTAACACTACTTCACTCTCATTCCGCACCTGCTTACTCGTCTTATCTTAACTTGCTTTTCCAATTCCGATTTCTACTTTCATTTTACATATCCTCATTACCCATGCCTCCTGCCTAATCTCCCTCTCGATCTCCCGCACAGGGTGGCTGGACCTGGTTTTAGGTAAGCTTATTCATCTATGTATACATATTCAAAGAAATGTTCTTTTATTTGTCACTGCAATTTTTATTCGTAAATATCCTTCAAAACGTGCTGTCTTTTAAAGTAAGTAATGTTTAGTGCAAATAGGCGCAAGCCTCGTGCACTTTAATGAAATAAACCAACAACAAACGTCCATGGTACGGCGCATGCCTCAGCATGCTCAGACATTCTGTGTGCCTAACATTCCTTCTCTTTCAAAATCCTCCCTTCATCTTTCTTCCTTCGGCTCACCTTAAGGCCAAAATACACATAGCCCTCATCTCTTTCATTTGTTTGTTTATTTATTTATTTAACCGTTCTCATATAGCGCGCTTCCAGCTCAAGAGCTGCTCAAGGCGCAGGCACTAGGCGCCCACTTGTTAAATTAGGTGCATCCCGTCGTCTGGCGCAGAGACAAGTGAGCACCACAATCCTAGTACTAGAAAATACTCCTTCATCACTTGATCAACGGGGACGATAGCTCCATTGCCCGCAGAATGACAGGCTGTGGGATGTTCTTTCTTCACTCCTCGCGTTTCAACAGCGCTAAAAGTGAGGATGGTGGTAGATTGTGAGAGGGAGAGAGAAAAAAGAGAGAGGATGGATAGAGAGAGCGGAGGGGAGGGTAAGTATTGATTGCATAGATGAAAAGTGGATGGCAAGGCGTGGGAATTGAAGAGAGAGAGAGAGAGAGAGAGAGAGAGAGAGAGAGAGAGAGAGAGAGAGAGAGAGAGAGAGAGAGAGAGAGAGAGAGTGAGAGAAGAGTTGGTGACGCTGACGGAGATGGTCAGAAATGGATGTGGGATTGGAGTGGGGCGTGGGGTAGGAGAATAAGATAACTAAATTGGGGAGCGCATGCAGTAGGCTTAGTGGTGTACGCAACATCAAAGCAATTGAATGTCAAGCGATAACATTGCAGCCAGTACGGGCAGTGGTTCGAAGCCCGTTGACCGCCTGGCGTGCCGAAACAAAAATGACATGACCCTGAGAAAATAAACTGAAAATGAAGGTTTGGATGCCACGCTTACTCTCTAGGATGAGACTATAAACCACAATCTAGTCTGTGCACGCATGCATTCCATAGCACGGACTTTAAAGATCCCGACAGGCATGTCCTAGACGGGTGATTGCCGGGTGGGTACACAAGCACAGCCAGGAAGCACAAGGTCCTTTCTGCCTCATCCCCGGTCGCCCAGGATTGTGCTCGGTTACCTAATCGTCTGACTATGTGCCTGAAGACTTAAGTGGGTGACTTGGACGCCTTGAGTGAGATTCTATATCAGCCAGCGCCTAAACTTGGACATGCTCTATAGAAAAACGATTAAAGAAATAATACTAAAGACAACACTAAAGAAATTCATCGTGGCTCACACAATCTTAATTACCTCTGTTGAAATATCTACGCAACGGCTTCGTCTCCATCTCCATTTTTCACTCATTCTTTTTACCTTCCTTATGGTTGATTTACACGCATCAACGCTTTGGTGAGGATCAACGATAAAAATCCCATAACAACTATGACATATCCGCGAAGAGAACGTTCTATTGTGTTCTTAAGTAAATATGGTTCCACAGCCCTGAAGGCACCTGTTATCGTGCACGGTGATCCCATTTCAAAAACCACAACAATAAATAAAACACGCTTGCACAGCTTATCTTTAATACGTGAGCGGGCCCCCTATATATAAATATAGCTTGGCTACTCTACCGTAAAGTGACAAATCGTCCCGGATGCATACCAAGGCGCAGAGTAGCGTCTTTTCGTAAACAACCCATGATAGGTTTTTGCACAAACGGTTGGGTTCGTCTGGAAAATCGGTCAAAATATGTGACAACTGTCATGGCTTGAAGGCTGTGTACGTATACATGTAATGTCAACAGCGGCTATTGCGGCTATGTAGAATTTCATAAACGACAACAAATGATAAAATACACACAACCATTTTCAAAATAGGCTCACTGAGCAGAAGAATATAAAGCAGACAAATATGGAGAAAGGGAAGGAGGAGTAGTAGAAGAAGAAAAACAAAAAAGAAGAAGAAGAAGAAGAAGAAGAAGAAGAAGAAGAAGAAGAAGAAGAAGAAGAAGAAGAAGAAGAAGAAGAAGAAGAAGGAGAGAGAGAGAGAGAGAGAGAGAGAGAGAGAGAGAGAGAGAGAGAGAGAGAGAGAGAGAGAGAGAGAGATTCAGTTTTGTTATTTGTTTAAACTTACTTGTAGTACAGACAAATCTAGAGAAAGGGAAGGAGAAGAAGAAGAAGAAGAAGAAGAAGAAGAAGAAGAAGAAGAAGAAGAAGAAGAAGAAGAAGAAGAAGAAGAAGAAGACGAAGAAGAAGATTCAGTTTTGTTATTTATTTAAACTTACTTGTAGACGTCACTCCGCACGTAATATTACTGCAAGAGGCTATAGTTTATATCCATTATCATAAAAGACATAATTGACTCAGAACAGAATAGACGAATAACAACCTTGGAGAAAGGGTTGGAAGGGAAAGAGAGATCAAGAGGGGAGACGAAGAGGAAAATAGGTAGAGGGAGGGAGGTAGATAGTAAGAGACAGACGGAGGGAGAGAGAGAGAGAGAGAGAGAGAGAGAGAGAGAGAGAGAGAGAGAGAGAGAGAGAGAGAGAGAGAGAGAGAGAGAGAGAGAGAGCGCTCTCAACAAGAACAGGCATCTTGGAGATCTCTTTCAACGAAGTTAGAGCACCTTTGCAATCCTGTTCTCTTGCTACTTTCTGAGACTTTGGAGGCTTCGCGTTAAAAGGGGTAAACCCTTAAGTGGTGAGGAAGATAGTGTTGATGGTGAATAAGTAGACTATAAAACAATTGAAGGAAGGAGACTGTGTACGGTACGTGGAAGAAGACAAGAGTGAGTATTAAGAGATGGGGTTGAGAGAGTAAGGTGTGACAGTAAGTCGTAATAAAGTGCTTGAATGAATAAATGAATGAATAATGGATAAATGAATGAATAATTTGTAAAGCGTGTAAATATCTCCACGCCGACGGGCATATCTAGCGATGGTGGGAGGGAGGTGGACACATACACACACACGCACACACACCCATTCTTGCATAGGTCACAAATGGGGTAAGTTTAGAATGTAGGAATCGGGGGGTAACTTTTTAGTCATTTTTTGATGGAAAAGGGTTAGGGCAAGGGTTAGTTGCAGCGCTGCAACTAGCCCTAACCCTAACCCTTCTCTAGAAAGTTGACCTATTTCGTCTCCTATAGGCGACGAAATAGGTCGAATTTTGCTTCAAACATTTCCAAAAAAATAACTGGATTTTCTCCGTCCCGGATAGTGCACTCCTGTGTACTTAAAACACTCTCTTGCACTACAACTGCACTCCTACGCACTAAAAGAGCACTCCGGCGCACTTAGCGACAAATGGGGAACGGGAGACAAATGGGTAAAGTGAAAATTACCCCATTTGGTACTAGCACAGGTAAATTTCCTTCCCCATTCGTGCTGTTTCACACGTTCATACACACACACACACACACCCACAGTGGGGGGTATGCGACTAAAACCTAACACTTTCATTTCTTCACTATCGCTCAACACACTGGAGCAGGCAGACCAGAAAATTAACATTGATGCAATCCTTTCACACATTGACTTATGCAAATTAAATATGAGACTAGATAGTCAAACACACAGCTTAGCAAGAAGAAAAAAATATGTTTCAAGTTTCTGCGAAATGCGTCCACAGAGTCTGCCCTCTTTATGCCCTCTGGAAGAGCATTCCACCAGACCGGTGCAGTGTATCTGAAAGACCTCTGACTATAGCTCTTTTTTAATTCAATTTTTTTTAACAGGCAGTGAAACAGAATGAGATGATTCTGTACAGAATAAGTGAGATGAAGCAGCAAACGAAAACAATTATAATTTTAAAAATAACCTATATTAGTTACCAGCAGAACCGTTAAAACAAATTTAATTATGTTGGAAAATAAAACGAGAATTCAATCACTAGTGGTATCGTAGCTCAATTTTGTGGACATATTCAACCCCTTCTTATTGATATTTTAGGTATACAATACTTGGCATGTATCAATATAAAATTAAAACATTCATTAGTTTGAAAGTTCACAACCAAATAGGACAATACATTTTTAAAATCTCATTCTTTTTACATGATCACATTTTTTCTTTCAAATTTCGTTCTAAATCATTCCAAAACTTGCATGAGTGCGGACAGGACTACAAATAATGAATAACTGTGTCTTTATCACCTCGGTAAAAAGGAAATTGATTATTTTCCACAATACCCATTTCATTAAGAATATAATTAGTAATAGTTACAAGAATTCTTAATAAAATTTTTATGTGAAACCATCGTAGTCTAATTTGATTCAATTTATAAATTGCCATAAAGACCTTGTCCCAATTTATTTCTTCCTCAATAATACTTTGCCATTTCTTACATGGATTAGAAGTATTAATTTCTGAAACAAACATATCATTTAAAAAATTTGGAACCCTGCGAATAAAATTCCCCATTGTCATTCAATAAATCTGTAGTCATTTTTTTCTTCTGTCCAATGTTTATACAAAAATTTTTGTTTTCTATCTTGAATTTGTTATTCCAAAAAATTGATTCAATCAATACTTCTTGACTGTACAGCATATGTACTTTATTTTTTAAAAAAAATCTTTATATGCATTAAACGTGTCTGTCCAGAAAGGATTCATAAAATTTCTACATACATAATGTGGGCCACACTTTTTAATGTCTATTTCTGAGCAATAAGTATATAAAATTATAGAGTGAATGATGACAAGCGACTGGATCCATGGTGTAGGCCACTCCCCACTCTGCCAGATCTTGTTACAGATAATAGTGAGGGCGTCAATCATCGCTTTACCTCCTGCTTCCCCGTCTTCAGCGATTGCGCTGGTGCCTCAACTTCTTCTCCGGGAATTGGGAGGATTTGTTCTTCTTTTACTCTGTTCTGGGGAAATGCTAGAACTGATGGGTCTTCGTTTGGTGTGTGGTTGTAAAGGTCAGAGCAGTATTGTGTCCATCTATCCAAGACTTCTTGTTCTTCTGTAAGAAATATGCCAGTCTTGCTTTGGGTCATGGAGACTTTTGGTTGTTTAACACTTTTCAGCCGCTTCACAGTCTGGTAGGCCTTCTTGCTGTTGTACTTGTTCAGACTGTTCTTGATTTCCTGACATTGCTCTTCTATCGAGTTCTCCAGTTCTTCTTTGCTATGCGCATGCCTTTCATTGTTGATTTTTCGGTAAGCATCAGCTCCATGTGAGTTTTTTTTTTCTTTTTCATCTCTTTTCATTTATAACACAGGTCCAAAAGTTCAGGTGTCATCCACGGTTTCTTCTTTGGGCGGTGCTTGCCAAGATTCTCAGTGGCGGCATCTGTTATAGCTGAGTTGAAGGTGGTGGTCATGGTGTTGACATCTACTTCACCAGCTCCCAGAACGAGGAGTGGTGCAAATTTCCCTCCAGTTTTGGCTTGTAATATTTCTGCCACCTCCGGGTCTTGCAGTTTGTCCCGGTCGAACTTCAGCCTGGTACCCTTTGCTGTGTTTACCCTCTTTAAGTGGAGCCGAAAGGACATCATCACGAGATCGTGGTTACTTCCGATGTCTGCTCCTGGAAAAGTGCGTGTCCTGCCAATATTGATGCTTGATCTGAAGCGTTTCTGGACCATGATGTAGTCAATCTGGTTGTGATGCTCCCCGCTGGGACTGTGCTATGTACATCGACTGGATTTTTTGTGTGGAGACCAAGCGTGCTTGCCAGTATCAGATTGTTGTATCTGGCAAACTCCAAGTCTCAGACCCCTGTCAAATGTATCGTTGTTGCAGTGGGGTCCACATGTGTCTCCCCAGTTGTGTTGCGCATCTTGGCCAACCTTGGCATTTTAGTCGCCTTGCACTATCACAATGTCCTTCTTCGGCACTTGGTCAAGTACAATCTGTAGATGTTCATAGAAATCCTCGACTTCGCTGTCGTCATAGTCTGATGTTGAGGCATAGACCTAAAAGATGGTGACGTTAAAAGGGGCAGCTCTCAGACGGATGGTAATAATGCTACTGGAGACTGGGCGGCAACCCATAACATTATTATTATTATTATTATTATTATTATTATTATTATTATTATTATTATTATTATTATTATTATTATTATTATTATTATTATTATTATTATTTATTATTATTGTTATTGTTATTATTATTATTATTATTATTATTATTATTATTATTATTATTATTATTATTATTAATCTTGAATCGGGCGTTGTGGACGCGGTTTCTAAGGTGGGACTAACTTGCCTTGTCCACAGTCTTTAAACCAATGGCGTCTGACAGGTGTGGATCGATCCTGACTCTGGGCGTTATGTTTCTCCAAATATTATTTATTTTTGGCTCGGGCAACCTCTCGGGGGTTTTCTCAGGGTACTCCGGTTTGCTTCCCCAGCAAAATTTCAAAACTAAAACTAATATTAGGTAGGTTGGGTTGGGCGCACCACAGGCTGCGACTATGCCTTCCCCAAGAGGGGCGGCCCAGAATTTCCCGATAAAAAGAGACAATAAAGTGTCCAAAAAACCGACCCACCGCCGTACCTCAATTGGTAGAGCGTTCGCCTAGCACACCGATGACCCAGGTTCGAATCCCGTGGTGGGCGATATAAAATGTGGCCATTTTCACTGTCCATTTTAGCAAATGGAGACCCATCAGTTCTAGCATGTCCCGAGAGCAGAGAAGAAGAAGAAATCCTCCCAATTCTCCGGGAAGAAGTTGAGGCAGCAGTGCAATCGCTGAAGAAAGGGAAGTCAGCGGGAGTGGACAACATACCAGCGGAACTGCTACAAGCAGGAGGAGAAGCGATGACTGATGCTCTCACCACTATCTGTAACAAGATCTGGCAGAGTGGGGAATGGCCTACACCATGGACCCAGTCGCTTGTCATCACTCTTCCTAAAAAAGGTAACCTTCAGGAGTGTGAAAATTACCGCACCATCAGCCTCATCAGCCATCCCAGCAAGGTCCTCCTGAAAATAATACTCAACAGGTTGAAACCACAAGCTGAACAAATCATAGCTGAAGAACAAGCAGGATTCATGGCAGGGCGAAGTACCACTGAACAGATTTTCAACCTCAGAATAATCTGTGAGAAATACCTACAGCACCAACAACATCTATATCATGTGTTCATAGACTTCAAGAAGGCATTTGACCGAGTCTGGCATGCAGCTCTATGGGCAACCATGAAAGTGTACAACATCAGCCCTAAAATCATAGAAGTCATCAAAAGCCTGTATGACAAGGCTACCAGTGCAGTCCTCCATAACAGCGTCATCGGGAACTGGTTCAGAACAACAATCGGTGTGCGTCAAGGATGCCTACTCTCTCCAACACTCTTCAACATCTTCCTAGAGCGCATCATGTCAGATGCTCTTGCAGATCACGAAGGCACAGTCAGCATAGGGGGCAGAGCAATCTCCAATCTTCGTTTTGCGGATGATATTGATGGATTGGCTGGAGAGGAACAAGAACTTGAACAGCTTGTACAGAGGCTTGACACCACCTCCAGAGCTTATGGAATGGAAATAAGTGCAGAGAAGACCAAAATGATGACCAACAACACCAATGGCATCATCACGGACATCAAAGTACAAGGCCAATCCCTCAACACAGTGCACAGCTTCAAATATTTAGGAGCCATTGTGTCAGACAATGGGTCTCGACAGGAAGTCCTCTCCAGGATCGCACAAACAACTGCTGCCCTGACAAGGTTGAAGCCCATTTGGAAAGACAGAACCATCAGTCTACATTCCAAAGTAAGACTGCTGCGATCTCTGGTCATCTCCATCTTCCTATATGCTTGCGAAGCATGGACCCTCACAGCAGATCTCCAACGAAGAATACAAAGCATGGAGATGAGGTGCTACAGAAGACTTCTGTGCATTTCCTATACCCAACACATCACCAACGTTGAAGTCCGACAGACCATCACACAAGCCATTGGACAACACGATGACCTGCTCACAGTGGTGAAGAAACGGAAACTCCGATGGTATGGCCACGTCACCAGATCATCAGGCCTTGCAAAGACCATTCTGCAAGGCACAGTGCAAGGAGGTAGAAGAAGGGGGAGACCGAAAAAGAGGTGGGAGGACAACATTCGAGAATGGACTGGTTTGACACTGAGCGAAGCCATGAGGGCTGCTGAGGACAGAGAAAGATGGAGTATGCTGGTTAAGCGATCATCTGTGGTGCCCCTACGACCTTCGGGTTATGGGACAGGATAGGATAGGATAGGATTTTAGCAGTATGATTACTCTTGTGGTTCAGTGATGATTTAGGTCCCTACCCCTCTTTCCCTGGGATGGTTATCCCCGTCTGCCATATCGCCAATGCTGGGTGTAGACGTTAAACCTCAATGTTCATTCATTCCAAAAAATCATAAAATTAAATCTGCAATTCATCTAAGCAAACTACTGGATACCTGTGCACATCCTTCTTTTTGTGTGTGTAATATTAGACCCACGGCTTAAGTAGTTCTTTGAATTGTAAAGTGCTCTCCATAAAAAAAAACTTCACAAGCATGTTACTTCTTGTAATAAAATGAAATAACTTCCCAAAGGTACCTTGAACGTAATTCTATAATCTTGTCATTTATAGCTTACTGGACTATCAGGTCATGCAAGCCAGAATCATGGCTCTTTCCAGAATTTTCGCTAATAGTAATACTCTTGGCGAAACCTTTTTTCTTGCTTTTATAGCAGGGAAATACGTACATCCCCGCTATCTGTTGGTCTCTAAGCAATGATAAATCAAACACTCAGCATGGGTACACCCAGCTGGGTATCTAACTCTGTTGCGTAATTCAATGAGGGTAATTCGAATCTTGAAGATAGAGTATCGCAGATTTAATGGACCGATACCGTCAGTTAATGGATGACTGTTAAAGGAACGAGACGTTCTTCAAGAACGTTGACCACCACCACCCATCCCCCACCCCTTAGACTTTAGGAGATGCTGACATTTTTTCCAAGGGTAGGTTTTCACCACAAAGCGTGAGTTTCACAATTCATTTGAAAGAGAAACAATGGCTCGGAGAGCCGCATGTACATACTACTCAAACTCTTGCCTTTGGGTACCCATAAGTTTGTTTTACTATAAATCCAATCTTTTCTGTGTTACCAACCAGGTGAGAAAAGGTTTTAATTATAAGCTTTCACATTAGAGTCTAATGGTTCCTTATACCAAAGATTCCATTGAGTACAGAGAATTATTATTGAGACTATTCTGGTTGAGACTGGTTATGACTGTGTGGAAAACGCAACATTTTCAGAGTTCATATTCATTATGCACAAATGTAGCCATCTCTTTAAAGAATAATTTTATACTGATATAAAAACAGTCTCTTGACGAAAGCAGCAAATGTTTCCTTTACAAAAATACAGTATTAAATTACAGTTTGGTCGTGAAAAGTATATCTCTCAGTTATGTGATATTATGTTCATACTTTGATAAAATTTCATTGTTCAGATCATAAGTTAAAAATAGAATAAGGAAGATGGGATGGAAAAGATTTTGTAGGAACACGTGTTCTATTGGGGATGTAATTTACTTTATTTTTGAGTGCCCAAAAACAAGCATCTTCGACAAATGTTTATTTCTAGGAAATATTTATCGTGCAAGTCAATGTTTAACTTGTGTCATTTGTTTCGGAAAAGAATACAGGTGTTATTAAAATTGAGTAAATTTATAAATTAGGAAAGGATGTACACCAATAATATTAACAATGTTAGCAAAATGTTCTTGTTTTGAATGTTAAAGTTGGGATGTTAGTAATGTTACTGTTATTTTGTACAACTGAATTATGATTGTTATGCTTTTATTTTTGTATCCTCCACAGCCCCAAAAGGGACGAGTAATGGGATTAAAACTTGAATCATGTACTGAATCACTTTAATACATCAGCGGAAGTAACTTCCTATCTTGTGTTATTATGTTCAACTCGTTCAATTTCAGAGATGATGGTATAGAAGATGGACCAAGCAAATTTTTAACAAGCTAAACAACAACTAGAACAACAACAACAACAACAACAACAACAACAACAACAACAACAAACAGGTCTCTTTCTGTCCCTTCTTTTTAGAAATCTCAGGAATTATATCTACATAAATTTTTTGATGGGCTGACTTAACATTTTATTTTCTGACAAAACTGAGACTTAAACAAACGTTATTGCTTACACTAGCAAGAACACTCGGTCAGCCCTCTGGTAGCTAGAAGAACCCTCTGTCCATATTATATACACTTCACAAACCTTTAGAGAGCACTCTTCAAACCTTCTCAGGTCAACATGCCTAATTGGGTTTCCAGTCAAGATTCCATCAGCTGCTGCTTTGATTGGGGATAAGATTGCCTCTGCCTACCTGCCCGGCAATTAGAGTTAGTTGGGGGGTGATGATTACAGTCGGCAACGCGTCATTGACTTTACCGTTACTTTACCAGTCCAAGGTCATGCCTACCAAAGAGAATGGTGGCAACCGATGCTCCGACATTCGTAGGATGACCTAACAAGCCTTTTACAGTCTTTCCTTTGCGTGCAATGTGAATGCAATAAACAATGGAGGTTGTGATCGTTTTGTTTCAAGGTCTAGCAAACAGTGAAGTCTTGTCCTGTTTTGTTTGCTCTTGTCCTGTAAAACTTTTGTTTGTCATATATTTGTTCTCATTTGAATAAAATAGACCTACGCTTTTAAACCAAACAATGAAGTTTAGACTCATGCACAAAATATTAGTTTTACGCTACCAAGTGGACGGAGCCAGTTTCATTATGATTCTTATTAGTCTGTTTTTGTTTGTTTGTTTTTCTTCCAAACCTTCATGCACTTAACAAGGTTATGTAATGGAAAGCATTCAAAGTCATGTTGCTCGTGAAATTCTTTTAAACAGCTAAAAGGTAGTATTAAAGATACATTTATGTTAAGTATGAAGACAGATAGTTTAACAGCGCATATATAAACACAGAATGGAGAAGAGTACGGGGAAAAAAACAATTGACGGGATCATGAGGAAAAAAACTAAAAAAAGAGAACAAAATGAATTAACGAAAAAAAAATGTAATGAATAGGTCGGATCGAACTTTATACATATTTTATGCTGTATAGTAATGTTTTATCCTGGAGAAGCTTCTTTCTTTTTGTTTTTTTAATAAAGGCAAAAATGTGGAAAATTTTATACCACGTATTTGGCTTTATATATCATTTCTTCAGTTATAATGACATACAGGACATATACAACTGTAGGACTAGCGAGAAAAAATGTAATAAGCAAAGCCCTAGAATTTCCAACAGTTTTCTCGAACCAGAGATACCGAAGCGTTGAAAGAGAAGGATTGCGGGGTGAGAAACGCGCTTGCATGACGCATTTGGCGCACTTATCAAACACAAGACAAGACCAGAAAACCGTGATATACGATAACCCGTTTTTTAAGACAAGAATAAGGCTTTGAGCAAGGAAAACCACAACATACGATAAAACTATAATTGAAAGTTCATTGGCAATGGGAATAGCTACAAAAAAGAAAACAAACAATGCACGGTATAAAATGCGTTAAGCCTGTTACAAATTGTATGCATTAAAATAACTAACGTTAAGCCTGTTACAAACTGTATGCATTAAAATAACTATAGGATATTTGGCGGAATGGGAAATGATAGGTTCACGCTTGGGAGAGATCAGTCGACTGTCTACCTTCCATTTGTTGGTTAGTGGCGTATATAGTCTGCCATATCGCCAATGGTGGGTGTTGACGTTAAACCTCAATGTTCATTCACAGCAGCATGACACATTGGAGAAGTGAGGTTAACAGAGACCTTTGAAGTAACAATGGTACAGTGAAACAGCAAGTCACTCGTATTGTTCTTTGTTGTGTCGCGTTGTTGTTTAACTAATAGCACTCATTGATATTTACAGTTGAGATATCCGCATCCCACCCTTTAAAGGATTGCTTTAACATTACTTAGCGGCATCTGTTGTTTGTCAGAATAATCTGTAACTATTTTAAAGTAAAGTCAGACAGACATACAGCTGCTAAGAGCAAGTGGAGAAACTTGCTGGAAAGACGAACAAGAAAGAAGAAACAGAAGAAGTAAGAAGAAGAAGCGGAGCAGGAGTAAGAAGAAGAAGAAGAAGAAGAAGAAGAACAACAACAACAACAACAACAACAACAACAACAACAACAACAACAACAACAACAATTACTACTACTACTACTACTACTACTACTACTACTACTACTACTGCTACTACTGCTACTACTACTACTACTACTACTACTACTACTACCACCACCACCACTACACGAAGAACAATAACAAACATCTCCACAACCTCCACCAAACAACACCACCACTAAATAGAACAAGAACAGCAAGACTTTTTTGCAGAGATCAAAGACCACGTCCGCAATGCATTCTAATACATTCTTATGTACGAGGGTATGGTAATTATTGAATTCAAAATAACTATGAATTATAATGGCTCTTACCTGTACGTGCCCGCCAAACAATCATCAAACAGCACATGAAACAAACAAGAGAAAAAAAACCATGAATTCAGGCCCACAAGCAATCAAATAATGTAAAATAAATTCATTTCAGATCATCTTTAAAGCATAAATTTCAGCGAAGACGAATAAAAACACAAAGAAACGAACAAGAATCAGACACAGAGGTAAAATATCATGAAGAGGATAATCATGAGGATATCATGCAGCGGCAAGTTTGAAAAAAAAGAAGAGAAGGAAGAAGGGAGAAAGACAGAAAGAAAGAAAGAATGAAAGTCAAAAGAAGAAAGAAAGAGAGGACAACACTAAATAAAATAAACTCATGGGGAGAACTAATATTCCCATCAACGAGGAAAAGACAGGAACTTAAAAAAAAATCTCTAGTAGAATGGGTGTGCGTGTGAGTGGGGACGGGATCGGATGGTGGTGTTGGTCTTAGTGGAGAGAACCGCTCCTACTCGATGCCTCGGGTTATGATGACATGTTGTCCCCGTCTCAAACTCAGTTTGCTTTTATGATTTTTCATCGTTTTTCGAACCTATATCCGTTTTATTCTCCCTTTTGAACCTCAACAGTTAAAACCCACCTTCCTTTGTCTCCACGCTTCAGTTCAGCATAGTTTCAACCTCGGACCTCATCTTCCTCACCCGAGTGTGTGAATGCTTGCGCATTAAAAATGTCTAGCGATGTGGATGATCATTAGTATCATGAGCAGCAAAAGCATCTCTCTTTCACTCTCTCTCTCTCTCTCGAATACGAACACACACACACACACACACACACACACACACACACACACACACACACACACGCCTATACGCATATAGCTATACTGGAAAAAGCGGTCCTATCCGCATTTCTCTTCATTCTGCTCCCCCTCACACTCTCCCACCCACTCTAATCCTATCTTTCAAAACCTCTTTTCCTTCTTCTCAACCGGTAAAGTCAAATCAATGAAATGCGTACACCCTGTATAATATTACTGGCCAAAATAATTAAAAAGCCCATTAAAACACACTCTCAAGGCTTACAGTAAACACAGGTGATTGTAAATTATACGTTGTTGTCTTTCCTTACATAGTCTAATACTCCAACAACGCGATTTCACGTAGCCTAAAACACCAACAACGCGATTTCACACCTTCGAATTTGTTAGGCATGTGGATCGATTCAAGTCTGGGGCAAATTCTCTGTCTCTGTCTGTCTCTCTCTCCCCTCCCCACCCCCCTCCCCCCACCCCCAATCAATGCATTATTATCATATTAATGTACGCTCGTCTTGTGCATGCAGAGTCTCCGCTAATGCGTCCATCCAGCATCGGTTGCCAACATCCCGGAAGTTTTTGGCCGGTTTGATAACTAAGACAGGATATCGATAACGTTATTAAACACAGAGCGGATGAAAGTCTGCAGATCGCAAGTAGCACTTTAGTTAAGGACTAATGTTATGGATACCATGCAGAAAATTTTTATTTCCATTGTAGCATCAGCCCGTAAGAAAATACTCGAAGGGTGTAAAAGTTATGCTTAACTAAGCAAATTTGTAAAATTAAAAAAAATCCAACACGCACACAAAAAAACAAATAAAGTATTTTAAGCAAAGAAGATACAAGATGTCACGGAGAATGGGAAGAATCAATATGTCCTATCATGCCAAGAATTTTAAAATAGCTTAAAGAAACAAACACAAAGAATATGTTTTTAACTAAGAAAAATAATACAATAATAGTTTCCGACACGGACAAAAAAAAAAGAAGAAAAGGAAGAAAGCAAAGTCAAATCAGGGTGCCAAATTGGTGTAGAGTTTCTGTTGCGAAGAAAGAGAAAGTTAAGTCAAGTTAAGTGAACTAAAGTGCCAGGTGAATGAAATCTTATTCGGAAAGGATGCCGTAGAGGCGTGCATAGTAGTGATAACAAAACGATGAACAGTCTTCTTCGTGGATGGCGCAAACTTGCATCAAATGTTCTACTTTGAGGGCCATGTTGTGTGGCATCGATTCAGTCTGATTTCCGCAAATGATTGCGTGCATGAATTTATAACTTGGGTGGTTAGCGCCTTGCGTAGATTTTGAGCTAACAAGCGTGTTGTATAACAGCAATGCAATCCATTTCATCTAAAACTGTTATTTTGCAACTGACTTGCTCAACTGAGACAAACAGTTCATCCAGTTCCATTTATTCGGAAGGTCAGTGTACATTTCAAACTTAACGCGTCCATTCAATTTTAATCACTTCTAGGGCATCGTTCGTGGGTACCAGGAGAACGCTGAAACCAAAGTCAAAGGAGTAATTAAATGCATTAAACATGGAGAGCCACGTCGAAGTGTGATTTAAAGAAAACAACACGCAGACGCTCTAAATGTAAGGCATCTGGACTGTAAAGACGGCAGACCTATAGGGGAAAAGGTGTGTGTTTACACGTGCAGTAATAGGCACGCAGATTTTGATGGAAAGCAACCTTTCACCTGGGTTAAAACTAAATATGCCTTCTCCAATGACCCGCCTTTGCGAAAGTTCAAGGCAGACGTTACTTCACGATCTTCATGCAGCGACCTGACATGGTGAAAGATCAAGGTAAAACTTAACGCTCATTACAGCCTATATACTCAATAATATAATTATACTTATATCAGCAGTCATTTACAAGTGAAGAAGTCGGACCGTGGCATAAAAAAGTATGCAATATTTCAGTATATATATAGCAAGCATACACGAATGCGTGGTCTTACCCCCCCCCCCCCTCTTAAATACCCCCTATATACCCTCCCTCACCCCCACTTACCCACCCATCCCCCAAAAAAAATTCATGGAAATGAAAGTCATCGTAACAAGATCTAAGATTGTACCACGCAAAACCAAGCCAATCTCATTCATGGGACTGGAAGTCGGGAGCACGAGGGCAGGAAATAAGGAAGCTGACTTTCTCCAGTACATGACAAATACAACCCAATGGCTATGCATATTTGCATATTTTGTCAAACCATCCAGAGCAACGTTGTAAACGTTTGCAAAGTCTCTCTGAATACTATGAAAAAGGAGATTTGTTTTTTTCTCGGTCGAGGAAAACGTGTAATGAGGATGGTCGCCAACGCGTATGTGACAAATTGAAGTGTAGCAAATATGTTGGCTCTTGATGTTTGCATTTCTGATTGCAAAAGTGTAATAGCTTACACCCTGTTATTTTAATTTTTTTCTTTCAATTTATGTTGTGGGTGGGTGTCTGTGAGGAGGAGGGGAAGGAGGGGGAGGGAAGTGAGGGGACCCGGGGGTATTTTATCTTTCTATTTTGTTCTACTGTTATTGAGAAACACGCTAACTGACAGGAGCTCATCTGACCTCCTAAAGCTTAGGTTTTAAGAGCAAGTAAAACAATACCTTTAAAAGGCTGTGCTGTGGTAAAACGGCTTGATAAAGGGGGATAAGCCTGGCCTTCGGAGAAAACTCCTTCAGTGAGGTAAAAAAAGGTTTACAGGCGAATCACGTTTTAAGCGCGTTGTCTAGCTATACATCCCTTATCTGTTGACCTTCTCGCTCGCCTTGGTAGTCTTTCTGTTTTGCCCTGATCCAACTTCATCGACAGCTGCAATCTCGGACATCTGGACATCTAGCTAAACAAACGTTGCAGATTGTACTGCCCTTCAGCGTAAAAGCAGGCTATCTCTCAACAATATAGATGTGTCCGAAAGTGCTCAAACAGCCTACGCTATTTCTTGCCCTTCTCCAACCCTTCGCCCGCGCACCATGCACCACCTAGTACCAAGAATCCTATCCTATCCTATCCTGTCCCGTAACCCGGAGGTCGTAGGGGCACCACAGATGATCGTTTAACCAGCATACTCCATCTTTCTCTGTCCTCAGCAGCCCTGATGGCTTCGCTCAGTGTCAAACCAGTCCATTCTCGAATGTTGTCCTCCCACCTCTTTTTCGGTCTCCCTCTTCTTCTACCTCCTTGCACTGTGCCTTGCAGAGTACCAAGAAAGTAGAAGATAATTACTGAAGTATTCGATGTAGTTGAATTTTTCCTCCTTCCCCGTCTAAAGGGTCTGACAATACGTACGCGGTGACATCCCAGCTGTCGTGACTTGACGTTCAAGTGCTGAAATTGTTGTCATACATGAAGCAATCTCAAGTGGAATCGACAGCAAAGTGACAGGTCGAATGACAACTTCGTGAGGTAGTGTTCGAAAGCGAATATCCCTGTCAATTCTCTGGTTTCTTATCACAAAGGAGGCCCAATTCATTCAGCGAGACGATTAATAGACTTCACACATGCAAGACTTTAAAACTATTAGCTATCACTGGGTTTGTTTTTTTAAGTTGACAGCTGTGATATGATGCGCAGGCCATGAAAATGTGACACATAAATCCTTTTGGGGAATTATACACCAATTATGAAGCGATATCCTTTTGGAATTATTGTTAGCCTGTACAAGCCTCTTCATTTTCTATATTAATAGTTGTCCCCTTTTCAAATGGGGAAATGTGAGGACTGTTGAGAGGTGTATCGTTACCATGAAATCAGTGAGTTAAAAAGTAAACAGCTGCAGCGCGGAAGAAATGCATATATGCTCTTAAAAGTGCCACCGTATATTCATGATGTTATTTATATTTTGTGACAATATTTAGCGAAACTGTATTGTACTGAACAACTGTAGCTCAAACCGACGGTCGCTGAACTGCTGGGTGGCTGAAACACAAGGTAAGTAGTAAACAACCCGAGCAGAAGAAATGGGGTCCTATTTCATCTCTCAATACTTTATCGTCGTACGGGTGACAAGAAGGTTAGAGCCCCAGACGTCATATTAGGTACATGACCACATAATAGCAAGAAGTATATAGTACTGCCGCTCTAGCAAGATACACATACATCAATCAAAGTTTGGAGGGGAAAAAACCGCATCGCCTGTTGCAGGTTTAAGAAATCGCTGCGTCGAGAAACATTAGAGAGAGAGAGAGAGAGAGAGAGAGAGAGAGAGAGAGAGAGAGAGAGACAAACGGACAAACAGGCAGACAGAGACAGACAAAGACAGACAGTTACAATCATTCCACGTTTTCTCAAAGTTGCGCTGCACGCATGCGCATCTTGCAAGCTGAAAAAGTAAAATATAGGAAATTGTAAATAAAAGAATTTAAGAATGGGTGATACAGAAAAGATCATAACATATTAACTACTATGCATGATACATGAGCTTGTTAGTCCTTGTTTATTTACGACACCCCCTTAATTTCCGCCAATGGGGTTTCAAACAGGCATTAATCACGGGTCTATAGACTGTCAAACAGGTCATAAACAAATCAAGGGTAGGAAACTGATGGTTTATGCAGATGACTGGCTTAGGCTTGTTCCTACCTCGCTGCGTTTACCTTTGCACCGAAGAGGCTTGAACACTAACTTCCGCTGATAGCATCTTAAAACTGGCATTTTTAAGAGCTTTCTTCCCCCAAAGTCAGTAAATAAGTATCCATGACGAAACACAAACGAAAAACAGACTCTATTCAGTTAAAGTAATCGAGGCCAGAACAGAGTTAGTTAATGATTCAAACGTCTCTTAAAGTGAGTCTGAGGCCATTTTGTTTCTAAACCTGTACCACTAAATACAATGATCGCAGGTTAGTTTATTAATCCACATTATTGCTGTCAAAGCTCTCAGATGCAAGTATAAAAAAGAACAAGCTCGCAGATTAATCTGGTTTTCTTAATTTAAAGTCGTAAGGCTGCGAAGTTTTGAAAGAAGACGCGTAGAATACGCCGGTAGGCCTAAAATAATAGCATCTACTACTACTACTACTACTACTACTACTACTACTACTACTACTACTACTACTACTACTACTACTATTTATTGGTGGATACTATAAATGCTCTCTTAGTTGGCCTACTTAGCGTGCGGATAATGTTGTCTGTTGCTTATGTAGGCAGATGCACAACACGCTAGATCAATACAGCGTGTGTCTAATTGCACGTGCCTGAAGCGTCCATTATGGCACTTTCCAAGAGCAGCCGTCACGTACAGATAATTACAGGCGATTTGTTTTAGAATTAACTAGTAATTCCTCAAATATTAGACATAAAAATGCATAATTATATGTATAAGCTAATGGCGAAGATGAGACATTTCTTCGTTTTAAAATTATTTTTAGTTTGTTTGTAATTTTGACCTAGGGTTCAGACACAGCTTTAAGAATCATTTAGGTTAAATTTAGAACAAAGATCAGTAATAACACAAAGCAAAAGTGTTAAATCCCCTCCAAAATATATCGTTGACAAAATAGACTATCGTAAATACAAGTTCTAAATATAGCACTATCGATTATCAACACACCAATGGTTCATAATTATGTTGCGGGACGGCTAATTTACTTTGCGCGGTAATTTAGCATAAGGTTTCAATACTGCAGCCTTGCAATAGCGCAAATATACCTACTGCATGCTTAGGTTTGATCTTTCTAAGCTCAACTGTTTAAATAGTCTACTGAACTTAAAACTCGAGACGTTATATGGGATGAAAATAAGTCCGGAAAAGGCCTTTAACGATTAATTTCACGATATATTAAGAAATAAGTCCAAAACACACAAACAACTTTAACAATGGTTTAATAATAAACCTGTAAGTCTAAGTCTATAAACATATACATAACATTGCTGTAATAATAGTTTAATAATAAACATGCCAGTCTAAAAAAAATGTACAAGCTTAATAATAGTTTAATGGTGATAGACCGTTATAGTTGTTAACACGCAACTAATCAGAGTTCATCTTCCTCAATCAATGAATGAACATTGAGGTTTCACGTCTACACCCAGCATTGGCGACATGGCAGACGGGGATAACCATCCCAGGGAAAGAGGGGTAGGGACCTGAATCAACACTGAACCACCAGAGCAATGATACTGCTAAAATGGACAGCGAAAATGGCCACATTTTATATCGCCCACCACGGTATTCGAACCTGGGTCATCGGTGTGCCAGGCGAACGCTCTACCACTTGAGCTACGGCGGTGGGCGCCTTCCTCAATATCAAAAAGTGTAAACTGTTTGGATGCTAAAAATGGACCTCACGTCATGTCAAATGTCGTTGTGCGAATGAGTACGCATATCGTATTTTATCTTGTATATGTTACCGGCAATGTGAGAAATCCCGATATTGTATGCCTGATGGTGCATTCTATATTTTATCTAGGCATTCTATAGAATGCAGGATTTCACACCTTGCCGGTAATATATACATCACGTAGACGGATATTTTAGTTTGCATGGTCATTGTGTAGCCTTATAGGATCGGAACTCCTTACCCCTATACTTGTAAATTCATTCACCTACCTTCATTCAGCGCGGGATACAAGCTACCTGTTTAAAGTGCCCCCATCCAAAAGCTTTGTTTACTTTGGGCGAAAACGGGTTTACACTAACATTTTGCATTATTATGACATAAAACAAATGATAACGTGGGGTTTCGTGGCCTAAACCAACAAAGTTTGATTTTTTCATTTCTGTTTTGACAGGGAGTGACTTTTCTTGTTAAACAGGCAACCAGTATGCTCTGCGAGCTACTCGATGATATTTGTTTTCAGCGTTAGAAAGGTGGCTAGCGGTTGCTATTAATATCACGCACAAAACCTAGGGAATTTATTGATTTATTTAAACAATTAAATATACCTTCAAAATAGTTGGATTTTGTTGCAAGCACATTTGTTTTAGTGGGGCCGCATTCACTGCGACTGTTGAATGGATCTTTCGAGGGGGGACGTGATCAAAGTGGGACCATTTAAGTAGTATTATGTGTAGGCCACACATAAATCAAGAAATCGTATCCCAGAATCAGTATGCGTTATTCTTCAAAGCCTCTAAATACTATCTCACAACTACCAAGAATACAGGTTACTGTTCCTAAACGATGCTACACCCCTACTACCCATCACCATCACCCTGCCATCTCATTATCTTATTTGACTTCCAAAAAGACAACAACAACAACAACAACGAAACAAAAAAATAAAATACTACGATTTTACAGGACAATTTGACAAAATGACCTAAACAAATTTTTACAACGTTATACAGTTTTAAACAATTTTAACAAGTCTGGAAGTGTTCCAAGTTACATAAAAATCAAACACAAGAGGTCGAAATAGTTTGTGTGTTTCATTAAGTAAAATTCTGAAAGCTTATTCGCTGAGAAAGTGTTTTTGTATCAGATTAATGTGAGATGAGAGGGAGGATCCAAATAAAATTGTCCCCAAAGGTGTCCCAATTTAAACTACTTCTACGGAACTTTGTCTATTAGTGTTTCTCTTAACTGAAACGGAAAAGGAATGATTTCACAGACCGAGTAGCTGTTAGGCATTAACTGTCAATAAAATGGTCTGGAGGGCGTTTGTAGTTGGTTAACTTAGACGGCGGCAAGTGAAGCCAATTTGTAGAGTTGTGCGAGTGTGTGTGTCCTCCCTTGTGTATTTGTGTGAGTGTATAATATGTGTGTGAGTGTTTGTGTGTAGAGTCGGAGTTTGGAGTTCGCGTGTGGGAACGAGAGCCCAAGTGTAAGTGCTAGCACATAATTGTATAGGAGCGTGAGTCAATGTTTGTGCGAATAGTTCGATCGCGTTTCTGTTTCTGTTTGCGTTTGTGCCTCTGTTTGTGTGTTCTTGTGTGTCTGTGTACATATATGTGTATATGTATGTTTGTGTATGTATGTGTGTGCATGTGTGTGTGTTTGTATGCGTGTGTGTATGGGGACCCGCGCGTTGGTGTGTGTGTGTGTGTGTGAGTGAAAGAGAGAATATGCTGCGTGTGAGTGTGCTCTGTGTTTGTGTGTGTGTGTGTGTGCGCGCGCGCTGGCTAAATCCTAAATAAAAGGATGTGTTTGCTACTGGGAGACCACTTTCACGGCTTTTTTTTACGAGGGATGTGGCGAGGAGAAAGTAGCGCGACGTTACATCACCACAAAACAGCCTGCATCATGTCCAAGAACCCGCAGTAAAACAACAGAACCTCACTCTTAAAATAACCACCTATACCTTGGTGCCAGAAAGCGGCTCAGTATTTCTCACCACCCAGATATAAAGAGACAGCCGGAGAACGAAAACAGCAAGGAGAATGATAACAATTTCGAAAGGGTAACTAAAAACAGCAACGCTTTCTTCTCACCCATCCTACTCATCACCCGCTTTTCGTTTCTCTTGAGACAACATTTCAACATGAACATCGTGGCATATCTCACTATACAGAGATAGCTAGAGAATATATCAGTAAAGGGAATGATAATAATTCCAAAGAAAATTAATGTAAAAAAAAAACAGCTACACAAGCCCTCGCCACACACCAATATCCCGACATCATCCTTTTTCTATTAAAATAACGACAAACGTCGAGATCAGTAATCTCAAGCATGTCTCATTAAACATATATAAACAGACAGTTAGAAAATGAAATGGGAAAGAGAATGATCACAATTTCAAAAGACTAGCTGAAAAACAGCACCTTCTCCTTCCTCTCCCATCCCTCTTCCTCCCCCCCGCCGCTTCTCCCCCACCCTCCTCTATTATTTTATTTTTCTAATTAAGGACAAACATTGGTACCAGTAGTCTCAACATTTGTTTGTTCGCTAGACAGGTAGAAATATATCAGCAAAGAACGTGATACGATAGCAGTTCTAAAAGACTGAAGGTAAAAACAGCACCAATCGCTCTTAAAATAATTTTCAGACATTCCTGCCAGAAGACTCGGGCATTTCTCATTGAGGAAAAAGAATTGCAGTTATGTGAAAGCTGTAGGCTGCATGTACTGAGTTAACTCGGCAGCCCCTTGCCTTTTTCAATAGGATTGTATTAGGTACTAAAGACTTAGTTAGTTAGTTAATCATTGTTTATAGGGTCCTGCGGACCGCAAAGAACTACTACTTGGTTGAAAGAGGGCTCACTTCTGATCCGTATAAAAGATATGCTGAAACAACCCTAACGGTAACACTGAAGGCATTCCACCAGCCGGTCCCTTTACAATAAAGGCATCCCATGCAAGGGACGCTGAGGCTGTACTCTTATTTATCGATCCCCCGTTTGCAAAAACAAAATGGAATATAAACAACATTATAAAATAGTACCAAAACACGTACATATGAAATATCTACACTGCTAAATAATAATAAAGCCCTAGTGACCATTTGGCGGAAAGCGTCCAATATACCCAAGCTGACCCAACAGACCCCATACACAGACGAGGAGTTTTGGAAGAGTTTTCAAGAAAAGAGGTAGGTGGCTTGTTTAGCGAGGAAGATAGTAAATTGATAGAACCGATTAAGAACGAGAAAAAACAAATGAGAATGACAGAAAAAGTGGTAATTTAAAGCACTTATTTTCCACAAAAGTGGGGATTCTATTTATACAGAAAACCCCGGCACCCCGACCGGGGGTACTAAAGGGTGACCACACGCTTAACGTCTAGTGTGAGTCTTAATTACAACATTTTAACAGAACGTTCTGATAGCGTACATGTATGGGACCAAACAAACTAGGGGCTTATTTGACTGATGACCTTTGTTAGAAGCCGAGCGTGGTACAGTTAGCAACAGGATTTGGAGTATGTTTTCTAATGTTTTTGTTGCTGTTATTGTTGTTGTGGTTGTTGAAATATGTAGATCTACTACGTTTCATTTTATGGTACAGAATAAACTGATTTCTTATTTTAAAAAATGTAACAAATATACCCTCAGAATCTGAATGTAAGAGTATGAGGTAAATTTGAAGTAGAGACAACACGATCATGAATAGTACCAACCTGTGCCCCATTCCATCCAACCCCACCCCACATCCCTCTCTTTTTCTCTCCCTCTCTCTCATATACATACGAATGCACACACAGGCACACGAGTCCCTCCACCCCCCCCCCTTCTCTCTCTCTCTCAAACACACACATACTCTCCCACAAAAAACACCTGTTCACCACTCACAAACACACACTCACACACACACGAGTGTGTAAAACACCAAGACTGGGTTTTATTAAGAATGTACGAATCGGAAAGTGAAGTGATTTTTTGACGGTAAGAACGCAAACTTCTTCTACAAATGTAAGAATCTAATGCAAAATTTCCCGAAAATTGACTGGATTTTCTCCGTCCCGGATAGAGCATTCCCTTGTACTTAAAACACTCTCATGCACTACAACTGCACTCCCATGCACTAAAAGAGCACTCCTGTGTACTTAGAAAAAAGTGGGTGGCTGGAAAACACTGGGTGGCTAATACACACACCCATTTTCTGCATAAAAAGGCAAGGTTAGTCACCCATTTCAAGGCTTATACCTCCGCACACCCACACACACTCACAAACACACACACACGCACACACACACAAACCTCCTTTCACAGATCCGATCGCACGATCCGATCAGGAGACAGATGATCAATAAAGAATAAGGACAACTTCCTTGGAGGCAAAATATTGGTGGAAGCTCCCATAACAATGAAAAAAACTCTCGTAACCTGCTCCTTTTATGTCATGTTTCACAAAAATCTTCTCCTTTTGCGGTCTCCATTTCGTGGAACTTTCCCTTTGTGAGGGCATTTATAGAGTGCTCTGACAAAATGCCAGATAATATGAGATAAACTGCGACAGGTTTAATAGATAAACTGCGACAGGCTTAATAGTTAGACCTAATACTTGCGTTGCATGCAGACACTTGTCAATTAATTCTTTCCCATCTGAGTGAAGGGTATGAGTCTCTAATATGGTATGATAATTATGACATGATATGATATGAATAGTAATGCTATGCTATGCTATGCGATGTTTTTTTGTGCTATGCTATGATATTTGATATGGATTGATATGATATGATATGATATATCGTATGAAATCATATCATCCGCGTGGTGGGGCAAAAAGATACGTTCCTCACCCTAGGTACAAGGGGGGCGGCTGCCCACATGTTTCCCCCCCCCACTATCCCTCTCACCCTCTTCGCCGGTTTCGACGCCACTGGATATGATATGATTATGATTATGATAATGATAATGATAATGATAATGATAATGATTATGATATGATATGATATGATATGATATGATATGATATGATATGATATGATATGATATGATATGATATGATATGATATGATATGATATGATATGATATGATATGATATGATATGATATGATATGATATGATATGATATGATATGATATGATATGATATGATATGATATGATATGATATGATATGATATATGTGACCGGATACAAATTCCACACGAGAAAAAGCTCACGCAAACTTAACATTTGGCTTAATAATTGCGCTGCATTTTTAACGAGAAAACCTAATTCACACTGTTAATTAAATCATCTTCACTTTTTGAGGTAATAATGCAGTACTTAAGAGCGTCTGCCTTAATACAAAATCACAGTTATAAGATAGGTTGAAGCAAACGTAACACTGCACTTGGAGTTTAGTCGCGCTGCATGTTCCTTGAAAAGAATCTTATCCATTGTTGGTATCTGCTTTTTTTCCTTCAATGATCAAAGTCTTCTTCGTCTGCGTTGGGAGGTGGGTGGGGTGAATATAATAATTATATCTGACATTATGATTATGATAGATGTGATGAAATGAGGTGAAGGCAGCTAAAATATGTGGGTTTAATAACCTGAGCTGTCAGGAGTGATAGTCTATGAGATGAACTGAAGCTAACTACACAGCAAAGCTTAATACGCAAGATGCTTGGCCATATCATGAGAGATGAGATAAGTCAAACCACGTGGAGGAATGGTCTCATATACTCAAAATACAGTTGGAAAAGCTGCAAGACCGCTAGACATGTACACTAATCTTGCCCTAAGACCCAGCACAGGAAGAGGAGACGACCCTGTAGTGTCAGGGATCGTTAGAGTAAGTGACTTAAAGCTCTCGTTAGAACTTGTAAACTTTCTTCTAATTAGCCTATAGCTATTTAGCCGCTGCTTTTGGATAATAACAGGATAACATAAATTTATTTCGCCAATTGACATGTAATAAATACAACAATCGGAATATTATTTGGTTTTGGACAATGGCAGAATGTTTATATTTAACAACATCTCTCTCTCTTTCTCTCTCTCACTCTTTCTCTCTCTCTTACACACACGCACACATACACACATACCTACATACACAAATGCACACAAGCATGCACAACCACACACACTCGCACAAGCATACCCAACAGATAAACAGATAGATATAGTAAAACACAAATGACTAGTCTAAAGTGATCACAAAATAGAATAAAATAATAGGTGAGTTCAATTACTTTTTGATTAAACCAAAAGTTTGTAAGGGGTTAAAGCTTAGCTTTTAACTTAAAAACGCTTGGGTGATGACAGATTAGTTTGGATAACAAGTTATGAGTCCTCTAGTCAAACGTTCACAAACTGCAACAACAAGACCGTATTTAGTTATAGATGTTTTTCCCCCACAAGTGTGATAACTATTTATGTAACCGTAGATATTGGATAATAATTATGTGAGTTATACAATTTACTTTAGACACTGTTTCATACAATAAACAGAAAACAGCATTTATGAAAATCTTATTATTTTAGAAATTCGTCCATAAATTGTAAACAAAAAAAGACAGATAATAACTAATTTATTTGACTAGATACTTTAAAGAAGGGTCTTTCGTTATTTATTACCAATTTTATGTCAAAACTCTCGAGATCATCTGACAGAAGTAAAGAAAAAATAAATGAAAACGCCTCCCATTCCCCACACCACAACAGGCTGCGTCCGGACTGCTTACTGAAACTGTTAGTGCCGTCAATGCAGGATGTTTCTGAAAGTGCCCAAAGTCGTTTAGTAATGAGAATGAGGATCTCTACTGGGATCTCATAGATTGTCACGTCCACTGTCTCAACAATTGTGTGCTTATCACACGAAAAGAAACCACCCCAAAACCTAACACATAAAACACCAGAGGGAACAATTACAACAATTTTATTCAAACACAAACTACACGTAATATATATAATAAACGAGATAATGATTTTCGTTAAAGTCTTTCTACGAGCCTATACAATCTAACAAGTGGCTGTAAAACTGTTAATTATTTAAATAATGATTTGAACAAGATAGTAGGCTTAATTATACACAATGCTTAACAATATTGTAAACAATGTAACTTCTTTACAATATCTATCAGTGGCTATAAATTATACATAAAATATACAGAATATACATAACAATGACACTCCTTAAACTAACTATATATGTGGCTTTGTACAAGAGGCAACTGACGTTTTTTACAGTTCAATTATATCCTATCCTATCCTGTACCGTAACCCGGAGGTCGAAGGGGCACCACAGATGATCGTTTAACCAGCATACTCCATCTTTCTCTGTCCTCAGCAGCCCTGATGGCTTCGCTCAATGTCAAACCAGTCCATTCTCGAATGTTGTCCTCCCACCTCTTTTTTGGTCTCCCTCTTCTTCTACCTCCTTGCACTGTGCCTTGCAGAATGGTATTTGCAAGGCCTGATGATCTGGTGACGTGGCCATACCATCGAAGTTTCCGTTTCTTCACCACTGTGAGCAGGTCATCGTGTTGTCCAATGGCTTGTGTGATGGTCTGTCGGACTTCGTCGTTGGTGATTTGTTGAATAAAGGAAATGCCCAGAAGTCTTCTGTAGCACCTCATCTCCATGCTTTGTATTCTTCGTTGGAGATCTGCTGTGAGGATCCATGCTTTGCAAGCATATAAGAAGATAGAGATGATGACAAGGGAGCGCAGCAGTCTTACTTTGGAATGTAGATTCATGGTCCTGTCTTTCCAAATGGGCTTCAACCTTGTTAGGGCAGCAGTTGTTTGTGCGATCCCGGAGAGGACTTCCTGTCGGGACCCATTGTCTGATACAATGGCTCCTAAATATTTGAAGCTATGCACTGTGTTGAGGGATTGGCCTTGGACTTTGATGTCCGTGTTGAAGCCATTGGTGTTGTTGGTCATCATTTTGGTCTTCTCTGCACTTATTTCCATTCCATAAGCTCTGGAGGTGGTGTCAAGCCTCTGTACCAGCTGTTCAAGTTATTGTTCCTCTCCAGCCAATCCATCAAAGTCATCCTCAAAACGAAGATTATATAATTAAATAAATAAATAAATAAATAAATAAATAAATAAATAAAATAGGGGAAAACATGATTACGCTAACACAAGCGTAAACAGCTAAGCGAACGAAGCCGCCATACCAAAGTTCCAGTCTAGTCTGCGTTTTGCCTGTCAGTCTCTGACACTGTGGAAGCTTTCGTGTCTGGAATCTATTCCTGCAGCGAACTGCGCCCCGAAGTGAAGGGCGCTGTTCTCAGTTCCCTCTGTCGGTGACCTTTTGGCTGAGGTCACAGGTCTCACCCATTTGATTTTTCAGCAGCGCTACATCCACAGGTAAACTGAAGTTAAACGGCTAATGAGAAGTGTGTGCACGCTGAAAGTGGGAAGGTGTGTATGTGTGTGTGTGCATGCCAGTGTGGTTGTGTGTGTGTGTGGGGGGGAGGGGTAGGTGTGTGTGTGGGGGGGGGAAGGGTGTGGGTGCGTGTGTGTGTGTGTGTGTGTGAGTGCAAGGACGTATTCTCGTAATTAAATGTTTTACGGCAACTGATAAATCTTCAGCGAATTCAGATAGTTGTATTTTGTTTTTGTTTTTGGTTTTTTGATGATGATTATGATGATAATGATGATGATGATGATGATGATGATGATGATGATGATGATGATGATAACGCCCACTTCGGCACTTGTTCATACCAGTATAATACCCTGGCAAACTCCAATCCTTTCTCTTCTTCTTCTTCTACTTATTCTTTTTCCTCCTCCTTCTCTTCTTCTACTTTTGTGCCCAATGTTGCAAAATGCAAATTTAATATATGATTTTCAATAGAGTTGATTTCTTCATAACGTTTTAATTGTACGATTCACAATGTTTGGAAAATCAGGGCAGTTTGGGTAAATGCAGGCGGTCTCTTTTTCTTCTTCTTCTTCTCCTCAATCTTTGCTCGTCCCAGGTGTTTAGCTCTTCCCTTTGGTGCCATGGTGTCGCAAAGCATGACTATATAGCTGATTTTTATCATCCTCAGTTTTAACATCACCTGGCGCCAGAATGTGATCAGTTTAGTCAATGAAACGCCAGAAAACTCCATTTTCACCAAAACGTGAATGTGCAATGGTCAAAATGGAGAACTCTTCAATAGCAGCTAAATTTAGACTAAATCGAATCTCAGACCCACTTCGCTCCTCTACCGATTGAAAAGTGAAACGTGAAATTTAATTGATCATATCTAGAGCATTACTACTCTACAGTGCTGTTGAAGGCGCACTCAGAATCTAACTAAAATCGTCAATTTTTGCTGCACCGAACGTATTAATTATCAAACGCGCTGAACAGCTTATAGATGTATAGATGTTCATGTGAGCCTTTTACTTGCCCGTGTTACAGAATGACCAGGTGCTTTAATGTGCTTCTGCAGCAACACGAGGGAAGTGAACCACAGTATGAAAAGCCATAACAGAGAGTTGACTCCTGTCACAGTGAACTTTCATCACCATCAATAATTGAACCCAGTTTTTTCTTGCAACTAATTCTACGTCTACCCGAACAGCCACTATACTTCTAGGCCAACATGACTGTGCTGTGTGTTAAGCATGAAGACACTCTTCGTGAATCGGAATGATCTTTGTCTACGTCTTGTGGTCTATTTGTGGATGGTCAGGGCTAAGAAAAATGGCCTAAACCAGTCATTATCGCCAGTACCATTAACCCTCTGCCGGTTTCCCGGATTTACACAACCTGGCCACAACATTAGCACTACTCTAGCTGCAGACAATGTGCGCATTAACTCGCACACAAAAAAGGAAAATAAGGAAACCACGAAACTGCAAGCGAAAGAGCACACACACGTACACACTCGCATACACACGCACGCGCATAAACATATATACGCACGCAAGCGCGCGTACACAAACACAGAGAGAGACAGAGACAGAGAGACACAGAGAGAGAGGGGGGGATGGAGAGAACGTTAAAAGATATAAGCTTATAAAGGGAACGAAACGACGTGACAAGAATAGATGGAGAGAAAACTGATGAAAACAAATGAAAAAAAGAAAAGAACGAGAATGAATGGGTGCTAGAAAAAGAGGGAGAGAAAGAAAGAGAATAACGATTTGGAAGCTATAGATTCTGCGCGGGGCTGGGGCTAAAGCTGGGAAGAGAAACTTCAGAAAGGTGTGATCATCACTGTGGTTTTTATATCCGATTCTTTATTGCACTTGGGCCAAAAGGCCATTCCCATGAGACGGTTACGTAAAAATGATGGATGAGATGTTGTTGAAAGATAGCTTTCGTTTGCTATAAATAACGATATGCTGCACGTTTTAGCATTATCCGTGCAACGAGCTTGTTGTGACAACATGTAGGGAGAGCACATATATCATAACTATACAACGTCAGTCAGTAAAAGCACAAATCAATGAATCAGGCATTACATTGCATTACATTACATGATTATTGCTTTAGGTCCAGCGGACTCTTCCGAGCCAAATCAGGACCGGACAACCCCTGATCCGCATAAAAGATCTGCCGAAACAATCCTAGTGGTAAAACTGAAAGCTCTCCACTAGCCAGTCACTTTACAATAAAGACATCCCACGCAGGGGACGCTGAGGCTGTACTCTAATTTATCGAACACCCGTTTACAAAAACAAAATAGATTACAAACATCATTATAAATTATCAACAAAACACATACATATAAAATGCCTACATTGCTAAATAATAACATCATAGGAAGCCCTGGTGACCACCTGGCAGAAAGCGTCCAATATTCCCAAGCTGCATGATCCAACAGACCTCATACACAAATAAGGAGTCTTGTCCCGGAAGAGTTTTCAAGAAAAAAGGTAGGGGACTGGTCTAGCGAAGAAGAAGATAGTATAGCAGATTGATAGAACAGAGCAGGAATGAGAAAGAGCAAATGAGAATGACAGCGACAGTGGGAATTTAAAGCACTAAATTTCCAGAAAGTGGGGATACTATTTATACTGAAACCCCCGGCGCCACCAGTCTTTCAACCTCCTCTCCTAACAACCACACTTGCAAGACTTGATTTAACCCACAAAGTATGGAAAGAGAGGGATATTTCAGTAGAAATTGTATTTCAAACAAATTGGTTTGGGTGAATGGTTTTAATCGTCCTTACTTGCACAGTTTTATACATACTGACAATAAAATAACGAATTAAATACAATTAAAATAAATCCTATCCTAACCTATCCTATCCTATTCCATAACTCAAAGGTCGTTGGGGCACCACAGATGATCGTTTGACCAGCGTACTCCATCTTTCTCTGTTCTCAGCAACCCTCATGGCTTCGTTCAGTGTCAAACCAATCCACTCTCGAATGTTGCCCTCCCACCTCTTTTTCTGTCTCCCTTTTCTCCCGCCTCCTTGCACCGTGCCTTGTAGGATGGTTTTTGCAAGGTCTTTTGCTCTGGTGACGTTGCCATACCATCGGAGTTTCCGTTTCTTCACCATTGTGAGCATGTCCAATGTTGTCCAATGGCTTGTGTGATGGTCTGTCGGACTTTGTTGTTGGTAATGTGCTGGGTATAGGAAATGCCCAGAAGTCTTCTGTAGCACCTCATCTCCATGCTTTGTATTCTTCGTTGTAGATCTGCTGTGAGGGTCCATGTTTCGCAAGCGTATAGGAAGATGGAGATGACAAGGGAGCGCAGCAACCTTACCTTGGAATGTAGACTATTTGTCCTGTCTTTCCAAATGACCTTCAACACTTGTCAGGGCAGCAGAACATACAAACACAAATGCTAAAAACATAAACATACAGTAAATAAATAAATAAATACATAATTTTATTTATTTATTTTTTATTTATTAGTTCTTATATCGCGCCTTTCTAGCTCCAAAGCTGTTCAAGGCGCTGGCTGAAAATAAATAAAAGATTTACAAACACAAAGTTTGGTTGGCGGTAGGTGTAAGGGTGTGAATCTATTTACGACACGTGCAACATGAGAACTTCCTGATACGGGAATAAGCTTATTCCGCTTGGTATCATTCACACAGTTAGTTGGTTAGTTAGTTAGTTAGTCATTGTTTATAGGGTCCAGCGGACTGCAAAGAGCTGAATCAGGACCATAATTGGTTGAAAGAGGACTCACCCATGATCCGTATAAAAGATCTGCTGAAACAACCTTAATGTTAACACTAAAGGCACAATTTCGATACTGTCTTTTCATCAATCCATGCCATCTTTCTCAATACAGTTAAACCATCAGCCAAAACAATACACACGACTAGAAAGCTCAGAACAGTAGTTATTTAATATTTGTAAGTTTGGTATGATAACCCTTATTTATTGGCGGGTGACCACTCACTCACATGCCTGTAAAGCTGATCTATGCGCCAAAACAGGGACATAGACGAAAGTGACGCAATACCGCTCATCTATACATAGAAGATATAACATATGCGATGTGATTGCCTTCCTCTCTCTTTCTCGCTACCTCTTGGATTATTTAAAAAATATATATATATATATTTGTTAATTAAATTAAAAAAGCTAGTAAAAGATAGTTTTTAAATTTCCTTTTTCCAAATAGCATATTTGCGTAGAAAATGTATTTATATTTCAGAAATGTATAAGTGATTTCTAATACTTTTCACGCTAGACGCTTTTTGTAATTTTTCACAATCATGAGCCAAGTTTGCCTGGCACATGGTTGTAATTCACTGCAATTCTCCCATGGCAGCGAAAGGGTTAACAATAATAATACAGTGTGGACTCCTCTCTCTCTCTCTCTTCCCCCGTTGGGGTGCCGGGGGTTTCAGTATAAATAGCATCCCCACTTTCTGGAAATTTAGTGCTTTAAATTCCCACTGTCGCTGTCTTTCTCATTTGCTCTTTCTCATTCCTGCTCTGTTCTATCAATCTGCTATACTATCTTCTTCTTCGCTAGACCAGTCCCCTACCTTTTTTCTTGAAAACTCTTCCGGGACAAGACTCCTTATTTGTGTATGAGGTCTGTTGGATCAGCTTGGGAATATTGGACGCTTTCTGCCAGGTGGTCACTAGGGCTTCCTATGATGTTATTATTTAGCAATGTAGGCATTTTATATGCATGTGTTTTGGTGATAATTTATAACGATGTTTGTATTCTATTTTGTTTTTGTAAACGGGTGTTCGATAAATTAGAGTACAGCCTCAGCGTCCCCTGCGTGGGATGTCTTTATTGTAAAGTGACTGGCTGGTGGAGAGCTTTCAGTTTTACCACTAGGGTTGTTTCAGCAGATCTTTTATGCGGATCAGGGGTTGTCCGGTCCTGATTGGGCTCGGAAGAGTCCGCTGGACCTAAAGCAATAAGCATGTAATGTAATGCTCTCTCTCTCTCTCTCTCTCTCTCTCTCTCTCTCTCTCCTCACCTCTCCACTCATAGCCCGCTGGCCCTCTCTTTAATCACTCCCCCACCCCCTCAACGTATAGTGTTCTTGCTTGGCTATTTCTGAGGGGGAGAGTTAGGGATCTCAAAGCCTTGAAGCAGGGTGTTGGATATGTAGTTTTTCATCAAAAAGTATAGTGTTCGATAGAATAAAATATAGACTTTACACGCAAATACCTACCGATATTCCATCTATTTTGGGAGCAAGTGAGCTTCGAATACTTTAAATTGTGTTGTTGTTGGTTGGTTGGTTTTTTTAAAACATAATCTCCTATTATTTCAATTTAAACTGGTCTGGCCAGTTCTTCAGTTCCACGTTTATCGTCATGTTTCATCATTCGTGGTTCTACAACATTTGTGTGAACTTTGAAAAAAAATCTCCTTCTTTTTATCGTGCGATATTTTAAAATAAACATACACTAAAATGTTCCTCTCCTCCGCTTTAGAGCTCATCTCAATCTCCCTAAGAAACGCCACAACGCTGATCTGATGTTAGTTACAACTAGACTAGAAACGCGAGATACACGCATACGACGATTAAAATCATCATTAAGCGGTCTCAAATATTGCAAAGCCAATACTTTCGGCAAGAAAGTGAATCCTGCTATTTCCTAAATCAGAAATAAAAGAGAAGGCAGAAAAAAAAGGTATTTGTAATTGGGACTTAACGCTTATGTTCAAAACTAGCAAATAAAATTAATTATGTTTGCAAAACGGCCAGTTTACCTTTCTCATAATTAATTACTTATTCTGCTGCAGCAATCCAAAACCCAGCAGGTGCACGTCCTCTAGGTCTGCGTGTAGGTGTACATGTACACTATTTCACTATTGCGTGTGCTATTGCTTTATTCCAACGTTGTAAAAAGACATTCTGGGTACGGTAACCGATAAACCTTATTACAGTCTTGTATGTGAAACCAACTGTCGCATTGGCGTGTGACGAGTATCACTTTTTTGTTCTTGTTCTTCTCTTTGTTCTTCTTGTTCTTGTTCTTGTTCTTGTTCTTGTTCTTGTTCTTCTTCTTCTTCTTCTTCATCATCATCATCATCAACTTTATCATCATCACCATCATCATCATCATCATCATCATCATCATCATCATCATCATCATCATCATCATCATCTTCTTCTTCTTCTTCTTCTTCTTCTTCTTCTTCTTCTTCTTCTTCTTCTTCTAAATTTAAAGTGCTGGTCGGCTATTGTTTTTCTAGTCTAAAACACCAATATAGGAAAAAATAGAGACTGTCAGAATGAGATTTAATTAAAACCAATATTTGGAACAAAATAACTGTAAAACCAATAGAATTCGTAGATCACACTTCATTTCAATTCACTTCTGTTCACGCTCTAAATAAAAACAGATGCGGAATTTTAATTGCTGGAAATAGATCGTGTGCTAAGCTACACAACGAGAATGATAATTACATGTTTTTTTTTTGGTAATGTGTCGATTTGATTGCCACTTTTCTTCTACAGGCCTATTATAATCTATGATAGTTAATCATTGTTTATATGGTCCAGCGCTAGCGGACTGCAAAGAGCCAAATCAGGACCACAATATCAGGACCATAACTTGGTTGAAAGAGACTCACCCCTGATCCGTATGAAATATTTGCTGAATCAACAATAACGGTAACGCTGAAGGCACTCCATCAACCGGCCGCTTTACAATAAAGGCATTCCATGCAGGGGACGGTGTGGCTTTACTCTAATTTATCGAACCACCGTTTACAAAAAACAAAATAGAATATAAACATCATTATAAAATGTTAACGAAACACATACATATATAACATGCCTCATTTGCTAAGTAATAATACCATAGAAAGCCTTAATAACCATTTGGCAGAGAGCGTCCAATATCTTTAAGTTGAACCAACAGACCCCGTAAACAGAAAAAGAATTTTGGGAGAGTTTACAAGAAAAAAATGTAGGTGACTGGTCTCGCGAATAAGAGTATGTAGTAGATTGATCGAACAGAGTAGGAATGAGAAAGAAGAAAGACAGCGACAGTGGGAATTTAAAGCACTAAATTTCCAGAAAGTTTGGAAACTATTTATACAGAAACCTCCGGCACTCACACGGGGGAATCAACTATGATGCTCTAAAAGTAGTAACTAATCTGAGTTGCCAGTGCATGTACATTATAATATATGCGAAGCATGATAGGCTTTGCGAGTTATCCCAATAAATGGCCAAGCAAAAAGTACAGCCTTGCGTGTTTACACAGTATAAATGGGTAGTCTCATACACACTGTATGGATGTGTTTCCTGTCTAACAGTGTGCATACCGCGCTTAAGACGATGCAAATATATTTCGTCTGCATAGGACACGATGTCTTAAGTGCTTACGGTCTGGTCAAATGTCTCTTACCTTCCGACTATCATTTCCTTAAAAGCGAGAGAGAGAGAGAGAGAGAGAGAGAGAGAGAGAGAGAGAGAGAGAGAGAGAAAGAGAGAGAGAGAGAGAGAGAGAGAAAGAGAGAGAGAGAGAGAGAGAGAGAGAGAGAGACAGACAGAGAGACAGACGGACAGACATTCAGATACAAACAGACAGTGACAGAAACAGACAAAGAGAGGGAGAATGAGAGAGAGAGGGAGAGAGGGAGGTGGGGGAAAGAGATAGAGATATGGAAGGTGTTAACTGTGTGTGTGCGTGTATAAGAAAAAGAGAGAGAGAGAGGGAGAGAGAGAGAAATGTCATAGATGTCATGTGTGACCTTAATCCCAAAGTTGTTAGCATAACTATATCTGTTTGCTTCCTGACACCTTGTTCCCTTCCCTTCTTTCATTTAACACAGTAACTGCATTGTTTTTGCTTTTTTGTTCTCTTGTTTGGCAGCATCACCAAGACTAGAAGTTAACATACATAACCCGTAATACTGTTTCTTGAAAATATCACACGAACTGACTTTATTCAGTATGCCTATCCAGAGACAGAATTGGTATAAACACGTATACGCTTTATTTTTTCCTACACAGCGCTGAAGGAGATGCTCAAGGCTATCGCCACACAGGCCTAGCATGCACCAAATGATCTCTTGTAGCGTATGTAGGCACTGAAACTTCTGGACTTTTCTAGAAATAGAATGCATCAAGATTATGATTTAGGTTTGTACGCACGGTGGTGCAGCGTTTTCATTTTATTTATTCATTATAACTTTCTTGCCAAACTTTCCTTCTGAACACGAAATTTTCTAAGCACTTGTTTAACCTCTCTGTCTCGTTTTCGTAGAATTAGAGCGATGTGAACATGACGATATAAGGTTGCATTAGCGTTGTAAATTGCTTTCCTCCTCTTTCGTCATAGCTAAATTAAAAAAAAAAATGCCATATGAATATATATATATATATATATTTACATTTTTAATGACTTAATATATTAGCAATTTCCACTGAATAAATTGTCATTCGCTTCAACGGGGGGAAATGTTAGAAAAGTAACCCAAAGATTTGAATCCTGAAATTAAAAACAAAATAATACAATAGTACAGTATTTGTAGACTAAATCAATAATACATTACGGTATTGGTCTAACCTATCCTATCCCGTAACTCGAAAGTCCTTGGGGCATCACAGATGATCGTTTAACCAGCGTACTCCATCTTTCTCTGTCCTTAGCAATCCTCATGGCTTCGCTCAGTGTCAAGCCAGTCCATTCTCGAATGTTGTCTTCCCACCTCTTTTTCTGTCTCCCTCTTCTTCTGCCTCATTGCACCGTGCGTAGTAGGATGGTCTTTGCAAGGCCTGATGATCTGGTGACGTGTCCATACATCGGAGTTTCCGTTTCTTCACTATGTGAGCATTTCATCGTGTTGTCTAATGGCTTCTGTGGGGGTCTGTCGGACTTCGTCTTGGTTATGTGCCTGGTATAAGAAATGTCCAGAAGTCTTCTGTAGCACCTCATCACCATGCTCTGTATTCTTCGTTGTAGATCTGCTGTGAGGGTGCATGTTACGCAAACGTATAGGAAGATGGAGATGACAAGGGAGCGCAGAAGCCTTGCCTTGGAGTGTAGACTGATGGTCTTGTCTTTCCAAATGGGTTTCAACCTTGTCAGGGCAGCAGTTGTTTGTGCGATCCTGGAGAGGATTTCCTGTCTGGACACATTGTCTAATACAATGGCTCCTAAATATTTGAAGCTATGCACTGTGTTGTAGGATTTATCTTTGAACTTTGATGTCAGTTTTGAAGCCATTGGTGGTGTTGGTCATCATTTTGGTCTTCTCTGCACTTATTTTTAATCCAAAGGCTCTGGAGGTGGTGTCAAGCCCCTGTACCAGCTGTTCAAGCTATTGTTTCTCTCCAGCAAATCCATCAATGTCATCCGCAAAACTGAGATTGGAGATTGATCTACCCCCTATGCTGAACGTGCCTTCGTGATCTGCAAGGACATCTGACATGATGCGCCCTAAGAAGATGTTGAAGAGTGTTGGAAAGAGTAGACATCCTTGACGCACACCTATTGTTGTTCTGAACCAGTTCCCGATGGCGCTGTTGTGGAGGACTGCACTGGTAGCCTTGTCATACAGGCTTTTGATGACTTAAATAATGTTAGGGCTGATGTTGTGCACTCTCATGTTTGCCCACAGAGCTGCATGCAGACTCGGCCAAACGCTTTCTGGAAGTCTACAGCCTGCAGATGTTCATAGAAATCCTCGACTTCGCTGTCGTCATAGTCTGATGTTGGCTCATAGGCCAGAGTGATAGTGATATGGAAAGGGGCTGCTCTCAGACGGATGCTAATGGGTTTACTGGAGACTGGGCGGCAACCCATGACAGTGGCTACAATTTCTTTGTGGACCAAGAATCCAACGCCGTGTTCATGCTACGGTATTGTAGCAGGGATATTAAAAGTATTTAAGTCCCCCATGTAATATTAAATCAAATCCAATATAGTCTATGGGCTACATGCACTTTTTTCTGACCAGCTGACCATAACCCGGATTCTTGGATTTGATCGCCCTTCTTGACCCTTGCCAATACCAAAAAGTGTAAGTATATATGTGGGGAGACGAAATGGATGGGTTGTGGACACTGAAACGAAGGGAGAATAAGATCATTCCAGATATTAAAAGAAAGAGAGAGAAAGAGAAGGAGGGATACAATGCCAAAGTAATCCACACACAGCGTAGCTGAGACTCGCCGATTACTCATGAGGAGAGAGGCTTTGACTAGTCTCAGCTACGCAGCGCGAGCAGTACGCCCACAGGAGTTGTCACAGGGCGAAAGACAGATTGGCCGGTACCCGCAAAACCTTATCAATGATCCAGACAATCAGAATCCGCCAATAGGTCTCAGAGCGACACAATTATTCAGGAGTGATATTCTTGCAAGGTGTGTTGATACTCGCAGTGATTTATCACCAACTATCACAACACTTTAGCGAGTGGCCCAACTCCAAGCTGGTCATTACCGTCCAGTTATGCTGATATGTTGGTGTATGTGAGTGCAGTAGATCTTCTTAGACATACTTGACCATTACCCCCAACACTGGTAATCGTCGTTTGCTTGCTGGTATAGGATGTACCAAGGAAACGCTAGAGTTGCAAATGTAAATAATAATTCCAAGTAAGAAGTAAGAATGGAGAAATTTGCGACGGTATATGCCCATACCTTACTTGAACACTGCTCCCTTAATTTATGGAAGACTGGCAAAACAGAAGTTTGAACTCAAGAATAGATGGGCCGAAGCATCGAACACATAAAGCAACGGACATTTACGCTATGATTTTTTTATGATTCTTAATCTACACATATTTAAAACAATGTTACCGAATTTCGATAATTAGTGCTAGGGAGTTAAAGACAGTAGAACAATCATTGCATTTAAACGATTAGTTTGCCATTCTCTTCAATCTCTCTCTTATCCATTGTGGTAACTAAAGATATGTTGACTTGACTTGACTACCATGGTCTATGGAACTATGACTCCTACTATACAGATTCCTGCAAGTCTGAACATAGAGGTGATACACGTATCAAATTGAATCAATAGAGTGAACATTAAATGGTAGATCCACGTGACAGTTGCTATCTCGGTGCCCACCTGTGGTAAACGTTAAAGACAAACATCATAAAAACAAGCACACTTTGGTCCACCCAGGTGCATGCAAATCCTCCCTTCCCGACCCCCCCCCCCCCCCCCCTCTCTCTCTCTCTCTCTCTCTCTCTCTCTCTCTCTTTTTCTCTGCCTGTCTTTCTCTCTCTCCCTCTCTCTCTCGCTCTCTTACACACACACTCTCATACACGCGCACGCACGCACGCATGCACACACACATAAACAACAGGTTGTAGACGAAACATCGTCCCATTAACACTTTAAAACTGGCACCGAGGCATCGAGCTTTTAAGGTAGCAAGCGCACAGCAAATCATTCACTGCTGGCAAATGCTCTGTCAACGTCATTAGGGCCAGGCCTGTGCCCCCGGGTGAATGGAGATTAAGAATGAAGTATAAGTAGAAGAAAAGAGCAGCCACAGAACGATTCTTCTTGCTGTTTTGGCACGTTTAATTGCTGCTTAAAAACTTCTGGCCATCATTTGTGCACGCGCACCTCTTTGCTAAATGTAAACAATATTCATTTGTTTATTCGTTCATTTATTATTATTTTTATTATTATTATTATTATTATTATTATTATTATTATTATTATTATTATTATTATTATTATTATTATTATTATTATTCATTTATTATTATTATTATTATTATTATTATTATTATTATTATTATTATTATCATCATTATTATTTATTACTATTATTATTATTTAATTAATTTCATCTTCATCATCTTCTTCTTCTTTTTCTTCTTCTTCTTATTATTTTATTATTATTATTATTATTATTATTATTATTATTATTATTATTATTATTATTATTATTATTGTTATTATTTATATAACTTCTTTTACTTACCGTTTTATTTAATTCAACCTTAAACAAAGTACGAACAACATATCTTCTATTTTGCTGACTTACTTCCAGGCCTGCACTATAAACGTCTAAAGATTACTTCGAAACTTTAGACAAAAATTATCCGTGATAAATATGTTTTTATTATCTATGTTATTTAAATTATTAATTTAAAATTATATTTTATATTCGTACTTTTTTGTGTGGTATTACTGTCAGGGTAATTGCATTGTAAACTTCTAATGGCCAATTTTGTGCACCTGCATGGAAACGTTATACAGTATTCAAAAAATAAATTTTATTGATTTTTACTGATTGTATTTATTACTATTTTTCTTGAAATAAAATTAAAGCAAAGAATTTTTTAATACACACGCTTTCTTTATCTAATATTACAGATTTGAATAGACGTTAAATAAAAAAAATAAATTCACATTTGCAAACTAATTTAGATAATAATTAATTACTTAATTAATATTTAGCAAACATGCTTTCCTCTAAACGTCTGATGACCATTCAAGCATCTGTTTTGGACACTTTAGACAATATTTAAATTCATGCAATAATTATTTTCCTATCCTATCCTATGCAGTAACTCGGAGGTCGTAGGGGCACCACAGATGATCGTTAAACCAGCGTACTCCATCTTTCCCTGTCCTTAGCAACCCTGATGGTTTCGTTCAGAGTCAAACCAGTCCATTCTCGATTGTTGTCCTCCCACCTCTTTTTCGGTCTCCCTCTTTTTCTACCTCTATGCACTGTGCCTTGCAGGATGGTTTTTTTAGGGCCGGTGCTCTGGTGACGTGGCCATACCATCGGAGTTTCCGTTTCTTCACCACTGTGAGCAGGTCATCGTGTTGTCCAATGGCTTGTGTGATGGTCTGTCGGACTTGGTGATGTGCTGGGTATAAGAAATGCCCAGAAGTCTTCTGTAGCACCTCATCTCCATGCTTTGTATTCTTCGTTGTAGATCTGCTGTGAGGGTCCATGTTTCGCAAGCGTATATGAAGATGGAGATGACAGTCTTTCAGCATATTATTTTGCACTGAACTTATTTATTTTAATTTAAACAATGTACACACCATTTCTGGCTTTAAAAAATGTTTTTATTGTTTTGTTTTTGTGTGCAGATTTGTTTTAAATTTTTTTTTTAGTTTTTAATTTAATTTTAATTTTAGTTTCCTTTTTTGGAAGTGGGCGCTATGCTTGCACCTCGATGATTCATGCACGGATAGAGAAAAGTATTATAAACAACATTTAATAGATACGTATTTAAACTTTTTTTTAAAAATATAAATCAAACAAAGAATAAATCTACTAACTATAAACGGCTCACAAACACTCGTGTTCCTGTCTGGACGCAGCATAATTTCTATTTAAACATCAGATTTATTTTACTAAATTACAAACAACTTAACAGCTTGTCCAGCCCTCTAAACATCCGGCGAACACTCATGTCAGTGCTGGGAACACTCAATTAAGGTATTATTTTATAAATTATTAATTTATTTATTTAGTTAGATTCATTATTTATAGTGTTAATGTATTTATACAAAGAAGGAGATGAGGTGCTACAGAAGACTTCTGGGCATTTCCTATACCCAGCACATCACCAACAACGAAGTCCGACAGACCAACACACAAGCCATTGGACAACACGATGACCTGCCCACAGTGGTGAAGAAACGGAAACGGAAACTCCGATGGTATGGCTCGTCACCAGATCATCAGGCCTTGCAAAGACCATCCTGCAAGGCACAGTGCAAGGAGTTAGAAGAAGAGGGAGACCAAAAAAGAGGTGGGAGGACAACATTGGAGAATGGACTGGCTTGACGCTGAGCGAAGCCATCAGGGTTGCTGAGGACAGAGAAAGATGGAGTATGATGGTTAAACGATCATCTGTGGTGCCTCAACGACCTCAGAGTTACGGGATAGGATAGGATAGGATAGGATAGGATAGGATAGGATAAGTATTTATAAAAGCACACGAATGCAACCTTCATAAAATACTTTCACACTTTCTTTTTTTTTATAGCATACTTCCACCACAAACAAAAATCAAACGTCTGGCAGCAGAAAAAGGGAGATAGATCTTTTCCTGTCATTCCCTTGTTCCCCGAAGGATAGCATTTAATAAGGACGCTGTCATTTCGCCAAAGCCCTATCTCTGTAGGCGAGGTAACTGTGTTTTCCACAATTGTTTGTCTCCCTTTCTTATCTTCGAGCTTCCGCTTTCTTCAAAGCTCTATCAAACTTTTATTTATTTTATTTTTTTTATTGTACTTTTAGTTCGGACGTGAAACGTCATTCCAAAAGCAGGGAGGCTGAACAAACTTATATTTTTCTTTCATTTACTGGAATGCTTCTTCGAAACTTTCAAATTGTCTTTTCGTCTTTGTGCGAGCACGCGCATACATTCCCTTGAAAAATGTTATCATACCCTTTCTTTTATTTTCGTCTAAACTCGTATGCTCTTTACCTCATTGTGTTTTTCATTTCCTCGCAATCTTCAAGGGGCTCTGGTACCACGATTGCAGTCTAGATAATAACCCACGATCATGGTGCGGTAAGTCAAGAAGAAGAAGAAGAAGAAGAAGAATTCCGTACAGTTGAATTTATCGTTAACCTTCATTTAATTGACTGAGAACGACGCAAGGCGGTATTCAAGAAGAAGAAGAGAAAAGAAAGAAAGAAAGAAAGAAAGAAAGAAAGAAGAAGAAGAAGAAGAAGAAGAAGAAGAAGAAGAAGAAGAAGAAGAAGAAGAAGAAGAAGAAGAAGAAGAAGAAGAAAAGAAAGAAAGAAAGAAAAAAGGAAAGAAAGAAAGAAAGAAAGAAAGAAAGAAAGAAAGAAAGAAAGAAAGAAAGAAAGAAAGAAGAACAAACAAAGAAAGAAAGAAGCAGATTCGCTTCTGCGGTACTGTGCCAGCTTCAGTTCCAGAAAACATTTTGACGAGCACACAGCAGCTGGGGAGTTTTCTCCGAAACTGGGAGTCCCTTCGTCTGCGATCTTTCACCTCTGCGTCATGCAGGTGAACATTAATCACCCTCTGCGCGGTAGAATTCAATGCTAGCACATGATGCACGTGTAAAACCACAGTAGTGAACATAGGAAACGACACTACATACTTACAAAGGTCAAGAGGAGAAAAACAGAAACGTTGGCCTGCTTACAATAGAGAAGAACCTATTATAAGTTGCACCAAATAATTATAATTTGTATTGAATATCGAATGGTTTTTATATAGCGCTTTATTGGCTAATCGAGGGGATCAAGGCTCTGACCGAAAACAGTGCCCAATGATATAAAACTCAGGCATAACAAAACGAGTGCATGTGTAAAAGCACTGTAGTGTACTAACGGGAGAACACTACTTGCAATGGGCAAGAGAACAGAACCATTGACCTTTGTAAAAACATTGCAATAATTCAACTGAACATTTGGTGTGTGTGTTTTTTTAGACCTAAAAGACTAATAATGCTATTTCTTATTTCCAAAAAGAATTCAGGTTTTACAATTACCGTCAAAGTCTCTTCACAGCAATGATTAACTGAACTATTAAAAAATGAAAATCAGGTACGACAATATTCACCAGACCTCTTAGAATAAATTATGTAGAAACTTCTACTATTCAGTATTCAGTTTTTATAACTGCATGTGACACTTTATTCTATTCCAAACGAACTTTAATTGGTTATGCAACTGTACTGTTTTATTGGAGAGGAAGAGAGAGAGAGAGAGAGAGAGAGAGAGAGAGAGAGAGAGAGAGAGAGAGAGAGAGAGAGAGCAGTGCGCTTTTAAGAGATGAAGGGTTATGGTCCCCACAGCACTTCGGCGACAGCGAATGTCGTAACACAGCACAACGTTTAGCAAATGCTTATTATTTAAGGAACTTGAATCCTAAAATATTAGTAAATCATTTTTAATCTCGTTTGTTAGCATTAAAAAAGTGGCAAAATGACTTCATTCTCAACAACTAGAGGAAATGTTACGCAATTATTTGTCAACTACAAGCATAATGAGTCATAAATTATGTGCGCGTGACAAATTATATGAATTGCAAATCAGATCAAAAGGAGGTCATGCATTCTTTTTTATTGTTATTTTTTATTTAAAGAAATATGGTTTAACACCAAAAAGAGGAACTATCGTACACGGTATTTACACACCTACACACACACACACGCACACACACACACTCATACTTGCGCAGACACCGTTATTTGGACTTTCCTCTATCGCCACATACGTTCTGTGGACAATGGGTCGTGCTACGACCCCGTTTTTAAGTACTTTAAAGTGTTCTAACCCTAACCCTAACCCTAACCCTAACACTAGCCCTAACCCTAGCCCTAACCCTAACCCTTACCCTAACCCTAACCCTCACGGATCATTAAATGGACGTCCCAACAAGGAGGACTGTCCAAAGAACGTATGCAAACTTGCACTAATTTGTCCCAATAACGCCGTGTAAACATCCACACACACACACACACACACACACACACACACACACACACACACACACACACACACAAACTCATAGAAAGAATATAGAGAGAGATTCATATGCATTTTCTCTTATGTATGCAGAAATTTGAAGATGAAACTTTGGGGGGAAAACACCAACATATTGACAAAAAGATCAGAGAACAAAAAGTGGCGCCCAACAATTTAATATAGTGCGAACACAGGAACCCGTATCAAAATGTGAGCGAAGTCTCTACTACTAGAAATCTAGTAGCATTACAGCCTACGCTCGCTTTCCAAAACGGGCCGGGAGCCTGTGAGTTCGAATGAGTTAAAAGCGCCAATGTCATAGTCTCCTCTCTGAAAATCCTTATCGGGAAGAGAGGGGACTATAAACAAAAAAAAAAAAAAAAAAAAGAAAAAGAAAGAAAGAAAGTTTCGTATTCTTTTTGGTGGGGTTCGTTCTAGAAGATAGTACTGTATCGTACTCATCGCCATATAAATATAGGGTATGAGGCTTACCTAGTGCGCTGCCATTGAGCGCAATTTTCCAATAATAAGGTGGGGAAAAGAGAACAAATAACTAGCAAAGGACGAACAGACAGGTTATCTCAAAACTAGGGATCGGCACGCTATGTTTATCTCACCCAAGAACGCGGCAAATATTCGAGATTTTTTTTTTAGAGTCTATACCCTTGCACCCTTGTGCATCTATTCCCCATTTCCTCTCTCTTACCCTCCCCTGTACCCCTTGTGCTTCTCAATCTGTTTTGATTTATATAGGCGTTTTCTTCTACGTTGTGCTACGAGAGTGCTTAAAGCAATATAGGACTAAGTCACGGGAGATTAATTGGTAATACAGTAGTATGATGGCGGCTTTGTCCAACTCACCTGTTTTGTGAGGTAAAAAAGGTACCAATGATACAGTATATTACGATAAATGTTATTGATTGATTGATTGATTGTCTGCTGATTGATACACTGATTTTATTTGGGGGTGGGTGGTGATGAAAAGTGCTTGGTTATGAGTAAAGTAAATTGGTGCATGGCAATGAAAAGAAATAATGTATTATATTACTACCTTATAATTCAAAACATGTCTTTTATTTCTCTCTAAGCATTGCGTGTCCAGATTGAAAACTAAACAAAATAATTATATTTGAAGTAATGACTATAATTATGTGGAAAGTAGTTTATTAATTGGAAAGGAGGAGGTACTGCTTAGTACTTGTTGACGAATATGCCTACGCCAATCCCCTACATCAAAAGAACTAACGAGAACATGATTGCAGCCTTTAAAGCTCCCCGGGAAAACCACAAAGGTCTCTTCAGATCCTTGACATTAACTTGGATACCCAAAGGATTTATACTGCCATAAGCTCGCTTAAAAGCATACCAAAATTAAAGATCGCAGCAATTATGTGCATGCCGTAAATAACTCTCTTCGAGGGCTTCACAAATTCAAAACTACCTCACGGGGTAACACCATAAAATCTTGTCTGGTACACGAAATTTTTTCATGTATGTCTTTTAAAGTTTGTACATATCGTATATTTTGAACAACAAAAAATACTAATAGAAAATTAAAACATAACAAATATTTATAAACAATTATTAAAACTACAACAATTTCAACAAAAGAAAACTATCACCTAAACTCCTATTCTATCTTACATAATATATATATACATAACATTCATTCACTTTCTTATTTACTTCAGCACGCACAGGACACGCTGCGCCTTAAGACATTAACTCACGAGAGGAAAAAAGAAGAATGTAAAAAAATAATTATACAGCTTCAACAAACACGCACATACGTAGATGTGCCACTTGCGAGACGATTTAAGCAAAATAAAGGAACTCGACTCATTCAAAACTATACACGGACTAATACACTGAAATCTCCATAAAACGTTGTACCTTTGGCAGGACTTCAAGGGCTTTGAACATGAAACAAAACATTTATTACAGTATAAACCCGGGAGGAGGCAAAGATAAGCCCCAAACACCTGGCCTAAAGAGTTAAATTTTGCTGATGTATTAACATCCATCCCGCGTAAATCTGAGAGATCAAAGTTTATTGTTTCAGCAACAATTCCAAGAGCAAATGAAGAACTTAAAATGCGTCTGAAGTAATGTGTGTTGTTGTTTTTTTTCTTTCAAACTTTTGAGGTAGATAGTACTATCATAAAAGAGTTTATTAATCTACATTACTGGGTTGAAAGCTTTCCAACATGTAGGCAGTATTTTAAGGGAGATAACCCATTCACTGCTATAGCAGACGACCTTCAAATTCAAATTTCGCAATTTATATTAGATAAAACTAATGTATTAATTTTATAAGCGAATAATCACATATTAGCGTTAATTATACTTTTTCCTTAATTTGTATCTATTCCACAGAATCACCTTAAAACCTGGCAAGGTGACCTATGTAGGATAGTCTTTACAAAGATTATTTTATTATGACATGAATGTTTAATAATAATAATAATAATAATAATAATAATAATAATAATAATAATAATAATAATAATAATAATAATAATAATAATAACTGATTAATAAAGCGCTGTTTCCTTCGATAAGAATAATATTTGTAAAATAATATTTAAGAATATAATTATAGATAACATTTTAATTGTAATGTTTTTAAGCCATAGTCGTAAATAAATGTAAATAAATTGATACGTCGATTAGTTGCGACAAGATAACGAAGAGGAAGAAGTCGAGGAGTACGACGACGACGACGAATAAGAAGAAGAAGAAGAAGAAGAAGAAGAAGAAGAAGAAGAAGAAGATCAAGGAGAAGGAGGAAGATGACAACGAAAAAAGAAAAAAGAGTAATTTACATAAATGTTTAGCAAAGGAACACTAAATATTTGTACAACAGGGCAAACCTTTGGTGTGAACTCGTGTGAATTTTTCGATCCTTTGAAGGGAACATCCAATGTTGAACATTATATAAATTATATTACAATTCAAACTGCTAAGCAAACTTCGGTGCTGCCAGTAACCTCGTCAAAACTCACTCCAACAATGATAAATTATAGAAACGACAATAATATGGCACGATAAATAACATGACAACGACGATTGTGTTTTATGGATCTTTATGATTCTGACTTTGTCTCTGACCACTTGACCGTGACCTTGACCTGATTGTTTTCGGTCGTATCGTACGTGTGGGTCATGATACTTGACTGACAAACTGTGTGAATTGCATTGTCTCGATCGCCCGCAAGAGTTATACAATCTTCTCTTAGGTACAGAAATAGCACAACATAGATCATAACTATCCATCCGAGATAAGGCTTAACAAGCATTCTCCGATAATCGACAGCATCTAAAAATGAGGTAAACTTGTCATGCCATACTTGTTTTGCATCTTCACTAATTCTTTTCCTCCTCCCCCTCCTCCTCTTCCTCCTCCTCTTTTCTTTGCCCTCCTCCTTTGATCTGCTAAAAAAAAGTACCCAATATTCTTAAACCTGCATGCCATTTTACCTCAAAAGCATGCTGCAGAACTAGGGAACCTTAAAATAATTTCCCTTCAAAGTGCTTCTACAGAAATTTAAAACGAATATCCAGACTTTCTTACACCTTAATTTTATTTCCTCTTCAAAATACCGCCGCAAAAATGTGAATAACAATTGCATAATAATAATAATAATAATAATAATAATAATAATAATAATAATAATAATAATAATAATAATAATAATAATAATAATAATAATAATAATAAAGAATTCTATATACGCGCTATTCCCCAAATTACCAATTAGGTTCAAAGCGCGGCGATCTATACCAACATTCACGCTTATATGTATCATCCACTCTCACACACACAACACTATAACTTAAACATGTGGTGTAAAGACAGAGAGATCGCTATTAGAGGGCGGAAAGGAAATTGAATTTGTATTTTTGACATTTGTTATATTGACTGCATCCAATACCATTATTGAAGAGAGGGAGGAAACCGGAGTACCCGGAGAAAACCCTCGATGACCTCAATAGTCTCGTAACATACGTTCGCCCCTTGCGGGAATCGAATCCACAACCTTCGGCATAGGATACCGGCGACTAATCCAGTGCGCCACGAGGCCACCCCTTTTTTCAATTTCATCTTTAAAAACTTCCTTGGCAGAAATAAAAGTATATGTAAACGCATCAGCGACTTCAAGTTTAGCGTCTATCTATGCACCTGTGCCGGCACGACACCGTTCAAAACCTCGTCTCACCACACCCCTATGTTTAAACCATAACTCACAACCTGCTTGCATCTTGAGATAAACGATTGCACAGCTTTTTGACATTTTTAGAATGCGACTGCGGCAGTAACGAAATATAAACTGTTTTGTGCTGTTGTGCCATCACCGAAAACGAACTTGCAATTTATCATTTCATGAAACACACACTTTCTTCACCTGTTATTTGTTTTCGTTTTTAATTTATTTAGTGTTTTTTTTTTCGAACGCGGTTTTTCACTTTTTGTGTGACTTTTCTTGGTTCGCTTCCTTCCTCGCCTAGACAACTTTGGGAAACGGTTTGGCAGAAATATATGACTATACAAACGATGACTCGATCTTAAGTTGGAATGTATAATGTATGGCTAGACCAATGATGGCTCGATTTTTGTGTTGAATTCTTGAAATGTATACTATAACTAACAAACGATGGCTCGGGTTTGTTGTTGAAACTTCAGAATGTTTGGATTTTAGGTTTTAAAGTTGTCCTGACTGTTTGTAACTTTGCTGAGCAATATTAGAATAAACAAGCCAGATAGGCATTCGACGCCAAGCTGATTAAAGTGTTAGTTTGGATATTCATTTTGCTTTGTTTGGTTTACGCTTCTTTCAAGTGAAGCAATGTCAAAACTCAAAGATGAGAGGTCCTTTCCCCAATATTGCATCTTTCAACCCAAATCCACCCACTCACCCCAATAAAACACACACGCACACACATACACACACAAACACACACACACTCTCTCACGCATTCACACAGTCCCAGAATACACACACAATCAACATTTAAAGATTTAAATATACATTGCACAGTGCCCTGTTGACCTATTTTTCAATTAACAACAGCACCGTCTGAGTACCATTGGTTACACTCTTGCAGTATTACATCAACACGCCAACTTCTCATCAGTTTGTTTCCCCCAACCCCCACCCCTCTTTTTCAAGTTAATCATGCTTCTCTCTATCCACCCATCCCGTATTAAAGAGATCGCTGCAATCCGCAAACAATAACTCGTTCTCAATCAGAAGAATTGAATGAACGATGCTTGATTTAGTTGTCTGGAACCAGGATCAAACAGGTAATACTGGACACACATCTAGGAATATGCACTAGCTTTCTGCCTGTCTTTGCGTCTGTCTATCTGTCTGTCTTTCTCTCTCCCGCACACACCCACACAGAAACCGACACACAAACACGCATGCGCGTGCACACACACACACACACACACACATGCAATGTTAATTACACTATATAATTACGATACAAGCTGAAAATATGCAAACTGAAAAAAACACCTTAAAATCAGCTATATGTTGTACTGATACACAATGTATTAGGCCGAAAAAAAAAAGAAAAAAAAGTGCACGAACACGTCTCTGTGGAACAAATGGAAACACTACGTTCTTGGCAAATACCGCCGTTTCATTTGCGTTTTCTTTCTCGTCTAATTGTTCGAGAGAGAAAGAGAGAGATCGAGAGAGAGACAGACAGACAGAGACACAGACAGAGAGAAAGAGTGAGAGAGAGAGAGAGAGATGCCAAATGGGCACTTGTAAATATGTTCGCTGGAGCTTTCGAGTACGGGAAATATTTCAGGAGCTAATTTCAGTCTGTGGGTGTTCCAAAGATGTACATGTAGTTTGAAACCACCTACACTGCCACATTTCTTAAAATCTGCCAGACCGTGTAGGGTTGGTGGTCTATGGCTCTACACCGTGCTAGAAATTGCTGCGCTAAAAGATGTTGGTTCGAGACTAACGTGTGACAATATTGATCATGAAGTATTCTTACTGACCAGGGCTTGGAACAGGTTCTTCGTGCGAAAGAAAAAGTATCGTCTATTAGTGCGTATATGCACAATTATGCTAATAGGGCCTATGTGTTTTGAAGACCAAAGATAATAGATGAGATTGTATGATTATTATTATTATTATTATTATTATTATTATTATTATTATTATTATTATTATTATTATTATTATTATTGCTTTTTTGGTTGTTTTTTTTTCTTTTTTCTTTTAGTTAGAAAAATGACACTGATGAGGTGATCGGCGAGGGCGGGAGTGAGAAGGATGAGGATGAGGAAGTGACGGCATGGGTTCACCTGAAGTGTAACAGTTAACGTTGATGGGTTCAAACAAAGTGTACAAGGACTGTACCGTCAGCTATAATTATTGACGTCACCTTTTACGTTAATGACGCCATCAGTATCATTAGGCAAGGCCATTTGATACCAGTAGTCCTGATTCGGCTGTTGGCAGCCCACTGGACCCTATAAACACTGAATATCTATCTATCGATTTGAAACCATCTGTTCACTAAACTCAACCGACAATAAACACCAAGCTGAATTATATTAGATAATTTCGTCACCTTTCAATTAGCCCAATCCTTGTCTTTTTGGCATCGTAATAGAAACTAATTAGGAAAATCGTTAAACTATTAATTTGGTGTAGTGTGTGTCGAATGTTTGTAATTCACTAATTAAGCTATTTATAAGGAATACTCCAGTGGTGAAGTAAAAGAAAGAAAAGTGAAAGCGAATAATAGAATTGCATTGCATGGCATATATTATTCCCTTAGCCCTAAAAATTATAATATTTTTTATACCACCAAGCGTTAATTAATTTCATACAAACTCTGTTTGCCCCCATGCCAAAAATAACCTATAAACTTGCCATAAGTATTGCAGCTGGAAAGTACTGGCTTAACAAAACAACTTGCATGTATTGTGTATGCAACGTATCACAAATACAATTATAGTCATCTCATGTGGAGCAATTGGATACAAATGTCCATTGCTCGACCTAAAGCAATAATCATGTAATGTAATGTAATTGCAAAATACTACCCCACCAGTAAAATATTACAAAAAATCGGTTTAAAAACATTGCATCTTGTAAACACGTTTTAAAACTATATATATACTAATAATGTACCCTATACATTGTGTATACCAATACAAACGTTTTCGCCCCAAAAGGAACACTTGCTTATACATTTCGGAGGTTAAAAAACATCACACAACAAGTAAAATATAAAAAAAACACGTCATCTTGCAAACATGTTTTAGACCCAGGTATTGTATGCACCGCTCTAACTGTATTCTCCCTGTTACATATTGTGCTACTGTTAACTCCATATGTGTATTTTGCTACTGTATATTTGTTCCATATGTCAAGCTATTCTTTACATGCTAACAAAGTTCAACGGTCGCTTACTTTTGGTGCCTTGGCAGGTGATCCACTGACAGGAACTTTAGAACATCAAAGTACTTGAGATGACTGATCGACTCGGAGTAGCCGGGATTGCATGAGGCTACATCGGAACAGTCTGAACTATATGGCAGACACTGACACTCAGTATAATGGGGAGGGGGGAGCTATTCGACTTGACTATCCTATCCCTATCCTGTCCCGTAACCCGGAGGTCGTAGGGGCATCACAGAACCCGAAAGACCGATATATCGGTCTAGCCCTTAAACAGCTGTGCCCCAAAAGACCGATAAATCGGTCTCGCCCTTAAACAGCTGTGCCCCGATAGACCGATAAACCGGTCCCGTAACCTTACCTTAGTCTTGCGGTCCGTACAAAGCTTACTGTTCTTTCTAGTACTTGCTGTTTGGAATAGGGTTATTGGGAATGGGCTCAGAATTGGTGGGGCATCCAGGGTTCAAAGGGTTAACCAGCATACTCCATCTTTCTCTGTCCTCAGCAACCCTGCTGGCTTCGCTCAGTGTCAAACCAGTCCATTCTCGAATGTTGTCCTCCCACCTTTTTTCGGTCTCCCTCTTCTTCTACCTCCTTGCACTGTGCCTTGCAGAATAGTCTTTGCAAGGCCTGATGATCTGGTGACGTAGCCATACCATCGGAGTTTCCGTTTCTTCACCACTGTGAGCAGGTCATCGTGTTGTCCAATGGCTTGTGTGATGGTCTGTCGGACTTCGTCATTGGTGGTGTGTTGGGTATAGGAAATGCCCAGAAGTCTTCTGTAGCCCCTCATCTCCATGCTTTTTATTCTTCGTTGGAGATCTGCTGTGAGGGTCAATGCTTCGCAAGCATATAGGAAGATGGAGATGACAAGGGAGCGCAGCAGACTTACTTTGGAATGTAGACTGATGGTCCTGTCTTTCCAAATGGGCTTCAACCTTGTCAGGGTAGCAGTTGTTTGTGCGATCCTGGAGAGGACTTCCTGTCGGGACCCATTGTCTGATACAATGGCTCCTAAATATTTGAAGCTATGCACTGTGTTGAGGGATTGGCATTGGACTTTGATGTCCGTGTTAATGCCATTGGTGTTGTTGGTCATCATTTTTGTCTTCTCTGCACTTATTTCCATTCCATAAGCTCTGGAGGTGGTGTCAAGCCTCTGTACCAGCTGTTCAAGTTCTTGTTCCTCTCCAGCCAATCCATCAATGTCATCCGCAAAACGAAGATTGGAGATTGCTCTACCCCCTATGCTGACTGTGCCTTCACTTGACAGCGTTAAGAAAGCCCACATTCCTCCACCTGCGATAAGCCTATTAAAAAGGCACCAAACAATAGGAATCATTTTCTATTGATACCACAACAGACATAAAGCAAATATAATTAATAACCCCCCCCCCCCCCCCCCCCCCAAAAAAAAAAAAACAAAAAAAAAAAACAACCAAATAATAAATTAAACAACAATGTATGGATACGCCTCTATTAAAAGCAAAAACCAAAAGGTTGTTTCTTTATGTGTGTGTGTGCGTGTGTGTGTGTGTGTTTTGTTTGTTTCTTTGATTTGTTTCTTATTCTGTTTTTGTATCTTTGTCTATACCCAGCACATCACCAACAACGAAGTCCGACAGACCGTCACACAAGCCATTGGACAACACGATGACCTGCTCACAGTGGTGAAGAAACGGAAACTCCTATGGCATGGCAACGCCACCAGAGCATCAGGCCTTGCAAAGACCATCCTGCAAGGCACGGTGCAAGGAGGCAGAAGAAGAGCTAGAGGGAGACCGAAAAAGAGGTGGGAGGACAACATTCGAGAATGGACTGGCTTGACACTGAGCGAAGTCATGAGGGTTGCTGAGGACAGAAAAAGATGGAATACGCTGGTTAAACGATCATCTGTGGTACCCAAACGATCTTCGAGTTACGGGATAGGATAGGATATGACGTCTCTGTTTCTTTTTCGTTCTTTATTTCTCTGTTTATCCTGTGTTCATTTTCTGTTTATTTGTCTAGTCTTGTTCTCTGTTTTTTTGGTTTTTTTTTTGGTGTGTTTGTATGTTTCTCTGTTTATTTTCTACTTTTTCTTTGTATTTTTCTTTCTCGTTTCATTGTTTACATGTAGTTTTTACTCTGTTTGCTTGCATGTTTGTTTTGAGTCTTCTTGTTTTCATTTTCATCTGCCGACTTTCCCTTTCTATGCTGCTATCTTGTTTGCTTTTTTCATTTTTTTCCCTACATTTACTCTGCCTTCCTATCCCCCTGTTCCTCCCTTCAATTTCAGAAAAAGCTGTTTGAAGAATTCCCAGCAAAGGAAAGTGCTAGCTGTCGAGAAAAAAAATCTAACGCAAACTGAAAGAGGTATGCTTATCGTCTGTCAATCTGTCTTTTTTTCTTGTTTCACCCTCCCTCCCCCCTCGCAACCCACACCCTTTTAAAATTTTTCCATTCTCCCTCATCCAACCCTGTTTCCGTCTTCATACCGTACATTTATGGGTTTGGAAAATAGCAAAAGATGGGTGCTTTCAAAAGATAGGAAACAAAACCTTGATGATTTATGTTTACCTTCTGTTTCGAGTTAGCTGCAGACAGCTTTTGTAATATTTCTGAGGCTTCTTTAAAAATAGGAAAAACATCGCTCAGTGCAGTCATAAATATTATGCGATGCTGAAAAGAAAACTGAGTGATAAAAATATTTGAGCTAGACTACCAACAATCAAAATTCTGAGTATTTAGAAGTAAAGGAAAACTTTATCCAGATTGTCAATGGGGAATAAAGCAGGCAAACTGTTTTTGTATAACGTTTAAGAGCCTCTAAAACTGCTCAATAAGCACTCCACCAGGATTCAGTATATATACAACAAGTCGTTTGATGAAGTTAGAATCGAACTCACCTTGCCCATGAAGATGCTCGTAGGCTACATACGTGTCATAAAATACGGGGCGTCCTTTCCGCCCTTAAGAATCCCATAAATCAGAACGCGAAGAACGAAGCACAAATAGGAAGCTATTTTGTCCCCTCCTCACCTCCTTATCCCTCCCCCTCACCTCCTCCCACTTTCCCCAAAGTCATAGTTCTCAGAGTACAGAAATAAAACAACCTGGTGCTAGTTTGTCTTCGAATAACCTTTAAAGATCCTGACGCTCATGTCCTAGACGGGTGAGTGTCGGCTAAACAAATGCACCCAGAACGCACTATGTCCCTTCTCCTCATCCCCGGTCGCCAAGGATTGTGTTCAATCGGATGGGCGTTTGACTAAGCGCCCAAAAGCTGCGAGTCGGCGACTCCGGCGTCTTGGATCGGCCAGCGTCTTGAGCGGCTCTTGATCTGGTAAAGGGCTATACAAAAGTGATTAAATAAATAATAAATAAATAAGAATCACATAACAAAATGATAAAAATTAAGGAGCAAAACTGTTTGTTTGTTTGTTTGTTTGTTTGTTTGTTTGTTTGTTTTGCTTTTCTACTGCCAAAACTGCTGAAGCGTTGATTCGTCATGTTCTAACATGAGAGAGATCATCTACATTCTTCTCACGGGAGCCGCAAAGAGGTTTTCCAGTGGCTTAGGGTAAGACAGACATGATGATTGAAGTTTGTTTGTTTGCTTGCTTGCTTCTTTCATTCTTCCTTTGCTGTTCATTAAAGGATCGTTACACCTATATTCTTGAGCACTTATTTTGTTAAAGCCACGTCAAAATACATATTCAACGGGGAAGAAATGTAAAACTATCAACCGTACTTACACATAGCCGCTGGTCGTGTAATAAAAAACGCCCGGTTTCTTGCACATCATTCGATTCGCTCTGATCAATTTCTCCAAAAGCAATGTAAGCATTTTATATGTATGTGTTTTGTTGATATTGTATACTGATGTTAGTATTCTATTTTGTTTTTGTAAACGGGGGTTCGATAAATTATAGTATAGCCTCAGCATCCCCTGCATGGGATGCCTTTATTGTAAAGTGACCGGCTGGTGAATTGCCTTCAGTGTAACCACTAGGGTTGTTTTGGCAGATCTTTTATGCAGATCAGGGGTGAGTCCTCTTTCACTTCTCTGGTCCTGATTTGGCTCGGAAGAGTCCGCTGGACCTAAAGTGATAGCCATGTAATGTAATGTCTCCAAAATATTTGGTTACAACTTTACCATTCCCCCCCTCCCCCCCAAAAAAAATTATATAGCTTAAGCGGTTTTCGATGTTTCCAATATGTTAGCAACTGGAATGTTTTCTAAAAGCTGTAGTTTTACACCCTCTTGTCCTCTGAGGCTACAAGTCATCTTCGCTTCTTCTTCCAGTTTGCGAAGTAATTTTCCATACAATTTTTCCCCTTAATAAAACGCCTTCTCGTGTAACCTTTTACAGGAAAATAATCATCGCGCAAGCATCTCTCAAGCCATTTAATGCCTCAAAGTGATTGCTTGCAATTTTACAACACTTGCAAGTTACCGGCCTCCACTGCAATTATGAATTGATGCAACGGGCTTAATTTCATGGTCGTAAAGCGTACACGAAGAGGAAGATAAAACAGAACAAGAAGGAAGGAAGGAC
>CM072512.1:54430970-54450970 GCA_036898135.1 Oncomelania hupensis | reverse complement strand
CAAATGCCAACAACAAGACTGAACACCACTGAAGAAGATTTAGATCGCATTGATGCTGCCGACAGAAAAAAGAACTTAAAATTTCTCGGCATAGTTGAATCAAGGAAGGATCGATGATCACCATTATAAACCATAACAGACCTGTTGAATGACCACTCTACATTCACAGACTGGAAAAATTATGACTTTGAGACCGTCTACAAGTTGGGCAGGAGTGGGCGTGGGCCTCGACCAATCATCGTGACATTTGCAAACCTTTGTGACAAAATCGACGTTCTTAAAGACACAGGGCTAAGAGAAACATCAAGATAGCGGCCGACCTTACTGTCCGTCAGAAAAAACGATTCAATCGTACAAAGAGCAAGGAAAGATTGCCTACTATAAGAGTGGTAAGCTGCACGTCAGAGTCAATCACACAATTCGTCCCCTATACGCTTATGTGTCCGGGGACGTTAATATATATTCAACTCAACTCAGAGTCAATGGAAAACCAGCAAGTGATACTGTAACAAATGAACGCTCTGGAATTAAACTAGAAGTAGTCAACGAGTATTGTTACCTCGGTTTTGTATTTATTACTATGGTAAGCTATAAAACTGGCACTACCCACTTAGTTAACAAAGGAAAAAAAGCTGTATTTGGTTTATGCAGCTTATTTCAAAAGATGAAAGAAATGACCAAAGACACATTCTTTAAAATATTTGATGCTAAAGTTCCATCGATATTATTAAATTCATCAGAGATTTGGGGTATTCATAGATTAGATACGTTAGAGAAAGTTCATCTTATGGCTTGTAAACATTATCTAGGCGTTCCAGCTCGCACTTCAAATAAAATGGTTTGCAGCGAACTTGGTCGATTTCCATTGTACCTTAATTCCTGTTTCCGTAGCCTTAGATATTGGCTTAGACTGTTTGAAATAGGTCAAGACAGATTGCCAAAGCAAGCTTATGAAATGTTAGTTAATTTAAACACAAATGATAAACAGACATGGGCTTCGGATATTTGCAAAATTTTGTCAACTAGTGGGTTTTATTTCGCATGGTTGCAACAAGGGGTTGGTAACGTAAATGCCTTTCTCAGAATGTTTAATGAAAGATTACAAGATAATTATGTTTAGACAAGAATGGGAAGCAGCAATTAATGAGGAAGACAGATATATATGCATTGTTTCGTTCATTTAAAACAGAATGTAACCAAGACTCGTACATTATAGATATTGATATTTATTGTTTTCGAGTAGCCTTAACACAGTTTAGATTTGGAGTTCTACCAATTAATAACAATATGCACAGGTATGGTGAAAATGCATTAAATACATGTAAGGTGTGCGATTTCTGTAGGAGTCAACTGGAAGATGAACATCATTTTGGTTTTGTTTGTCCATTGTATAATGATCTGCGCAGCAGATTCATAAACAACTTAACGTCTGTTACACAGTTGCTTGTAAATTATGACTGAAAAAACTCGTTCTCTTAGCAAATACATCCATTATGCAGTAGCAAGAAGGAAGAAACTTGTCGACGCAACAATGATTTCATGAACCTCTATTATCCAACAAATGTTGATTACCTATAAATAATTTGCCTTCTTCTGTATAAAACTTTTATATATTCTACAGACTTCCATCCCCAATGTAATATGGCAACATATTAATTTAATTAATATATTAAATAATATAAAACTAAAGACTGAAGCATGTAACAAATCATTTTCATAAAGTTATTAATAACAATTATTTGTATATTTTTTTCCTATTGTATCATAGAGTAATTATCGTTATCAATGTTTTTATTGGATCATGTAATAATTATTGTCAATTATAATTGTATATATTTATGTATTTTATTTTATTTTAATTTTTATACATTAATTATTTTTTTTAACCTGCACTATTTTATGTTTACAAAAACTTTCTCCAGTTTGGCGTGAGCGTAGTTTCAATTTCTATTTTGAATTTGTTGTATTTTTAGAATATACTATTTGTTACGTTGAAACGCGCATGATGGTGCGTGTGAAATGTGCACGATATTATGTGTGAAGCGCGCGCGATAGATCTGTTCGTTTTTTTTGGCAAAGCATGCAATAATAGAGTGTATTTACCTTTGATTTGAGTTTGCATTGTTGTTGGAAGAAGCTTTGTATAACGTTGATAATTTTCGTTAGTCGATATTATTGGAGAATTCTCTAGATCTGCGTGTTTACTGTCGATAGAAACTTGTAGAAATTTGAGAACGTTCCGGGAAGGTGTATAGAGATGTATGACGTAAGATAGTGATGACGATCTTTAATTCTGAATGGTTGTAACGCGTCATTTCTAGAACGTCCTGAGGTCATCTCGAGTTGAGAGAAAAAATATATAATGGGCACACTGTGTTGTGAAGAGAGGTTGTTGATAGTGAGTTGGAAAGTAAAAAGTTGAGAGTGGAAAGGCGATTGAGCGATTGTATGCAGTTGTTGATGTGTGCTGAATAAAAGTGGAAAACTTCATACGAAGACTTTGACTTGTTGCTGAGTGAGCAGGCTGCGTGGATAAACGAATCTGAGCTACACTCATCAGTACTTCAGCATTGGGGCTGAATCAAATACTGATAGAAAAACACCAACATCGAATGGAGTGTAACACTATTGTTTGAGACCTTGGTGAAGGACTTACCTCCCTTCCCCTCTGTTCCTTGATATGCAACTCTCTCTCTCTCTCTCTCTCTCTCTCTCTCTCTCTCTCTCTCTCTCTCTCTCTCTCTCTCTCTCTCTCTCTTTATATACGTATATAACCAAACGTTCCGTGTTTTCTTTTTTAAACTTCAGTACCATGACGGAATCATTCAAAACCATGTACATAATATATAATATACACAAGGCCTGTACTATACAAAATAGACCTTAATTATTTGTTCCATGTCACCGCACATAAAAAAACAACCTTGACAGATCTAGTTTACATTTACACAACATAACACAACTCTTTGAAAAATACGGAGTGCACAACTCTTGTATGGTATTGGAGACTCCTAGAGTACCGCTATGCGAGAACAGAAAAGTCACCTGAGAAGACCAAATGCTCGTGTAAAAAGGGAGGTGTTTTTTGTTAGAACACATAAGGGAAGTTCTCGAGTATATGATTGTGGCTAAGAAACCACTGTGAACAGAAAAGGACATCCGAGGTCTCCCAAGATTCAAGATTCTTTATTGTCCAAACACATGGCTTGGATATTTGTTTTGCAGTGCAAGAAAAGAGATAACATCAAAACCATCAAAAACACAGACATACAATATTAATACATTTGATATACTATCGTACACAACTTCCATACCAAAATACAAATCTATCACCACTAGCACACATGCATAAACAGATATCCAGTCACATACCCATGCGTACACATTTGACACACAGATAATTATTCCACAATACACAAAACCACTCACACTCACCCATTCTTCCATGCCTTAGACCCATCTTGACCATCCACAACATCTCACTCATGTATCTATACACTCGCACTTGTATACTTTTCATCCTTCCTACCAATCAACTCGTTGACTCACACATACATCCATGCACACACATTGTTACGTTGAAACGCGCATGATGGTGCGTGTGAAATGCGCACGATATTATGAGTGAATCGCGCGCGATAGATCTGTTCGTTTTATTTTGCAAAGTATTCAATAATAGAGTGTATTTACCTTTGATTTGAGTTTGCATGGTTGTTAGAAGAAGTTTTGTATAACGTTGATAATTTTTGTTAGTCGATATTGTTGGAGAATTCTCTAGATCTGCTTGTTTACTATCGATCGAAGTTTCGGGATATTTGAGAACATTCTTGGACAGAAAGAATGTTGTATGAGGTAAGTCAGTGATGACGAAGTTTTATTTGATTAGTTGTAGTGCGTCATTCTACCGTGTTCTAAATTGTTCGGGAGTATGAAGAGACTATATAAGTGCCGCACTGTTTCAAAAAGTTGTTGTTGATAGTGAGTTGGAAAGTAAAAGTTGAGAGTGGAAAAGCGATTGAGCGATTGTATGCAGTTGTTGATGTGTGCTGAATAAAAGTGGAAAACTTCATACGACGACTCCTGACTTGTTGATGATTGAACGGGCTGCGTGGATAAACGAATCTGAGTTACACTTATCAGGAATTCATGCATCAGGGCTGAATCAACTACTGATAGAAAAACACCAACATCGAATGAGTGTAACACACATACACCCACACATACATATACACACGCGCCACCGCGAAAACAAAGACCAAACTCTAGAATGAAATTAGTGATTTGCACTTAGAACTCAATAATGTAGCTCCAAGGTTTCTGTATGCGGCGAAGTAACCCTGAGTACCTTAAAAAGTACATCTCTACAGCTGAAAATACTTAGATGGGAAATATGTTAATTGTCCCCTCTAAAACAAAACCATGAAGCTCCAGCAAGCTCCGAATGCCGCTAGGTGGCGTTAAACACAAACTCCGTTGAACAAAAAATTAAGGTCTGTTTAAGTGTGGCATCAAGGACTTCAAGACAGTGCTTTGGCACCATGGATGTATTATTGCATCTAAAGAACGGTGCTGCGCCCCAAGGCTACAAGTGGGTGCCTCAAGTGGTTTGAGTTAGATCCTGCATTGGCCAGCGCCTTGAGCAGCGCTTGAGTTGGAAAAAGTGGAGTGAGTTAATTAAAGAAAGAAAAACATCGCAGAGCTCTAGAGAGTGGGCATGCATCTATTTAAGTTAACTGAAAACTTTCAAATGTACACAGAACTAAAGGTTTGTAAACTATCGCATTTAAAATATCAAAAGAGTACTCTACCTCTGTGCCATCTCAAGATAATACTTTGGTGTGAAGACATCGATCTTCCCAAATCATTATGCTTCAGAAAGTGCATGTGGCTAATTTTTAAAAAAAAGAAGAAAAAAGACTTAAAATGTGGCATCTAAGTCCACGAGAGCAGTTCTGTGTTATCTCAGAATGCTACTTTACGTAAGAAAGAAGTGGTTTATCGTTACAAAGCAAAAACCCTAACCTTGACGCTCAAGACCTTTTCAATGCGGCTAGGTTATCATGACACTGAAATGAATGCAGGAATACGCTTTAAGACCTCAAGCGTATAGGATATGTACCTCTGTTTTACTTCAATATAGAACTCTGGTGTGCACAGAAACTGTTTCTGCCCCAAAGGAAACCTTAAATCTTGACGCTCCTGATAATCTGCATGTAGTTAAATAACCATGAAATCTCCGATGAATGAAGAATTCAAGGACTGTTCAAGTGTCGCATTTCATTTCACGCTCGGGGAGACTTCCTTAGGCATTACTCAAATCCCATTGAACAAACACGGGTGTGAGTGGTCAAAGAGGCAAGTTTTCAAGCAAGAACTATGACTTATAGATCTACTACTAATAGCGATTTGTTGTCGCTGGACAGGTTAGCTTTGAGAATTAAAAAAAAAGCTTAAATGGCGTATTTAAAAAGTATTCTCGTGTAAGGGCGTAGTGGTGATAATTGTTTCAACCACAGTACATTATTTTCGTCTCTATCCTTTCAATATCGACTTTACTCAACTTAGTATTAGCGTGGAATGTTTGAGACTTGCAATAATGAAATTCAGCACGAAATGAAACGGCTGAATCAATCTCTTAGAAATGAAAACTGTGAATAATGTGAATGTCACCACAGATATAACAATGAAAAGCTTAAACTCTATAATATAGGCCTAATATAGGGTTTGTTTGATCATGTTAGCTTAACAAGAATTTGTTTCAAAACCTAATATATTGTAAGCACAGTATTAGGGATTTATGACCCACGTGTTCCTGGTGACATGAAAATGCCATTTTACTACCCACAGTGAAGTAGTCTTCAAAGTAATCAAACAACGTTATAATTACTGAAAGGAAAAATTCGCATTTGAAAACAACACTTTTGATTCCTTTTTCCAATGAAAATGCGACTTTTTATTCAGTCGAATCCTTTGAACAATTAAGTGTTGCTGTTTTTTTTTTTTTTTTTGCCAAATAAGCATTTCATTGTTATCTTATTTTTATTTTATTTCTATTGTTATTCTTTAATCACTTGTTCTGTTGATTTGTTTTCTAATGCTTATTGCTTGTCTGGCCATCCACTACTTCAGTATAAACTTTTGCTTCTTCTTTTTTTCTCTTTTCATTCCTCTTTTATCTCTTTCCTGTGAATTCATATATATGTGAATGAGGGTGTCATGAAAAGCAATTTAATGTAACGTATTGTTTGTTCTGTTATGTATTGGACTGTTATTTATGGAATAAATTGAGGAAAAACTTAAAAAAAAGAAATGCCATTTTGGCAAATTTAATTAAAGAACACAAATTTTGTATAAGGGAGGTCCAAAGGAGGGAGAGGGATGGGGGAACCTTGATGACGTTATAAATTTAGTCTGAAAGAGGAAAGGTCAGTATATATTTATAATTCTACGAACTACTACAGCTAAGACCAGTGCTGCCGTTATGGAAACTTAAGAAAGCGTTTCGAACATCTTGCTAAAATAAATAATTATTGGGGGTCGCAGGGATTATAAGCTTACTATGTAGTGATCTAAATCTGAAAATGCCAGTATACAGCACTAGTTATTGAGGTCTAAACTAACCACTAGAATCGCCGTTAGTGATTTAAAAACGTACACGGAATATTTTGTTAAGAACAGAAACCGCGAAATAGTCCGATGCAGGAATGCCGTATATATCATTCTATGTTGTGAAGTATTTAGATTGTCAATTTATTTCTGTTAGTTTTAGGTCATATTTTGGTCAGCTAAACGAAATATGTGAAATTTAGGCAGCTTTCTCGAAGAAAGACAGATTGCCGCCCGCGCTGTGTAACCTAAGATACTAGGTAACAGAACACACTAGTCAGTATGTGAGCATCAGAAACTGCGAAGGGATAAAACTGGAATGCAGTCAAACCTACTTAAAGCTAAAGCGAAAGATCTCCCAAACTCAGCTTGTATCTAATACTAATTTACTGCAAGTTTTGACTAGATTCACCGTTCAAAAGTAGACTACTTCACGCGGAAAGGTAGTATTGGGCAATTCCATAATCAGTGTTAGAGGTTGTACATTTCCTCTACTGCCAATCTTAGCTACCGAACTATGCTTGGTCGATTTAAAACAAAAAGCGTTGACGCTTAAGTAGTTAGATCTACCCCCAACCGTCGTACATGCGTGATTTGTAGGAGCTCCTTTAACTAAAATGTCAATAGGTGAGCCTTGGGGGGAAGGTGAGTGATATGGGGTGGGCATCCAAACGAGATACACGTTTCCTGCATTGGAGTGATGACGGTTTAGTGCGGAATTGGAGGATAGGTATGATTTGCAGGATAGAAAAACCTTTAAAGTACAATACAATCTACCAATGGCCAAACCCTTTAAATTTCGGTAGGCGAATCCTCGCATACATGAGCTTCTCTGTAGAGAGGGTAAAGAGGTGAATAAATATACACACATGTAGATACAAATAGTTGTAATCTTCAAGACTTTTACCTTACATAGGTTTACATGAATTATTGGCTTTGGGAGGAAACGACTTCAACAAGGGAGAGTTGTTTTCTAAATTCTACAAGCTTAGCGGGTAAGGGAGGGGGGGGGGAGTAAATGTGATTTGTGGAGACCTGTCAAGTACCAGAAACTGTGTTTTCTTCAAGGATTGTGGAGGAAGGAAAAGATAAGATTTCAGGTGCACCTTAAATGCTGATAGGTGAGCTTTCGGAAGGAGCTTGCTTACTTGCTTAATTCCTTGAATTCCGCGTGGAACAAAGGGCCTCCACAACAGTTCTCCAGCGCACTCGGTTCTGGGCAGCCTTTTTCAGTTCACCCCATGACAGGTTGCAGCTCTTCATCTCCTCCTCACAGGAACGCCTCCAGGTCGTCTTGGGACGACCAACCTTCCTCTTCCCATATTTTCAAATTTCACAGTGAGTGTAACTTAAGATTAAACAAACAACAACAACAGCAAACAACAAAACAAACATCTGTGAAAAGTGCAAGTTTGAAATAAATTTAAAAAAAAACTCTTTTGTTTAGTTGCCTTTAAATAGCATCAAGGTTGATTCTAAAATCTACACCACAGCAAAAGTGTGTATAGTAGGCACCGTTGTTTGTTGACCTAACAAAGAAGAGACGCCTACAATTCAAAGCTTAGTGGTTGGTTTGAACAAACGGTTATCCATTCGAATCATCTTTTGAGGTGACAGCAACGCAATTTCCAAAGTAAACTCATTGTGTCACACACACAAAATACGACAAAAAAATCTTTGGGTCCCTGGCCCTTTAAATTTTGGTAGGTGAGAAAGTCTTATGTAGTTTTTTCCTACATGTGAACAATAAGTGTGTTTTTTTTTAAGAAGTAACCTTTATAATTAGGTTAGCTAAGCTTGTCTTAGCTTTGAGGATAATGGGGTTGTTGGGAAAAACGGATGGGTAGGTAAAGGATATGTATGTGTGATTTGTTTCAAGAGTACTTATCTTTACATGTTAGTTTGCGAAGCCTTGGGAGGGAATGACACGTTAGCCTTCTGCAGAGGGGGTTGCATGGGGAAGGTTTGCCAAATGAGCAGTTGTGCCTCGCTACAAAACAATGCTGGCCAATTAGTTAACAGTTTGACTCGTGCATTAAAAAGTTGTGCTGATCAAACTTGTACAAAACAGCGGGCTGTTAAAACGTCTGCACCGACCCGATCACTTCGCTCATGGTGCACATAAAAATACACCAGACTTGGGCTTTCAAGAAACGCTGAACCGCCCCTTGCTATTAATAGCCTAACATAAAGCGAACGGCGATATTTAACCTGTGAACACAACTGTTTAACGGTTAACGGAGACGCTCTTACACATTTTACAATCTCTGTTTTTCAAAAAGATTAACGAGAGGAGAACAAACGATATTTCCACAGTTATGAGCGATATAAAATATCAAAGGATGCAAGCACCAAAGAAATCAAGCATCAAAAGATAGCAAACCCAAAACGTAAACGCAGAATGCATGTATTTCTGTTGGGTTCATGCACGCACGCACACACACACCGACACACACAACACCAACACCAACACAAGTACAGAGATGTGTTCAGCCTACAGGTCGGAGTTACTGTCATAAAACCCATTCGTGAAAGAATCTATGTGTATCTGTCTGTGTAAAATATGTAACGTAGATAACAGCAGTGTTGGATGTCGCGATATTGCTATCGATCCCTTTGATCAATTACAAATTTGTCGCCAGGGAAAGCAGCGAGAGATAGCCACGGGCGCTCTACATTATGAATACTGTCGATATTTCATATATTTATCATTAAGGTCATATGAGTTCGCTTTGAACTTAGCTAACATGGTCAAACAATCACTAGCCTAAGCTTAAAGCAAAATGAGAAATAAATACACCACAAAAACAATATTAACGAAATAAATATTCTCATTAAACAATAAGCAATAAGTCTGAAATAAAAATACAACAATCGACATATATTACAACGAAATGACCAGCCTAATGGCCTAGCTGTCTTAATGAGAAGGTTGGTGGAGGTTGACGAACCTTTTCTTCCTAAGTTCTCAGATCTACACGAACCTTCTCATTAAGACAAACCATTAGCAAGATTCGAAACGTACTATGACTGGTTTATTGAAAAGCAACTGTTTAACGTAAACAAGCTTTCTTTTATCAGGAACGAATGATCTGGCATACACTTGATGTAGGATAAAACTATTCCATTACATTAGGCATGAATAATACGCTAAGCTGGAGGCATTAGTAAAATCATAAGCATTTAGAGTTAACAATGGAACTATTGTCGTGTTTCAACATAATAAAAGTGATAACACTGGAGCGTTCAACGCAGTCAGGCTATCGTTGTAGTATTATAATAATGCTATTGTACTAATCCAATTTGGGACCTTGAAGAAATATAACTGTTACCCATTAATCATTTTCCACTACACCCATTTTCTTGCTTAAACCCTTCCCTTCTCATTCCCTTGAAATATTGCCGTTAACAGGTAAAAAATATTGCCGTTAACAGGTGATATTTGCTATTAAGAAAGAAGAAAACATTAACTGAATGAATGCAATCACTAACTTGCTTGTCACGCATAAAATCTTGTTAAATGCTTTAAATGTGAATGTATTAAGTGTTCGCTTCAAAATACACGTGAGCGTGCTTATTGACACAACTACGCAGGCGCACCATACAACATGCACATGATGCACATAATCAAATTACATTACATTACATTACATTACATGATTATTGCTTTAGGTCCAGCGGACTCTTCCGAACCAAATCAGGACCGGACAACCCCTGATCTGCATAAAAGATCTGTCGAAACAACCTTAGTGGTAAAACTGAAAGCTCTCCACCAGCCAGTCACTTTACAATAAAGACATCCCACGCAGGGGACGCTGAGGCTGTACTCTAATTTATCGAAACCCCGTTTACAAAAACAAAATAGAATACAAACATCATTATAAATTATCAACAAAACACATACATATAAAATGCCTACATTGCTAAATAATAACATCACAGGAAGCCCTAGTGACCACCCGGCAGAAAGCATCCAATATTCCCAAGCTGATCCAACAGACCTCATACACAAATAAGGAGTCTTGTCCCGGAAGAGTTTTCAAGAAAAAAGGTATGTGACTGGACTAGCGAAGAAAAGATAGTATAGCAGATTGGTAGAACAGAGCAGGAATGAGAAAGAGAAAATGAGAAAGACAGCGACAGTGGAAATTTAAAGCACTAAATTTCCAGAAAGTGGGGATACTATTTATACTGAAACCCCCGGCACCCCAACGGGGGTAATCAAATTGAATGCATGCATTTATGCATACACACACAAACACATACACACACACGCACACACACACTCACCCAAGCGCGCAATCACACGAACAGTGTGTTGTGTATCGTCTAGTTTCTGTTTGTTATAAGCCTACTAATAAGTTGTGTAAAACAACACAGGTGAAAAGACATTAACATAAATAAATAAAACACACGCGCGCATTCACAGGCAGACACGAAGGCACTTACAGCACATCGACCTTTACTCTCCCCCACAAACAAGCGCATTCTTACACAAACATGCACACACACACACGCACACACATACGCACACACACAAGTCTGTATTCATGGCAATTTGGAGTTTTGGACGAAATGTAGTCATCAGAAAGCGTTTTGTTTTCAGAAAAAGAGCACAAATTTCATCTAAAAATGAAGAATCAGATTTTTAAAACTGGCTATTTTTGTCAAAACATTGACCTATTTCGTCTCCTAACCCTAACCCTTTTACTTAGTACCCCATAACGCCAATAATACATGCCTACACACACACATGCACCCTTCCCCACAATTCACTCCTCACATACACAAACACACACTCTCCACACGCAAAGCACGAACACATGCTGCAATAAGGTTACCGAAGTCCTTTTATTCTGAACTCTTACATACAATGCCCGCCAAAGCAATACCTGGCCCGTGCTTATCGCTATAGCCCAGTAATGGCTCACAGATACGTAGAGGTATGGTTGCATTACAAGCAGGATGAGGGCATGTGAGAGTCTTAAAGTTGCAGGCGACGCGTGTTTGTAAACAAAGTGTTAGGGGGCTGTTCGCCTGTCAGGCACAAAGCTAGCACAGGTAGGGGGAGACGGGTGATAGGGAGGAGTGTACACACCTTGCCTGATCGAGGGAGGAACCTGGTATTGTAGGGCTATTGGGATCGTAAAATAAGCAAGTAAAACAAAAGCGGATCTAAAAGGAGGACACTTAACAAGCGGTGCTAGGGAGAAAGGCATACAAAGATCACATGATGCTGATGTTGATGCTGTCTAGCGCGATCATCCCGTCGGTAGACATTCTCATGGCATTATGCAAGGGTGGGGTATGGGAAATTCCGGAGTGGGTAAAGTAATCCAATAACTCATTTAGCAGAACCACCAACTCCGAGTAAACACACCCTGCCGATCAAGACAGGAATCACGAAAGAAAGGTTAAAATGCAGTAAGATACGCAGGCAAAGTGAAGATGTTTGTTGTGGTCGATGAACAAAAAGAAGACGAGGTGCTAAAGAAATAGGAAGATTATACTACGTGTGGTTTCTTATTCATAATAGACACAAGGAGGTAAGCTTATTAATCAATATCTCGTAGTTTTTAACTCAGATGTGTGTTCGTCTCGTCTCTTCGTATAGATTGGATATCACCAAAATAATATTAATGGATGGCAAAACTAACTTCTGCTAAAGTAGAACGAAATTACCGCTGGAATCGAGATGGGAAATAGATGTATACAGAGAACCACTTTACCTGTTGTTACCTGTTGTTCCTTATCTTACCCATTCGTTCAAAATAAAAGTGTTAAAGGCAAATCGCATCGTTTTATTTAGTCATGCTTCAATCCCTAGATCTAATACACATTTTCATGTAGAAAAAAAGTATTTCCTTCCTTTTTTATGCCTGTTTTGTCCAATGTGTTCGGAAAAATTAACATTTTCTACTGATTTTCTTGTAGTGGCATGTGACAAAACTAACATCTATAAAAATGGTCACTGGCTGTTATCAGGGCTTGAAGTGTGTTATCTCGAAATGTTACGCCATTTTACCTTATACAATATATAACGCCTCCTGACCACAGCAACAGACAGATTGAAGTAGGGAAAACTCTCCGCGACAGCATCCTTCACCTTTCCCAAACGGCTGATGGATTAGATAGACAAAGAGAGAGAGAGAGACCTTATACAAGAACTTGCCACTTTATCTACCAGACATGTCTGATTCCACTTCATCTATAACATTACAAACATGGCAAAAACTAGACTATATTTATGTGTTTAGAAAGTTACAATGTTTTCTCGTGGTATCACCAATAGCATGGAAGTCAAGTTTCCGTGTGCAATAAGAAAAATATACTAATATTACATCTTGAATTTTGATAAAAGCATATAAAGGTTTTTCCTAGATGTACTAAGCCTTAAAAAGGAATTGAAACACTCTTCAAGGGTTTATTATTTTTCCTTATTTGCACAGAATGTCACATGACCGACCATTTAGAAGAAAGCTAACAAGAACCTTTAACCTGAACACGCATTACACTTGAAAGGATACTTAAAACTAAAAATGGATGCTTAAATTAAGAATAACGAAACTTTGGTTACATTTCTGTACCTGTTATTTAGTTTTTCTGTTATTAAATAGCACATTTTATTATCTGCCGTTGCTGTTGTTGTTGCGTTGTTGTTGTTTGAAATTATTATTATATACACAAACATCAGCATTACATTTTCATACGCGCTGTTTTTACACACACACGCACACACACACACACCTATACACACACTCACACAAAGTGTGAATTATGCACTACATTCAACTATAATAATTTGCCTATTGCACCTTGTTGAATTAATCATCGTCTTCACACCTTCCACACCTGAAGTACCTGAGGAGACAAGCAGAAACGGCAGGTAAACTGGGGGCTAAACAGGGAAAAGTGCTTACACCATTTTCCAGGTGTGGGGCAGCTTGGCTTTTCGAAAAGTGCCTACCTGCTACCTCCCCCTTCTACCTCCCCCTCGCCCACCTCCCTCCTTCTCACCTTTGGCCGTCCGGGATGAATCGCAGCAATAACTTACTGCATGCAGACAGGAGGCACTCCAACTTATGGAGGAGCAGTCAGATAATCAAAGACAGGTATTTAAAGATTTAAGGCAAGCTCGCTGGTTTCTTAATATCTTGATTGTACCACAAATGATGGAGGATTAACACAGAAATCATCATAAAAAAGGACTAAAAATACAACAATGAAGAGAGAGAGAGAGAGAGAGAGAGAGAGAGACAGAGAGAGACAGAGAGAGAGAGAGAGAGAGAGAGAGTTTTAAATTCTCAGTTTTACTAGTTAATGAGCGGAATATTTTTTTATAGATAGTTATTTATATTTGTTTAATAATATGCTTATTTTCTTATTTTTTTATGTCTAAATCACTTAGGTGAATTATAGACAATAAATTAGTCACACACACACCCACACACACACACACACACACATTCTTGTGCGCGGTGACAAACGAGGTAATTTTAGAATGTAGGAATCGGATAGCACATTTTTGACGGAAAGAACGCATTTTTGAAGACTAGCCCTTACCCTACCCCTTTTCAAGAAAGTTGATCTAGTTCGTCTCCTATAGGGGACGAAACAGGTCGAAATTTCTTCCAAATTTCTTCCGAAACGGACTGCGTTCTCTCCGTCCCGGATAGTGCACTCCTCTGTACTTAAAACACTCTCATGCACTACAACTGCACTCCCATGCACTAATAACGCACTCCCGCGTACTTCGAAACAAATGAGGAACGCGAGACAAATGAGGAACGAGCAAATTACCCCATTTTTGACTGAAAAAGTAAATTCCGTTTCTCATTTCTGTCGTTATACAACAACAACACACACACACACACACACACACACACACACACACACACACACACAAACCAAGAAAAATATTGTACATACAAGTTCTAATTACAAAAAATCTTCGATATAAAAATTCATAAAACAGCCCAGTTGCAAACAATTATGTTCACCACGTTTAAAACCAAAGTCTGCATAGCTTACTCCTTCGGATGAGATTATAAACCGAGGTTTAGTCTGCTCACGCATGCAGTCGCTCGTGTCCTAGGCGAGTGAGTGCCAGCTAAACAAATACAGCCAGCAAGCATTAGGTTCCATCTCCCCAATAACGGGTCGCCCAGGATTGTGCTCTATGTCTTGGCGTCAAGCAATGGGCCCAAAGAATGCAAATTGTCACTATAGGCGGCTTGAGTTAGAACCTGTAACGGCCAGCGCTTTGAGCAGCCCTTGAGCTCAAAAAGTGCTATATAACGATGATTGAATAAATTAATTAAATAATTACATAGTTTTGTTGACAAAGTTCTCTTGTTTGGTTTCTTGTTATTGTTGCTGTAGTTGTTATTGTTGCTGCTGTTGCTCTTCTTCTTCTTCTCCTCCTCCTCCTCCTCCTCCTTCTTCTTCTTCTTCTTCTTCTTCTTCTTCTTCTTCTTCTTCTACCCCTCCTCGTCCTCCTTCTTCTTCTTATTCTTCTTCTCCACAGCGGCGACGTGACCGAATGAACCGATCAAGGAAATGTCCCATTACAGAAAGCAATGTCAGTTGTGGCCAAAACTACCTAACCAATGATTTATTTATTATTATATAACGGGTACTGGTACTATTTCATCAATGGTTTATACAAGACGAACAAAACTCTGCAATTATGAGCTATTTATGAGCTATTTATGAGCAGTTATGAGCTATTTTAATACCGTTTTATTTTAGCAAAACGACAGAAGCAGAACTACAGATTAGGAAGACGCTGAAATGATAATAATAAATGATTTGTAACTGTAAGACATGGCAGCACTTCAGCATGATCTGGGGCGCGGAAGAGGTTGGAGGGTGGGGAGAGTAAGAATGCAGAGAGGACACAGAGGAGCGTACTCCGATGCAAGGATAATCTGTATATATACACTAAAACAATACAGTATTTAAAACGATAATATAAGTACAGTAGCCCCAATGCGCAAAGAATGGGACTGACGCGATTACAGCCAATCAGGCTCGCCTGACTCGCTGACTTCCATTCCGTTGAAGCAAATGATGCCCGGATTAGCCCGTGAACCCAAATGAACCAAACCCCATTTCCTCCCATCTCTGTTCCAAACAACTAGCGTCGCAGATGAGAGCCACTAACTGCAGGCTGATGAGGCATGTTCTGCCACAAGAAAATGAAACGACGGAGCGGTCGGTGTGGTCTGTTGTTGTGCATGTACGTCTTGGAAAAAAAAGAAAGGCTTAATTAGACTTGTGTTTCCCCCTGCTAGAGGAAATAAGTTCGTCCCTTTGGTACCAACAGACTAGAGAGACAATATCATTAGGATTGCCTCCCTTGATTATTCTTGCCAGGAGTCACTGTCTTTGCTAAATTTTGTACAAAGAAACTAGTATAAGATTTAGTGAAAATTAGAGCATAACCTTAATGGGATTCACAGGCTGCTTTTGACTTTTTTCAAAGCGGATGGATCTTTGCCATTGGTTTCAAAAGGTGCATTTTTATGTTTGATGTCCTAAAGAAAGAGAAGTAATGCATTACTACAGTACGTTTTCATAGTAATTAGCGTTAACGGCAGAGAAAGAGACTCACGAACACTGTAAAACGAATGGTGAAAACGGTGTATTCTTGTAAAATACAACAGGAACATCAGTCAAATGTTTACTATTGTGATTACGTACGAGAACGGTCAAGGATGAGTTCCAAGGAGTACTTGATATACCACATAATAAACGCTCTAGTACTCGCTCAAAAAGAGTGCGCATTTTCCCTTTATGTAATTCAATTTACATCCATGCTTATCCATTCTTTTTTGAGTCCATTGTTCTGGCCTGCATCTTCGTTTATTTACTGTTCCTTCTTTCATAGAAGCAAAACATACTGCTAAGGTTTTTCCATTGACCACCTTCTTCGGCCAAAACAAAGTGACTGTAGAAATTCAATGCCCACGATCCTTAGAAGAACTAACGACATGGTGTGTTGTGCTCTTGTTATTATTATTATTTCTTCTTCTTCTTCTTCTTCTTCTTCTTCTTCTTCTTCTTCTTCTTCTTCTTCTTCTTCTTCTTCTTCTTCTTAAATAATCTGTTCTCTAATTTAAACAAGAAATCTGGCCCATATCTTCCTTTTAAAGTACAATTGTCTTACTTAATAGTTAATGCTCATCTGTAGTCATCTTGTACAGCTCTGGCGCTTCTAACCTCTTTTTTCTAACTCCACCTTCTACACAACCACCCCACCCTCCACCCCCAACCCTGCTGAACAGCAAGCTGGCTAGTTCAGACCCGGCTTAAGTATTAAGTAAACGTATTGTTTTTCAATGAATTCGTGAATATCAAATTGTAGGTGTGTTCGGAATAGATAACAGGGGTCTGGCTTTCAAAAGTGCGCATGAGCGCCTCTGCACAAATCCAACTTAAAGGCTTATTATTTTGTATTAATTAAGCACTATTTTTTAATGTTCAAACGAGTTCAGATTGTGAGGCCGTTTTCAAAGACTAATACAAGTTCCGGTTAACAGACAATGGAAGAGGCAGATGGTGGGAATAAGGGGGAGGGGGAAAGAGAGAGAGAGTAAATGCGAGCGCGCGAGCGCTTCTATATGTGCGTGTATTTTGTGGGGGTGTTTTCAGTGAAAGTAGTATTTGAGTACATGAGTAAGCTATCAATTCAACTACAGTCTATTTTAAACAAGAGCTCCCTTACACAACGAGAAAATTTTAACTTTTTGTGTGTGCTCTAGTGAAGAAAGCAAATGTTATTATGCTTTATACAGACATTAGGTCAAACCAAAAGTCGATACAATATCCTATAGGCGCGCCTACATTCAACGAACTACCGTATATATCACAGTAAAAGCTGATTCATCAGACACACCGGCAAAATGTCTGATCTAATGGCCTCGAGGGATGTTAGTGTGTTTCCTAAATCGTCAACTATCTTGTCCCAACTCACTGTTGTGACAGACTGAAGTTCGCAAGGCAATCAAATATAGGTGTATTATGCAGCCAGTATGGGAATGGGTGAAAGAAAGGAAGATGGTCATACATTAAGGATAAAGAATGGAAGAGGCGGATGAGTAGCAAAAGTTAAAAACAATGACACGTTAAGACTACAGTTGAGCAATGGGCTATAGATTAAATTATCTGCAACTCCCGCTTGTTTTTCATTATCTCTCCTCATCTATCTCAATTCTTAAAGTCTCCATTCCCCATCCATCTCGAGTCCACACCTTCCCTCCTACTTCCATCGTTCTCTATTCTCAAATTCCACCTTCCAAATCCTCTTTCTAGACTTTCTCACATTCCAAAATGATGTTTTCACGTCTGTCTCAGTTTCCAAAATCCCACGAACCCCTCTTTCTCAAATTCCAAAATCCCGCAAAACCGATCTTTCTCAAATACCAAAAGTATCCTCCCTATGCTCCTCATTTGCACATCAGCGTCCCTATTTTGTCAAATCCCAAATAATCTTTGTTTTAAATTTCCCAATTATCAAAGCCTTCTTTCCTCTCAAAATCTAAATTCCTCCCTTCCCACCCCTCCCCCTCCAACTTCTCCGCACTCAGCTCTACACCCTTTGCACCTCCTTCCCATTTCCCCTTTTCACAAAAAAAAGACAATACTATCTTCCCATCTATTATCTTCCCCTCTTTCTCGGTTCTTTATCCAAGTTACCTGCCACTTCCTTAAATCAAACATGGTCTATCGGTCTTGCATCGCCAAATCCAACACGAACTCTTAAATGTTGCGATACTCCCTTGGTTACTCCTCCACCCCAATCTTCTTCATCCTCCCATACCATGTCTCTCTCTCTCCTTCCTCTCCCTTAGCCATACCCACTCTCTCTCTTTCTTTCTTTCTTTCCTTCTTTCTTTCTCTTCTTCTTCTTCTTCCTTTTTCTCCCACCCCCCTTCTTCTTCTTCTTTTTCTTCTTCTTCTTCTTCTTCTTCTTCTTCTTCTTCTTCTTCTTCTTCTTCTCCCACCTCTCTGCCTGCCTCCGCTGTCACCGGCAAACATACGCAACTTAGAAATTAAATAGGTCCTCAGAAGAAAAAGATACCAGAAAAACGCCTGACAATAAAAGTAAAATGAGAAGCGCATATTACCCCACAGGAAGTAGGCTCACAGCATGACATAATCCCATGTTCCTTCCGTTAAGTTGTTCATTTGACCTCCATCCCATAAAAATGTCCGCAGGTAGCAATGAAAGAAAAACAGGAGTGAAGGAATAGTGCAGACAGAGAGACAGAGATGGTGTGATGAGTATGGGGGAAAGAGAGAGAGAGGAGGAAGAGGAAGAAAAAGGGAAACAAACTGTGATCTGTTACCAACTAGTGGCAACACACGTATAAGGACACTAGGATAATCGTTGTTGTGTCTAAAACCTCTAATTGATGTGAACAATTAACAGACAGTATTGTTACACCAAACAGAGAAATGCATAAAAAGATAAATGATAAAACAGCAAGCACATAAATTAGACTGAAATGAGACAAGATAAAGAAAACAGACGATAAACAAACAAACAAAAACAATAAAAAAAAACAGGCATAATTTATATCCATGCAAAGTCAAAATAGCAATTTTGCATTACATCACCCACCAAAACCAATCATACAACCAACAACCAACAAAGCACAGCAATACAATTTCAATGAGCATCGCTCACCTTCCTTAGCAATTTGATAATAAATGTATTGAATAACAAACAAACAAACCACACAGAGAGAAAAGTGAATAGCACTCATTCATACTTTCAACAGCAACCAAACAATTAAATCATTTGGTAAACAATGAACGCTACTCACCCTTCGGTCTTGGAATAGCGACGGAAGCTTGCCCCTGTCATGTCTTGAAGGGTTTTCATGGCCTGGGGCTCGGCACTGATACCCTGGGCCCTGACTTTCCTGGGGCCCTGAGCGATGATGCCCGTCTGGGTCTGAGGCAGGACGGACTGGAACTTGTCCAGCTTGCTGTGCAGCTGCTGGATCTTCTCATCCTTTTCCTCCAGTTGTTTCCGCAAGGTGCGAATCAGGTCGTCTTTGCTGCGGAGCAGCCGCTCCATCTCTTGCAAGCTCCCCATCCTTGTGTAATGTTATTCTGACCGCCGTAGCAGTATCAGCAGTACAGCTGATTGACCACAACCAGCAGTGGCGTTGCAAAAATCAGCAATGACTCTACACTTTGTTTAACAGCACCATAAATGTGGTAGAAAAGTGTTTGTGTTTTAATGGTCGTTACAATGTCATTACTCCTGGACAGTGCAAAACGCACAGCACAAAATTGTTAACAAAACACTAATCCAAAGATGCTGAAGAGTTGTTTATACTACTCAGAGATTTGGGATTCACAAAATTCTGAATAGACAA
>CM072512.1:54398133-54430470 GCA_036898135.1 Oncomelania hupensis | reverse complement strand
TAAACACTGAATATCTATCTATCGATTTGAAACCATCTGTTCACTAAACTCAACCGACAATAAACACCAAGCTGAATTATATTAGATAATTTCGTCACCTTTCAATTAGCCCAATCCTTGTCTTTTTGGCATCGTAATAGAAACTAATTAGGAAAATCGTTAAACTATTAATTTGGTGTAGTGTGTGTCGAATGTTTGTAATTCACTAATTAAGCTATTTATAAGGAATACTCCAGTGGTGAAGTAAAAGAAAGAAAAGTGAAAGCGAATAATAGAATTGCATTGCATGGCATATATTATTCCCTTAGCCCTAAAAATTATAATATTTTTTATACCACCAAGCGTTAATTAATTTCATACAAACTCTGTTTGCCCCCATGCCAAAAATAACCTATAAACTTGCCATAAGTATTGCAGCTGGAAAGTACTGGCTTAACAAAACAACTTGCATGTATTGTGTATGCAACGTATCACAAATACAATTATAGTCATCTCATGTGGAGCAATTGGATACAAATGTCCATTGCTCGACCTAAAGCAATAATCATGTAATGTAATGTAATTGCAAAATACTACCCCACCAGTAAAATATTACAAAAAATCGGTTTAAAAACATTGCATCTTGTAAACACGTTTTAAAACTATATATATACTAATAATGTACCCTATACATTGTGTATACCAATACAAACGTTTTCGCCCCAAAAGGAACACTTGCTTATACATTTCGGAGGTTAAAAAACATCACACAACAAGTAAAATATAAAAAAAACACGTCATCTTGCAAACATGTTTTAGACCCAGGTATTGTATGCACCGCTCTAACTGTATTCTCCCTGTTACATATTGTGCTACTGTTAACTCCATATGTGTATTTTGCTACTGTATATTTGTTCCATATGTCAAGCTATTCTTTTCATGCTAACAAAGTTCAACGGTCGCTTACTTTTGGTGCCTTGGCAGGTGATCCACTGACAGGAACTTTAGAACATCAAAGTACTTGAGATGACTGATCGACTCGGAGTAGCCGGGATTGCCTGAGGCTACATCGGAACAGTCTGAACTATATGGCAGACACTGACACTCAGTATAATGGGGAGGGGGGAGCTATTCGACTTGACTATCCTATCCCTATCCTGTCCCGTAACCCGGAGGTCGTAGGGGCATCACAGAACCCGAAAGACCGATATATCGGTCTAGCCCTTAAACAGCTGTGCCCCAAAAGACCGATAAATCGGTCTCGCCCTTAAACAGCTGTGCCCCGATAGACCGATAAACCGGTCCCGTAACCTTACCTTAGTCTTGCGGTCCGTACAAAGCTTACTGTTCTTTCTAGTACTTGCTGTTTGGAATAGGGTTATTGGGAATGGGCTCAGAATTGGTGGGGCATCCAGGGTTCAAAGGGTTAACCAGCATACTCCATCTTTCTCTGTCCTCAGCAACCCTGCTGGCTTCGCTCAGTGTCAAACCAGTCCATTCTCGAATGTTGTCCTCCCACCTTTTTTCGGTCTCCCTCTTCTTCTACCTCCTTGCACTGTGCCTTGCAGAATAGTCTTTGCAAGGCCTGATGATCTGGTGACGTAGCCATACCATCGGAGTTTCCGTTTCTTCACCACTGTGAGCAGGTCATCGTGTTGTCCAATGGCTTGTGTGATGGTCTGTCGGACTTCGTCATTGGTGGTGTGTTGGGTATAGGAAATGCCCAGAAGTCTTCTGTAGCCCCTCATCTCCATGCTTTTTATTCTTCGTTGGAGATCTGCTGTGAGGGTCAATGCTTCGCAAGCATATAGGAAGATGGAGATGACAAGGGAGCGCAGCAGACTTACTTTGGAATGTAGACTGATGGTCCTGTCTTTCCAAATGGGCTTCAACCTTGTCAGGGTAGCAGTTGTTTGTGCGATCCTGGAGAGGACTTCCTGTCGGGACCCATTGTCTGATACAATGGCTCCTAAATATTTGAAGCTATGCACTGTGTTGAGGGATTGGCATTGGACTTTGATGTCCGTGTTAATGCCATTGGTGTTGTTGGTCATCATTTTTGTCTTCTCTGCACTTATTTCCATTCCATAAGCTCTGGAGGTGGTGTCAAGCCTCTGTACCAGCTGTTCAAGTTCTTGTTCCTCTCCAGCCAATCCATCAATGTCATCCGCAAAACGAAGATTGGAGATTGCTCTACCCCCTATGCTGACTGTGCCTTCACAGCGTTAAGAAAGCCCACATTCCTCCACCTGCGATAAGCCTATTAAAAAGGCACCAAACAATAGGAATCATTTTCTATTGATACCACAACAGACATAAAGCAAATATAATTAATAACCCCCCCCCCCCCCCCCCCCCCCCCCAAAAAAAAAAAAACAAAAAAAAAAAACAACCAAATAATAAATTAAACAACAATGTATGGATACGCCTCTATTAAAAGCAAAAACCAAAAGGTTGTTTCTTTATGTGTGTGTGTGCGTGTGTGTGTGTGTGTGTGTTTTGTTTGTTTCTTTGATTTGTTTCTTATTCTGTTTTTGTATCTTTGTCTATACCCAGCACATCACCAACAACGAAGTCCGACAGACCGTCACACAAGCCATTGGACAACACGATGACCTGCTCACAGTGGTGAAGAAACGGAAACTCCTATGGCATGGCAACGCCACCAGAGCATCAGGCCTTGCAAAGACCATCCTGCAAGGCACGGTGCAAGGAGGCAGAAGAAGAGCTAGAGGGAGACCGAAAAAGAGGTGGGAGGACAACATTCGAGAATGGACTGGCTTGACACTGAGCGAAGTCATGAGGGTTGCTGAGGACAGAAAAAGATGGAATACGCTGGTTAAACGATCATCTGTGGTACCCAAACGATCTTCGAGTTACGGGATAGGATAGGATATGACGTCTCTGTTTCTTTTTCGTTCTTTATTTCTCTGTTTATCCTGTGTTCATTTTCTGTTTATTTGTCTAGTCTTGTTCTCTGTTTTTTTGGTTTTTTTTTGGTGTGTTTGTATGTTTCTCTGTTTATTTTCTACTTTTTCTTTGTATTTTTCTTTCTCGTTTCATTGTTTACATGTAGTTTTTACTCTGTTTGCTTGCATGTTTGTTTTGAGTCTTCTTGTTTTCATTTTCATCTGCCGACTTTCCCTTTCTATGCTGCTATCTTGTTTGCTTTTTTCATTTTTTTCCCTACATTTACTCTGCCTTCCTATCCCCCTGTTCCTCCCTTCAATTTCAGAAAAAGCTGTTTGAAGAATTCCCAGCAAAGGAAAGTGCTAGCTGTCGAGAAAAAAAATCTAACGCAAACTGAAAGAGGTATGCTTATCGTCTGTCAATCTGTCTTTTTTTCTTGTTTCACCCCCCCTCCCCCCTCGCAACCCACACCCTTTTAAAATTTTTCCATTCTCCCTCATCCAACCCTGTTTCCGTCTTCATACCGTACATTTATGGGTTTGGAAAATAGCAAAAGATGGGTGCTTTCAAAAGATAGGAAACAAAACCTTGATGATTTATGTTTACCTTCTGTTTCGAGTTAGCTGCAGACAGCTTTTGTAATATTTCTGAGGCTTCTTTAAAAATAGGAAAAACATCGCTCAGTGCAGTCATAAATATTATGCGATGCTGAAAAGAAAACTGAGTGATAAAAATATTTGAGCTAGACTACCAACAATCAAAATTCTGAGTATTTAGAAGTAAAGGAAAACTTTATCCAGATTGTCAATGGGGAATAAAGCAGGCAAACTGTTTTTGTATAACGTTTAAGAGCCTCTAAAACTGCTCAATAAGCACTCCACCAGGATTCAGTATATATACAACAAGTCGTTTGATGAAGTTAGAATCGAACTCACCTTGCCCATGAAGATGCTCGTAGGCTACATACGTGTCATAAAATACGGGGCGTCCTTTCCGCCCTTAAGAATCCCATAAATCAGAACGCGAAGAACGAAGCACAAATAGGAAGCTATTTTGTCCCCTCCTCACCCCTCCTTATCCCTCCCCCTCACCTCCTCCCACTTTCCCCAAAGTCATAGTTCTCAGAGTACAGAAATAAAACAACCTGGTGCTAGTTTGTCTTCGAATAACCTTTAAAGATCCTGACGCTCATGTCCTAGACGGGTGAGTGTCGGCTAAACAAATGCACCCAGAACGCACTATGTCCCTTCTCCTCATCCCCGGTCGCCAAGGATTGTGTTCAATCGGATGGGCGTTTGACTAAGCGCCCAAAAGCTGCGAGTCGGCGACTCCGGCGTCTTGGATCGGCCAGCGTCTTGAGCGGCTCTTGATCTGGTAAAGGGCTATACAAAAGTGATTAAATAAATAATAAATAAATAAGAATCACATAACAAAATGATAAAAATTAAGGAGCAAAACTGTTTTTGTTTGTTTGTTTGTTTGTTTGTTTGTTTGTTTTGCTTTTCTACTGCCAAAACTGCTGAAGCGTTGATTCGTCATGTTCTAACATGAGAGATCATCTACATTCTTCTCACGGGAGCCGCAAAGAGGTTTTCCAGTGGCTTAGGGTAAGACAGACATGATGATTGAAGTTTGTTTGTTTGCTTGCTTGCTTCTTTCATTCTTCCTTTGCTGTTCATTAAAGGATCGTTACACCTATATTCTTGAGCACTTATTTTGTTAAAGCCACGTCAAAATACATATTCAACGGGGAAGAAATGTAAAACTATCAACCGTACTTACACATAGCCGCTGGTCGTGTAATAAAAAACGCCCGGTTTCTTGCACATCATTCGATTCGCTCTGATCAATTTCTCCAAAAGCAATGTAAGCATTTTATATGTATGTGTTTTGTTGATATTGTATACTGATGTTAGTATTCTATTTTGTTTTTGTAAACGGGGGTTCGATAAATTATAGTATAGCCTCAGCATCCCCTGCATGGGATGCCTTTATTGTAAAGTGACCGGCTGGTGAATTGCCTTCAGTGTAACCACTAGGGTTGTTTTGGCAGATCTTTTATGCAGATCAGGGGTGAGTCCTCTTTCACTTCTCTGGTCCTGATTTGGCTCGGAAGAGTCCGCTGGACCTAAAGTGATAGCCATGTAATGTAATGTCTCCAAAATATTTGGTTACAACTTTACCATTCCCCCCCTCCCCCCCAAAAAAAATTATATAGCTTAAGCGGTTTTCGATGTTTCCAATATGTTAGCAACTGGAATGTTTTCTAAAAGCTGTAGTTTTACACCCTCTTGTCCTCTGAGGCTACAAGTCATCTTCGCTTCTTCTTCCAGTTTGCGAAGTAATTTTCCATACAATTTTTCCCCTTAATAAAACGCCTTCTCGTGTAACCTTTTACAGGAAAATAATCATCGCGCAAGCATCTCTCAAGCCATTTAATGCCTCAAAGTGATTGCTTGCAATTTTACAACACTTGCAAGTTACCGGCCTCCACTGCAATTATGAATTGATGCAACGGGCTTAATTTCATGGTCGTAAAGCGTACACGAAGAGGAAGATAAAACAGAACAAGAAGGAAGGAAGGACGGAAGCAAGAAAGAAAGAAAGAAAGTATGAGCCGTTAAGTGTACAAGAAGAAGAAGGCAGGAAGGACGGAAGCAGGAAAGAAAGAAAGTATGAGCCGTTAAGTGTACAAGAAGAAGAAGGCAGGAAGGACGGAAGCAGGAAAGAAAGAAAGTATGAGCCGTTAAGTGTACAAGAAGAAGAAGGCAGGAAGGACGGAAGCAGGAAAGAAAGAAAGTATGAGCCGTTAAGTGTACAAGAAGAAGAAGGAAGGAAGGACGGAAGCAGGAAAGAAAGAAAGTATGAGCCATTAAGTGTACAAGAAGAAGAAGGCAGGAAGGACGGAAGCAAGAAAGAAAGAAAGTATGAGCCATTAAGTGTACAAGAAGAAGAAGGAAGGAAGCACGGAAGAAAAATAAAGAAAGGAAGAAAGAAGGAAAACAACAAGATGATGATGATGATGATGATGATGATGATGATGATGATGATGATGATGATGATGATAATGATGATTGTAGATGTTGAAAATTGTATATGGCGATGAACAGAGAAATCAGGATAGGTGTATAGCACAACAATATGATATTGATGATCATGATCATGATGGTGATGATTATAGATGATAATAATTGTATATAGCAATGAACAGAGAAATCAAGGTAGGTGTACAGCCAACATGGGTAGAATCACGAACGAGCTCGTCATACAACTTGTGAATGCACACCAAAATGGAAAAACGAAACAAACCATATGTAAGCTTACAAAGGAAAGAATGAAAGATAAATGAATAAAAGGAAGACGGCGCTAATAAATCACCGAAAATCCACAAAACAGCAAAAAAAAAAAAAAAAAAAAAAAAAAACAAAAAAAACACACTAATCACTCACACCAACACCCCCTCACACCCATCATCACACACTCCTCCATCCACACCATCACCACAACAACATCAATAACATCCTGTGCTAAATGTCCTCCATCCATATTATTGCACCATAACTCCGAGCCATGTGATATATCCCAAAGGGGGTGGAAACTAACGCCACTGACATCCGTCAATTTCAACCGCAGTGACAACTTTGACAGATGATCATGAAGCTGACACAACACATAATAACCCATAAGGTCAGTTTCCTTACATGAAATATACATCATGCATACAAGACGTGACACACCCGCTGTAAACACTATGATTATCGTTTGTTTGCGGAAGAAGAACAAAATATTGATAGTCAGTACCATTAGCGACACATTTTCAAAACCACTTGAGTAAGTTACTCACAGTAAGAGAGAGAGAGAGACAGAGAGAGAGACAGACAGAGAGAGAGAGAGAGAGAGAGAGAGAGAGAGAGAGAGAGAGAGAGAGAGAGAGAGAGATCGTTTCTTCATTTCACATTCAAAATAATTCATCTCTGCTAGCATTGCCAAAATAATAATAATAATACTTGCCAGACTATTTTCTCTAAATCTAGTTAGCGAAGACCAACTCTCCACTCACATCTTATCTGTGCTGTTACGGACTATAATTTTAGATAGATAGATAGATAGATAGATAGATAGATAGATAGATAGATAGATAGATAGATAGATAGATAGATAGATAGATAGATAGATAGATAGATAGATAGATAGACAGACAGACAGACAGACAGACAGACAGACAGACAGACAGACAGACAGACAGACAGACAGACAGACAGACAGACAGACAGACAGACAGACAGACAGACAGACAGACAGACAGACAGACAGACAGACAGACAGACAGACAGACAGACAGACAGACAGACAGACAGACAGACAGACAGACAGACAGACAGACAGACAGACAGACAGACAGACAGATAGATAGATAGATAGATAGATAGATAGATAGATAGATAGATAGATAGATAGATAGATAGATAGATAGATAGATAGATAGATAGATAGATAGATTAGATAGATAGATAGATAGATAGATAGATAGATAGATAGATAGATAGATAGATAGATAGATAGATAGATAGATAGATAGATATAGATAGATAGATAGATAGATAGATAGATAGATAGATAGATAGATAGATAGATAGATAGATAGATAGATAGATAGATAGATAGAGTTACAGTAGTTGGTTAGTTATTAATCTTTGATGAAAACAAATTGAAAAAAAAGGAGGACTCGACTTACATGTATCTGAGGTTCACAAACAAAAGTTATTAATCTTTTCAAGTTTCTTGTAATTATTTTCAACAATAACTGGCCTAGAGCATAGAGAGACTACGCGCAATTAGCACCTTGAGCTCTAGCGAGTGTTGTTGAAAAATACTATCTATTGTGTTGTTGTACAGTTCGTGTTATTGTATAATTTGTTTTGCTATATAATATTAATAGTATAAAATGTTATGTACCACCTGGCCATCTAAAGACGGACTATGTCAGAAATCCGTCAACCAAATTCAAGGAGATATAAACAAACTATACCAAGACTCTCAGCAGCTACGATCAGAATTCTCACAAGTGTCTGGTGACTTAGCAAATGCCAACAACAAGACTGAACACCACTGAAGAAGATTTAGATCGCATTGATGCTGCCGACAGAAAAAAGAACTTAAAATTTCTCGGCATAGTTGAATCAAGGAAGGATCGATGATCACCATTATAAACCATAACAGACCTGTTGAATGACCACTCTACATTCACAGACTGGAAAAATTATGACTTTGAGACCGTCTACAAGTTGGGCAGGAGTGGGCGTGGGCCTCGACCAATCATCGTGACATTTGCAAACCTTTGTGACAAAATCGACGTTCTTAAAGACACAGGGCTAAGAGAAACATCAAGATAGCGGCCGACCTTACTGTCCGTCAGAAAAAACGATTCAATCGTACAAAGAGCAAGGAAAGATTGCCTACTATAAGAGTGGTAAGCTGCACGTCAGAGTCAATCACACAATTCGTCCCCTATACGCTTATGTGTCCGGGGACGTTAATATATATTCAACTCAACTCAGAGTCAATGGAAAACCAGCAAGTGATACTGTAACAAATGAACGCTCTGGAATTAAACTAGAAGTAGTCAACGAGTATTGTTACCTCGGTTTTGTATTTATTACTATGGTAAGCTATAAAACTGGCACTACCCACTTAGTTAACAAAGGAAAAAAAGCTGTATTTGGTTTATGCAGCTTATTTCAAAAGATGAAAGAAATGACCAAAGACACATTCTTTAAAATATTTGATGCTAAAGTTCCATCGATATTATTAAATTCATCAGAGATTTGGGGTATTCATAGATTAGATACGTTAGAGAAAGTTCATCTTATGGCTTGTAAACATTATCTAGGCGTTCCAGCTCGCACTTCAAATAAAATGGTTTGCAGCGAACTTGGTCGATTTCCATTGTACCTTAATTCCTGTTTCCGTAGCCTTAGATATTGGCTTAGACTGTTTGAAATAGGTCAAGACAGATTGCCAAAGCAAGCTTATGAAATGTTAGTTAATTTAAACACAAATGATAAACAGACATGGGCTTCGGATATTTGCAAAATTTTGTCAACTAGTGGGTTTTATTTCGCATGGTTGCAACAAGGGGTTGGTAACGTAAATGCCTTTCTCAGAATGTTTAATGAAAGATTACAAGATAATTATGTTTAGACAAGAATGGGAAGCAGCAATTAATGAGGAAGACAGATATATATGCATTGTTTCGTTCATTTAAAACAGAATGTAACCAAGACTCGTACATTATAGATATTGATATTTATTGTTTTCGAGTAGCCTTAACACAGTTTAGATTTGGAGTTCTACCAATTAATAACAATATGCACAGGTATGGTGAAAATGCATTAAATACATGTAAGGTGTGCGATTTCTGTAGGAGTCAACTGGAAGATGAACATCATTTTGGTTTTGTTTGTCCATTGTATAATGATCTGCGCAGCAGATTCATAAACAACTTAACGTCTGTTACACAGTTGCTTGTAAATTATGACTGAAAAAACTCGTTCTCTTAGCAAATACATCCATTATGCAGTAGCAAGAAGGAAGAAACTTGTCGACGCAACAATGATTTCATGAACCTCTATTATCCAACAAATGTTGATTACCTATAAATAATTTGCCTTCTTCTGTATAAAACTTTTATATATTCTACAGACTTCCATCCCCAATGTAATATGGCAACATATTAATTTAATTAATATATTAAATAATATAAAACTAAAGACTGAAGCATGTAACAAATCATTTTCATAAAGTTATTAATAACAATTATTTGTATATTTTTTTCCTATTGTATCATAGAGTAATTATCGTTATCAATGTTTTTATTGGATCATGTAATAATTATTGTCAATTATAATTGTATATATTTATGTATTTTATTTTATTTTAATTTTTATACATTAATTATTTTTTTTAACCTGCACTATTTTATGTTTACAAAAACTTTCTCCAGTTTGGCGTGAGCGTAGTTTCAATTTCTATTTTGAATTTGTTGTATTTTTAGAATATACTATTTGTTACGTTGAAACGCGCATGATGGTGCGTGTGAAATGTGCACGATATTATGTGTGAAGCGCGCGCGATAGATCTGTTCGTTTTTTTTGGCAAAGCATGCAATAATAGAGTGTATTTACCTTTGATTTGAGTTTGCATTGTTGTTGGAAGAAGCTTTGTATAACGTTGATAATTTTCGTTAGTCGATATTATTGGAGAATTCTCTAGATCTGCGTGTTTACTGTCGATAGAAACTTGTAGAAATTTGAGAACGTTCCGGGAAGGTGTATAGAGATGTATGACGTAAGATAGTGATGACGATCTTTAATTCTGAATGGTTGTAACGCGTCATTTCTAGAACGTCCTGAGGTCATCTCGAGTTGAGAGAAAAAATATATAATGGGCACACTGTGTTGTGAAGAGAGGTTGTTGATAGTGAGTTGGAAAGTAAAAAGTTGAGAGTGGAAAGGCGATTGAGCGATTGTATGCAGTTGTTGATGTGTGCTGAATAAAAGTGGAAAACTTCATACGAAGACTTTGACTTGTTGCTGAGTGAGCAGGCTGCGTGGATAAACGAATCTGAGCTACACTCATCAGTACTTCAGCATTGGGGCTGAATCAAATACTGATAGAAAAACACCAACATCGAATGGAGTGTAACACTATTGTTTGAGACCTTGGTGAAGGACTTACCTCCCTTCCCCTCTGTTCCTTGATATGCAACTCTCTCTCTCTCTCTCTCTCTCTCTCTCTCTCTCTCTCTCTCTCTCTCTCTCTCTCTCTCTCTCTCTCTCTCTCTCTTTATATACGTATATAACCAAACGTTCCGTGTTTTCTTTTTTAAACTTCAGTACCATGACGGAATCATTCAAAACCATGTACATAATATATAATATACACAAGGCCTGTACTATACAAAATAGACCTTAATTATTTGTTCCATGTCACCGCACATAAAAAAACAACCTTGACAGATCTAGTTTACATTTACACAACATAACACAACTCTTTGAAAAATACGGAGTGCACAACTCTTGTATGGTATTGGAGACTCCTAGAGTACCGCTATGCGAGAACAGAAAAGTCACCTGAGAAGACCAAATGCTCGTGTAAAAAGGGAGGTGTTTTTTGTTAGAACACATAAGGGAAGTTCTCGAGTATATGATTGTGGCTAAGAAACCACTGTGAACAGAAAAGGACATCCGAGGTCTCCCAAGATTCAAGATTCTTTATTGTCCAAACACATGGCTTGGATATTTGTTTTGCAGTGCAAGAAAAGAGATAACATCAAAACCATCAAAAACACAGACATACAATATTAATACATTTGATATACTATCGTACACAACTTCCATACCAAAATACAAATCTATCACCACTAGCACACATGCATAAACAGATATCCAGTCACATACCCATGCGTACACATTTGACACACAGATAATTATTCCACAATACACAAAACCACTCACACTCACCCATTCTTCCATGCCTTAGACCCATCTTGACCATCCACAACATCTCACTCATGTATCTATACACTCGCACTTGTATACTTTTCATCCTTCCTACCAATCAACTCGTTGACTCACACATACATCCATGCACACACATTGTTACGTTGAAACGCGCATGATGGTGCGTGTGAAATGCGCACGATATTATGAGTGAATCGCGCGCGATAGATCTGTTCGTTTTATTTTGCAAAGTATTCAATAATAGAGTGTATTTACCTTTGATTTGAGTTTGCATGGTTGTTAGAAGAAGTTTTGTATAACGTTGATAATTTTTGTTAGTCGATATTGTTGGAGAATTCTCTAGATCTGCTTGTTTACTATCGATCGAAGTTTCGGGATATTTGAGAACATTCTTGGACAGAAAGAATGTTGTATGAGGTAAGTCAGTGATGACGAAGTTTTATTTGATTAGTTGTAGTGCGTCATTCTACCGTGTTCTAAATTGTTCGGGAGTATGAAGAGACTATATAAGTGCCGCACTGTTTCAAAAAGTTGTTGTTGATAGTGAGTTGGAAAGTAAAAGTTGAGAGTGGAAAAGCGATTGAGCGATTGTATGCAGTTGTTGATGTGTGCTGAATAAAAGTGGAAAACTTCATACGACGACTCCTGACTTGTTGATGATTGAACGGGCTGCGTGGATAAACGAATCTGAGTTACACTTATCAGGAATTCATGCATCAGGGCTGAATCAACTACTGATAGAAAAACACCAACATCGAATGAGTGTAACACACATACACCCACACATACATATACACACGCGCCACCGCGAAAACAAAGACCAAACTCTAGAATGAAATTAGTGATTTGCACTTAGAACTCAATAATGTAGCTCCAAGGTTTCTGTATGCGGCGAAGTAACCCTGAGTACCTTAAAAAGTACATCTCTACAGCTGAAAATACTTAGATGGGAAATATGTTAATTGTCCCCTCTAAAACAAAACCATGAAGCTCCAGCAAGCTCCGAATGCCGCTAGGTGGCGTTAAACACAAACTCCGTTGAACAAAAAATTAAGGTCTGTTTAAGTGTGGCATCAAGGACTTCAAGACAGTGCTTTGGCACCATGGATGTATTATTGCATCTAAAGAACGGTGCTGCGCCCCAAGGCTACAAGTGGGTGCCTCAAGTGGTTTGAGTTAGATCCTGCATTGGCCAGCGCCTTGAGCAGCGCTTGAGTTGGAAAAAGTGGAGTGAGTTAATTAAAGAAAGAAAAACATCGCAGAGCTCTAGAGAGTGGGCATGCATCTATTTAAGTTAACTGAAAACTTTCAAATGTACACAGAACTAAAGGTTTGTAAACTATCGCATTTAAAATATCAAAAGAGTACTCTACCTCTGTGCCATCTCAAGATAATACTTTGGTGTGAAGACATCGATCTTCCCAAATCATTATGCTTCAGAAAGTGCATGTGGCTAATTTTTAAAAAAAAGAAGAAAAAAGACTTAAAATGTGGCATCTAAGTCCACGAGAGCAGTTCTGTGTTATCTCAGAATGCTACTTTACGTAAGAAAGAAGTGGTTTATCGTTACAAAGCAAAAACCCTAACCTTGACGCTCAAGACCTTTTCAATGCGGCTAGGTTATCATGACACTGAAATGAATGCAGGAATACGCTTTAAGACCTCAAGCGTATAGGATATGTACCTCTGTTTTACTTCAATATAGAACTCTGGTGTGCACAGAAACTGTTTCTGCCCCAAAGGAAACCTTAAATCTTGACGCTCCTGATAATCTGCATGTAGTTAAATAACCATGAAATCTCCGATGAATGAAGAATTCAAGGACTGTTCAAGTGTCGCATTTCATTTCACGCTCGGGGAGACTTCCTTGGGCATTACTCAAATCCCATTGAACAAACACGGGTGTGAGTGGTCAAAGAGGCACGTTTTCAAGCAAGAACTATGACTTATAGATCTACTACTAATAGCGATTTGTTGTCGCTGGACAGGTTAGCTTTGAGAATTAAAAAAAAAACCCTTAAATGGCGTATTTAAAAAGTATTCTCGTGTAAAGGCGTAGTGGTGATAATTGTTTCAACCACAGTACATTATTTTCGTCTCTATCCTTTCAATATCGACTTTACTCAACTTAGTATTAGCGTGGAATGTTTGAGACTTGCAATAATGAAATTCAGCACGAAATGAAACGGCTGAATCAATCTCTTAGAAATGAAAACTGTGAATAATGTGAATGTCACCACAGATATAACAATGAAAAGCTTAAACTCTATAATATAGGCCTAATATAGGGTTTGTTTGATCATGTTAGCTTAACAAGAATTTGTTTCAAAACCTAATATTGTAAGCACAGTATTAGGGATTTATGACCCACGTGTTCCTGGTGACATGAAAATGCCATTTTACTACCCACAGTGAAGTAGTCTTCAAAGTAATCAAACAACGTTATAATTACTGAAAGGAAAAATTCGCATTTGAAAACAACACTTTTGATTCCTTTTTCCAATGAAAATGCGACTTTTTATTCAGTCGAATCCTTTGAACAATTAAGTGTTGCTGTTTTTTTTTTTTTTTTTTACCAAATAAGCATTTCATTGTTATCTTATTTTTATTTTATTTCTATTGTTATTCTTTAATCACTTGTTCTGTTGATTTGTTTTCTAATGCTTATTGCTTGTCTGGCCATCCACTACTTCAGTATAAACTTTTGCTTCTTCTTTTTTTCTCTTTTCATTCCTCTTTTATCTCTTTCCTGTGAATTCATATATATGTGAATGAGGGTGTCATGAAAAGCAATTTAATGTAACGTATTGTTTGTTCTGTTATGTATTGGACTGTTATTTATGGAATAAATTGAGGAAAAACTTAAAAAAAAGAAATGCCATTTTGGCAAATTTAATTAAAGAACACAAATTTTGTATAAGGGAGGTCCAAAGGAGGGAGAGGGATGGGGGAACCTTGATGACGTTATAAATTTAGTCTGAAAGAGGAAAGGTCAGTATATATTTATAATTCTACGAACTACTACAGCTAAGACCAGTGCTGCCGTTATGGAAACTTAAGAAAGCGTTTCGAACATCTTGCTAAAATAAATAATTATTGGGGGTTGCAGGGATTATAAGCTTACTATGTAGTGATCTAAATCTGAAAATGCCAGTATACAGCACTAGTTATTGAGGTCTAAACTAACCACTAGAATCGCCGTTAGTGATTTAAAAACGTACACGGAATATTTTGTTAAGAACAGAAACCGCGAAATAGTCCGATGCAGGAATGCCGTATATATCATTCTATGTTGTGAAGTATTTAGATTGTCAATTTATTTCTGTTAGTTTTAGGTCATATTTTGGTCAGCTAAACGAAATATGTGAAATTTAGGCAGCTTTCTCGAAGAAAGACAGATTGCCGCCCGCGCTGTGTAACCTAAGATACTAGGTAACAGAACACACTAGTCAGTATGTGAGCATCAGAAACTGCGAAGGGATAAAACTGGAATGCAGTCAAACCTACTTAAAGCTAAAGCGAAAGATCTCCCAAACTCAGCTTGTATCTAATACTAATTTACTGCAAGTTTTGACTAGATTCACCGTTCAAAAGTAGACTACTTCACGCGGAAAGGTAGTATTGGGCAATTCCATAATCAGTGTTAGAGGTTGTACATTTCCTCTACTGCCAATCTTAGCTACCGAACTATGCTTGGTCGATTTAAAACAAAAAGCGTTGACGCTTAAGTAGTTAGATCTACCCCCAACCGTCGTACATGCGTGATTTGTAGGAGCTCCTTTAACTAAAATGTCAATAGGTGAGCCTTGGGGGGAAGGTGAGTGATATGGGGTGGGCATCCAAACGAGATACACGTTTCCTGCATTGGAGTGATGACGGTTTAGTGCGGAATTGGAGGATAGGTATGATTTGCAGGATAGAAAACCTTTAAAGTACAATACAATCTACCAATGGCCAAACCCTTTAAATTTCGGTAGGCGAATCCTCGCATACATGAGCTTCTCTGTAGAGAGGGTAAAGAGGTGAATAAATATACACACATGTAGATACAAATAGTTGTAATCTTCAAGACTTTTACCTTACATAGGTTTACATGATTATTGGCTTTGGGAGGAAACGACTTCAACAAGGGAGAGTTGTTTTCTAAATTCTACAAGCTTAGCGGGTAAGGGAGGGGGGGGGAGTAAATGTGATTTGTGGAGACCTGTCAAGTACCAGAAACTGTGTTTTCTTCAAGGATTGTGGAGGAAGGAAAAGATAAGATTTCAGGTGCACCTTAAATGCTGATAGGTGAGCTTTCGGAAGGAGCTTGCTTACTTGCTTAATTCCTTGAATTCCGCGTGGAACAAAGGGCCTCCACAACAGTTCTCCAGCGCACTCGGTTCTGGGCAGCCTTTTTCAGTTCACCCCATGACAGGTTGCAGCTCTTCATCTCCTCCTCACAGGAACGCCTCCAGGTCGTCTTGGGACGACCAACCTTCCTCTTCCCATATTTTCAAATTTCACAGTGAGTGTAACTTAAGATTAAACAAACAACAACAACAGCAAACAACAAAACAAACATCTGTGAAAAGTGCAAGTTTGAAATAAATTTAAAAAAAACTCTTTTGTTTAGTTGCCTTTAAATAGCATCAAGGTTGATTCTAAAATCTACACCACAGCAAAAGTGTGTATAGTAGGCACCGTTGTTTGTTGACCTAACAAAGAAGAGACGCCTACAATTCAAAGCTTAGTGGTTGGTTTGAACAAACGGTTATCCATTCGAATCATCTTTTGAGGTGACAGCAACGCAATTTCCAAAGTAAACTCATTGTGTCACACACACAAAATACGACAAAAAAATCTTTGGGTCCCTGGCCCTTTAAATTTTGGTAGGTGAGAAAGTCTTATGTAGTTTTTTCCTACATGTGAACAATAAGTGTGTTTTTTTTTAAGAAGTAACCTTTATAATTAGGTTAGCTAAGCTTGTCTTAGCTTTGAGGATAATGGGGTTGTTGGGAAAAACGGATGGGTAGGTAAAGGATATGTATGTGTGATTTGTTTCAAGAGTACTTATCTTTACATGTTAGTTTGCGAAGCCTTGGGAGGGAATGACACGTTAGCCTTCTGCAGAGGGGGTTGCATGGGGAAGGTTTGCCAAATGAGCAGTTGTGCCTCGCTACAAAACAATGCTGGCCAATTAGTTAACAGTTTGACTCGTGCATTAAAAAGTTGTGCTGATCAAACTTGTACAAAACAGCGGGCTGTTAAAACGTCTGCACCGACCCGATCACTTCGCTCATGGTGCACATAAAAATACACCAGACTTGGGCTTTCAAGAAACGCTGAACCGCCCCTTGCTATTAATAGCCTAACATAAAGCGAACGGCGATATTTAACCTGTGAACACAACTGTTTAACGGTTAACGGAGACGCTCTTACACATTTTACAATCTCTGTTTTTCAAAAAGATTAACGAGAGGAGAACAAACGATATTTCCACAGTTATGAGCGATATAAAATATCAAAGGATGCAAGCACCAAAGAAATCAAGCATCAAAAGATAGCAAACCCAAAACGTAAACGCAGAATGCATGTATTTCTGTTGGGTTCATGCACGCACGCACACACACACCGACACACACAACACCAACACCAACACAAGTACAGAGATGTGTTCAGCCTACAGGTCGGAGTTACTGTCATAAAACCCATTCGTGAAAGAATCTATGTGTATCTGTCTGTGTAAAATATGTAACGTAGATAACAGCAGTGTTGGATGTCGCGATATTGCTATCGATCCCTTTGATCAATTACAAATTTGTCGCCAGGGAAAGCAGCGAGAGATAGCCACGGGCGCTCTACATTATGAATACTGTCGATATTTCATATATTTATCATTAAGGTCATATGAGTTCGCTTTGAACTTAGCTAACATGGTCAAACAATCACTAGCCTAAGCTTAAAGCAAAATGAGAAATAAATACACCACAAAAACAATATTAACGAAATAAATATTCTCATTAAACAATAAGCAATAAGTCTGAAATAAAAATACAACAATCGACATATATTACAACGAAATGACCAGCCTAATGGCCTAGCTGTCTTAATGAGAAGGTTGGTGGAGGTTGACGAACCTTTTCTTCCTAAGTTCTCAGATCTACACGAACCTTCTCATTAAGACAAACCATTAGCAAGATTCGAAACGTACTATGACTGGTTTATTGAAAAGCAACTGTTTAACGTAAACAAGCTTTCTTTTATCAGGAACGAATGATCTGGCATACACTTGATGTAGGATAAAACCATTCCATTACATTAGGCATGAATAATACGCTAAGCTGGAGGCATTAGTAAAATCATAAGTATTTAGAGTTAACAATGGAACTATTGTCGTGTTTCAACATAATAAAAGTGATAACACTGGAGCGTTCAACGCAGTCAGGGTCAGGCTATCGTTGTTGTATTATAATAATGCTATTGCACTAATCCAATTTGGGACCTTGAAGGAATATAACTGTTACCCATTAATCATTTTCCACTACACCCCATTTTCTTGCTTAAACCCTTCCCTTCTCATTCCCTTGAAATATTGCCGTTAACAGGTAAAAAATATTGCCGTTAACAGGTGATATTTGCTATTAAGAAAGAAGAAAACATTAACTGAATGAATGCAAGCACTAACTTGCTTGTCACGCATAAAATCTTGTTAAATGCTTTAAATGTGAATGTATTAAGTGTTCGCTTCAAAATACACGTGAGCGTGCTTATTGACACAATTACGCAGGCGCACCATACAACACGCACATGATGCACATAATCAAATTACATTACATTACATTACATTACATGATTATTGCTTTAGGTCCAGCGGACTCTTCCGAGCCAAATCAGGACCGGACAACCTGATCTGCATAAAAGATCTGTCGAAACAACCATAGTGGTAAAACTGAAAGCTCTCCACCAGCCAGTCACTTTACAATAAAGACATCCCACGCAGGGGACGCTGAGGCTGTACTCTAATTTATCGAAACCCCGTTTACAAAAACAAAATAGAATACAAACATCATTATAAATTATCAACAAAACACATACATATAAAATGCCTACATTGCTAAATAATAACATCACAGGAAGCCCTAGTGACCACCCGGCAGAAAGCATCCAATATTCCCAAGCTGATCCAACAGACCTCATACACAAATAAGGAGTCTTGTCCCGGAAGAGTTTTCAAGAAAAAAGGTATGTGACTGGACTAGCGAAGAAAAGATAGTATAGCAGATTGGTAGAACAGAGCAGGAATGAGAAAGAGAAAATGAGAAAGACAGCGACAGTGGAAATTTAAAGCACTAAATTTCCAGAAAGTGGGGATACTATTTATACTGAAACCCCCGGCACCCCAACGGGGGTAATCAAATTGAATGCATGCATTTATGCATACACACACAAACACATACACACACACGCACACACACACTCACCCAAGCGCGCAATCACACGAACAGTGTGTTGTGTATCGTCTAGTTTCTGTTTGTTATAAGCCTACTAATAAGTTGTGTAAAACAACACAGGTGAAAAGACATTAACATAAATAAATAAAACACACGCGCGCATTCACAGGCAGACACGAAGGCACTTACAGCACATCGACCTTTACTCTCCCACAAACAAGCGCATTCTTACACAAACATGCACACACACACACGCACACACATACGCACACACACAAGTCTGTATTCATGGCAATTTGGAGTTTTGGACGAAATGTAGTCATCAGAAAGCGTTTTGTTTTCAGAAAAAGAGCACAAATTTCATCTAAAAATGAAGAATCAGATTTTTAAAACTGGCTATTTTTGTCAAAACATTGACCTATTTCGTCTCCTAACCCTAACCCTTTTACTTAGTACCCCATAACGCCAATAATACATGCCTACACACACACATGCACCCTTCCCCACAATTCACTCCTCACATACACAAACACACACTCTCCACACGCAAAGCACGAACACATGCTGCAATAAGGTTACCGAAGTCCTTTTATTCTGAACTCTTACATACAATGCCCGCCAAAGCAATACCTGGCCCGTGCTTATCGCTATAGCCCAGTAATGGCTCACAGATACGTAGAGGTATGGTTGCATTACAAGCAGGATGAGGGCATGTGAGAGTCTTAAAGTTGCAGGCGACGCGTGTTTGTAAACAAAGTGTTAGGGGGCTGTTCGCCTGTCAGGCACAAAGCTAGCACAGGTAGGGGGAGACGGGTGATAGGGAGGAGTGTACACACCTTGCCTGATCGAGGGAGGAACCTGGTATTGTAGGGCTATTGGGATCGTAAAATAAGCAAGTAAAACAAAAGCGGATCTAAAAGGAGGACACTTAACAAGCGGTGCTAGGGAGAAAGGCATACAAAGATCACATGATGCTGATGTTGATGCTGTCTAGCGCGATCATCCCGTCGGTAGACATTCTCATGGCATTATGCAAGGGTGGGGTATGGGAAATTCCGGAGTGGGTAAAGTAATCCAATAACTCATTTAGCAGAACCACCAACTCCGAGTAAACACACCCTGCCGATCAAGACAGGAATCACGAAAGAAAGGTTAAAATGCAGTAAGATACGCAGGCAAAGTGAAGATGTTTGTTGTGGTCGATGAACAAAAAGAAGACGAGGTGCTAAAGAAATAGGAAGATTATACTACGTGTGGTTTCTTATTCATAATAGACACAAGGAGGTAAGCTTATTAATCAAAATCTCGTAGCTTTTAACTCAGATGTGTGTTCGTCTCGTCTCTTCGTATAGATTGGATATCACCAAAATAATATTAATGGATGGCAAAACTAACTTCTGCTAAAGTAGAACGAAATTACCGCTGGAATCGAGATGGGAAATAGATGTATACAGAGAACCACTTTACCTGTTGTTACCTGTTGTTCCTTATCTTACCCTTCGTTCAAAATAAAAGTGTTAAAGGCAAATCGCATCGTTTTATTTAGTCATGCTTCAATCCCTAGATCTAATACACATTTTCATATGTAGAATAAAAAAGTATTTCCTTCCTTTTTTTATGCCTGTTTTGTCCAATGTGTTCGGAAAAATTAACATTTTCTACTGATTTTCTTGTAGTGGCATGTGACAAAACTAACATCTATAAAAATGGTCACTGGCTGTTATCAGGGCTTGAAGTGTGTTATCTCGAAATGTTACGCCATTTTACCTTATACAATATATAACGCCTCCTGACCACAGCAACAGACAGATTGAAGTAGGGAAAACTCTCCGCGACAGCATCCTTCACCTTTCCCAAACGGCTGATGGATTAGATAGACAAAGAGAGAGAGAGAGACCTTATACAAGAACTTGCCACTTTATCTACCAGACATGTCTGATTCCACTTCATCTATAACATTACAAACATGGCAAAAACTAGACTATATTTATGTATTTAGAAAGTTACAATGTTTTCTCGTGGTATCACCAATAGAATGGAAGTCAAGTTTCCGTGTGCAATAAGAAAAATATACTAATATTACATCTTGAATTTTAATAAAAGCATATAAAGGTTTTTCCTAGATGTACTAAGCCTTAAAACAGATTGAAACACTCTTCAAGGGTTTATTATTTTTCCTTATTTGCACAGAATGTCACATGACCGACCATTTAGAAGAAATCTAACGAGAACCTTTAACCTGAACACGCATTACACTTGAAAGGATACTTAAAACTAAAAATGGATGCTTAAATTAAGAATAACGAAACTTTGGTTACATTTCTGTACCTGTTATTTAGTTTTTCTGTTATTAAATAGCACATTTTATTATCTGCCGTTGCTGTTGTTGTTGCGTTGTTGTTGTTTGAAATTATTATTATATACACAAACATCAGCATTACATTTTTATACGCGCTGTTTTTACACACACACACACACACACACACCCCACACACACACACACCCACACACGCACACCCACACACACACACCTATACACACACTCACACAAAGTGTGAATTATGCACTACATTCAACTATAATAATTTGCCTATTGCACCTTGTTGAATTAATCATCGTCTTCACACCTTCCACACCTGAAGTACCTGAGGAGACAAGCAGAAACGGCAGGTAAACTGGGGGCTAAACAGGGAAAAGTGCTTACACCATTTTCCAGGTGTGGGGCAGCTTGGCTTTTCGAAAAGTGCCTACCTGCCACCTCCCCCTTCTACCTCACCCCTCGCCCACCTCCTTCCTTCTCACCTTTGGCCGTCCGGGATGAATCGCAGCAATAACTTACTGCATGCAGACAGGAGGCACTCCAACTTATGGAGGAGCAGTCAGATAATCAAAGACAGGTATTTAAAGATTAAGGCAGCTCGCTGGTTTCTTAATATCTTGATTGTACCACAAATGATGGAGGATTAACACAGAAATCATCATAAAAAAGGACTAAAAATACAACAATGAAGAGAGAGAGAGAGAGAGAGAGAGAGAGAGACAGAGAGAGACAGAGAGAGAGAGAGAGAGAGAGAGAGTTTTAAATTCTCAGTTTTACTAGTTAATGAGCGGAATATTTTTTTTATAGATAGTTATTTATATTTGTTTAATAATATGCTTATTTTCTTATTTTTTTATGTCTAAATCACTTAGGTGAATTATAGACAATAAATTAGTCACACACACACCCACACACACACACACACACACATTCTTGTGCGCGGTGACAAACGAGGTAATTTTAGAATGTAGGAATCGGATAGCACATTTTTGACGGAAAGAACGCATTTTTGAAGACTAGCCCTTACCCTACCCCTTTTCAAGAAAGTTGATCTAGTTCGTCTCCTATAGGGGACGAAACAGGTCGAAATTTCTTCCAAATTTCTTCCGAAACGGACTGCGTTCTCTCCGTCCCGGATAGTGCACTCCTCTGTACTTAAAACACTCTCATGCACTACAACTGCACTCCCATGCACTAAAAAGGGCACTCCCGCGTACTTCGAAACAAATGGGGAACGCGAGACAAATGAGGAACGAGCAAATTACCCCATTTTTGACTGAAAATGTAAATTCCGTTTCTCATTTCTGTCGTTATACAACAACAACACACACACACACACACACACACACACACACACACACACACACACAAACCAAGAAAAATATTGTACATACAAGTTCTAATTACAACAAATCTTCGATATAAAAATTCATAAAACAGCCCAGTTGCAAACAATTATGTTCACCACGTTTAAAACCAAAGTGTGCATAGCTTACTCCTTCGGATGAGATTATAAACCGAGGTCTAGTCTGCGTACGTATGCAGTCGCTCATGTCCGGCGAGTGAGTGCCAGCTAAACAAATACACCCACCAAGCATTAGATTCCATCTCCCCAATAACGGGTCGCCCAGGATTGTGCTCAGTTGTCTTGGCGTCAAACAATGGGCCCAAAGAATGCAAATTGTCACTTTGGGCGGCTTGAGTTAGAACCTGTAACGGCCAGCGCTTTGAGCAGCTCTTGAGCTGAAAAAGTGCTATATAACGATGATTGAATAAATTAATTAAATAATTACATAGTTTTGATGACAAAGTTCTCTTGTTTGGTTTCTTGTTATTGTTGCTGTAGTTGTTATTGTTGCTGCTGTTGCTGCTGTTGCTCTTCTTCTTCTTCTACTCCCCCTTCTTCTTCTTCTACTCCTTCTTCTTCTTCTTCTTCTTCTTCTTCTTCTTCTTCTTCTACTCCTCCTCCTCCTTCTTCTTCTTCTCCACAGCGGCGACGTGACCGAATGATCCGATCAAGGAAATGCCCCATTATAGAAAGCAATGTCAGTTGTGGCCAAAACTACCTAGCCAATGATTATATAACGGGTACTGGTACTATTTCATCAATGGTTTATACAAAGGGACGAACAAAACTCTGCAATTATGAGCTAATTGTGAGCTATTTATGAGCAGTTAGGAGCTATTTTAATACCGTTTTATTTTAGCAAAACGACAGAAGCAGAACTACAGATTAGGAAGACGCTGAAATGATAATAATGAATGTGTAACTATAAGACATGGCAGCACTTCAGCATGATCGGGGGCGCGGAAGAGGTTGGAGGGTGGTGAGAGTAGGAATGCAGAGAGGATACAGAGGAGGAAGCTGTTTGCGTACTCCGATGCAAGGATAATCTGTATATACACTAAAACAATACAGTATTTAAACCGATAATATAAGTACAGTAGCACCAATGCGCAAAGAATGGGATTGACGCGATTACAGCCAATCAGGCTCGCCTGACTCGCTGACTTCCATTCCGTTGAAGCAAATGATGCCCGGATTAGCCCGTGAACCCAAATGAACCAAACCCCATTTCCTCCCATCTCTGTTCCAAACAACTAGCGTCGCAGATGAGAGCCACTAACTGCAGGCTGATGAGGCATGTTCTGCCACAAGAAAATGAAACGACGGAGCGGTCGGTGTGGTCTGTTGTTGTGCATGTACGTCTTGGAAAAAAAAGAAAGGCTTAATTAGACTTGTGTTTCCCCCTGCTAGAGGAAATAAGTTCGTCCCTTTGGTACCAACAGACTAGAGAGACAATATCATTAGGATTGCCTCCCTTGATTATTCTCGCCAGGAGTCACTGTCTTTGCTAAATTTTGTACAAAGAAACTAGTATAAGATTTAGTGAAAATTAGAGCATAACCTTAATGGGATTCACAGGCTGCTTTTGACTTTTTTCAAAGCGGATGGATCTTTGCCATTGGTTTCAAAAGGTGCATTTTTATGTTTGATGTCCTAAAGAAAGAGAAGTAATGCATTACTACAGTACGTTTTCATAGTAATTAGCGTTAACGGCAGAGAAAGAGACTCACGAACACTGTAAAACGAATGGTGAAAACGGTGTATTCTTGTAAAATACAACAGGAACATCAGTCAAATGTTTACTATTGTGATTACGTACGAGAACGGTCAAGGATGAGTTCCAAGGAGTACTTGATATACCACATAATAAACGCTCTAGTACTCGCTCAAAAAGAGTGCGCATTTTCCCTTTATGTAATTCAATTTACATCCATGCTTATCCATTCTTTTTTGAGTCCATTGTTCTGGCCTGCATCTTCGTTTATTTACTGTTCCTTCTTTCATAGAAGCAAAACATACTGCTAAGGTTTTTCCATTGACCACCTTCTTCGGCCAAAACAAAGTGACTGTAGAAATTCAATGCCCACGATCCTTAGAAGAACTAACGACATGGTGTGTTGTGCTCTTGTTATTATTATTTATTTCTTCTTCTTCTTCTTCTTCTTCTTCTTCTTCTTCTTCTTCTTCTTCTTCTTCTTCTTCTTCTTCTTCTTCTTAAATAATCTGTTCTCTAATTTAAACAAGAAATCTGGCCCATATCTTCCTTTTAAAGTACAATTGTCTTACTTAATAGTTAATGCTCATCTGTAGTCATCTTGTACAGCTCTGGCGCTTCTAACCTCTTTTTTCTAACTCCACCTTCTACACAACCACCCCACCCTCCACCCCCAACCCTGCTGAACAGCAAGCTGGCTAGTTCAGACCCGGCTTAAGTATTAAGTAAACGTATTGTTTTTCAATGAATTCGTGAATATCAAATTGTAGGTGTGTTCGGAATAGATAACAGGGGTCTGGCTTTCAAAAGTGCGCATGAGCGCCTCTGCACAAATCCAACTTAAAGGCTTATTATTTTGTATTAATTAAGCACTATTTTTTAATGTTCAAACGAGTTCAGATTGTGAGGCCGTTTTCAAAGACTAATACAAGTTCCGGTTAACAGACAATGGAAGAGGCAGATGGCGGGAATAAGGGGGAGGGGGAAAGAGAGAGAGAGTAAATGCGCGCGCGCGAGCGCTTCAATTCTATATGTGCGTGTATTTTTGTGGGGATTTTTTCCAGTGAAAGTAGTATTTGAGTACATGAGTTAGCTATCATTTCAACTGCAGTCTATTTTAAACAAGAGCTCCCTTACTCTACGAGGAAATTTTAACTTTTTGTGTGTGCTCTAGTGAAGAAAGCAAATTTTATTATGCTTTATACAGACATTAGGTCAAACCAAAAGTCGATACAATATCCTATAGGCGCGCCTACATTCAACGAACTACCGTATATATCACAGTAAAAGCTGATTCATCAGACACATCGCCAAAATGTGTGATGTAATGGCCTCGAGGGATGTTAGTGTGTTTCCTAAATCGTCAACTATCTTGTCCCAACTCACTGTTGTGACAGACTGAAGTTCGCAAGGCAATCCATTGTAGGTGTGATATGCAGCCAGTATGGGAATGGGTGAAAGAAAGAAAGTTGGTCATGCATTAAGGAATGGAAGAGGCGGATGAGTAGCAAAAGTTAAAACAATGACACGTTAAGACTACAGTTGAGCAATGGGCTATAGATTAAATTATCTGCAACTCCCGCTTGTTTTTCATTATCTCTCCTCATCTATCTCAATTCTTAAAGTCTCCATTCCCCATCCATCTCGAGTCCACACCTTCCCTACTACTTCCATCGTTCTCTATTCTCAAATTCTACCTTCCAAATCCTCTTTCTAGACTTTCTCACATTCCAAAATGATATTTTCACGTCTGTCTCAGTTTCCAAAATCCCCCGAACCCCTCTTTCTCAAATTCCAAAATCCCGCAAAACCGATCTTTCTCAAATACCAAAAGTATCCTCCCTATGCTCCTCATTTGTACATCAGCGTCCCTATTTTGTCAAATCCCAAATAATCTTTGTTTTAAATTTCCCAATTATCAAAGCCTTCTTTCCTCTCAAAATCTAAATTCCTCCCCTTCCCACCCCTCCCCCTCCAACTTCTCCGCCCTCAGCTCTACACCCTTTGCACCTCCTTCCCATTTCCCCTTTTCACAAAAAAAAGACAATACTATCTTCCCATCTATTATCTTCCCCTCTTTCTCGGTTCTTTATCCAAGTTACCTGCCCCTTAAATCAAACATGGTCTATCGGTCTTGCATCGTCAAATCCAACACGAACTCTTAAATGTTGCGATACTCCCTTGGTTACTCCTCCACCCCAATCTTCTTCATCCTCCCATACCATGTCTCTCTCTCTCCTTCCTCTCCCTTAGCCATACCCACTCTCTCTCTTTCTTTCTTTCTTTCCTTCTTTCTTTCTCTTCTTCTTCTTCTTCCTTTTTCTCCCACCCCCCTTCTTCTTCTTCTTTTTCTTCTTCTTCTTCTTCTTCTTCTTCTTCTTCTTCTTCTTCTTCTTCTTCTCCCACCTCTCTGCCTGCCTCCGCTGTCACCGGCAAACATACGCAACTTAGAAATTAAATAGGTCCTCAGAAGAAAAAGAGACCAGAAAAACGCCTGACAATAAAAGTAAAATGAGAAGCGCATATTACCTCACAGGAAGTAGGCTCACAGCATGACATAATCCCATTCCTTCCGTTAAGTTGTTCATTTGACCTCCATCCCATAAAAATGTCCGCAGGTAGCAATGAAAGGAAAACAGGAGTGAAGGAATAGTGCAGACAGACAGACAGACAGAGATGGTGTGATGAGTATGGAGGAAAGAGAGAGGGGAGGACGAGGAAGAACAAGGGAAACAAACTGTGATCTGTTACCATCTAGTGGCAACACACGTATAAGGACACTAGGATAATCATTCTTGTGTTTAAAAACTCTAATTGATGTCAACAATTAACAGACAGTATTGTTACACCAGACAGAGAAATGCATAAAAAGAGAAATGATAAAACAGCAAGCACCTAAATTAGACTGAAATGAGACAAGATAAAGAAAACAGACGATAAACAAACAAACAAAAACAATTAAAAAAAAACAGGCATAATTTACTTCCATGCAAAGTCAAAATAGCAATGTTGCATTACATCACCCACCAAAACCAATCATACAACCAACAAAGCACAGCAATACAATGAGACAATGAGCATCGCTCACCTTCCTTAGCAATTTGATAATAAATGTATTGAATAACAAACAAACAAACCACACAGAGAGAAAAGTGAATAGCACTCATTCATACTTTCAACACCAACCAAACAATTAAATCATTTGGTAAATTTGGTAAACAATGAACGCTACTTACCCTTCGGTCTTGGAATAGCGCCGGAAGCTTGCCCCTGTCATGTCTTGAAGGGTTTTCATGGCCTGGGGCTCGGCACTGATACCCTGGGCCCTGACTTTCCTGGGGCCCTGAGCGATGATGCCCGTCTGGGTCTGAGGCAGGACGGACTGGAACTTGTCCAGCTTGCTGTGCAGCTGCTGGATCTTCTCATCCTTTTCCTCCAGTTGTTTCCGCAAGGTGCGAATCAGGTCGTCTTTGCTGCGGAGCAGCCGCTCCATCTCTTGCAAGCTCCCCATCCTTGTGTAATGTTATTCTGACCGCCGTAGCAGTATCAGCAGTACAGCTGATTGACCACAACCAGCAGTGGCGTTGCAAAAATCAGCAATGACTCTACACTTTGTTTAACAGCACCATAAATAAAGTAGAAAAGTGTTTGTGTTTTAATGGTCGTTACAATGTCATTACTCCTGGACAGTGCAAAACGCACAGCACAACAAATTGTTAACAAAACACTAATCCAAAGATGCTGAAGAGTTGTTTATACTACTCAGAGATTTGGGATTCACAAAATTCTGAATAGACAATAATTGTGGACTTCCGAAGTTGAAAGTATGCCTTCAGCGGAATGAACTCCTTCCACAGATTCAGATCTAAAAACACTGCGAAACATTAACAAATCGGCTCTAGAGCAATCAGTATGTGCAATAATTAATCGCTTCCTATGATCTGAATTAGTTTTAGTGAACTTAATATGCAATAAATAATAACTAACGTTTGTAATTTTATCCTCGACCAGTGTCTTTCACTTAAAATAGGTTTTAATAAACTGAAAATGTGTATACATACTATTGTCGACTTGTTGTTTGATTGTTTTAATTTCTTCTTTTAATAATAAATACAAATATTAATAAAAGTGTTCTTAAACAAATAGATAACTAATTAATTAATGTAAAATGTGTTAAAAGAGAGTAAACGAGAAACTTGTGTGTTGTGTTCAGTAAAATAAAAGTACTGCCGAACATATTTTCCTGCATTTAACTGCACGACTTGAAATACTTGACATTTGTTACGGCAATGTCCAGTGTTTCATGTTATGCTGTAAACCGAAGTCTTACTCAAAAAAGAAAATACAATCCATCTTTTTACTCAAATTCAGAGGAAACATTTCTTAGTTAATTCATTTGCAAATTATAATTTCCAATATTTATCAAATATTTATGCTTTAAAAACACAAACAAAAATACCTTCGTAAGACTGAACCTTTGTAACTCATAGAAAAATGTCCTTCGAGCAATCACAAAGAAGCAGCAGCACAAATACTCCAATTTTCAATGAATCCACTCTTAGAAGCGAAAACTTCCAAATGGTCCAGACTGTAAGTGTAACGAATCTAATAATCCGTCGTGCGATAAAACAATTCAGAAGTCAATAATTATTTTCCACTTTTTAACAGTCGATAGTCGATGCTGGGTTGTCGCTGGTTTTGATGAAGTTGTGATTTCATCATGCTGATTGCGTATTCCACACCGCAGCTGTCGCCTTCATTATGATCCCAGCATCGTGGCGGTGGCTCATACGTCCATGACACTGATATTCATGCCAGTGGCTATAGACAAAAAGAAAGAGGAGAACGTCAAATGAAGGCAACCTTTCACAATTTTAAGTAGGGGTATGTATTATCTGTAGTGATAAATTATTGAAAATAATTGTGCTATAAATTGAAACTTGCGTGCTGTTGCTGCTGTTAATTCTTTTAGAAAGTTATATACGATGTCGAACGCATAACTTAAATAGTTAATTAATTAGAATCTGTTATATAGGGACATTGTTAATGCATTCTGCTACCAAATGTATTGTGACTAAAACGATGGCTATTTCTAATGTTAATCAGTTTACATATTATAAAATATATACTGAATATTCAGCATTCACACGTTAAGAATGAAATTTTATTCTGCTGTCAAAGTATTTACATGCGATAACTTCTGAATGGTCTACTGTTCTTTAAATTTTCCCTTTTTCTTTTTTTTCTGCATTTATTCCACATTTATTGCTACATTAATATACGACGTTCATCATATTATTATTTCCTTTACAAATTGTACTTATTGTTGGTGCTATTATTAGGTCTGATTATGGCAAGGAAAGTTCCTGAATAATCAAAGAATGCGTTTTGTACACATATATAGTCTTAGTTACCTATGATGTTATTAAGCTCCTAGTAAAAATGTGTGCTGCAGGCAAAATATTACTATAGCATGTACATCGTTAATACTATTAGAGTGATACTTTTAAAAGGATTAATGTTACTGTGTTTATACATGAAGATTGAAAACGGTAATGCATTGTGGTGTTAAAATGTGCGCCCTTCGGCAAACTGAACCTGTAAAAAGAGCTGAAAATAACCAGCAAAGAGATCTTTAACCAGACTAATAAGTGTTCATTATAAAAATTAATACTTCTTAATGTAGCCTACAATGTTACAGTTATGCTATGTGCCGTTAGTAAATTATTAATGGTTAGCGTGCGAATTGTTTGTATTATAAAAGTGAGATACTCGCAAGATAATACTTGCTAATGATTGCAGAATCACGTGATGATGATGATGATGATGATGATGAGGAGGAGGAGGAGGAGGAGAATGATGATGATGATGATGATGATGATGATGATGATGATGATGATGATGATGATGATATATTTCATATAGCGCATAAATCGACGAAATGTTTGTTCAAAGCGCTTTTCTCATGCATTCACAGAGACCAACGGCTAACACGCACCATTTACAACAGAAAGAAAAAGACACAAACAACAGTTACATTAAAAAAAAAAAGTAAATAAAACATACTTCGCGGATCTTAGAAATTTTGGTGGAAAACGTATTTTCGGCTACGCAATACAAAACGCATAGCATACAAAAGAAATACAACCACTATAAAACCAGTTCGTGGAATGATAACAAATAACTAAATAAATCCAATCCAATCTAATGCGTATTTGCATAGTGTTAAATTCAAGCCTAATACAAATATTTGTACTGGAAACCAGAAACCTAAAATCTGGATGTGGTGAATAATGTAAAAACTACCATCTTGACCCGAGTCACTTTAGTTTCTTCTTTAACTTGACGCAATTATCAGTTCAGCTCGAATCTTCTGTTTTCATCTCACTGTAAACATAAATTAAAATGAATGTAAATGTTAATGCAAAGTACGCAGGCGTTACGTCATAAACACAAGGATATGATTTATATTCTTGTCTAATTTGTTACGTAAGCATCATTAATGCTATGCAGAAACTGGCGGTGAAAGTAAAATATTGTTTAAAAAAAAACGTTTAGTTAACAGTATTCAGTTAACAATACATGTCAGTAAACAGTACAGACTTTAGTGGAATGGATCACACAAGACCGCTTTTGTATTTCCAGACTTATCTGAACATCTCTACAAATACTTTGGAATAGGGAGAATCATAACGAGGTAAATATCGGTCGGTCCGTTGCTCGCGATATCTCATGAACCGCTGAACGGATTTTGTTCAAAATTCATAGAAACATTACATAGGTGAGTGACCATCTTCCCGTGCAATAGTATTTCTTCTGCCTCAAAGGTTAAGGTCGTAGGGGTAAAATCTTTGCTAAACACGTTTACCTCTATTTATTAAAAAAAATGGCGGAACAGAATTTGACGATTTTTAATATACAAGTATTTCAGTTCATGGTCAATTATTCAGCAGCCGCCTTTTTGTCCGTCAGTCGGTCGGTATTTTCCTGCTTTGTTTAAAATACTTTTATAAAATATTATCTCAAATATGACTTCACCGATGTTGATTATTTTTATTATGCTGATATGTTCACGATTATTCAGCCTTTTTTTAGCATTCACATAAATATGTTACTGTGTCATAGGTCAAGGACGCCGCGGTCCATACTTTAAAAAAACCTTTTACGCTGTATCTCAACATTTGCTGCACAAATTATTTTGTTGGGTTGTTGGAGGGGGGTGCAGATAGTTCTGATAGTGGAAAATTGGTCCATGGTCCATATTTTTATATAGTTTATTCGGGATAAAACCGAGGCAGAACAGCTCCACGAAAATAAACACGTTTAAAAATACTTTTATTATTCTATTTATGTCAGCTGTTGATAATAACATTTGAATGGTTTGCTATCTGTTTCACGAATGAACAGCCATCTTCAAAACGGAAAAAAATGACATTTTCACTTACAAACATTATCTGAACGCACGCTGTTTATACTTATTGTAAAAGTATCACACAAAACTAATTCTACATCACTTCTCATGACACATAAAACATCTATAGAACCAGTAAGTTGAGTTGTGAATGTGAAACATGCGTGTATTCGGTACGATAGAACCAAATGATAATAAATGATGAATGACAACAAACTGAATGTTGACAGGAGAAATGTGACCCAGATCTTGACGTTGTTTCGCACATGTACATGGGTATGACAATGAATAATGAGGTATTTCAATACAAGTACACGGCAAATTAATATTCAAACCTTGAAACCCAGAGGGTTATGAAGTATTGTACCTGTGTGCGCTTTTCTACGCATGTGCAGGTATGTGTGTGTACTCGTGTACAAGTCAAGTCGAGTCAACAAATCTTTATGAATGACAATGGAGAATTCATAAGCACACTTCAACTCAGCAAATAGAAACACAGATCATGCTCGTGTGATGTGAACTATTTCCTTAACAAATAAGGGCATATTTATGTGAATAATTATTTTCTTTCTTTTAAATTCAACCTAAACTACAATCATGTAATTCAAATGTTAATTTAAACCATTATTACTTAAAGTTAAATATTGAGGATACGTTTGTACAATTTAACAACAACTACAATTTAAGATAATAAATTGTT
>CM072512.1:54323133-54395633 GCA_036898135.1 Oncomelania hupensis | reverse complement strand
ATGGTTGATCTCCACTAAACGACTCCCAGAATGCTTTTCGGAATGTACGTACAATGGCCCAGTGTGTAACAACCAAAGCCCAATAAACTGATAAGCGGTGGAAAGCCCACTCACAGATAGATTACTACTCCTGGCTGCACCGCTGTCACTTCAAAAGCAGGAATAAAAACAACACACCACTTAGCATGAATTGTATCCAGGCCTATACCAAAGCACTAGAAGCAGACTCAATTTTTCTACTAATAAACCACCAGTGAGTATGATTGTTCAATTCAATTCAATAATTTATTTTAAGTCTTTTCACATGCATGTGGTGTTAGAGTAGACCATACACTCTTTCTCACGCATGGACAAACAAACATAAAAGTAAATCTGAGAATATAAAGTTGAACCATAATCATAAAAAGTAACATCATTACAAAAATGTATATCGAAAATGTCTATTATAGAGGGAATATGCAATAACATGTCAACAGATTCTTCAATATTGATGTTTTCTTTATATAGTGGAATTAAAATACGACATTCCTATCAAATATGTTTAAAAGATATTGAATGTAAACAAGTACAAACTATATTTTTTGAAAACTTGGTGTTTCATGAGTTTACTCTTAGTTTATCAATATGCCTGAACAAATGTCTTGGACAAGATCAATTTTAAAACTTCTTCTTGTAGGGTAGTTTAGAATATATATAATTTGTTAATAACAATAAGAATTTAGATACTGGAGGCTTTATATTATTAAATGTAACATAATTGTAGGCTTTCATTGCTTCCAGTTCGCCAATTTATCAACTACATCATTCGAATAAATGCCGGAATGAGATGGAATCCATCAAAATGCAACTGCACAACCTTTAGATATTATATAATATATTAAAGTTTTAATTTCAAATAAAATATATTTTCTTGTTTTACCAGACCAATGTTGAAGAGAATACAAAACAGATTTTGAATCAACACATATAAGAATGTTAAAGAAAGCAATTGGAAAGTTACAAACAATTTTAAAGCCATAAGGATAAGACTATGATTGTCTAAACATTTGAAGTACCTAAGCATGTTAAGAGCAAATATAATATTATAGACTACTTACAAATAAATGCAATTTAAGTTTAATAGATCGGGAACCTGGAAACTGCAGTGACTTTTGTCGTATAAAGTAACAGCGTGGAGCATTTCTAAACACGTAAGTAGGTCTTACCTGCAAAAATGGAAACATTAAACCTACAAATACATGCAATCTTAGTTTAATAGATCGAGAACTTCAAAACAGAGAGCGAACTTTGACTTTCGAGTTAAAAATTGTAGCCGAGCGGAGTATTGACTTTAGACTTTCAGCCACGCATATGAGAACACAGATCAACTTGAGCTGTTATTTTAATTGATCCCTCATAAGAGGGACATAACAATAGTTGCCTTGCAAGGCGGGGAAACGTATTGATAGTAAATCGGGTTGCCGCCTGCTAGTGCCACGACACTCTCTGCAGGCCACTGCCATAAACCTGCATAAAACACGCCAACCGACAATGTTGTCCTCCTCACCATCAAAAGCAGAAGACGAATGGTCAGGCGGGGAGAATATATGTCATGTCGCCTTGTCCTGCATAATCCAAAGTCCACACCAAAGGATTCTGCACAGCAGGAGCCATCCAAGGCCAGACTGAGACTAACCCAACAATGGGCAGTCTCAAGGTAGGCGATCTCTCCCAAGCGTGATCAATCGCCTTCCACTCCGATAAATACCCCACGGCTCAAATCGAACCATGGTCACGTGGTTTCCAGTTACGATGCAGGTATATATAGAAATCGCCACTGACTACACCCAGTCGATCTCCATTCACTGACTTAACAGTAAATGACTGTCTACCAGTTTTCCACGGTCCATTTGTAGCCGCGCGGAGTTTTGACTTCCGACTCTCGGCCACGCCTTTGAGAACACGGCCTAATCTGAACTGTTATTTTCATCGTAAGAGAGATTTTAAAAATAGTTGCCTTTCAAGGCGTGTAACCGGTTTCTAGTGCCACGACACTCTCTGCAGGTCACTGCCATAAACCTGCATAAAATACCAACCAAAAATATAGTCCTGCTCACTACCAAAAGCAGAAGACGAATGGTCAGGCGGAGAGAACATAATTATGTCGTGTCGCCTTGTCCTGCATAAGTTAAGGTCCATACCAAAGGGTTTTGCAAAGCAGAAGCCACTCAAGGCCAGACCAACAAAGGGCAGTCTCAAGGGAAACAATTTCTCCCAAGCGTGATCAGTCGCCTCTCATTGCGCCACATAATAGTAATAATAATAATAATAATAATAATAATAATAATAATAATAATAATAATAATAATAAAAATCATCATCATCATCATCATCATCATCATCATACAGGATGCTTTCACGCGCATTTTCTTCAATCGAACTCAAAGTACGGCGATCGGAAGCGATTGCTATTACAGAAGTCGCAATAAAAATAAAATTTTATTTATTTTTAAATCCATTATTGAAGGGAGAGGGGTATGGAAACTTGAGTACCCGGAGAAATATAGGCCTATTTAGCCTATAGGTTTATATATGGCGCATAAACCTATAAACGTAACAGTTTCATAATATTGTCAAAATATGTTCATAAGTTCATATTATTTACCCTTTAGTTTGCTTTAATATCAAGTAGAACCACAAACAGGTCTTAGCGAAGCTACTAAGTAAGTTCGTGTAATATCTAATTCCCGTAAGCTGACAGCAAACATGACGGCTTTTATTACTCAAAATCTTCACTGCTCAGAAATCGTACTGCTTCAGGAATCATATCATAAAGAGCATAATGTAAACTATGAGGCAAGCGTACACTGAACGCCATTGTCACACATTTATTTTATTGCTCGCTTTAATGTTGTATCAAGTTCACAGTAAACAAATTTTCTATGTCCTTAACTTCTGCTGGGAAGTCTGTCTCGCAATCATTGTTTTTATTAATACAGTACAGACTGCGATGTGAACTTGTACATTGTTAATAGTTTCAATGACTCTGCCTAGTTCTGGTCTTATCAAGCTCACTTCACTTCAGTTAACGACCAAAATTCTTCACTACTCAGAATTATATATCAACTGGCTTTTAACACTCAATAGCACAGTCTACGATTTAAAAACAATCTATACTTTAACGTGTACACTAATAAAACGTTTACACAAAACTATTAAGCCTATGCGCAACGAGTTTTCGTCATCATCATCATCATCATCATCATCATCATCATCATCATCATCATCATCATCATCATCATCATCATCATCATCATCATCATCATCATCATCATCATCATCATCATCAACAACAACAACAACCATCGCAAACAAATCTTACATCAGGTAATTATGTGTCTTCAGGTTAAGCTTGAACAACATAACGTCTCCATAACTACCAACACGCTACAAAGAATTCTTGTACCTGTAGCACCTTCGTATCAACTTTGACCACACAAAAAACCATCTTACAGGCGCTTTTAAGACTTAATTAGCATCAAAAATGATAAATAACCCCTCACAAAAACAAAAAAGATACAACGATGAAGAAAATACTATTTTGTTCAGAGCATAGCCTTTATTTACATTTTAAAGGTTTTGCCACAGCAGTTTCCCGTACTGTCAAACTCTACATAATTATAATATAACTGTTATGATTGTATTCAGTCTACAATAGTAGGACTACTACTTAATACACACATCTCCCCGAGTATCTCTTTCGCGACCCTGCCGAGTGATATTAACGACAGAGCCTATGATGAAAACGCTATACACGTATAATGGCAACTTTACTCACTCACGACTCTTCTTTATATCAATCCGCCGCAAACCGCAAAGCGGTAGGCTAAAGTCAAACTGAAGATACTGACATTGTTAGATGGCTACTATCAAGCTCGCCGTATTCCACCGACTACTCTCACAACAAAGTCCACGATGCAAGCTTTTAAACGTATAACGATGTTATCAAAACCCACTGTATGCAATAAATCCAAATCTTCCACAAAGCATAATCTTACATTGTTCGCCAAAGTTAAGTTTGAAATACCCACAAATTAAAGGCCTATTCATCTGCCTCTATCAGAAGACAATCTAAGATGAAGACTGCGTATTTATAACGATGTTAGCATTACTTTGCATCCCGCTAAAGTTTGCACAATAAATCTTAAATCCACCATTAAAACCTAGTTTTTAACAATGTTACTGTTAGTAACATCTTTAAAAATGCGGACATAACATTAGCCCTGTAGGCAACTTCTGCCTCTCTCTTGGAATAGTCCACAATTGTAATAGCTTTAAACATATTGCAACTGTACTAACTTGGAGCTTGCGCTATTCCAAAATTCAACGAAAACATACACTACACTGACAGACTACCTCTCTTTGCAGAATAACCTACGATATCTATAAGTATATTTTTATTTAAAACTGTACACTTCAAACCTTAATAAACAATGAAACACGACGGTGTTTACTCACAATTACAATTGATAATCAAACTTCACAGTAAACAATTGATAATCAGACTTCACAGTAAACAATTGATAATTAGACTTCACAGTTGATAATTAGACTTCACAGTAAACAATTGATAATCAGACTTCACAGTAAAATCATAATCTTACACTCTCAGTTCATTATTATTAAATCCTTAGACGGATGTTCAATGGACTGCCTATCTCACAACACACTCAACGGCTTGAGAATGAATTCTTAACTTAAAACGATCTTATCACCGCAGTACACTAGGCGTCACTTTAAAAGTCAAAAATCCTGTTTGTTTGTATGTAGATTATAGTCACACGACACTTTCGCATCCTCCGAAAACATAATCTTATACACAGTTTCGGTGAACTGGATCCTGAAATACTGTCACTGCCTCACCCATGATGCGTACTCTAAGGTGCAACTTTCAACTTTACCTAAGAAACTATGACAACTCTATGCTTTCGACACCATATTTAGCATACAATTCATTTTAAATCAAAAGTCAAAACTTTGCACTGATTCACTAGTAAATCGTTGAGACTTCTCACACTATATTCCATACTATTCTCCACTCCTTCTCTTTAGCAACAATTAAGCTGTAATCTTACAGTCGAGAGAAAACTTTATAACGGTTTTACCACAATTCTATCTATACTTACCACTTCAGTTTGCGTTTAAATCAAAACACACCGCCTTCAGCAATAGTAAATCCTTTGGATCTTCTCACACACTATACTTCTCTCTCTCACCCTCTCTCTCTCACCTTTTCTCTCTCTCTGTCTGTTTACATGCAACAGGCAGCACATTTACGGCCGAAGCGTCGACAGCAACGTGGTTGCCCTGAATGAGATCTTAAAAGAAGGACAGCGGCGAAAGGGTGCGTGCATACTAAAACTATGAGAAGCAGTGCGCGTCTAGTTGTACCAACCAAAGATAGCTTTAGCCTTATAGCTTCTTGTTGTGGTCCGTCCCCACCGCACAGACAGCAACTTAAAATGGGGATCTCCCTCTCACACTTAAAACCGGCTCTTAACACTTGTTTACTTTTTTCAGCAACTGTGTTTTTCTTTTAAGTTCTTCACATACACACACACACACAAACCTACACACACACGCACACACACACCACCCCCTCTTCTCTCTCTCTCTCTCTCTGTCTCTCTCTCAATGAACATTATTTAAGTCTACGCACAAAGCCAGATTCTGGACACATTTCGGTTAAGTTTATTTCTCAAAAATTACATATTTGTGTGTTTTTTTTTTGTTTTTTTTTTTATAAATCAGTTTATAGTCCCCTCTCTTCCCGTTAAGGATTTTCTGAGAGGAGACTTACATCATTGTTGTGTTTTCCTGTAAACCATTGTGGTGTTTTTTCTCACCCTTGACATGACAAAATCCTTAAAGTCATAAACAACAGAACTCTTATTAAACTCTTTAAAAACTATCTCAAGTATTAAATACAACTTAATAGCCTAAAGTTTAAGATGCACGCACGACCATACAGGTATTATTATCAGTGTTATGTTGTCTCACTGCACATACCTTTCGTATCCGTGTTCACATTCTTAACATGTTGCAGACAGCTGCTCTGCTGGCACATGATATACGGGTGCATTGTTTTGTTACATTTATTACTATAGGTTGAAGAACACGGCTCTGTACGTCTACAGTATTGTCTGTGGTATATCGTTATTGTTATGTCAGTAATAGTAGTGATGGTGAGTAAGTCATAGCGCAGGCACATAATTGTACCTACAGTGGTAACTGGGAGCTAGACAAGAAAGAACGACACAGAGACAGAACATGCATATTTTGGATAAATTCAAAATTCAAGCCGTTCTTATCATCACAATGATGATAATGATCATCATCATCATCGTCATCGTCATCACCATCATCGTCGTCGTATTCTTCAGATCGAATTAATGACGCACACAAGATCTCTTGTTCATGAAACAACATCAAAGAGTCAACGCACGCAAATATACTATTAATAACTCATTCTATAGTCACTAAAATGTGTGCAAACCAAACTCTTAACTGAAAAATGCATTTGCTGCCTGGATGTACGTACTCCATGTTAGAAAAAGTATTTTTGCAAGAGATGTCTTGGCTATTTTATCTGACTTGCTACTTTAAGCCTACAAGGTCAAATTTACTTCGGATAACTCTCACTCACTCCCGGTGTTGTGGTCAGTTCATTCACCAACAGCCAATGCACCTCTCACACTGCGTTGCTGAGATTCGCCGAGGGTTACTCCCAATTGGAAGAGGAGAACGCTCGGTGTAGACACGTCACGTCCAATATAGGTACTATACCCAGGCGGTTGTTAGGCGCGATTTTGTACCCAGAAGGCGAAAGCGGTGTTAAAATATGCTGGCTAAAATGTTATTACAAAAAAAATTCAGAAGCGTATTAAAAACATTAGTTCAGTTATGATTGTGAATGTTTTCAACACTTATCAGTGTTTTTTTGTTGTTGTTGTTTTTAGGCCTTTTGTTAAACCACAATCACTCAAGAAAACTTGATTTTAGTGAAAATGTGACTACGTTGGAGAGACAAATGCTAAAACACCCTACAGAAACGCAGTCCATTCGATCGATATCCACAAAACTGATTTTGTACAATCTCTTTAACTTCATAGGAAAAGACATAATGACTTCATCTATCGCGAAGAAGTACGAGAAAAAAAGAAAAGGGTAGCCATGTATTCAGTGTTACGCGCCCCAGATGGTTCTAATATTTTTGCGGGGTCCGTAACAATCTGATTCGGAGGACCGTAACACGACACACAAACATTCCTCTTTTAGCCCCAATTCCCTTTTGATTACAAACAAAACATTTACTTTGATACGTTGCTGCGGTTTCTTCTTTGCTTCCGTACATAATTTTGGTCTATAAGTGGCCTACATTTCATGTTTTCCGATGAATAGGTCAATGCACTAAATACAGGAGTGAAAGATGCGCTAATTTCGATTTTCTTGTCTACAATACTAGATCTATCTCGTTTAAAATTATACTTCAAAGTGGCAAAGGCATTTACTAGTTCATGTGTATATATAGCTGACCATCCTGCAATTGCACGGTGCAAGGAGGCAGAAGAAGAAGGAGACAGATGGAGGACAACATTCGAGAATGGACTGGCTTGACACTGAGCTAAGCCATGAGAGTTGCTGAGGACAGAGAAAGATGGAGTACGCTGGTTAAACGATCATCTGTGGTGCCCCAACGATCTTCGAGTAACGAGATAGGATATGATAGGATAGGGCGTATATAGCCTGTTGTCAACTTTGACGAAATGCCTGAGATAATCTACTTTATGTGAGCATACCCACAGGCCACGTTGATGTCCTGGGTACAAAATCTGACGTAACAACCGGCTGGGTACTTCTATTCGGTGTAACGTGTCTCCAACGTGGAACGTACCTTTGGCCAGTCTCAGATAGGCAGTGTCTACAGGCGCCCGTATCTGGATACGATAGCGCCTCCCTATTGTGCGCATCCATTTATTGTACTGTCTAGGACAGAGAGGGGCGCGCTCTATAGACAGACGCTATCGCATCCAGTTATGAGGATACACGATGAAAATGAGGATAATTAGAATACAAAGAAATAGGGTTAAAACTGAGCCGCGTCATAAGGTATAGAGTTATATATATATATATATATATATATATATATATATATATATATATATATATATATATATATATATATCTAAGACTAAAAATAATACCAACAATAATACCTCACGTAAAGGTTTAAAAAAATGGGGGTGAGAGGGGTGGGGTGAGGGTAGGACAGGAATTCAAAGTCAATGTAGGCTATTTATATGGCGGAAACGGAAGCGGAGCGGCATCGGATTAAGGCGACCATACGGTGACGAATGTCTCACCGTGTGTGACTGTTTGTTTATTTGTTTGTTTGCAAACCTCACAATGAAGGATTTTACCCTTAACGGTTCCCTGCCGTTTCCTTCAAATAGATACAAAAGATTTTTTGTTTAATGTACAAGGTAAGCCAGTAAGCTAAAAAGACCCGAGGGATGGGGATCACGAAATCACGTCAAAAGGGTGCACACCCGATCCAAGCGCACCTGGGAAGGAGAAACAAGATCAATGACAAAAGTGCAGAAAGATAAGAGAAATTGGATCACCTCTGCGTAACGCAAGCTCTGGTTAAAATGATCGAGTGAAAGGTATCAGTCATAAGAAGAGGAAGACATCTTTATTGCCTTTTGTTGTTTCTCAAGTTGTGAGGTCCATGACCAAAACGTCTCCAATTGCATGATACAGACACCAGTACGGTACGAGACCGAAGGTCGCATGTTTATCTGACAATATCGAAGTTGTGTTGTTGGGGGGGTAGGGGAAGGGAGAGGGAAGTATAGGTCGTTCCTTCCGTGGCTCACACCGAGCCAAACATCAGCCCCGAGTTACCTAGAATAAAAGCGCCACAAAGCGTTTGCGATTGCTCCGCACAAACTATTTTTGCTTCTGGGCAACCTTTTGCCATAAGCGAATGTTTTTAAAATGGCGCTGCACATGTTGACTGCACAACAGCCAATCAAAGTGAAGTCGGATGAATGTGAAAGTTACTGTTAATCACACTGACGACACAACAAAACTATCAATTATAAATACTCATTCTTACCGATTGCACATAAACATAATTATTCCATCAAATAACAAGTAACAAACTGACTGTAACTGACTAAAGTCTTCCCTTTGTATTTTACCATTGGACACATCGCCATTCGCAGATCAAAAGCTCACCACTTTGGCCGCCATCTTTTTTTCTTCACAAACCTTTCGAGACAGCTACACAGCGCTTTCTAGCTTTCTAGCGCTCTCCGCGAATATAGGGTTGATCAGACTTTCCGCCAAAATAGTTGAATAGCATTACGTAGCGTTCTGGCTGGAAACTCTCGGCAATTGCGCGACTCTCCAGTCCGCTACATTGAACTTGAAGAATTCATTTCTTTGTTTATTATCGGTCATGCTTTTCGGAACCAGAAATCTGAGAGGAACAGGAATAGGAATAATTATCGGGAACCGGGTGTAGCTTAGCTTTAAGGTCTACTTTGCCCGATAATTATTTCAGTCAGATTAATACATTTCGGGAGGCGTAGGAGGAGGAAGGAAATAAAGGGGTGGGGGAAGGAGGAGGGAGATGGGTGTTGGGGTATACGAGCGGTAGAACCCACTTGTTGCACAAGTCAACAAACATCGTATTATTTATACAATTGGTACCGCTGCAAACTCATGAATCTCTTGTTTTGTTTTCTTTTGTTTTTATTTGGGGGAGTGAGGGTGGGGTCGGGAGCATTTAATTTCACTCCAATGCGTGTCGTACTGGAGTAGCCTATTGCAGGCAGCCCGCAGAGCATCGAGCAGCATGCTGGTCGCAACATTCAACTGGTGGCGCTTGGCCTCATGTTGTTTTCCCCCTTGAGAGTTCCGCAACAAAAATTAACCTAAACATACCATCAAGTGTACACTAATGGTAATATCCTTATCGAATCGGAACCACCGATTTAGTCAAACAACGGAAGATCCGCACCAGTTCTGAAGTGAGATTATTACTCAGACTGCTACAGCTAGGTCGCCGACCAAAATTATCTCTACTCAAATTAGACTAGAAAGTGTCGTTAAAATTATATTCTTTGAAAGTTTAGCAGAATCAACTACACCAAACCTAGTATCATTATATCATCCGCCGCCCTGCATAAAGAGCTCTTCGTGCTGCAAGTCATTAAAACTTATTTTACTAGGATTACTGTGTATTGGATTACTATTTAAAAGTATAATTGTAGATCTCTTTTTTTTGGGAGTCAAAGGTCTAAAATGTACTAGTTGAAAGACCGGTATTTCAGGACCTTTCAGGTATGGATGAATCACCTATATAAGCAGCCTGCCATTCTAGGGAAATTGGAGGGGCCGGGTAGCTCAGTTGGTAATAGCGTCTTGCTAGTAACCGAAAGGTCGCTGGTTCGAATCCCGGATTGGTCAACGTGTGATCATATTATTTTCCCCTTTACCAACAACTGGCCCGCTGGTGTCAGTATAAATCGGTCCAGTAGTCACCTATATGCGAAAGTGTCGTGTGACTATAATCTACAAACAACAACAACTAGGGAAATTGAGGGGCCGGGTAGCTCAGTTGGTAAGAGCGTCTTGCTAGTAACCGAAAGGTCGCTGGTTCGAATCCCGGATTGGTCAACGTGTGATCATATTATTTTCCCCTTTACCAACAACTGGCCCGCTGGTGTCAGTATAAATCGGTCCAGTAGTCACCTATATGCGAAAGTGTCGTGTGACTATAATCTACAAACAACAACAATAGGGACATTTTCACGTTTTAAAGATCGGGAAATATAGAAGAAAAAAAAAATAGTATTTCACTTTGTCCCTTTAGGGTGTATTACTGACACTTGCTATATGCTTCACGAGATTTTTGGATTGCAGGTTAGAATTAAGGTAGAAAAACAACTTCTTCTTCTTCTTGATGTTGAGGACCCACGATCATTCAGGCTCCTATAGTGAAGGGGGTTCGCGATTTTACTGTATATTTGAAGTAGGACTAAACTGGTCATGGGTTACCACAGCTATAGTCTAGATGATTAGCTGCCTCTGATCTCCTCTACCTATTATAGATGATCAACCAGTGTCCACATGGCACAAATGTCTTATCTAAGCTGTTTATTGCGGTATTGGCATTATCTGGCTGGTACGGTGCGGTATTGGCATTATCTGGCTGGTAGGTCTGTCTGTAGGTATCAGGAGTGGTGGGGTTGAAGAATGAGGTTGGTGGTAGAGTATCAGGAACTAGAGGCTGGATGGGAGAAGCCCTTGACGCGAAGGTGTCAAGCGTTGTAGCCACAACTGTATCTTTCGGCAGCTTGTTCCGGTCTCTGGTAGTCCTAGGCAGGAATGAGCAGCCCCTGTACTGCGTTCTTGCTGCAACAAGTCTGATCTGGACTGCCTGTCGTGGCCTCGTCGCTGTTCATAGGAGAGAGGGGCAAGTTTCTGTTTAATGCTGGAGCAGTGGAGTAGCCCATGGTTGATCTTGAACAACATGGAGAGCCTGGATAATCGGCGTCGCTCTTCCAGTGTTGGCCAGCCCAGTGTTTTCAGCATGCTGCTAACACTTGACGCGTTTCTACAGCGGTTGAGGGCAAAGCGTGCTGCCCGTCGTTGGACTGCCTCCAACCTGCCGATGCTCTTCTGGGCCCCAGACGGAAGAAGCGTAGTCCAGAAGCTGACGAGCGAAGGTTTTATAGGCTCTTTCCTTTACACTGGCGTTGCTGATCTTCAGATTTTGTCTGAGAAACCCAAGAATCTTTTTGGCCTTGTTACATACGTTGTTAATATGCTCGTCCCCGGAACCTTCTCCGTGGATGGTGACTCCAAGGTACTTACCGGAGGAGACTGGCTCAAGAACATGGCCATGCAGTTCGTAAGGGCGGTGTAGAGGATTTCTGCTCTTGGAGACTGACAAAGTGTGGCACTTGGCAGGATGAAATTCCATGTCCCAGCTCTTCTCCTACTCGGCGAGGCAATGGAGGTCCTGTTGTAGCTGGTCCTGGTCAGAGCTGTTGGAGATAGTCCTGTACACTGCCGTGTCGTCAGCGAACAGTCTTGCTAGCGCGATCAGCTTCTCTGGCAGGTCGTTAATGTACGCTAAGAATAAGCGGGGGTCTAGCACCTAGCCTTCAGGGACGCAGGATTTGACGCTAACGAAAGGAGGAGCTTGCGCCGTCTAACACCACTGTGTTGCATCGGTCTGAGGAAGCAAGAAATCTATGTGTTGGCAGTGCCTTGGATGCCGTAAAGCTGTAACTTGTTTAACAGCAAGCTATGACTGACACGGTCGAACACCTTCGAGAAATCCGTCGACCACTAGGACGTCAGTCTGCTTGCTGTTCTCCAGATTGGTCGTCAGGTTTTCACAAACTCAAAGAGCTGGGTATCCCAGGATCTCTTGACTCGGAAACCATATTGAGTGTGTTGGGGCTTTCAAAGTGTTTCATGACTGCACTGACGATGATGTGCTCCAACAACTTGCATACCACGCTAGTGAGGAATACCGGCCGATAATTGGCAGGGTCGTACTGCTCCTTTTTCTTGTAGATTGGCTTTCCATAGTCTGTTGGGACGGTTCCTGTGGACAGTGATGACTGGAAGAGGATCGTCAGCGCACGAGCGAGTTTATTGGCCAGTTCTTTGAGAACTCGTAGGTTGGTGTTGTCAGGGCCGCAAACTTGTAGGGGATCATTTTCTTAAGAAGTGCCAGCACCCCACGCTCTGAAATCTGGATTTCTTCCCAGATGGGGTAGGCTCCACTGGTCATGTTGGTCTTCTGAAGAAACTCATCCTCTGTGTATGCTCTGCCGTGACCAAAGACTGAATGGGACTGCGGATTGGGGACGTCCGGTACCTATGGGTCGGATGTCAAATGGCCGCCCTCCTCAGGCGGCCTACACCAACGTTTGATGACTTCTGGTGCTTGATGTAGCTCCAGTAACCCCTCTTTTTGGCATCCTTGGTTGGCGTGTCTTGTTCAGAGAAGATGCCGTTCAGATAGGTTCAGTACGATCTACGAAGCAGGCGTTGGATGTTTCGGTGGAGGCTCAGGACCTCGGCCTTAAGTTCGTCTGACCCATTCTTCTTCATCCCCTTGTACTGGCGGTCTCTCCTGTGAATGAGCCTACGAATTTCAGCTGTGACCCATGGCTGATTTGTCTTAGGTGTGGTGGTCTTGTGTGGCATGTTGTTCTTCACTGCATCGGTGATAGTTGTTTTGAACTTTGTCCACAACTCCTCTGTTGTCGCCGTGCCATGGGCCTCTTGCATACTGGAGCTCAGCTCAGTCGCTGCACTTCTCAGATTATGCCAGTCTGCTTTGGCATAGATGGGGATGTCTCGTACCGCCTGCTTCTTCTTCAGTCCGCTGACCTGGACTTCACAGTATGATATGCAGTGGTCTGATATCCCTGTGATTACCTCGACGCTTGGGATTAGCTGTGGACAATTGGTAATGAGCAGGTCCAGATCCCCTCGTGGGTTCTCTAACTAGCTGTTCCAGACCATGGTTGTTAATCATGTCCATAAAGTCAGAGTGTAGGACAGGGTATGGAGACTTGGGCCTCAGTGTAGGAATCTGCCACTCCCAACCAGGAAAATAGAAGCCCCTCCTTCCCCACCCCCACCCCCACCCCTCCTCCCCTATAAGGAGAAAAGCGTTCTTCAGCTGCAATGCTCTCTGAAGTGATATCTCGAACTTCATCTGGTTTGGCCCATCTGCTGTGTTTGGTCTGTAATGGACACAAACATAAAGTGTGCACCTCCCCTTCAGTTTCATCTTTACCCAACATCCAGCTCTGGAACAGCTTAACAGTCCAGGTTGTCGCGGATTGCAACAAGCACACCTTCCCCATCTTGTTCTTCTCCGTCTCTCTGGAATGATTTGTAGTTGTCTGGTATAATCTCTGAGTTGGCCATGGAGGGGTTCTGCCAAATGGGCTGGCAGCACAAGTTAATATGGCGGAAGACCGCAACATCCGCACAATATGTTTCAGATACGTTTTAGAAATGTGCCTATAATAGGCAACACACAGTCTGGTATATACAATTGATCAGGATCTACCAAAGAAGTGAATAGCTCAATGAGGTATCATACGCCAAACTACCACAAAAAAGCGGTAACCAAATTGGCGCCTAAATTTGTCAAGACGCTCATAAAATCTTCAAATTATTTCTTAACAGAACCGTGCAATATTACTTAAAAGAGATGGACAGCGGTTTTAAAGTGTTTTCAAAGCAGTATTTCGGATAGGGAAATCTTAGGAATTCATGAACAGTTCTAGTTCTCACCCATCCACTCCCCTTCCAGCTCCTACTTTCATAGCAATCCCTTTCCCCAAAACCTGAGCTATTAGCCTAATTGGGTGTATGGAATTAACAAGCTTGTAGAACAATTAACTGAGAAATTACAACGGCCGTCATCGATGCCGTGATTATGTGTAACATCATTCAGCAGTTATCGATCATGGATTGTGTTCATTCATAAAAGAGTATCATGCAGCTGTGTGGCACTGAGGACATTCACAACAACGTTAATTTATTCAAGATACAATGAAAATACCACTGAAGCAATACAATTTATTCCTTATAACACAATACAAATTTGTACTCTAAAATTGGATGATGTGCGTGTGCAATCAATCAAAATTAACAGATGCATGGAATTCAGTGTAGCCTAAGTCAAAGGACGCATGGGGAAGACATTGTATCTAAAAAGACACAGAGAAGCAACTTCTGTTGCGACCTATCTTCAGAGGGTTGAAACTTGCAAAAGGTATGCAACCACAGGCACGTTGCAAGACGAGAATATATTGGAACACGTTGGCCTACGTCCTTAACTTGGAAGGGAGGGAAAAAGAAAATGTCGGATTTCTTTTTTTCTTAAGAAGCTATATATGCAAGATCACAGTTAGGAGAACTGTCTCTTCTACCATCAAATGTCTCCAACCACCTTGCCTGAAAGTAACTCGAGAAAAAAAATATATCTAACCTTTACGAACAGGATGCAGCCGGGGAGCGTGAGAACCCTTACATTAAAAGGCATAATCACTAACACACACACATACACCCACACACACACATACCCACATACACACCCACACCCATGCAAACACACACACACGCACACACCACTCTCCTGACCCGTCAACCTCTAAGGGCTTTAATCCTTAATGTGGCTTCAGACCAGATGAAGGCAAATCCCGAAAGAAGAAAGACTTTGTTATCAAAACATATATTTAAAGTCAAGAGTTTGGTCACGATTCAAATGCATTAAAAAAAAAAGACAAGACACACAGGACGATCATCAGGCCAAACCGTACTGATAAGCGATGATGATGATGATGATGATGATGATGATGATGATGATGATGATGATGATGATGATGATGATGATGATGATGATGATGATGGTGATGATGATGATATTGATGATGATTAGGAGGAGGGGGAGGTGGAGGATTGGGGATATGAATTAGTATATCGAGTAGTTAGTTATTCACTGCTTACAGGGTCCAGCGGACTGCAAAGAGCCGAATCAGGACCACAACATCAAGACTACAACTTGGCTGTAAGAGGACTCACCCCTGATCTGCATAAAAGATCTGCCGAAACAACCCTAGTGGTAAAACTGAAGGCACTTCACCAGCCAGTCACTTTACAATAAAGACATCCCAAGCTATACTCTAATGTATCGAACCCCCATTTAAAAAAACAAAATAGAATACAAACATCATTATAAAATATTAACAAAACACATACATATAAAATGCCTACATTGCCAAATAATAACATCATAGGAAGCCCCAGTGACCATTTGGCAGAAAGCATCCAATATTCCCAAGCTGATCCAACAGACCTCACACACAAATGAGGAGTTTTGTCCCGGAAGACTTTTCAAGAAAAAGGTAGGTGACTTGTCTAGCGAAGAAGAAGATAGTATAGTAGATTGATAGAAAAGAGTATAAATGAGAAAGAAAAAAGCTGAAAGACAGCGACAGTGGGAATTTAAAGCACTAAATTTCCAGAAAGTGGGGATACTATTTATACTGAAACCCCCGGCACTCCCACGGGGTGAGTAAAAACGGGATTGCTAAGTTAAAAAGTTAAAGCGAGTCTGAAGGGTTTATTTTATCTCCAAACTTTCACACTAAATAGTATGATCATAAAGGATAAAGGTGTTTATTAACCCACAATATAGAGGTGAACGTTCTACGATGGGCATGTAGGCAGCTTTAAAAGAAAATGGGGTTCCTGATTACGTCACGGACTTCGCTAGCAGAGGAGTTTCTAGCGCAGTCATTCAACGTCACTTCAGGCTACACAAACAACATTGTTTTTCGCACACTAATTCACAGCATGCAAACCACTAGGGATTGTTTTTCGCGTGTTCCTATATTCTCAAATAGATAAGTCATTCATTGCTGTAGAAGACGACGTTTAGAGCGTTCGGACACGACGTTTAGATTCAAATTTCGCGAATATTAGATATTTAAAAAAATTCCATCAATATACAAATGGTCATCCCTAAGCGTGAAGTAGACCTTTTGATGTTATAAGTTCTTCCCCCGACATTTTTATCTAGACCTCAGGCTCACTTTAGGAAGCACATTAAAGACAAATAAAACATTGCTATCAAACATAATAATGTCAAGAGTTCAGCGAGTATTTAAAAAGACGTAAAAATTAACAACAAAAAGATAAGAACCTACAGCGGATGTAACTCTTTAAGCAGTCAAACGTCTACGATATCTAACGGTCATGATAATGATGATGATGATGATGATGATGATGATGATGATGATGATGATGATGATGATGATGATGATGATGATGATGAAGTTGTTAATAATAATAATAATAATAATAATAATAATAATAATAATAATAATAATAATAATAATAACAACAACACTGTTGCTGGTTTTAGCCTCTACTGCTTCTGCTACTGCTGCTGCTGCTGATGATGATGATAATGATGCTGATGATGATGAGGATGATTTTGATTTTTTGTTCTGTTTGAAAAGACATGGGAAGGAAAGAATCCTTTCGCTGTCCAGTATACTTCGTGTTTTTGTTGGTGATCTTAGAACCACGGTACTTCTTCTAATTTATTATATAGCGCTTTTCCAGATCAAGCGATGCTCAAGGCGCAGGCGGATACAAGACCTCACTCAAGCCGCCCGAGGCGCCCACATCCAGCCTTTGGGCGCTTATCGTCACTGATCACCATCATACTTCCCCGTGCCTCAGTCATGGGGGGGGGGGTGGGGGGTTACAGAGGCTGTGTTACATATTGCTGATGAGACTATCTCGCATTAGTTCCACCAATGCTAGGACAAGGATCACAACAAACTCATATATTAATATTATTGACCTCGCTACACTGGGGTGTTAGTGACCAACAGGTACAGCAGAAGAATCAACAACACCAACATTAACAACAACAACTACGACGACGACGACGATAACAGCAGCATCATTAGCAACAACAACAATAACAAATACAATGATCCGATCAGAAGCATTCCACTTCTGCGTGTAAAGCATCTTCTTTTTGGGTGGTGTTTGTCACCATCTTCTGCGTTTTTTATTTTCGGCATCGCAAACAGACTAGTCACTTCGAAAACATGCACAAATGCTCGATCACACACGAAAGAAAGTGCGAGAGCCGGAAATCGAAACTTGTACAGGAAATTCCAGTTTTTGTCTTATTACGGAAAACTTACGAAACGGTTAAAAGAGCGTCTTACTACCGACAAAACTACAATTTTTTTTTTCATCGCTCGCGTTTGAAACCGGAGTTTTTGTTTTCAAAACGGATAAGCGGATTTTTACAGTCAAAACGGAGAAAATCCGGTCAAACCGGAGGAGTGAACAGCTCTGTGATCGCGGACCCTCCCCTTCCCTCCCTCCTCCCATTTGTCCACCCCACCAACACCCCCCGCCCCTCCCATAACTGTACCCTCCCTTTTTGTCGATCTCCTTCCCCACGACCTTTTTCACCCCTTAACAATTGAGAATCCCGGTGTACGATGGAGTTAAAACAGCGCGCCGTACGCAGCAAGTTGGCATCCTGAGCGTTTCCTGTTCAAGCCTAATTTTGAACAGCGCCTCATTTCTATTGAAACTTATTATATTCAGAAATAAGACATTAGTGAATATTAGCTACCTCTCAACAACGAAAGCTGAACATTTCAAACAAATAGGCTTACTCATAAATACAACAAGAAATTGGTTTAAAAAAAAACTATATATGAATTAAAATTTAAAATTTAAAATTTCTTTCATTGATTAGTTGAAAAACTATCATCAACAATAGTTCTAAATTCAATGACGGTGCATTTTACTCCGGGAAAAAAAATTGATAAATCGCTGGAAACAACATGCAAGGCCACGCGATATGTCTAGAACTATTGTTGCTGTCTAGCTATGGCTACCGTCTGGATGGGATTAAAATTGTGGGTGCAAAGCAGGGTAGAGATAAAGCCTGCCTTGTGTCCTTGCTGTCTAAGTGGAAGTGTAGGGCTACTAGAAAACGCATAAACGCCAGACGATAAACTTATCAATAGTTGCGAATAATACCTTGACCTAGCAAGTTACACGGCTACATGGCAGGATCGTTTGTTTCTAAAGCGGCTACTGTTTGTACACCCAAATCAATTACAGAAGTATGAGTTGAAGGAGTAGGAGACGGTGAGCAGGAGTACTAGTAGTAGCAGAAGGAAGAGGATGAGTAGAATACAAAATACAGAACATATCCCTTCAAACAGCGAAAATGCACATAATAAATACCTGAAAGTCGGTACACAATCGGTCGCTCACACCAACACACAGGCAGGATATATTTATACATCTTGAAACATTGAGTGAACCTCCGATATCGTGGTGAACTTTTTCCCTGAAGAAGAACAAGGAACATCCTTCCTCAGACTGCCCTCCATTGGCTACTGTACAACAATTAAATACTGAGTGTCTATCAAATATAGTACGCTCTAACTTATAAATTATATTCTGGTACAAGCTCTGTTTCAAACTCCACTTACCATACACTGCAGTTTTAAATACGAAACCGCTGAATGTGAAACCTTATCTATTGTCAATAGTTGTCGGAGCCAAGAAAGGTTTGTTCTTACAATAATAGGTGTACAGTAAGTTAAATCAATCACATGGTTCACAATACAGTGCACATAAGTCATATACACTTGCAATCTCTTCACCTTTTAGAATGACTAACTCCAACATTTAAAAGTCAAGGATTAAATATAATCATTTTGATATATACAGTAGATCTACCACATCAGTACATTCTAATCTTCATGTACAATTCACACGGTCTTATCATAATACTGCTTTGTCACAATTCATAACATCGAATATGAAAACGGTTTAAAATGCTCAATCGACATGCGACTAGACGAGACAGATCGTGCTGTCGTATTCCTTACTTGAATTTATCAAAACGAAACAACAGAAACAGGGGACAAATGTACAACTAGGTCAAGTTGAATTATGGCAGTTTAAGCTGGTAAGAGTGCAAAATATATAAAGACTATTTATTTGTTAACAACAAAATATAAAGGTATAATCCATTCCACGATTGTTTAATGGGGTTTAGATATTGTAACTGGGATCAAACTAGTATCTTCCTAGACGCAACACATGGACAATTCTGACACAAACGGATTAGGGAGCGCAGGGTTTTGCAGTAATCTATACGTGTCAAGAAAACTACAATAGTTTACACGATTGGTTCTTGCCAAAGACAACTACAATATAATTATAGCTTCTACGACTTGTCATCAAACTTTACAAAGACCTATGAGAATAATATAAGATTGTAGGCAATAGCCTCACATAACTACCATTGTTTACACTGGCCTACAGGTGCAGGAGTTATCCACGGCCTTTATGGACTAACAAATTAGTCTTCTTAGGTCGTTTGAATAGAGAAATTATTAGTCTTCTTTTATTAGTCTTCTTAGATTGTTTGAATAGAGAAATTATTAGCCTTCTTAGGATGTTTTAATAGAAAAATTATTAGTCTTCTTAGGTTGTTTGAATAAAGAAATTATTAGCCTTCTTAGGTTGTTGGAATAGAGAAATTATTAGTCTTCTTAGGTTGTTTGAATAGAGAAATTATCTTTCTTGACAATTTCATCTAAGGGAAGTTATAATCTTTTACAAATATATTCAGCAGTAGAATACTCAAGCGGAGGAAACTTATTTTAATTCATTCAGCGATAAGCACGAACACAGAACAGTGTTCATAAAGGTGTCGAACAGTGCATGCAATGTACAAGATTTGAATAGAAAGAGAAAAAGAAGGCAAACCTTTCAAATGTATTTCCAGACACTCGACTATACATAGCCGATAAAATACGCATTTTCAGAAGTGTTCATTTTCTTGACGGCTTTATCCTAACGAAGTAAAAGGAAAACATGGAATGATGGGCGACTATTTGCAAGAAGTCATTTTTTTATGAAACATTTTTGGATAAGCCAATTTTAAGTTAAGGTATTGCGCAAAATGCGTTTAGAAAATGGTGAAGCGCAATGACCTTGACCTTTGAGAAATACGAATGAGCAGTAGTATCCACAAATTAACAATGATGAATTTTGGTTAAATTATTCTTCAGCTAACGGAAAATGTGTGTTTTTATTTGTGTGTGTGTGTGTGAAATTTTGAGCTACGGGCCGGCCGACCAACTGATAACCAACTGTGAACATCTCTCCCCACAAGAAAACGCCAACATCTTTACAAAAGTCCACACATTCCTCACATCTAGTGACCGCTTCGTTTAGAAAATAGCCCAATTATGCAAATTCACATCTGATTGGTACCCTTGATACCAGCTAAACCAATCCCCATTTGTTTCCCTCTCCCTAGTAGTTACACCCCATCCCTTCGCACCAAAAGTTTATTAATAGCTGTCAGAGAGAAACTGACCAGATAATTGTCTCTTCCAACGGAATAGATGAGTTCACCGTCTATTTTAAATATCTGTTCACGTGCAAACACGTAGTCTCGAACTATTTATCTCTGTGTTTGTGTGTGTGTGTGTGTGTGTGTGTGTGTGTGTGTGTGTAGGTGGGTGTGTGTGTGTGCACGCGTTGTTTTTATTTTACTTTCTTCTTTTTTACTTGCACGTGACTTTCTTTTTTTTTTCTCCCCCTCCTCCAAACCGATTTTTTTTTCTCTCATTGTTTTAGATTGCTGCAGGTATTTATTTACCTTTTAATCGACAGCTACTGTTTTGTGTAAAGTTTACTCTTGGGTGCATGTATCTGTTTCTCGTTAGTTAGTTCATTCATTTATTTCTCTATTACTTTTTTTTTTTTTGTTCGACGTTATTGCATTTTTTTTCTGTTATACTATAGTTATATGTTTGTTCTCTTTTCATTGTTAAAAAGATTAATTTATGTGCTCCTGTTTTTTTTTTAATTTTCATTGCTTTGTACTTGTTCCTGTTCGCCAGACATGTCATTGTTGTCATTTGTCAAAGGGTAGCACTCATTTAAGCTTTGCTTTTGTGTGCCCTTTATGTTCTCCATGCCTGGTTTACTTGTTTCGTGAATAAAATTATGTTTAAACCAACTGATAACCGAACTGCTACTGAAGGATATGTCCTATTCGAGATATTGAGTAAAACATGTTTAGAAACAACTCTCCAGTCCTTGACCTGCTGTAGAGCAAATATGATTGCACTTGAAGTAGGCCACTAATCTAGGCAATGTAATGTCCCTATGAAGTTTAGTCAAAATCCGATCAGTGGTTCTTGAGATATGGCTTTTAACGGACCGACGAATCGACCGACAGACCGACAGACCGACATTTGGCTCATTTTGACCCACCCACCCTCTTCCTCCTCCTCCCTCCCGACTATTTCAAAGTATTTCTAGATAAGCTTGGCAATACAAAAATAGACAATATAAATTAGGCAGACAGCAGCAAAATGATAACAAAAACTACCAAAACCCATAGAGAAGACAACCTAGAGGGCAGAAAAAAAGCGCGAAAAAGAGAAAAGCTGTGTGAAAACCCGAGTACAACTCTACTCTATATCACACCTCATTCCCCGCACGTTCTTGACCGACCGCTCAGACACGCCGGTTCAGTGAACACATAGATTGATTGATCTGTGCTGGCCCTTCTCTGTCCCCAAATCACTGTAGAACTCACAAAGATAACCACCATCCGGTAACCGGACTGTGTTGCTGTAGTTGGGGCACCAACGCAAAGACAGACAGACAGATAGACACACACACCCACCCACCCACCCACACACACACACACAAACACAAACACACACTTCATAATAAAATGTAGCGCTCCATCAAGAGAGGAGGTTTGCCGGATCGGATGATCATTTATTTATTACATTCTCTGCTAGTAAAAGAGTACTATGCTGTGCTGTTTGTAACAGTGAAGCATTTTTTTCAGATTCTGTATTTAGTGTCAAATAACTAAGTGAAGACGCGTGCCGTTGATGGGTGTTTTGAGAAACAATAATATTTCATCAGGACACGGTTTCTCAGTGACGCACAATGATATTTGTGGTCATGTTGATAGCACACACTCCAATGTCCACGAAACATCCTGCTGTTTTAGGGACCATAAAGCACCTTGGCGTTCTAAGGATTAAATAATTATATTACATTTATGTAGGAAACAATACTGTTTCCTAGCCTCTCTCAATTCCTAGCCGCTCTCCATAACAAAATAAAGACTTCTAAAAAGAAAAAAAAAGACTATTCAAGATGCAGCTATAAAACTAGGAAGTTATTTCCATTAATTGACTTCGAACCCCAAACCAGGACTAAGAATGAAAAGATATTGACCAACTGGTGAATTCCACAGAGTTATTTCAATTAATTGACATAGAAGCCCAAACGATGACTAAAACTGAGATTAAAAAAAAATAATTGAGGAACTGGCGAATTTAAAAGAATTAATAAATGGTGTTTATAGGTGATGATAATCTTTTTTTTAAGGACACTATCGACAGGAACATGGAAACTTCTACTAGTTTTGGGCATGCTCGAGTAAGAAGGCAAGTCTTGTGTATACACAAATCACAACAATTTATAGTCTTGTAGAGGCAGGTTACAAGTAAAAAACACTTAAGTGTTATGTATTGGTGCCATAAAACTGGCAAAGCCGATCGTTCTCCCATAAATTGTCTGCTTCATCATTGGCTTACCTTATATAAAGTTCGGACTGATGTCACCTAGGGATATGAAAGTATGATGTCGTTTTCTGCGTAAATACAGAAGAAACGGACAGGACGAATCTTATAGGAGAATCTCAATGAGTTGGGTGGTTGGTGAGCTGGACTATTGTAAACTTAGTACTAGTTGTACAGCGCGTTTACTCCCCAATAACTGATAAACGACAACTGGACTGCTGATAAAAGATGGCCCTTTGATTTGAAATACATGAATACTAACATTCAACAAAATCGTTTTTTGCCGTATTTTAGGTATTCAGCAGCAAAACGGCTCCAGACTCGTAGATTAGTGGACTGACTCCCGTGCCATCTTATTTGCTCTACCGTAAAGGTCAAGGCTCTGGAGTCATGTTGATGTTAAACAAGTATTGCTCAATACCTCAAAACCGGCAAAAGCGATTTTGTTGAGTGTTAGTATTCGTGTATTTCAAATCATCGGTAATCCGTCACCAGCAGTCCGGTTGTCATTTATTGGGTCAGTCCGTCGCTCCGAATTTTTCAAGTGTAAGCAAATATGATGGAACGGTAGATAGACCACTAACCTAGGTAATGTCCCTATGAAGGTTAGTCAAAATCCTATTGGTGGTTCTGGAGATACGACGTCGAACAGACCGACAGACCGACACAGACCGACCGACCGACATTTTGACTCGTTCAGATTCCTGTCTATTTCAAAGTATTTTCAGACAAGTCTGGCAATTCAAAAAAAGAAATTTTTTTTAAACACCGCCCTTTGTGAATTTGAAGCTGTGTGATTTACAATAGAAAGATGCTTCGAGTGTTTTTGTGCGTTGCGGACAAATTCAAGTAAGCAAAAAACAGAACAACATCACACACTTGAAAAGTTTTAGTATGTGTTTTTCTCTTCGTGTCTCTGATTTAGCTTCAGCAGCCGAAGGCTTGTACATTCCAAAATGATATCAGTGTATAATCTACAGCTACATTTCTTTCCCTCCTCCTTATCCCTCTTCTCTCAATCCCCCACCTCACCCCTCACCCTCCCTCCCCTCCATTTAACTGCCTCGGGTTAGTACATCAGGTTCATTTCATGAGTTGTTTTTTCGGCCTGGTAGGGACTTTTTGATTTACGTGTTGAAGTCAAAATTAATACATTAAGTTATTTGTTAGTTTCTTATTTTTACACTGTGCTCGGTTTATTTCTAACTAAACGTGGTGTGTGCGTGCGTGCGTGTGTGTGTGGTGTGTGTGTGTGTGTGTGTGTGTGCGTGTTGGAGTTGGTTGGTGAGGGAAGGGAGAAATGTTTGAATTATCTAAATTAACAGGTCTTTTCTGAGCGAGATCAGAATCAACAAAATGTATGATATTAGATTTAAATACAACGATGCCAAATGTGGTTAAAAAAATGTTTAATGATGTTTTCACCAACGTGGTTAAAATTCTATTATTATTATTATTATTATTATTATTATTATTATTATTATTATTATTATTATTATTATTATTATTATTATTATTATTATTATTATGTAGCGTTTTATCACCTCAAGAGCTGCACAAGTCGCTGGATAGGTATATATAACAATTACACGAATATACAAAGCTGTGATTGAATAGTAGCCAGCACGTTTCGGGGGTACCCCCGTTGGGGTGCCGGGGGGTTTCAGTATAAATAGTATCCCCACTTTCTGGAAATTTAGTGCTATAAATTCCCACTGTCGCTGTCTTTCTCATTTGCTCTTTCTCAGTCCTGCTCTGTTCTATCAATCTGCTATACTATCTTCTTCGCTAGACCAGTAATCTACCTTTTTTCTTGAAAACTCTTCCGGGACAAGACTCCTTATTTGTGTATGAGGTCTGTTGGATCAGCTTGGGAATATTGGATGCTTTCTGCCAGGTGGTCACTAGGGCTTCCTATGATGTTATTATTTAGCAATGTAATTTTTACACATTTTATATGTATGTGTTTTGTTGATAATTCATAATGATGTTTGTATTCTATTTTGTTTTTGTAAACGGGGGTTCGATAAATTAGAGTACAGCCTCAGCGTCCCCTGCGTGGGATGTCTTTATTGTAAAGTGAATGGCTGGTGGAGAGCTTTCAGTTTTACCACTAGGGTTGTTTCAGCAGATCTTTTATGCAGATCAGGGGTTGTCCGGCCCTGATTTGGCTCGGAAGAGTCCGCTGGACCTAAAGCAATAATCATGTAATATAATGTAATGTTTCGGGGGCAGTTCGAACCCGAAACCTTTAAACCTACAAGCTCGGTGCATTAGTGCCTGAGCTATTCACAACTTTCCGGCACCTCTCATAAAAACTCGTGGGTATCGCCATTATAAATTAAAACGAGGTTAGCATGAAACCAAGTTCCGGTCTAGCTTGTTTTGCTTTTATCAAAGCTTGATGCGTGACTTTTAAATATGGCAAACTGCCGAAAACGACGATTGTTAGAGCCAGAAAACGAGTGGGATAAGTATAAAAACGGTGGAGGAAGTACATGCTCAGTGAAAGGATGCAAAAAACAATCGTAGAGGCCTGTATTTGTGGCGACTTCGGAGGTGCGTCGATCATCGACAGAAAGTGAAACAGGACCTGAAGACTCTTGTAGTTTTCCATAGCTTCGCCGTCGCAACCTTCACAAAACACGAAGTAACTGACTATGTTAGGCAAGCGTTGTGGCCAAGTGGGCTAAGGCGGGACTAACTTGCCTTGTCCACAAGCCAGAAACCAATGACGCCTGACAGGTGTGGGTTCGAGCCAGCATCTGGGCGTTATGTTTTTCCCAATATTTTTCAAAAATTCACAAATAATGTTAGGTTAGGTAGGGTTTAGGCGCGCCACTGGCGATAGAAAGGGATAATAAACTGCAGCAAAAAAAATAAAAATATGTGAGGGTACGATAAAGGTGGCCAGTGACACATGTTATTATTCTTGAATATTTGGAAATAACTCACTAAAACACGCGGAGAAAAAAACCGGAAGTATGTTTCATTGAGGGGATTCCCGTTGGTGCATAGGATAGCAGAAAAGTGTGAATACTGTCTTTCACCAGATAACTTTCGCAAATATCGCCAAATGCCTCTCATTGCACCACTTTCTCTATGCAAATTCCCGCTGTCACCCTGATACTCTCTGTACGTAACGCCTTCTGCGTAAAAAGCATGCATGTCATGCTGAAGGTGAGTACATTGGAGTAGATAGAGCGTAGACCACTTGAGTCTTTCATGAGACACAGATATGGCCGGAAACTGCTGCGGATTTCAAGGTCGTGAAGCAAGTAGTAGGCTACGTACGAATCCAAATGTGCGGCACGGAAGCGAATCGGTGTGTTTTCTTCTGCTTGTAATCATAAAAAATTCGCTGCGGCCTCCGCGTTTTCCGCCATAGAGATACAATATAGCTTAAGGGTACATTAATCACATGCGCGGAACTGCACTTGAATGGGTACCAACATTTTCAATGAAATAAACTTTTAAAGGTACAAGTGTATTCATAACAAAGCGAAAAAGCTGTACTTTGTATCACTGCTTTTTTAAGGGTTGACAGCCGTAGACGCATCAATGGTTAGTCAGGAATCTCAAAATGTCAAAACACCTGTTTACATTTCAAAAACGGAAACCGCCTACTCTATTGAAGGGATTATAAAGTATTGCGGTGCTGAGAAGCAAAGTCTTTCAAATGCTCAACAATGCGCTTAGCACGCGACCGGGTGTAAGAAAGAGTTAATAGTTCAATGATGAGTAAGGGCGCACACGCCTTTCATTCAAACACTCACACGCGTGCACACAGCCAAACGTACGCACGCACGAACAAAATAATAATAATAATAATAATAATAATAAGAAGAAGAAGAAGAAGAAGAAGAAGAAGAAGAAGAAGAAGAAGAAGAAGAAGAAGAAGAATGGTTGCTATATACGCGCTTTTTCCCAAATCACCAATCAGGCTCAAAGCGCGGCGATCTGTACCAACATATACGATCACATGTTTCACCCAGTCTCACACACACAACACGCATCTATCACTTAAACGTGTCGTGTAAAGGCAGGGAGCTCGCTATTAGAAGACGGAACTATGTTTTATGTTGATTTTTAAGCTGCGTCATGTTTCGCCCGACTCTGTATGCACTAAAGCCGGGGAAACATAATATTAAAAGTTCGTGTATAACCATTCACAAGTCAACTGTCTGAAGTATTAAACTGAAAATATTTATCAACGAATTTCTTTAGGGAACAGTTGTGAACAGTTATATAATTGTTGTGCATAATAATGTTCGCCGTGCATTTATACAGATTGTAACGAACTTCTGCTTGTCTCTCTGGTCACTGTAACCCAGGTAACCCTCAATACGATTAGCACGAAACTGTGTAGTGCCCCTATATTAGTTTTACATGCCCAGTCAACTAATAGGAGCTGGAATTTGTCTTAGGTTTGTTCAAAATGTCCTACCTCAATTCTTTTTCTTTATTTTCCATTCTCTCAATCACTTTTTATTAATGAGTTTTATTTAATACAATTATTGCTTCAACACTGAAATTGTAAGAGCTGAACGTAATTTCTTTCCTCCGAGGTGTAGCTCCTATATTTTTTAACATTTATACATAAGCCTACTGTTCTGTTTTATGAATCTATGTAGCCCAGATGGGTGTTTTGTTCTGGAATAAAACCTTGACATGAATTGATAAAGCGATAATCTCAACGAGTCGGCCTATGCACCCATGAGTATGGTGCTATTATCCTTGCTGCAAAGTTCCCATCCATCTAGACCCTCGGTATAACAGGTCTTCAGTGAAATATGAGGGACGAAGAGGCAGAGACTCCCAACAGTCAGCTCTGTCAGATGTCCTGGATGCGCAAGATCGGGCACGGACGTGGATTCATTCCTTTACGTTTCTAACTTGTTCTCTGTCGACTAAGTAGGTGTCTTCTGATTTCAGTACCTATAAAGTGAAATATTTATAGAAGTAGATCCTCAGTTAGTTGTTTTTTAACGTCTTTTCGTCCTCCTTATCGCATACAGTTCAGAATGGGCTGAAGTTTGAAAGACTGTTTTCAATAAGCCCTGCGTTTACCGATACTTGGTAGTAACAAAGTATCTCTCGATTTAGTTAACACTGACCCTATCTTATCTTCGGGCGGACATTGAATTACGTAGCCTTCTAGTCTACTCTTACTAATCGAAAGTAGACTCTCTGGATATCATTAATTCTCTTGCGTTTTCTTGAAAATCGGAAACTTAGTGCAGCAGATTTTACAAAATATGCCAAAACTGAACCCATTCGTTTGGATCGATAAACTGTAAAGGGTATAAAGACCTCAAAAGCACGAAAATTGATCAAGTTCAAGCCCAAGCTGAATGAATACAAACTGTAACAATCAATTCATATGCACTATTAATCCATACGTAATATGCACTAAGATAGATTACACTACAAACACCACACTTGTACTGCGACTATTCTTAGTATAGTAGGCCTACTAGACAGTCAAGTGGCACTCAACTACAGATTGGTCAAACAGTGTATTCATTGTCTTCAGACTCGACGCTGTATTCTTTTATTAAGTATAGCATACTAGACCTATATTATCTATGTCACAGAAAGAATGGGATTGAACATTATTCAATATCTGACTAGGGCATATCTTGCAAATTCCAAGCATTGTAAGGTGAATTGGAATTCCAGTCAAAACTGAAGAAAAGCTAGAATGGAAATCCGGTGTTTAATGCAGATATTTGGTTTTTAACTACAGTCTGATATCATCTCTCACACCAATGTCTAACGTTAAGATACAGGACAGGATCTACACCGGACACGAGTGGCCATCAGCACTGGGATCTGCATTCATCAAGTTATCTTTTTGCAGCCCTGGATTTTAAATTACATAACTAGCAGGTGTGACTGGACACGCAAATGGACAAGCAGTGCGACAAGCAGTGGGTTTAAATTATAAATTGTAACTGTCGTCTATGACAACAAATGCATTACACCCATTCCATGATGTAAACATAAACTATATACGGAGATGTAAATATCACATTCAGTATAATAATATATACCTACCAAAAAAGATAAAATCCAAATACCCTTAACAATGCACGGACACATTGCCTTTTGGCGTAGAACGCAGTTACAAATACACATACAGGATGCACCAACAGTGAGTATACAGTTGCTTAGTTTTTGTATTTCCAGACTTAAATGAAAATACTGTGAAATTGCCGAGGGGAATCAGAAGGAGCCAAATGTCTATCAACAACGTCGAAAAATAGACAAAAAAGTTCCAGAATGACGCAATCAGCAACCAATCAAAATAAAACACGTCACCTGAACTACGGACTGTCTTAAGCCATAGAATGTTCTACATACTTCGAAAATGTGTTCATCTGTTACTAGACCCTTCTGGACTTTTCAGTCAGTCGCGAAAAGAACGTTCAAACATATCGACCGACGGAAACAAACAAACAAACATTATGTAAGGCCCATCCGGCAATAACATAGAATCAAAGGCAATAGACGCTATCATTGCCCGTTTTGTGCCTAATCACGTTATTCGTACTTATTGTGTGCGCCACAATGGTTACAGACATTTGGATGGCCGCTTGCTACATTTAATATAACAGTAAGATAGGAAATACGGCAAATAAGAAATTTTCAACGCATGTCAACTGCTACTGTCTACCTGTCTATCATATCCTATCTTATCATGTAACTCGAAAGTCGTTGGGGCACTACAGTTGATTGTTTAACCAGGGTGCTCCATCCTTTTCTGTCCTCAGTAACCCTCATGGCTTCGCTCAGTGTCAAGCCAGCCCATTTTTGAATATTGTCCTCCCACATATTTTTCTGTCTCCCCTTCTTCAGCTTCCTTGCACCGTGCCTTGCAGGATTATCTTTGCAAGGTCTGAGGATTTTCCGTTTCTTGGCTACTGTGAGCACGTCATCGTGTTGTCCAATGGCCTCTATGATGGTCTGTCCGACTTCGTTGTTGGTGATGTGCTGGGTATAGGAAATGCCCAGAAGTCTTGTGTAGCACCTCATCTCCATGCTTTGTATATTCTTCGTTGTAGGTCTACTGTGAGAGTCCATGTCTTCCAAGAGCATAGTAAGTGCAGCAGTTGTTTGTGCTATCCTGGAGGGGACTTCCTGTCGGGACTCATTGTCTGATACAATTGCTCCTAAATATCTGAAACTGTGCACCGTGTTGAGTAATTGGATTTGGACTTTGTGCGTTTTGTGCCATTGGTGTTGTTGGTCATCAGTATAGTCTTTTCTGCACTTATTTCCATTCCAAGGATCATGTGGTGATGTCAAGCCTCTGTACCAGATGTTCAAGTTCTTGTTCCTCTCCAGCCAATCCATCAATGTCATCCGCAAAACGGAGGTTGGAGATTGCTCTAACCCCCTATGCTGACTGTGCCTTCATGATGCGATCCAGAAAGATGAAGAAGAGTGTTGGAGAGAGTAGGCATCCTTGACGCACGCTGATTGTTGTTCTGAACCCGTTCCCAATGGCGCTGTTGTGGAGAACTGAAATAGTAGCCTTGTTATACTGGTTTTTGATGGCTTCAATAATGTTGGAGCTGATGTTGCCCACAGAGCTGCATGCCAGACTCGGTCAAACGCTTTCTTGAAGTCTACAAACACATGTTATAGATGTTGTTGGTTCTGTAGGTATTTCTTGCAGATTATTATTGGATAGATGGACATATTGATCAATCAGCGTACGTCAAGGATGCCTACTCTCTCCAACACTCTTCTTCATCTTTTTGGATCGCATAATGTCAAATGCCCTTTCAGATCATGAAGCCACAGTCAGCATAGGGGGTTAGAGCAATCTCCAATCTACGCTTTCTTGAAGTCTACAAACACATGTTATAGATGTTGTTGGTTCTGTAGGTATTTCTCGCAGATTTTTATGAGGTTGAAAATCTGCTCAATGGGAATTCGCTTTGCCATGAATCCTGCTTATTCCTCAGTTATGATTACATCAGCTTGGGTTTCAACCTGTTGATTATTATTTTCAGGAGTGCTGGGATGTCTGATGAGGCTGATGGTGCGGTAGTTTTGACACTTCTGAATGTTACTCCTTTTTTGGGAAGGCTGATGACAAGTGACTGGACCAATGGTGTAAGCCACTCCCCACTCTGACAGATCTTGTAACAGACAATGGCGCGTCTGTCAATCATCGCTTCTCCTGCTTGAAGCAATTCTGCCGGTATGTTGTCCACTCCCGCTACTTCTCCTTCTTCAGCGCCTGCACTGTTGCCTCAACTTCTTCTCGGAGAATTGGGAGGATTTATTCTTCTTCTCTTTTCTTGGGACATGCTGATGGGTATCCCTTTTGTGTGTGGATGTAAAGGTCACAGCAATACTCTGTCCATCTATCCAAGACTTCTTGTTCTGATTGTTCTCTCTTTCCTGGCATTGATCTTCTATCCAGTTCTCCTTTGCTGTGCGCATGCCTTTTCGGATGTCACTGTTGATTTTTCGGTAGGTATCAGCTCCCTTTTCCTTTTCGTCTCTCCTCGTTTGTCACACAGGTCCAAAAGTCCAGATGTGATCAACGGTTTCTTCTTTGGGCGGTGCTTTCCAAGGATCTCAGTGGCGGCAACTGACACTGCTGAGTTGAGGGTAGAGGTCATGGTGTTGACATCTACTTCACAAGCCCCCAAAATGACCATTGGTGCAAATTTCCCCCAATTGTGGCTTGGAATATTTCTTCCACCTCCGGATCTTGCAGTTTGTCCAGGTCGAACTTCAGCCTGAGGCACTTTGCTTTGTTTACTCTCTTCAGGTGGAGCCGGAAAGACATCACAACGAGATCGTGGTCACGGCAGGGATAGCTCAGTGGTCAGAGCGCACGACTTGTGTGAGTGCGTCTTGGGCGACGTGGGTTCGAATCCTGACTTCAGCAAACTATTTTGTAATTGCTGGATATTACGGGCCAGCGCCTTGAGAAGCTCTCTGAGCTTGTAAGTGCGCTATATAAGAGAAATCTCTTCTTCACATACGGTGTCTGCTCCTGAAAAAGTGCGTGTTTTGCCAATGTTGACGCTTGATCTGAAGCGTTTCTTGACCATGATGTAGTCAATCTGGTTGTGATGTTCCACGCTGGGATTATGCCAGGTCAATCTTCTGAATTTTTTGTGGAGACCAAGCGTGTTTGACAGTATCAGAATGTTATATCTGGCAAACTCCAAGAGTCTCAAACCTCTGTCAATTGTCTCGTTGTTGCAGTGGGGTCCACATGTTTCTCCCCAGTTGTGGTATGGATCTTGGCCAGCCTTGGCATTCCAGTCATCTTGCACTATGACTGTGTCCTTCCTCGGCATTTCGTCAAAGACAGCCTGCAGATATTCATAGAAATTCTAGATTTCGAAGTCGTCATAGTCTGATGTAGTGGCATAGGCCTGGATGACTTGCTGCAACTGTAAACTCTGTTCCAAAAGATACAATCTAATTTTCATTCTTCCTACAGAGACGAACAGGAACATCGGACAGGATCTATACACACACACACACACACACACACACACACACACACACACACACACCACACACACACACACACACAACCACAAACACACAATCATTGTGTAAATTGGCAAATCAAAAACAAAAAAAAAAACAAAAAAACACCGGGGGCAAATAACAAGAAAACCTCAGTCACTACATGCGATTAAAATCGGAGCAAGAAAATAATTTTTTAAAAATATAATTTAAAAAGTTCTCAATAAATAAATAAATAAATTCTTATTTCACTTTGCGCTGTAACAAAATATACAAATCTCAGTTAGGATCACCATGGACGATCGGATCTTTAATGAAAAGAAATGAAAAATGTTACATTTAATTTCATTCTTTGTAAGGTGACAAAGGGAAAATTGGCCAGGATCTGCTTAGCAGCTGATTGGGTTTACCTGACGTTATGCATTTATTTGTATCATTCATCAAGTCATGACGCTTCGCGAAGCGTGCGAGGGTTAACTTAAAGCTATTCAGAAACTGTGTCAAAGGTATATATTCTTTTTTGTCGTGGATAAAATACACAGTGTGAACTGTAATAAGACGCCGGCTAAGGCCTTATTCAGAAGTAACATGATATTTCAAGATGTTAAAAAGAGGATTTTACAACATTCTTTTCACACGTACTGTGGAATTCGGGTCGCTTTCTCCGTGAAAGCACGACAACTGTAGTGCAGCGCGACTGACAATAAAGGGAAACTATGCCTTATTCGTTCTATCTATTATTAAAATAAAAAGGCTCGTTGGACTGTGCTTTTGCAAGTGTTGCGAAGCATACATACAAATATTTTAAATGCTGCATGAGCTACAAGCTCTGGAGGATGTGCAGAGCTTAGTTGTGAAAAAAAAAACTGTTGTAAATTGTGCGTGTTCGAAAGTCAGACCATGTCAAACTCTCATTTGCAATAATTGCATTGGTTTCCGGTGTAGAACATAATATAATATATAAAACTGCACGACTTCGCATCAACGCTTTCACCCTGTCTGGCCAGTCATATTTCTCTGTTAGTCCACTTCTACACTCTTAAAAGCTATCTCAGTTCATCTTCTGACAGTCACCAGTTTCGCATTCCACGCATCAGAACAAACACTTTGACGAACGCTCATTCTACTTTCAAGGTTCTAAAATTGGGAATTTTCTTCTTTTAATTCCGTGCTCTACTAAATATCTTTCGTTTTGCTCTGGCCTGAAAACACACATTTTCATTTTTTTTTATTTTGAAAAAAGAAGTCATTCTATTAGTTCTCCATCATTCACCGTACTGTTTAATGTACGCATGCGTATGAATGCAGGACTGTTCATGAATAAGATTGACCTATAGGTTTTCCTATTTAGTATAATTTTCTCCATCAATCATCGTATTCTTAACTTTATGCAGGCTAGCTAGGATTTTAACAATTAAATGTATGCAGGATAAATAGAAAAATAATTAGGCTAACTAAGATGTACTTAATAATTATTGAAAAAATACGTCATTCTAATAGTTCTCTGTGCTTCACCGCTCTCTTTTAATATTTGAATGCAGACCTACGCATGCTAGACTGTTGATGGATAAGATTATAGTAATTTTCTGCTACCAAGTATTATTTTCGACATCATTCACCGTATCCTCGTCTAAATGTACTACGCAGGCTAGGTCGGATTTTCCTCGACATTTCCCTTTGCCCTGAAGACAACCCATCCTTGACGATTTATCTTACGGTGTGACAAGTGACTTGCTGTTAGTTAGTTAGTTAAAATAGATTAACGTCCCCGGACACATAAGCGTATAGGGGACGATGACTTGCTGTACTGCGTAAACTAGTTTATATACTTGTCTACCTTGCAGTAGTATGAACCTGCCGAGGGACATGACAAACGTATTGGGTCATAAGGAGGCTCAGACCCATTGTCTGCCCCTCTTTGGTTCAGGCCTTTAATGTACGAAGCCTAAACCTACATAGTTATGTGCTATTAGACACGTGTCCCCTAACATTTACACCTATTAAGCGTAAAATTATACCGGTGACCGGTGACGTTGATAATTTCATACGAGGAAGTCTCAGCACCGAAAACAAGGAAAACAGTGTTCACCGTTAACATTTGATGTGAAGATGAAAATAAGGCAATTACATTTATTTGTTTTAAAACAAATTAAATAAGCATTATTTGGAAGTTTAAAAGGCAGCAAACACCTAGCCCACAACCCCTCACATCTTTTTTCTCTACCCTCACCTCCACTCCCCACCGACCCCTTTTCCTCCCCTTCTCCCGCTCACGCCAAGAAAGCAAAAAAAAAAAAACTAGGCCTTTATATTGAGAAGAAGAAGAATGTAGAGTTGGGATTGGGGGAGGGGAAGATGGAGGAGAAGAAGAAAAGGAAAAAAAGGAGAAGAGAAGGAAGAAAGAGAAGGAGAAAAGAAAGATGAAAGAAGCAGAAGGAAGAAGACAAGGAGAATAAGAGAAATAGATAGAAACGCACAAGCCTAAAACCAAAAACTGTGGAAAAGAAGAGGGAGACGAGGAGGAAGAAGATAGAAAAACAATACTACATTCTTTAGAACAAACACATACCAGAGAACTATAGCTTTAACCGTTCGAAATAGTTCGAAATTCGAAACTTTGAATGCTATTTTAATCTTACCTCCTTTTTTTTTGTTCAACAATCTCATTTCTCACCATCCTTTTTAAAAAGGAAAAAGAAAAAAATGTTTGAAAGTTGGTGAAACAGCAAGCCTTAAACGTTCATTCACACATTTAGCAAGCCAGTGTTCCCTCCACACACAAAAAATGAGAGTCCTTGGGACTCCCAGGTATAAAATTTTAAGAGTCCTTGTGCAAATTTTGAGAGTCCCCAAATCGGTGGATGAACGGGTTTTGGGCCCAGTCAACCAAGTCAGAAGTGACATGATCGTGTATGATAGAATCAAAGAATTGATTAACGAAGATTTCTTTTGTTCAGTGAATGTATTGCTTGGAGGAAGTTTACAATGCGCGCGCATGCGATTTTTAAGGACGACAACTCCCGACACAATCTTTAATCGTCTGCAATGGCAGTCTCAGTTGGGTTCTGATTCTGATTATGCCGTGAATTAGATCGCCACTCGTTGGTCGTATTTATGACTTCAGCGATTCCAAAAAAAAGTGTGCGTCCACAGGACGCACACATGCAAATTTTCCTGCGTCATTTTTCATATTTTGTGCGTAATTGACGCACTACTGTGCGTAATCGGGAACACTGCAAGCAAAGCCCAAACAAACAAACAAACGAAAAAAAAACAACAACAAAGCTAGTAATCAGCAGCGAATATCTCTCTCTCTCTCTATTTACAATGATAAATCGTTTGTTGAACACCTAGTGACAAAAATCAGGACTTGGCATCTGCTTCCTTTTTGCAGGTTAAAGTGACACAATGAAGTATTTATTCTGGTCATTGAGTAAGTGTCCTGTTTTGAAATGCTAATTGGTGTAAAAGGTGTAATATCTCGGGAATCACAGTTATTTTCCTGTCTTTCACTCAAGCGAGTGCAGGCACGCGCCTACATATTGAAATACGCACTCCGGCGCGCGAGAAAGTGCTTACTCACACACGAAAGCATGTATGTACACTCTCTCCCTCTTGCACGTGTAAAAAAATATTTTAAAATATAAACAAATACACAAATAAAACACGCACCAAGAAAACAAAACACGTGAACAACAAGCAAACAAACAGCAAACATCCAAATTAACAAACTATACAAAGATGGCGGAAGATATGTATGATGAATGAACTGGTCAATTGTACTTTCCGATTTATAACTGGCAGTTTCCGTTGCATTATAATTATGTACAACCATTATTCCGTCAACGTGAATTGTAGTAGTCTATTTCAAGCCCAGATGAATTTTCCCTTGTCAGGTTCTGCGTACACACTTAAAAATCCTGCTCCACTTTTACTGAACGCTTGGAGCATCACAACTCATAAATGTAGTTTTCAGCTAAAAGCAAAACACCATGCCTATTCTTTCCCACGATTATCAAAGACTTTAGTTTTAAAACACACAACTATTCTGTAAAACCTATTGAAACCAGGTTTACCAGGAATTTCACACAGACAGACCCTGACTGCAAACACATAATAGATCTATTAACTGGATCACATAAACTCCAAATTTGGGATACCTCAACAACCAAGTTTGTCCCCTTTAAAAGCATAATGAAATACTACAGAGAATTGTATTGACAGAAATGCTGACACAAAAGCTCAGCCTTCTGGGTTTTACTCATAGCCTGCTTAAAACAAGCAAAATGTTCAAGTTGTATAGGCTTCCTCAACAACCGATTGTGTCCTTCCAATCAAGATATATTGTACAAACACATCATAAAGCCTGCACTACGTGGCCATCTATTATTATAGCCCTGCAAGAGAATATTAAATTGCATATCTTGATTTTAAAACACTTGGATTACAAATTGTACATCCCTGCAAAATGCAATGTTTTCTTCAATTTGAACATGTTCCGAATACATTACGAAGTTTACAGTACGATCTAGTCTCAAACGTTTTCAGAGAATTGTACACAGAACAGTCTTCATACTCGCTCAACAGAATCGCTGAGCTTCTTGCAAATATAGTTGTACACCCCCAACATCTAGCTTCTCTCCCTGGTGTATACCGAAAACAACAAAAAAATCAGGAAACACAAGTCATCAGTGTAGTCTACAATAGGCCTAAGGTGCATGTTCTCTTTCCGCATACACAGACAGATGTATTGTGGCAATTACGAGGCCCAGCCATGCTGGGTGATGAAGTGTAAAATGAGCCAAGCCAGCTATGCAAGCTACTTGCTGTGAGGTAAGACCCCGAGGCTGACAAACCACAAGAGATGCATAAACTAAGACTGGTTAAAAAAAAGTAGCAGGCTACTGACTAAAGAAGTCCAAGATGATAAGCGCCACAAACTCGCTAAAAAGCATGACCCGGCACAGTTTTTTTTTTTAATTCTTCGTTGGGAGGTGGGAGGGAACGAGACTGGAGAGAAGGGTTGGATCATAGATTAGATTATAGTCGAAGGGGATGAGAGGTATAACATGAAAATAAATGGGGGCTGACGTTATGACTTGGATCAGAGGAGAGGAGTCAGCGAGGATGATTAAGAAAAGGGATGAGATGAGATACAAAGTAGCGAAGATATTAGGATCCACTCATGCCCAATTTGCATGTGGAATGTGTTAGAATCACTGAGTAACTGAACAAGACAAGATGCAAACTGAAACTGAAGATTGCTTTACAAACAGGCAGTACCAACAGAAAGTATTAAGTAAGAATAGCATGTTTATGCTTTTTTATTCAGTTTTATACAGTTTTTGCGTGCACGTTTCCTTCGTTTGCCAGTTAATAGTAGATATGCCGATAACTAAATGGAGAAAAAAAAAGATAGGAAATGCTACTTACTTTTATTTCCATAATAGAGGAAGGGTAAGGTAACACTGCCTTGGTACAAGTTCGGTACAAAGTACAAGTATCAAACTGCAATGAATCTGAAACTGCAAAGTCATACTAATTCACAATACCATGCACTTCTGAAGTGTTGAACACGAAGTAAGACTTAACAGCCACTTCGCACAAATGTTATTAGATTACACCAAGAACATAGAGTTAACTACTATCCTATCCTATCCTATCCCGTAACTCGAAAGTCGTTGTGGCACCGCAGATGATCGTTTAACCAGCGGACTCCATCTTTCTGTTTCCTCAGGAAACCTCATGGCTTCGCTCAGTGTCAAGCCAGTCCATTCTCGAATATTGTCCTCCTACATCTTTCTCTGTCTCCCTCTTCTTCTGCCTCCTTGCACCGTGCCTTGCAGGATGGTCTTTGCAAGACGTGTTCAGGTGACGTGGCCATGCTATTGGAGTTTCCATTTCTTTACCACTGTGAGCATGTCATCGTGTTGTTCAATGGTTTGTGTGATGGTCTGTCGGACTTCGTAGTTGGTGATGTGCTGGTTATAGGAAAGGCCCAGAAGTCTTTTGTAGCACCTCATCTCGATGTTTTGTATTCTTCGTCGTAAGTCTGCTGTGAGGGTCCATGTTTCGCAAGAGTATAGAATAATGGAGATAACAAGGGAGTGCAGCAACCTTACGTGGGAGTGTAGACTGATGGTCCTGTCTTTCTAACTGGGCTTCAACCTTGTCAGAGCAGTTGTTTGTGCTATCCTGGAGAGGACTTCCTTTCGGGACCCATTGTCTGATACAATTGCTTCTAAATATTTGAAGCTGTGCCCCGTGTTCAGGGATTTGATTTGGACTTTGATATCCGTGTTGATGCCATTGGTGTTGTTGGTCATCATTTGGTCTTCTCTGCACTTATTTCCATTCCAAAAGCTCTGGAGGTGGTGTCCAGCTGTTCAAGTTCTTGTTCCTCTCCAGCCAATGTATCAAAGTCATCTGCAAAACGGAGGTGTTGGGGAGAGTAGGCATCCTTGACGCACGCCGATTGTTGTTTTGAACCAGTTCTCGATGTTTACTACTACTACAACTATACGTTTATCAGACAGAGCAGCAATCAATGCAAAGAGGTTTGCATAGAGAATGCATCCAAAGACACAATGAAGCAACTCTATGTTTACAAGCTATCCAGTCATGATTGTAACTCTGGAATTTACAGGAAATTAGACAACTTTATTTTTCATCAGATTCATGTCCATTATAATGAAATTAACTATTCGTGTATACCGCAGAACGCTCCAAAGTCTCTAAATTTTTGTAATCTGCGTGAAGACAGGCCTGTCTTGTGTCCACTCGAATAAACCCTGGTCATAGTCACTACGGGAATCGCCGTCGATGTCGCCGGCGTGAACTTCGATAATTTGTTATCGATTCCCCCAATAGGATGTTTTCTGGTTTCATTGCATGGCCCCGTCTGTGAGGCCCGCCATTTCTCCTACAAATTAGTTCTTGGGGCAAACTACAGTTCTCACGTCTACAAATTGGGCAGAGGTGTTTCTTTATTCGTTTCAGTGAGATCGTGAAGAAATCTAGTAGCGATCTGCTTTTGACTGGCATGTGTGGAAGAGTGGGTCAGAGTGAGACAGTGTGTTTGTGTGTGTGTGTGGTTGTGTGTGTGTTTGTGCATGTGTGTTTGTTTATCATTGTGTGTGTATTTGTCATGTGTGTGTGCTGGTGCGGGTTATGCTGTTCATGAGGAGGGGAAGGGGGAGGGAGGTTCTTGATTATATTATGGGACACTATAAAACTACTAATAATTATGTATCACTGCACATTGTTATAGCCGATTTGTGTTGTCCATTAAACGGCAAAATAAGACAGCCGTTAGTTCCCCCCTTTTTCATTAAAAAAATCTTATTGTAAGCTTTAGTTATTGTTCAGCCAGAGTTTGAAGTCACAACCTATCATATGAAAAGAAAGATTGTCCTGAAACAGTTAAATGAACATCTTGCTTCCAACAGCCTTCTCTGCCCATTTCAGTCTGCCTTCCATTCGGATCATTCCACGCATTGAAACTGCGCTCGTCAATATTTTAAATGGCCACTTGCTTGCCACTAACTCTGGGAAACTTTCCTTTCTCATTCTTCTCGATCTCTCTGTTGCCTTTGATACCATCGATCATTCTATTCTTCTCCAACGTCTGGAAAACAGTTTTGGGATTTCCGGCTCTTCACTCAACTGGTTCTCTTCGTATCTTTCTGATAAGTTTCAGACAGTCTCCGTGAACAGTGCCAATTCTTACCCAGTCCTGTTTACCTGTGATGTTCCTCATGGCTCTGTTCTTGACCCAGTTCTTTTCACTTTATACTTCTCCTCTCTCTGAAATCATCAAAAATCATTACATCAATCATCACTTCTACGTTGATGATGGCCAACTTCACGATAGTGAAACTCTCTTTACAATCTTCCACCCCTTCTTCAAAGGACTTCTGACTGTTTCACTGACATACAAAACTGGATGACTGACTGCCAACAAACTTCAACTCAACGCTGACAAGACCAAAACTATACTAATTGGAACCAAACATAAGCTTATCTTCTGTTTATGCTGATTCAAATTTTCTTGGACATAGCACAATCCTCCTTTCTTCTGCCGTTAAAAGTCTTGGTGTCACCATTGACGAAATCCTTTCAATGCATAACTTCATTCAGAAAACCTGTCAGTAATGTTTCTTTCATCTTCGCCGTATTGGATTTATTCGAAAGTACCTCACTACTGATGCCATAAAAAAGCTGGCTGGAATTACGTCTCTGATCCTTTTCCGACTGGACTACTGCAACTTATTTCTTTCTGGTTTGCCTGCATCATCCATTCACCCCTTTAAATGCGTTCAGAATTCTGCAGCTCGCCTGATCTTGAAAAGGAAACGTTCTGATCAAATCACCTCACTGCTTTCCTCCCATCATTGCCTGCCTGTCTTACACAGAATACTATACAAAGTTAACCTTCCCTGCTTCAAGTGCATCAACGGTTTGCTTCTTCCTACCTTTCAGACAGCATCCATCTGTACACACCATCACGCAACCTCCGCCCAGCTTCTGATCCTCTGAAACTTCGAGTCCTTCAAACTAAACTTGTTTTTCCCGGATCCCTTTGGACCATCTGTTTTGGAATCAACTCCCACGTTCTCTACGCAGCAAACCCTCAATTTTCTCCTTCAAATAGAACCTAAAAACTCTTCTCTTAATTTGCTCATTAACTATCTTTTACAACAATGGTATGTTCCGCATGATCTCTTATTTGACAGCGTGTGTGTGTGTGTGTGCGTGTGTGGGTGTGTGGGTGTGGGTGTGTGTGTGTGTGTGTGTGTGTGTGTGAATATCTATCTATCTATCTATCTATCTATCTATCTATCTATCTATCTATCTATCTACCTATCTACCTATCTACCTATCTATCTATCTATCTATCTATCTATCTATCTATCCATATACATATATTCTCATTTTTGTCTTTTACATGTATACTTTTTCTTGTGATCGTAATGATTTTCTTTTGGGGTGTGCGAATGCGTATATAAATATCATTATTATTTATTATTATTACAACCTAACCTGATCCTGCTTTGAGCAGACTGACAGAAGACCCTGATAAAAAAATAAACATTTATAAAATAAATTACTGGTGGGCTTACAGATGTGTGCATTGTGAAATCAAAACAACTACACATTCTGCTTCTGTTTGCGCTTAAAAACTGGACAAACGATTACTAGGTCTACAATCATTTTTGCATTTTGCTAATTAAGCCTAAACATTGTTGATCATTCCTCAGTCACTATCCTGAACGCAAAGAGATATAATCTAAGACAGTGGGACGGAAGAGAGCATGATCGATAAGATTACGTCATCAGAAAGTAAAAGATCTATGTCAGCCATAGCTGATAATCAAAGAAATGAGAGAAATGGGTATTGGTGCGATTCTTTAGCAGTTAAAATGAAGTGATTAGGGGGTAGTATAGTATTTGCGGGATAGAGATGATGATGATAATATAGTCTTGTATAGCGCCATAACCACGTCAGTAGACATACTCAATGCGCATGCAAAGGAAATGGTAAAAAATTACAGTTATAGAGTAAAAATTGAGTCAGAATGCATTGTTGAAAAGAGTTTTCAAAACATAAAAATACCTTAATATTTAAGCCCGTTAGCTTATTTCATGATTTTGATTCGAGGCTTATAAGCTTTGAAGGCATCTCACACTCATTCATGATCACCTCACAAAACCCCTGATTCCATAGGTTATTATTATGATGTAGCGTATGTTCGTGATTAATTAATTATCACATTGGACAAAATGTTATTTTTGGTTTGTTTTTTTTGTTTACACATTCACAGTACAGTGCTCGCTAAATTGCAGTCCTAGAAAAAAGAAGAAGAAGTATATATGCATTAACGTCTGCTAAAATCAACAGTCATTCGAGAGGATTGGAAGAAGAAAACGCGAACACGACAACAACAACAACTTGGGAAAAATAAAAAGTCGGATATAGTTCTCATATCATCGAGATCACTAGACGATGTTACGAACAGGTACGGCAGTGTCCTTGAAAGACTCCAACGAAATCGCGTGGATTGCAGTTCAAGTTGTGATAAGATGTGAAATATTTATAACACGCTGTATATCCGCTACTGCTTAACACCGACTGTCAGTGTGTGTCGAACGTCGGAAATTTAAAGTGTACTTAAGATACAGCTAAATAACTCCAGATAAAAAACCGTGCGGTCTACACACTAGAAAGTTATTAGAATAAAATTATAGAGTTGGAACTCTACCCGTGATGCGCTGTAACAACCTTGATCAAACGTAGAAAAGTCAATAATTAGGTCCCAAGATCACACATTTCAGCGTTACAGATCCTTTTTTTTTTCAAATTTACCGTGAATGTTGCCACACTGACAAAATCGGATTAAGTTTATTTTTAAAAATTCCCAATTGCGATATAAATCGATAAAATGCATGTGTTTTTGTGCTCATTAACAGCATTAAGGTTGATTCTAAAACTAGCACTGCCGCGAAAAGATGTACAGTAAGCACAGGAATTTTTTACACAAAACCGAAGAGACGACTAAAGTCCAAAGCTTAACGGTCGTTTTGAGAAACGATTACGCAATTGATATGTCATGTTTGAATATGACAAACAATGCAATTTACCAAGTAAAATCATCGTCACACAAAAATAAACACACATTTTTGATACACTGGTCCTTTAACACATATCTAATTAATTTCAAGACTGCTGCCCTGGCGAGGTTGAAGCCAATTTGGAAAGACAGGACCACCAGTCTACATTCCAAGGTAAGGCTGCTGCGCTCCCTTGTCATCTCCATCTTCATATATGCTTGCGAAACATGGATCCTCACAGCAGATCTCCAACGAAGAATACAAAGCATGGAGATGAGGTGCTACAGAAGACTTTTGGGCATTTCCTATACCCAGCACATCACCAACGACGAAGTCCGACAGACCATCACACAAGCCATTGGACAACACGATGACCTGTTCACAGTGGTGAAAAAACGGAAACTCCGATGGTATGGCCACGTCACCAGATCATCAGGTCTTGCAAAGACCATCCTGCAAGGCACAGTGCAAGGAGGTAGAAGAAGAGGGAGACCGAAAAAGAGGTGGGAGGACAACATTCGAGAATGGACTGGTTTGACACTGAGCTAAACAATCAGAGTTGCTGAGGACAGGGAAAGATGGAGTACGCTGGTTAAACGATCATCTATGGTGCCCCTACGACTTACTAGTTATGGGATAGGATAGGATAGGAACTAATTTCGCAAAAAAAAAGTATCGGACGTAGGAAAATAGCTCAGGTACTGAAGGTTGTTGTTGCACTTGATCAACGCATATAATTTAGCAGACAAATCCGTTAAGAAGATGCAGTCAGCTTCGTTAAAATACCCTCTGCTGGTTTCCACAACTACAAAAAATATTGGGTATATATATATATCTCTCTATATCTCTCTCTCTCTCTCTCTCTCTCTCTCTCTCTCTCTCTCTCTCTATATATATATATATATATATATATATATATATATATATATATATATATATATATATATATATATACAAAATGAAAGTGTTTATGCACCGATGGCTATTATAAATAATCAGGGTTTCGAATGTAACTGACAGTTGAAGAGCCCTTAAGCAATAGCGCAAACTGAACTTGAAAACTCTGGTGTACTCAATAGAAAGTTTTAAGATTTGGGGAGGAGAGGAGGGGGGAGGGGCTCAAGTGTTGCAATACCTTTACTCTATCATAAAATACAGATTTCAACAGTCTTGTAACAGGCACTATTTGGAAACAAAGAAGAGGAAGAAGAAGAAGATGATGATGATGATGACGACGATGATGATGATGATGATGATGATGATGATGATGATGATGATGATGATGATGATGATGATGATGATGATGATGATGATGATGATAAAGAAGAAGAAGAAGAAGAAGAAGAAGAAGAAGAAGAAGAAGAAGAAGAAGAAGAAGAAGAAGAAGAAGAAGAAGAAGAAGAAGGGAGAAATAAAATGAAGGCGGATTACAGCAGCAGCAGCAGAAGACCAAATCAGAGCAAAAGGAGAAAAACAAATAGGTACGTAAATTATCACAAAATCTATTCCTATCTCAAAGGTATCCATCTCAATCGAACAACTAATACTGACCTCTCAAATCAACAGTTGAGAAACAGGATACAGAAAACTGATGGCAAGAAACGCTCAAAAGAAACGCAAAAACTAAACTCACATCTGTACAAGAATTAAATAAGTAAAATAAATTTTAAAATATCTATAAATACATAAACATTTATAATCATATAAATACAACAATAAACTTGAATGCAAAGAATATAGTCTACACTAATCCAGACGATATTAGAAATAAAGGAAACAGTATTAAAACAACAACAATAACATTAAAAACATACCTCTAAAACAGCTGCACAACAGTATCCAAAAATGTTTTTTTCCCCGTCTCAATTGAAAAACACACATACATGTACCAAGCAGATTCAAAACGAAATCGGTAGGCGACTGTCGGACAGTCTGAAAGATTTCAACATAATTGTGCGTGACAAATCAAAACACTTATTTGTAAATAAAAGCACCAAAGTGTGTCTTAGAGAAAACTTAATTAACAGACACGCTTACGGATTACCACTTCAGGTTTTTAAAAAACACACTATAGCGTGTCCAGTTTAAACTTAACACTCTCTTGCAGGGGCCACTCAAGATATCCTATGGTCAGCTAGGTTCACTCATCGGCGAGTTGTACAGCTAGGAAGAAGGAGAGAAAGATGCGCGTTAAGAGTGAATCCCGAAAAGAGCACACCCACGGAGCTAGGCTATCGTATATCTGCTGTTCAAGTTTTTAGCCTTGCTCTCACGCTGCGCTGGCTCTAGATGAAATCTTCCAGTTGTACCGTTGGGAACTGAGAACCGTGGTAGTAGATATATAGAGAGAGAGGGAGAAAACGAGAGAAAGAGAGAGAGAGAGAGAGAGAGAGAGAGAGAGAGAGAGAGAGAGAGAGAGAGAGAGACTAAAACTGAAACTGAAAAACGTTTATTGCATAAGGATAGTAGCTTTAGGTCCAGAGGTCCTTTCTTCCAACTAGTCCTTAACACATGCAAATATATAATAGATGTGAGTACATTGTAACAACATACATGAGCTACAAATAAGTAGTATGAATACTATCAGGATAACATACGCACACACACACAAGCATCATACTCACAAAATTGAAATAAAAGTACTATATATATATATACAATGTACAACGTATCTCAATACAAATGCACATATACATGAGATATGCGGCATATATACTCACGCATGTGAGAAAGAAGGAATACATAAATCGTGTCTTCGAAATTTTGTTGAGGCTTTTTACTTTATAACTAAGTCTGAATTAGGGCAGACAGACCAGCCTTAAACGAGGACAGGGAGTTTGCATATTTTAAATGTGACAGGGAGTTCCAAAGCGACGCGCCAGAGTAGGAAATGCTAGTTTTAAACAGATCTAACCTGGGAGTGATACATACAAAGCTATTCCTTGAGTTGCTATAAGGTGAGTGTGAAGGCACGAAAAGAGATTTAAAGTATATGGGTCCGCCAATGGTTAACGTTTAAAACAAAAACACATATTTGTTGAACAAGAGCTGTTGGCTCAGTGGTAACATTCCTATTTGTTATCTTTTGATCGGTGGTTAGAGAAGGATCTTGGAGAATAAGTTTTGCAGCTCGACGTTGTAGGCTGTTCAAACTCTTCAGGATGATGATGATGATGATGATGATGATGATGATGATGATGATGATGATGATGATGATGATGATGATGATGACCAACATCGGAAGAATTTCCATTTGCAATGTCATTTGGCTGAAAACATTCTGTATTCTGAAATATTTTGTGTTAATTTTGAATCAAATTGTATGTTGTTGTTTTTTTAATGGATTTGCAATTTCCTTTTAGTGTGTTCACAACTATGGGTAAATAGCGACTGCAAATACTTGAGTTATCAACACTATTAAACAATATTTTTAAAAAGTGTTTTATATTGTAGAAACTTTAGATAATTACGTTAAGAACGTGAAGCTGTCGTTTTGGAAGTTTAGGAGGTATTGTACTGAGTTCTTAAGATTCCTCTTGCATTATTAGCCTCCTGTGGTGGCATATGTTAAGATACAATACAATACAAGATTATTGCTTTAGGTCCAGCATCTGTTAAGATGACCAACGCTAACACGAACAGTATTATTATGACCACCACCTTCAACTCAGCTGTGACAGATGCCGCCACTGAGATCCTTGGCAAGCACCGACCAAAGAAGAAGCCGTGGATCACACCTGAACTTTTGGATCTGTGTGATAAACGAAGAGAGATAAAAAAAAAGGAAAAGAACACCTCACAGGGAGCTGATGTCTACCGAAAAATCAACAATGACATCCGAAAAGGCATGCGCACAGCAAAGGAGAACTGGATAGAAGATCAATGCCAGGAAATAGAGAACAGTCTGAACAAGAACAACAAACAGCAAGAAGGCCTACCAGACTGTGAAGCTGCTGACAAGTGTTAAACAGCCCAAAGTCCCCACGATCCAAAGCAAGTCTGGCATATGCCTTACAGAAGAACAAGAAGTCTTGAACAGATGGACAGAGTACTGCTCTGACCTTTACAACCATACACCAAATGGAGACCAATCAGTTCTAGCATGTCCCGAGAACAGAGAAGAAGAAGAAATCCTCCCAATTCTCCGGGAAGAAGTTGAGGCAGCATTGCAATCGCTGAAGAAAGGGAAGTCAGCGGGAGTGGACAACATACCCGCGGAACTACTACAAGCAGGAGGAGAAGCGATGATTGATGCCCTCACCATTATCTGTTACAAGATCTGGTAGAGTGGGGAGTGGCCTACACCATGGACCTAGTCGCTTGTCATCACTCTTCCCAAAAAAGGTAACCTTCAGAAGTGTGAAAACTACCGCATCAGACTCATCAGCCATCCCAGCAAGGTCCTCCTGAAAATAATACTCAACAGAACAAATCATAGCTGAAGAACAAGCAGGATTCAGGGCAGGGCGAAGTACCACTGAACAGATTTTCAACCTTAGAATAATCTGTGAGAAATACCTACAGCACCAACAATATCTATATAGACTTCAAGAAGGTGTTTGACCGAGTCTGGCATGCAGCTCTATAGGCAACGATGAACGTGTACATCAGCCCTAAAATTATTGAAGTCATCAAAAGCCTGTATGACAAGGCTACCAGTGCAGTCCTCCATAACAGCGTCATCGGGAACTGGTTCAGAACAAAAATCGGTGTGCGTCAGGAATGCCTACTCTCTCCAACACTCTTAAACATCTTCCTAGAGCGCATCATGTCAGATGCTCTTGCAGATCACGAAGGCACAGTCCGCATAAGGGGTAGAGCAATCTCCAATTTTTGTTTTGCGGATGACATTGATGGATTGGCTGGAGAGGAACAAGAACTTGAACAGCTGGTACAGAGGATTGACACCCCCTCCAGAGCTTATGGAATTGAAATAAGTGCAGAAAAGACCAAAATGATTACCAACAACACCAATGGCATCAACACAGACATCAAAGTCCGAGGCCAATCCCTCAACACAGTGCATAGCTTCAAATATTTAGGAGCCATTGTATCAGACAATGGGTCCCGACAGGAAGTCCTCTCCAGGATCGCACAAACAACTGCTGCCCTGACAAGGTTGAAGACCATTTGGAAAGACAGGACCATCAGTCTACATTCCAAAGTAAGACTGCTGCGCTCCCTTGTCATCTCCATCTTCCTATATGCTTGCGAAGCATGGACCCTCACAGCAGATCTCCAACAAAGAAAACACTGTACACAGCATAGAGATGAGGTGCTACAGAAGACCTCTGGGCATTTCCTATACCCAACACATCACCAACGACGAAGTCCGACAGACCATCACACAAGCCATTGGACAACACGATGACCTGCTCACAGTGGTGAAGAAACGGAAACTCCGATGGTATGGCCACGTCACCAGATCATCAGGCCTTGCAAAGACCATTCTGCAAGGCACAGTGCAAGGAGGTGGAAGAAGAGGGAGACCGAAAAAGAGGTGGGATGATAACATTCGAGAATGGACTGGTTTGACACTGAGCGAAGCCATCAGGGCTGCTGAGGACAGAAAAAAATGGAGTATGCTGGTTAAACGATCATCTGTGGTGCCCCTACGACCTCCGGGTTACGGGACAGGATAGGATAGGATTATTATGAAACTGGGTTTGTCAAGTAATGAAGTGCACGGAAGAACTAAGAGCAGGCCGATCGGGAGCAATCTGAATTACTGGTAATGAAAATAAGACCCGTTTGCCGAGTTACAGACACTAATTCTAAACGAGCATTAAGTAGAGTAACATAATCAATCACATCTCCGTGACACTTGTTTGTTCTATTATGATATTTTGTAAGATAAACTTTGGCAATAAAAATGCAGCAGTTGTGACCACATAATAATGAATTCATATTCATAAACAGAACATGTACGCGCGCGCACTCACACAAACGCGCGCGTGCGTGCATACACACAAACATACACCCGCGCGCGCTCACACACACACAAACACACACACGCGCGCGCTCACACACACACATAAAAACATATTTCAAGATTGTATTATCCATAAAACCGCATGAATATTTGCATTTAGAGAAGTAAAGACCTCAGAAACAATATTCCAAGCTTGATCATAATTGTACAAAGGCTTTATTGCAGACATAGCCACACTCAAGTCATCCATTGTCTCATTCACTCTCCTCATACTTTCTTTCAGCATACACAATGTAGCAATTGGATAGATTTCAAATGGTAATAACGTCAGAATATTTTCATTCACAAATTGCACACACACACATACACACACACACACACACACACACACACCTACACCCCCACCACGCACACACGCCACAACCTTACTCTTTTACTTACAGGTTTTAACTACAAGAAATCCTTAATGTAAAACATTCATCAAAGCAGCCCAGTTGCAAAACTTCACTACTTTTTAAACTAAAGTTTGCATAGCTTAGTCCATCGGATGAAAGTATAAACCGAGGTCTAGTTTGTGCACGCAGGCATTCCATCGCACGAACTTTACAAAGCCTGACACGACGCTCATGTACAGCCTAGGGCCTGGTGAGTGCCTTCTACATAACATAAACACACCCAGCAAGCACTAGGTCCCTTCTCTCCCATCCCCGGTCATACAGGACTTTGCTCAGTTGTCTGGGCGTCAGACGATGCCAAAAAGCTGCAACCAAGTGGGCGCTTCGGGCGGCTTGAGTTAGATCATCCTGCATCGGCCAGCGCCTTGAGCAGCTCTTGAGCTGTAAAAGCGCTATACAAAAACGACAACATAACATTAAATACAATGTTCCCGGATATAAATAAGTAAACAACGTGAAAGCGCTGTATCGCGACTGTGTCAAACCCTATAACGATGTTAAATCAAGCCTCGCCTGCTTAACACCGTACTGAGTTAAGCCATATAGTGCAATAAAACACCCTATCTACATGCGGCCTCGCGAAATCAACCCCCGTAGAAGATCTTTTTTTTTTTATAATGCCAATGTCACTGCCAGCGTACGGTCTATAAAATGTACCATTACCAGTTAAGCACGTACCTTCGTGTCTTAAGTTTCAAGGCAGATCCAACAGCGCTTTGATCATGTATTGTGTGTGTGTGGTGAAATATTTCTGCGCTTAATGATCTTAATTCAGTCGAGTTATTGTTTCATTCATCTGTTCATCCAGCATGCCGCAGGTATAAAAAGGTAAACACAATAAAATTAGGCAACGATATATGAGTGTGTTAAGATGATGATGATGATGGTGATGATGATGATGATGATGATGATGATGATGATGATTCTACTACTACTACTACTACTACTACTACTACTACTACTACTACTACTACTACTACTACTACTACTACTACTACTACTACTACTATAACGAAGAAGAAGAAGAAGAAGAAGAAGAAGAAGAAGAAGAAGAAGAAGAAGAAGAAGAAGAAGAAGAAGAAGAAGAAGAGTTATTTAGTTATTTATTCATTGCTTACAGGGTCCAGCGGACTGCAAAGAGCAAAAAGGACCTAAAAATCAAGACCACAACTTTGTTGAAAGGGGACTCACTCCTGATCCGTATAAAATATCTGCTGAAACAACCCTAGTGGTAACACTGAACCATAAGCCGGTCACTTTATAATAAAATCATCTCACTCAGGGGACTCTGAGGCTATACTCTAATTTATCGAACCCCCGTTTACAAAAAACAAAATAGAAAATAAACATCATTATAAAATATCAACAAAACACATACAAATAAAATGCCTACATCGCTAAATAATACTATCATAGGGTGCCCTAGTGCCTATTTGGCAGAAAGCGTCCAATATTCCCAAGCTGACCCAACAGACCCCATAACAAATGAGGAGTTTTGGAAGAGTTTTCAAGAAAAAGATAGTTGACTGGTCTAGCGAAGAAGATGGCATATTAGATAGAACAGATTAGGAATGAGAAAGAACAAAAGAGAAAGACAGCGACAGTGGGAATTTAAAGTACTGCATTTCCAGAAAGTGGGTATACTATTTATACAGAAATCCCCGGCACCCCCACGGGGGAGAAGAAGAAGTAGAAGAAGAAGAAAATGATGATAATGATGATGAGGAGGAGGAGGAGGAGGATTATAATGAAGAAGAAGAAGAAGAAGAAGAAGAAGAAGAAGAAGAAGATGATGATGATGATGATGATGATGATGATGATGATGATGATGATGATGATGATGATGATGATGATGATGATGACGACGACGACGACGGAGATGAAGTAAATTTATAGTGCGCCACTCCTTCTTTGCTGTTTGTTGGGACAATAAAGATTCTGATTCTGATTTGATTCTGGCTATGTTTCATTTTAAGAAAAACAAATGATAAAAAGTAGACCACATCCGTAATGCTTGATTTTCTCATCATACATATTAAATTCCGTCACAATAATGAGGATGGCGAACATCAACAATTATGCGATCCGACGTTTCGAGCTAAGTCTGTATAAGATATAAACCACGGATTAAAGGTTGTTTACACGTATGTCTCTCTGTAAGCAAGACATCTTTATCACTTCACTTGTGTTCTGCACAAACCTTTTGGTCTCCCAATCATATAATTCCAGACTTAATAAAGGCAAGAACATTGGATTAAAGTTTTAAAATGCTGGTACAATGCGTCCTGTGAAAAATAACTAACTTTTTATATGCACTCATCTCTGCACTCGACACAAATTGAGAAGCCAAGCCATTAACCACTGAACATGACATAGTTGATCTATTTCGATGTTGCACACTGACAGGACACATTCAGATAAGCAAGGCATTTCTTCACTTACCTGCTCTTCAAAACAAAACTGTTGTCGTACACATGCCAAGGTACATCCAGACAAGACCTGTTTAGCATGTCAATGCACACTTTATTTCTTCAAGCTTTCATTATTATAAGAAATTCATATTAATCGCTACAAAAACTAAATACTGTTAAAACAATGAACTTGATGGCTTATCGATTTTAAAACATTATCATCGCCTAGTTTTACATAACATTATTCAGGTGCATCCATTTTACAACTGTGATCACGTTTTTCTATGTAAAACGATGTTTCTGTATTAATTGTTCTTTAACTGCTATCTTGGTGCCACACCGAAACGATTAAAACAAACAAATTAAATTCGCTAGCTCTTTTATGTTAAAACCATTTACTAGCCTTTGTTATTTATTCAAAACATCACCTAGCGTCATGTGGCCAAAAACAATACCAGCTAATTAATATTACAATTATTAAATATGCAAACTTATCTCCAATAATGGGTACTAAAATCAGTACCTATCTTCTTTACATAAAATAGCATTTCCAACTGATCAACATAATCACCATTTAAACATCAAATAGCACACCTACATATTCTTCTTTTAAAACGACCTATTGCATTACTAGCACCTTCAAATAAAATTCCTTACTATGACCTTGACTTCGTAAACAATTAGACCCATTAGTACATTGAAGCACCGTTTAAACAGACTTGAACACATTACAAACTCCTTAAGTTTAAACAACTATTAGCAAACCTAGATTGTTCACATTAAAAATATAATAGTCGTGCTTTGATATAAAAACGACAACCTTATTAGCACTTTTGAAGAACCGTTAAAACAGATAATTCAAAAACAGCACAAGCTCATTTATAAGTTACGGATTAACTTAAACTGTTACCAGCACACTTCGTCTAGATGTTCACCTTTAAAACAAACAAGTTACCCGAACCTTGATAAAACTGTACACTGTTTGCCCTCAGACTAGGCTCACGTACACGTTTATGTATCAGACATACTGCCCCTACCTTGTTGTTGGCCAAAGACTTTTGTTATCTCTGACCGTTCGTTCGTTCGTTTAATAAATTAAAGTCCCCAGACACCTTAGCGTATATGGGACAATTCTCTGATCGAGGGTGTGCGACTCAATTCAGCGAAACACCACAGGCGTTTGAAAGTAAGAAACACAGATTATATCTGTATACTCTTCAGTACTTCCTCCTATGCTACCAATGAGATGCTGCTTTTCAAGAGACCACGAATGTTTGAGAAATATTTGCAAGTTAAGATCCAAAACGTGCACGCACTAACACATACACAAACACACACGCGCGCGCGCACACACACACACATAAACATCTTTCAAACACACACGCACGCGCGCGTTCACACACACACACACACACACACACGCACACGCACACTCACACACACACTTAGAGAAAAAGCGGCCAAGCAAACTGTTCAAAGGAACGTTTGCTTTTGTATAAGAAGGCATTGGTAAGCTATACATGTTGATGAAATGTGACGAATATGAAGAAGGCGACAACGGAGAAGGAAATAAAAAAACCAGAAAGACTTGAGGATTACCGAATAAAATGTATGCCAGGCATTTGATCCTCGATGACGCCCGATTATCCAAGGTTTGAGACTGTTAAGGATCAAAGGACTTCAAGCCTCCCTAGTTGACTGCCATGCAGTGGTATATAGTAGAAAGGTTGATGTAGCGAAGTTACGTCATAGACATGATAGAAGAGTATGGGAGAACGGGAGGTCAGACTATTCCTTAAGAAAGCATAGATACTGTGATTTTCGATATCAAACATTGTATATTATGTGATGTTCAAGCTAACAGTCAAACCAGTAGCTATAGAAAATGTAGATTGGTTTTTAGTAATTAGTCAATTTAAAAATAATTATTAAGTTGTTTAAGATCCGTTTGTATATATATGATTAAGTTACTCTTTATGCCTTTCGAAATACCTTTTTTTGCTACTTCTCCGGTCCAGTTACCCTGTCACAGGGCAGTCTGTGATGAAACCGGGTAGACTGTGTGGGTGGAGAGTTAATGAGTTAGGGGTAGTAACTGCGTGCTGTCGTATGCTAGGTTATGCGTGCAAATCGTGATTCAACAGTGTAGATCGGCTACCCAGTTTAGGAATTTGCTCACTGTAGTCAGAACAGGTTTTGACAGAGACACAGAGAAGACGTGCGGTCTTGTTTCTCTGGAGTTGTTTTGTTCTGGAAGTAAGGGAGGGACAGTTATTGACGTAAATAATAGCTGGTTCCAAGAGGAAAACTAGTTGGAAGTGTTACAGTTGTGGTAGCAAGCTCGGGAAAGAGTGTGGAGTAAATAACTAAGTTTTGAGTTTGTGGTAGGTTAGTGTCGAGGTATTGTCCACTAACGGAAACTACTACGCACTGGATTACCTTACTTGGAGTACTGTGTAGACAAGCAGGGGAAAGGCTACAGGTACTTTTACATTCGAACCGTGTGGGTAAGTGTGATGGTGGTATTTTTCCTTACTGTGCCAATGACCGAGGGCCGGCTGTTGGGGTGTTGAACGATAGCTGTGTGTGAGGCTGGGGGAAGGATGGTTGCACTGAGGAGAGGCAGACGAAAGGAAGAGTGCGACGGAAGGAGGGAGAATGGGGGTGAAGTGTGATGAAGGTAGGATGGAAGTGGTTGCTGTTGTCGTGGTTGCGGTTGCTTGAGATGGATAATGTGTTGATGTTTACATGTATTCATTTGCAGCATTGCTCATTTCATGCATTCATAATTTCATTGAGTTTCATGAATTATGTGTTTGATTACAAGTGACAATAATAGTAGTCAAGGGAAGTGAAGTGGACAGCAGTTGTGCCTCCTCAAGATACAGAAGTTAGTGAGTGTAATAGGGGGGGAGTGTGAGGAGGGAGGGGGACAGAATCGGGTGGACATGACATTAACAATATGACAAGCATGTTGCAGGTTCGACAGTTCGTCATTCGACCATTCGTCGTTCGAAAGTTCGTTCGTATTCATCAGCTCGTCACTGGGTAACGCGGACCGACGTTGACCAGCGTCGTGCGACAACGACGATGGCACTCGGTCGTGTGGACTGAACATCATCATCACCACCCGTTCGTCCACGTCCGCATTTGTCTACATCTTCATCGTTCCACAACCCCACCTTTCCCGTGGTGGTTGTGACGTCTGTGGACGGGACCTGGCCTCGACGTCACAGTGTTAGCCGACTGGAGGAGTCAGGCTGAGAGACGTCGATGGTGGCAGGGCTGCCGCGACTATGGCGTCACCATCATCATCATCATCATCGTCAGCGGCGAGAGGGAGTGGCGACGCCACTACGCCTGGGCATCAACAGCGACAGTCCGTTAACAGCCACGAGGAGGGGCGGATACCTTTACGGAGACTTCAACAGGGACGCCATACTATCAGGTCGGCTCTTTCCTTGTTGTCCCTCTCTTGACACTCGAACCCCCCCTTTGTTCGGTTATTTACGTGCAACGGACATTTGCGGTGCACAGTTGATACATAGACGTGGTTGATTAGCAACCCTCGTTCATCTGACATACCATTCCATTGTTCATCGACCCATTGATTGTTCCATCACCATTTTCTTCGTTTCATGTATAAATGTTGTATGTGTATGAGTGTGTGGTATGAATGAATAAATAACTTGAAAGTTGTATATATATTTGTCGTGTTTTCATCACTTCCGTCTGCGGGTAATCGTCATTTTTTCTGGGTTGTCTGCGTGTGGAAGTTGTTTGTTTGTGGCGTCTGCCCGGAGGGAGTCGTGGCGGTGACATACCCTATCACCATCCACCATCATCATAAGAACATAATCGTCATCGTTGTCGTCGTCGTCGTCGTCACCAGTACCACCTTACAGCAGAAAAGCAACAGCATAAGCAACACCAAAAACACCAACACCAACATCTAACGCCAGCACCAATAACAAACACGACGACGAAGAAGAAGACTTAACATTTCAACATTCTCTAAAGCTGACCCCAACACTTATTAATAAATGAATGAGTACGCACACAAATTCTTGCGCAATGCAAACCATTGAGAAAGCCTGCTTCCTTGATACATGTTACCTGGCGAATGAGACAAATAAAGGTTCCACTTAGGAGCATAAGTACATTGCCAGACACTAATTGTAATATATATAACGCCCATTCATGCCTATTGAGAAAAAACTGCTGCGATATTTGTAGTTACGAATCCATCACCAATATCATTTTCTGAAAACTAAATCGGTTAGTAGTCTGCCTGTTCTAGTACATGATACAAAAACGGAAAAACATCTTAGTATTTATTGTTAATCGTGATTTCCTCAAAAACATTGATAATGACGGAAAGGAAATTTGCTAACGACAATGGAAAACAGTATACGAGTGCACACAGCAAACGTGTTTATACTTTTATAATAGAAGTCAATAATGGAGTTGTGTACAATCAGAAGACTGTCTGTGTCTTGATTAAAGTGATCATTAGGCAGTTCTTGTTATTGTTATTTGTGATATATACAGAATATGGTCTGCTCAGCATAATAATTGCGAAATACTACAAACAGATGATTAAAACTAATTCTGTTCAACGTTTATGTAAACAATCTGTTAATTAGCATAAGTGATGCTAAGATTAGAATCTAAGGTTAAATAATTATTTTCGGTTTTGTTTTGTTTTGTTTGTATTTTGTTTTCTTTATTAATTTAGTAAATTATTTGCAATTATTATTCTGAATTACAAAGACAGATATGTTTTTTGCAAGAAGATAATAACAACAACAACAAAATAACAAAATATTGGCCATCAAAAATACAAGTTTTCTATTTGCATAATGTGTGCGAAGAAGGCGTTTCCATCATTTTTAAAAAAAAAGAAGTACAGACCAGAATAAGACAAATAAAAGCTAAATTTTTACAAAATTCATATAAAAACTGAAAAGGCTAGCTAACATTATCCGAAGAAGTTTACCTGTGTTTTCACCGAATGACCGAGTTCTTTAGCGTGCTTCTATAGAACGCGTTATCACCAGACAAAATTATGGTTAAGGTGGCCAGCAGTGGTTGCCATCAGCACGTGGCTGTGATAATGTGTAGAAATCATTTAGATCTCGTTTGCCACTGATGAACTGTGACAGTTATTCTAAATAAGACTGATTGCAGCTGATCCTGATTCCTGCTAACTATTAATTACAGTCACCCTTCTTGTAATGGCTAGCATGCATCATGGCTGAAAGATCTATGAAATCTATTATGTTACTGTTTCAATTTGTTTTTAAACCACCTCTATCCGTTTACATTTAGCAAGAGTTTTGAACATTGATATATATTTAAAGTCAACAATAATATTTGTAAAAAAATTTTCAGAAATTCATTTTCACTTTCTTTTCAATATGCAATATACGCACGCATTGGTGAAAGGTTCTGTGCCTCAGTCTAGCCAGATAAACAAGCATTTCCGAGTGCAGGCCACTTCTGATATGTTGAAAATTGAATTGTTCTTTCAGGATGCAAACGGCTATCTCCTTATGGACAAATCATTATCGAAAGGCGAGACCATCAACAATATGTTCTCATCTTTAATCGTTGGCCGGAATAAGGGTGAAGTTTGGTGATTCTGATAGGGCGCAGCAAGCAACACTAAATGTTATCAAACAGCGTGAGAACCGGAGGTAATCTTAAAATGTGTACATGTTAAGAGTGGGCTGAGGCGCTGGTAGGAGGGAAGGGGTGGAGGGGCGGGGGAAACAAACAGCAGGTCTTCTATACTTAATCGGGAACTGGAGATTGCATTATCTTTAATCTCATTTTGACAAAACATAATAGGTGTGGCCATCACTTGGGTCATCTAATCTTAGTTGGGTGAGGTAAAGTTCATTTTAAAGTTGGGATGAAGACGACAGTACGCAACAAGAATCATTCAATCTTATCACTATATATAAGCATTAGGATCACAGAAAACTGAGGGTGATTTGGCGATAAGGAAACCCCTTTCTGCATTGCATGACTATTCAGAAATGGGTAATTATGATGCAGAACATGTCCGTCATTGTAATTTGCAGATGAGAGTCCGACGGCTCATCTCTAGAACCACATTGACGATGCAATTAGAATTATGATACTAGCATGGCACTAAACCGACTCGCCGCTATTGTTTGCAACATTTTTTTTAATTAACAAAATGTACGAATTGATTTCTGATCTTCTTCTTCAGTACAACGAGTCCTAACGGGCTCATCTCTACAAACAGAAGGCCAGCACACTACAACTGAAACACATGCAGCACTATAGATAGGATGCGATTCTTGTCCACCCAAAATTGGAGAGATCGCAGAGCCTCGGTGGTCAGGATGGAATTGTGTCTGTTATCACTACAACGATACCTATAGGCCTGTGTGGAATTCCACGTTATCAGAGTCATGACTATTAATCTGAATAGTATTTATCCGTGGGACGTGAGACGGCTATAAACGAGCCATGCAAAAGAGATAAAGGAGTAGTGGTATAAGTAGTGGTAGTAATAGTAGTAGTAGCAGTAGAATAGTAGTAGTAGTGGTAGTAATATTAGTGTAGTAGTGGTGGTATGTTTAATTGTAATTTCCTTATATCTAGTAAGGAGTTTACTGGCGTAAAGAAACATTCTTGCTGAAATATATATACTGAACAGGATCAAGAGATCAAAGGGGTTGGAGTGAAGGGGGTGGGGGTGGGAACGAAACTGGGGTGGATGGGTGGGGAGAGGGCAATTCATCGGACGCCTGTGGATAATGTTATCTTCTTAATGCAAGTTAAGAGGCAAAAAACTGATCCGCTTCAGTGGTAACTATCGTGGTTAGCGTCACTGTATTTATTCATAAGAAAAGACTATCCGTCAATTTATCAAGTCTGAACTTTTCTATTTCATTATAGACAAATTACAAGTTTCAAATGTAAGGTTTTTCAAGTTTCAAGTTTATTCAAGGCTCTGACCTCCGAGGGGCTTTCAGCCAATTCAAACAAACAACTTCAGAGACATGAACAAATAAAGCGGAAAATAAAATTAAAAAAATCTGTGATCACATCACTCCATGCATTCTCTGGTGTTGTGTTCCAACTGTTATGTATTTTAGGTCCTGAGTATTTCAAGTTTTGTTCTCTGTCTCAACTTATGTAATTGAGCAAGAAAGGCCTTTTGACGAATGCGTGTAATCATGAAAATGGACAGTTAACAACCGTTTACACATTAATACAAAGTTTGTAAGAATCTTCTCAGAATAAAGCTAATTATTTAATAACACTGAACAGATTTTCAACCTCAGAATAATCTGCGAAAAATACCTACAGTGCCAACAACATCTTTATCATGTGTTCGTAGACTTCAAGAAAGTGTTTGACCGAGTCTGGCAGGTATCAGCGAACTGCGCTGGAAAGGCCTAGGTGAAACAACGACCGACAAAGGCCACAAGCTCTATTTCAGCGGTAGAGATGACAGGCACGAACACGGCGTTGGATTCTTGGTCCACAAGAACATTCTAACCACTGTCATAGGTTGCCGCCCAGTCTCCAGTAGACTCATTACCATCCGTCTGAGAGCAGCCCCTTTCAACATCACCGTCATCCAGGCCTATGCCCCAACATCAGACTATGACGACAGCGAAGTGGAGGATTTTTATGAAAATCTTCAGGCGGTCCTTGACCAAGTGCCGAAGAAGGACATAGTCATAGTGCAAGGCGACTGGAATGCCAAGGTTGGCCAATATGCGCACCACAACTGGGGAGACACATGTGGACCCCACTGCAACAACGAGACCAATTACAGGGGTCTGAGACTCTTGGAGTTTGCCAGATACAACAATCTGGTACTGGCAAACACGCTTGGTCTCCACAAAAACTCCAGACTATGGACATGGCACAGTCCCGGCGGGGAGCATCACAACCAGATAGACTACATCATGGTCAAGAAACGCTTCAGATCAAGCATCAACATTGGCAGGACACGCACTTTTCCAGGGCAGACATCGGAAGTGACTACGATCTCGTGATGATCATGATGTCTTTCCGGCTCCACTTGAAGAGAGTAAATACAGCAAAGTGCACTAGACTGAAGTTCGACCTGGACAAACTGCAAGACCCGGAGGTAGCAGAACTATTTCAGGCCACAATTGGAGGGAAATTTGCACCACTGCTCATTTTGGGGGCTGGTGAAGTAGATGTCAACACCATGACCACCACCTTCAACTCAGCTGTGACAGATGCCGCCACTGAGACATCCGAAAAGGCATGCGCACAGCAAAGGAGGAACACTTCACAGGGAGCTGATGTCTACCGAAAAATCAACAATGACATCCGAAAAGGCATGCGCACAGCAAAGGAGAACTGGATAGAAGATCAATGCCAGGAAATAGAGAACAGTCTGAACAAGAACAACAGCAAGAAGGCCTACCAGACTGTGAAGCAGCTGACAAGTGTTAAACAGCCCAAAGTCTCCACGATCCAAAGCAAGTCTGGCATATGCCTTACACCTACACCATGGACCCAGTCGCTTGTCATCACTCTTCCCAAAAAAGGTAACCTTCAGGAGTGTGCAAAATTACCGCACCATCAGCCTCATCAGCTATCCCAGCAAGGTCCTCCTGAAAATAATACTCAACAGGTTGAAACCCCAAGCTGAACAAATCATAGCTGAAGAACAAGCAGGATTCAGGGCAGGGCGAAGTACCACTGAACAGATTTTCAACCTCAGAATAATCTGTGAGAAATACCTACAGCACCAACAACATCTATATCATGTGTTCATAGACTTCAAGAAGGCGTTTGACAGAGTCTGGCATGCAGCTCTATGGGCAACAATGAAAGTGTACAACATCAGCCCTAAAATTATTGAAGTCATCAAAAGCCTGTATGACAAGGCTATCAGTGCAGTCCTCAATAACAGCGTCATCGGGAGCTGGTTCAGAACAACAATCGGTGTGCGTCAAGGATGCCTACTCTCTCCAACACTCTTCAACATCTTCCTAGAGCGCATCATGTCAGATGCTCTTGCAGATCACGAAGGCACAATCAGCATAGGGGGTATGCTGACATTGCAATACAGTGCATAACTTCAAATATTTAGGAGCCATTGTATCAGACAATGAATCCGGACAGGAAGTCCTCTCAAGGATCGCACAAACAACTGCTGCCCTGACAATGTTGAAGCCCATTTAGAAAGGTAGGACCATCAGTCTTCCAATGTAAGGCTACTACGCTCCATTGTTATCTTCGCTTGCGAAACATGGACCTTATCAGCAGATCTACAACGAAGAATACAAAGCATGGAGATGATGGGCTACAGAAGACTTTTGGGCATTTCCTATATCCATCACATCACCAACAACGAAGTCCGACAGACCATCACATAAGCCATTGGACAACACGATGACATGCTCACAGTGGAGAAGAAACGGAAAATCCGATGGTATGGCTACGTCACCAGAGCATCAGGTCTTGCAAAAAAAACCATGCCACAAGGCACGGTGCAAGGAGGCAGAAGAAGGGTAAGACAGAAAAGGAGTTGGGATGACAACATCCGAGAATGGACTGGTTTGACACTGAACGAACCCATGAGGGTTGCTGAGAATAGAGAAAAGTGGAGTGCGCTGGTTAAACGATCATTTGTGGTGCTCCAACGACCTTTGAATTACGGGATAGGATAGGGTAGGATTTCAAAACACGCACGGGAATTGTATGACACCATTTAAAAAATTAACTAATTGTTGTTAATCATGAACGCGGGCAGGTGAGCGCAAGGTGTATGGAAGAGAAGGGATGGGGGTGGAGCGAGGGGAACTGACGTCTGTTGACGATGTTATCTTTTAGTTTATCTTGTAATCACGAGGCAAGACCTTGATGAAAACAACTTTTCTGCGTATGTTTTGTCCCGATCATAGTCAGGTTAATGATCCATAAGAAAAGATGCGGTCTGTTGAACAAAACATCTTTTTTACCATGGATAAAAAAGGCTACTAGTTGTTGTTACTCTTCACTTTACGGTTATCCTGAGGAATAAATGATCTTAGGCTAGATGGTGTTTTTGTGATGTTTAGGAATATCTATTTTCTCTTGCTGTAGGACAACACTCAAAATGTGTGTGTATGTTATGTGTGTTTGTGTATGTGTAGGTGTGCGTGTGTGTGAGAGTGTGTGTGCTACATCGGATGAGCGTGCGCGCGCATGATTTGTGTGTTAAAGCGAATCAGGGTAGCTCGGCCAATTCCTTCTTCTAAATGGCTCGGATACGCTGTGTGGTATCAAAGGTCATCAAGGGCAAGAAGAAATCTTGCTTGAATGTTTCTTAAACCAAGTCGGCCGCGTCTCCTCAACTGCATGGTTTCGAATCATTAAATACTGAAGAAGTAAGCAATCACTCTCTCTTGCGCTAAGCGTTGAGAAGGTGCACTGAAGTCAAGCAAGTGTGATGATATTCTGGGGAAGATACGATTATCTTACTAGGGGGTAAGACTTATTGATAGATGGGCAATGTGCTACCACTATCGGTCGTTCTTTTACCAGTATTCCTAAAGTTGTGTGGGAGACAGATCACGGCACTTTGGTCACATAAAATTTATATTTGTTCTCGGGAATTTTAGTATCATTTGGCTCAACTTGAGAACCGGTGATGACTAATCAAAAGACTAGATTATTATGTCTCAAGAGAAGAAAACTAATAACTACACAACAATACAAATAGAATGACACCAGTCGTATGTATGTAATTTCACTTTTTATATATTCAACACAAACTTTAACATTTCTGCATTAATCGGTAAATTAATAAGTAATATAGTTCCAAGTGCTGGGAAAATGTTTTAACAGGTTTCTTTCGTCATTTGCTTCCTGCGGTTACGATTTTCACTGTTCGTAAGTTTCAAAGGTTCTAGTTTCTCGAGGGTATGACTCAGTTCTTGTGGGAGACTTAGCTAAGGTAAGTCGGGTCGCTCTTGAAGCTGTGGGGTTTGGACGTGGTCAGGTAGAATCGTGGTAGTTCTCCTTGGTTCCACGGGAGCGACGGTCAGGCGTTCGTCTCCACAAACGTGATGATCCCAGGCCCGACCTGTAAAAGTCGGAGCTCTGGCTACAGTATTCTCGTTAGCTATAAGGGTGCGGTCTCCTCTGCAAGTGTCTATAGCATCAGACACTTGCAGGGTTCCCATATGCACAATTCAATTCGAATCTTAAGGCTAAGGTACATCAAACCACATGCATACTGTCTCAGAAACAATAATCTGTTTCTGCAACTATATATATATCAAGAACATATTATTTATACATGGCAATCAATATACACTAAACATACACATATCAAAACTATTAGTGTTATCTTACTTGTAGACTCTGGGACTCGTGAAATCGTCTTTTACGTCTCTAGCACCCTCTTGATGAGATGGAGATAGACGAACACTGCAGTTTGTTCCTTTGGTCGACCCTCACAGCCTAACAGTTCTTTTGCGACTGATCAGTTGAGATTTGGTCCCCAAAGGTATGCAAAAGTTCCCAATAGTCTTCTGACCAATCGTGTTTAGCTTTCGTTTTCTTTACTCTCGCATCTACAGAATTATGGTTCTAATTTGAATAGTTCCTCCCCCTCTCTCTTGTCACTGGACACGCATAATTATCTTTCAAGTGGAGTATCAGGGATAGAGTGAAGAACAGATGCAATAACGATAAGCGGTGCCTGCTCAATCCTGGTGACATCATCTTAGTAACTTTTGGCTGGAGTGAGCTACTTAGTGTCTCATGGTGCAGTAAGTTATTTAATCGAAGACAACGCTATGGTTAGTTTTTGACTAAAGTATGCTAGTTAACATTCTTGGTCGCCAAGCCTGTTGATGGTATCAATAGCTGGCGGCGGTGTGACTGTTTCAAGGAGGTTAATCTGCCATGTGTGTGCTGCTTGTTAGCTAACGGTTGTATTAATGTCCAGTTTCGTTCGATGGTATCTCTGTTTCGCTAAGCTAATTTCCTACATGTTTGTCGTCAATATTTATGCTGTTACATAGGCCCCCCAAAAAAACTATTCTTACCCGTAGGTAAGAATTGGTACTGAAATGGTGGCGCAAATATGTACATGCATTATTTACATAGAGTACTGGGGAAGAGGTCACTGGGGTACAAAGCTGGGTGCATCCACCCGCAACTGTGAGGGGTTGGAAGCAAGGTTAGGTTTGTCTACAGTGGGCACGGGGTATCTGCTGAGGTAGTCAGCTCCGTGGTTACTCTTTCCGGGTATGTATTCTACATGAAATGAGTAGGGCTGTAGCAAGAGTGACCAACGCATGAGTCTGGCGTTGAGTTTCTGCGATGACGCAAGGAAGGTTAAGGGTTGGTGATCGCACTGCACCTTGAAATGAGCGCCATACAAATACATCTGGAATTTCTGGATGGCCCAGACCAATGCCAAACATTCTTTTTCTACTGTCGCGTAATTGTGTTCCGCTTTGTTTAATTTCCGGCTGGCATAAGCGACTGGCAGGAGAAGTGTAGGGTCATTGGGGTCAGATTGTAGTAGGGTTGCTCCTAAACCTTGATTGCTCGCATCTGTGCGCAACACGAATGGTTGGGTTGCATCGGGCAACTTCAGGATGGGTTGTGAGGTGAGTCTAGCTTTCAGGGTTTGGAACGCCTCTTCGCACTCGGCATTCCATTCTACTTTCTCGGGCGCTTTCTTCTTGGTTAGATCAGACAATGGCGCGGCGATGGAATTGAAGTTTGCAACGAATTTCTGGTAGTAGCCACATAGGCCTAGAAACGATTGCACATCCTTTTTGTTTATCGGGCGCGGTGCCTTGTTCATTTTCGCGATGTTCTTGTCTTCCGGAAGAAGACTGCCGTGTCTGAGTGTGTGACCGAGAAACTCTATCTCTTCGTATCCTAGCAGGCACTTTGTCGGTCGGGCTGTGAGTCCGGTTTCCCTAAGTCGCTGAAGAACGGTAGAGAGAAGTCTTAAATGGTCATCCCAGGTGTGGGTCGCGATTAAGATATCATCCATAAAGTGATGGAGTTCTTCTTCTTGAATGGGCGCGAGAAGTTGTTTCATCATTCGTGAGAAAATGCTTGGTGCGTTGTTAAGTCCAAACGGTAAGACATTGAACTCATAGTGGCCATCAGCTGTACTGAAGGCTAGATACGGTCTTAGGTGCTCTGGCACCGGTATCTGATAGTACCCTTTGCTTAGGTCTATTCGCGAGAAGTATTTTGCGTTATGCAATTTCGCGAACAGTTGTGCTGTGTCTGGTAGCGGTTCAGCTTGGAATTCCGTCACGGCATTCAGTCTGCGGTAATCGATGCATAGGCGGTGCTCTCCGCTCGGTTTGCGTAATAGAACTATTCCAGCGCTGTATGGGGAGGTTGAGGGGGAAATTATTCCAGCCTCTAATAGGGTGGCTATCTCCTGCTTGACAGCGGTTTGTTTGGCAAGAGGGATAGGGTACGGTTTTACTCGGACAGGGGTAGTGTCAGTCAAGGTCATTGTCACTTCAACTAACGGTGTCTGTCCAGGTATGTCCGTCAACACTGCTTGGTGTTGTGCAACTATCTCCATTATCTGTCTTTGTCTGTCTGTCGATAGTTTTGGGTTAATAGCTACGTCTCTGTACGTCTCGCTACTTTTAAGCGGATACTCGATAGCTAAGTCCTCTGTTGCTTCGACTTCTTCTGCTATAGACAAAGCCAATAGATGATCGGTGGATGTTGCGGCGTCGCGTAGGTGTTTGCGCTTTTCTGTGAGCGGCAGTGGGCCTACGATCTCTACTGCTACTCTGTGGGATGGGGTACCGGTTACGGGCGTTTCGCCTAGCGTTACTGGGACTCCTATCTCTGGTTGGTCTACCTTCTGGCACTGGGGACAGGAGCGGACAAAGCGCGTAATGTCTCCTGTTATTCCCGGCCAATGATAGTGAGCGGTAATTCTCTGAATTGTTGCACTCACGCCCATGTGCCCGCTAAATGCAATGGCGTGTCCTACCTCTAGTACCTGTGGTCCATGTTTGGCAGGGACAACTAATTGAGAGTGGTCGTGGTCTGTCTGTCTGTACAGTAGTCCGTGTTTCTCAGAGAACTCTCCTTTCTTAGGTGGGTTATGCGCCTGAGGGAGTTTTTTGTAGCATTTAGCTAGTGTGGGGTCAGCTAGTTGGTCTGCCCTCATCTCGGCTGGTGCCGGATTAGCAGGGAGATTATCTGCAGCGTCCTGTCTGGTCTGTGCTCTAGTTTGGACTGATGCAACCGATGCCGGCGCAATTGGCGTCCCTAAATACACATATTTGCACCCTAGTATGATGTCATACAAAGGTGCATCCATTACTGCCGCTTTTACTTTTCCTGACACATATCGGGAGTCTACGTGGACTATCGCGATTGGTAAGGTGGAGGCGGGTATGGATCGATCAGGGCCTTGCAAAGTGACGGTCTCGTCGGTGATGTCATCAGCCGCTACAAGAGTTCGACTGACGATTGCATCGTACGATAATCCGGTGTCGTATAGACATGACGCGGTTTTCCCGTTCACTACAACTTTCTCACTGACTGGGGGTCGGGACTTATCTGAAGTCTCCAGTTCAACGGTACTAGTTTGACTTACAGCCACTGTGTGCGTTTGATTCGCTGTTCTACGGCAATCAACTGTGTTATGGTTAGTCCTTTTGCAGTTAGAACAATATTTCCGGGGGTTTTGACCTTGGCCGGGCGGTTTCACCGAGTTTTGGGTTTTCTTGTTATCCGAATTCTGCTGATTCTGATTAGACTGCTGTGTTTGTTGTGGGTGGAGTTTCTGGTTGTTTCCATCTCTGCTGGGTTTATCTGTTACCTTGCGTTTAGCTTCGTTTTCATGCGCGGTGGTGTAACGGTCCGCTAGTTTGATTAGATCAGCTAAGTTCTCGGCACCTTGTTCCGCGGTGAACATCCTAGTTTCTGGCGTCATTGCATCGCGTAACTGTTCGCTAAGGATTAGTTCAGCAAGATCTGCGAATGATTCTTCTAGGTTGGATAAGGCTAACCATTTACGCAAGTAGGTTTCCAATCTGTCTACAAACTGACTGTGGCTTTCACCTTTCTCTTTCCGCGAGTTGCGCAATTTCTTACGGTAGGTTTCGGCGGTCAACTCGAACCATATCAAAAGTGCTTTCTTTAGAGCTGGGTAATCGTTACTTTGTCCTGTGGGCAATTTCGCATACACGTCATAGGCTGTACCTCTCAATCCTTGAGCTAATTTAATATTCCATTTGTTATAGTCAAGTTCGAATTCCTGTGCTAAGCGCTCAAACCGATCAAGATATGCGTCTATCCTATCAACTTTCTCGTCAAATGGACTTAGAAAAAAATTCATGCCTGGAGTGATGGACGGAGGTTGGGGAGGGTTGTCAGATGAGTTTGACAGTAGGCTAATATTCGGGTCAGTTGCCCGAGCTGCTATCAACTGGTCCCTTTCTTTTTCCCTGGCTTCAATGTCCAACTTTTTTAGACGTTCTGCCATATCTAATTCCATGCCTTTTAACTTTTCTGCTGCAGAGCGTGCTCTCTCTGCCTCTTCCAACTCAAGGAGTCTTAACTTTTCAGCAGCCTTGTCCGCACGATCTCTTTCTTCAGCTCTAGCTTTTTCTGCACAGATTCGTTCCTCTGCTCTAGCTTTTTCGGCATGGATTCGTTCCTCTGCTCTGGATTTTTCCAATTTATCCCATTTTGAGGTTACATACGTGATTAAATCTTGCCCTGCCAGACCTAGTGCTATCCCCTCTTCTCTTAATTCTCTTCGGACCTTGATGAAGTCTGCCATTCTAGATTTCTAGATCTCCAGAGTCCAAAAGCAAGATAACCTAAATACTATTAGTCAATCTAGATTAACACAAGTACAATCAATATCCCTATGTGCGAGGTTACCAGCAATCCACAACAATTTTCAATCAATGTATAAGACACAATTATCTTACATCAATCAATACATACATGTGCATACAACAATCAATTCAATCATGCAATTCAAAAATCAAGAAAAAAATTTTCCCCAATGTAACTGAGTCAACTCTCGGATTTTGTACTAGACCACTGTTACGAATCCTAAGTGAGATAATGTTTACTATTCGATATTATCTTTAGTTACTCAAGATATAGATACTAAAATTTATTATCCCGGACGAGCCCCCATATGTGATGATATTCTGGGGAAGATACGATTATCTTACTAGGGGGTAAGACTTATTGATAGATGGGCAATGTGCTACCACTATCGGTCGTTCTTTTACCAGTATTCCTAAAGTTGTGTGGGAGACAGATCACGGCACTTTGGTCACATAAAATTTATATTTGTTCTCGGGAATTTTAGTATCATTTGGCTCAACTTGAGAACCGGTGATGACTAATCAAAAGACTAGATTATTATGTCTCAAGAGAAGAAAACTAATAACTACACAACAATACAAATAGAATGACACCAGTCGTATGTATGTAATTTCACTTTTTATATATTCAACACAAACTTTAACATTTCTGCATTAATCGGTAAATTAATAAGTAATATAGTTCCAAGTGCTGGGAAAATGTTTTAACAGGTTTCTTTCGTCATTTGCTTCCTGCGGTTACGATTTTCACTGTTCGTAAGTTTCAAAGGTTCTAGTTTCTCGAGGGTATGACTCAGTTCTTGTGGGAGACTTAGCTAAGGTAAGTCGGGTCGCTCTTGAAGCTGTGGGGTTTGGACGTGGTCAGGTAGAATCGTGGTAGTTCTCCTTGGTTCCACGGGAGCGACGGTCAGGCGTTCGTCTCCACAAACGTGATGATCCCAGGCCCGACCTGTAAAAGTCGGAGCTCTGGCTACAGTATTCTCGTTAGCTATAAGGGTGCGGTCTCCTCTGCAAGTGTCTATAGCATCAGACACCTGCAGGGTTCCCATATGCACAATTCAATTCGAATCTTAAGGCTAAGGTACATCAAACCACATGCATACTGTCTCAGAAACAATAATCTGTTTCTGCAACTATATATATATCAAGAACATATTATTTATACATGGCAATCAATATACACTAAACATACACATATCAAAACTATTAGTGTTATCTTACTTGTAGACTCTGGGACTCGTGAAATCGTCTTTTACGTCTCTAGCACCCTCTTGATGAGATGGAGATAGACGAACACTGCAGTTTGTTCCTTTGGTCGACCCTCACAGCCTAACAGTTCTTTTGCGACTGATCAGTTGAGATTTGGTCCCCAAAGGTATGCAAAAGTTCCCAATAGTCTTCTGACCAATCGTGTTTAGCTTTCGTTTTCTTTACTCTCGCATCTACAGAATTATGGTTCTAATTTGAATAGTTCCTCCCCCTCTCTCTTGTCACTGGACACGCATAATTATCTTTCAAGTGGAGTATCAGGGATAGAGTGAAGAACAGATGCAATAACGATAAGCGGTGCCTGCTCAATCCTGGTGACATCATCTTAGTAACTTTTGGCTGGAGTGAGCTACTTAGTGTCTCATGGTGCAGTAAGTTATTTAATCGAAGACAACGCTATGGTTAGTTTTTGACTAAAGTATGCTAGTTAACATTCTTGGTCGCCAAGCCTGTTGATGGTATCAATAGCTGGCGGCGGTGTGACTGTTTCAAGGAGGTTAATCTGCCATGTGTGTGCTGCTTGTTAGCTAACGGTTGTATTAATGTCCAGTTTCGTTCGATGGTATCTCTGTTTCGCTAAGCTAATTTCCTACATGTTTGTCGTCAATATTTATGCTGTTACAGCAAGCATATAGAGTCCGTAGCTTTGGCTATATATAATAGCTTAAAACAGGTTTGCAAACCATCCATGCAAATATATTTAAAGACATGCACACTCACCTGTCCTATCCTGTCCTATCCTATCCTGTTACTCGTAGGCCTTTGGGGCACCACATATGATCGTTTAACCAGCTTACTCCATCTTTCTCTGTCCTCAGCAACCCTCATGGCTTCGCTCAGTGTCAAGCCAGTTTATTCTCGAATATTGTCCTCCCACATCTTTTTCTGTCTCCCTCTGCTTCTGCCTCCTTGTACCGTGCGATTGGATTAAGTCTATTACAGACTCTGACCTGTTGATAATCAACGATGACTTTAATGCTCTTTCGCCGATTTTGGATAAACAGTGTTCATACTTCTAACATGCAAATTACTGAGGCCATTATAGACTCAAATTTAATTTTATTAAACGATGTCCATCGACGGTCTATGAGTGGACACATCTGGTATCCGAGTGACTCGTCCCATTCGGATACCAGATGTGTCCGCTCTTAGACCGTCGACAATTGATTTGACTCTTGTTTCGGCTAATTTAGCTATTAATTATGAGTGGAATATTCAATCTGATTCTCAACGGAATTACCATCTGCCTATTGTTAAAACCTTAAATAATATTGTTGATATACAAGCAGAAGATGATGTTATTCCAAAGTACATCTACCGTCCAGCAGATACGGAATTATTCAAAAACTAGTGGTTTTGTACCAGGGTACACAGGTTGCTGTTTAAAATGTAGACAGAGAGACAACTGTTGTCTCGAGTTTCATTTGGACGATTTTGCCTTGGATAATTGCAATGTACTGCAGAACAGAGTATAGGTGCATGTTTGAGTAATGCACTAAATTATTTTATTTTAATTTAGTATTTATGTTAGGCAACGTATTTTTAAATGTCATAGGCTACCTTTATTTAAAAAAATTAGGCATGATATTTATTGCAATGTACTTACACTTACAGCCGACGCTGTTTTCAAATGTCGTGCTTGAATGGGATTCTTGCAAGATTGTTTGCGAATGAATTTTTGTGCGCATATAAGTATGGATGAAAAAGAAAGTGAACAGGTAACCTTCAGCTGTAAGATTGGTGACATGAGTGCAAAAGTGTTTTCAATGGAAATAAAACAAAATTTGCGGTATTACGGAACGGCACGTTCTTGACACGGGTTGAATCGGAAGCGCGCGGAATGAGGCTATTACAGTTTGTGGACATTTTGTTTATTTATTTATCTCAGAAACGGCTAAACGTTCGGTAAGGAAATGTCGGCTATAACGATTTCGCGGGTTTTGAGCGCACAGCAGGCCGATCCGCAGCGCCCAGCACCTGCCCAGATCAGCGTCCATACCGGACAAACTTTACAGTAGAGGCGAAGAAGGACTTCCGGCTAAGCAATATATATATATATATATATATATAGATATATTGTTGTCTTATGATATTGACATCATTCATTTTGCAGGAAGGAATATATTTCTAAAAAAAAGAACATAAAAAGAACACGAAATGGAATTGGAAACGTACGGTGGATTGAAGCATGTGAAACCGTGGTCAAACAAAAAAAGAGTGCATATAAACATTGGTAAAAATCAAAATCTGATCAGTCTTGTGATAAAATGAAAACAGCAAAGATAGCATGCAACACAACTATTGCTGATGAAAAGAAGTTTTGGCCAGATTTTGTCTTAATGAACTTTTTAGTTATCAAGATTGTTTAAGGAGTTGTAAGAAAGTATCGGCAATTAAAAATATATATCAGTTCCCCCAATGTCCTATTAAATTAAATTATAATTTCATTTAACCGAAGAAAAGGCTGAAGCATTTGTAAACGTTTTTCCTAGCGTTAGTAACTCGAATACTATACCACAACATACGCTAAATGAAAGAAAAATGGAGGAGTTAAATGAATATGGAATTCCAGAACAACGAGTTGTTTATTAATTTAAATATTTATGTTAAAGAACTTAAAGAAACATTATCTGTTTTAGCATATAAAATGTCTGCAGTAGGCCTTGATGGCATGTCTTAAATTTTATTAAATAATCTTCCAGAGAAGTGGACACATATTCTGCATGATACATTATTATAGAAAAATGTTGGATAAGAGACTAACATTGTATGACTAACTATTGTACTAAACAACACATAATTCCTGTAAATTAGGCAGGTTTTCAGAAAGGCCGAGCTACAGTTCATAATCTAGTAAAATTAACAACTCATGTTCAAAGACAATTTGCAAGGAGAAAATGTACATTATCCGTGTATACAATTACATCAGAACATTTTTTACAGGGCGAAAAATAGGCATGAAAGTTGGTAATTCATATTCTTCACATCACACAACAGTGATATGAAGAATATGAACTACCAACTTTCATGCTTATTTTGCTAGGTATTTACCTAAATCCTAAATGACACTGGTAAAAACATATCGAGTATTTAATGCATTAAAGCTGTTAAAAGTTATAATTCTATACAAATCGTTAGTAAACAGCATTAGGGTCAGGATT
>CM072512.1:54276032-54317633 GCA_036898135.1 Oncomelania hupensis | reverse complement strand
TTTGTTTGTATCCCATACGCGTTTAAGGGGAAGAGGGAGGGGAGGGGAAGGAGGAGGGAATCGCTTATCAGTGCATAGAAGATATCTGAACCGTTAACTTCCACACCAAATCAGTAAGAGAGTGGCACTATGCATGAAATGTGGTGGTTTTGAATGCTGTTGTGCTGCTTCAGGAAATGTTCATCTTTACACTACACTACACTCTGCCCAAACACCTTATTAAAGGTTGAAATCTATCGAGTGACATTTAAATATTCATACTTTATTTTAAATCATAAATTCAGCATGAGATTTAGGTTATTTACTTTTAGTGTTTCTCTGTCCATCGTCTTCAGCACAATGTCTTAAGTGATTGGAGAAATTCACAGCAGAACATGATCATGGGGAGAACTCTGAATCAATGACTGGTAGATATATTTACTTACAATTTATTACATTTACCTGTTGTTTCTTTGACCGGAGACAATATATTTATCTTTGTCGTTGTTGTCGTTTCTGTTGGTGTTGTTGTTGCTGCTGTTGATGATGAGGTTGGTTTTGTTCCCAGCTTTGTGAATTTTATAATGGCATGCAACATAACACAATTGCTGGAGCACTGAGTTCGTGTTTCAGTTATAGTCGCCTGTTGGAAAACAAAGGATGCCAACAACATTAATTAACATGTAAATTTTGTGTTCTGTTTGTTTGTTTGTTCGTTCGTTTGTTTTGGGGGAGAGGGAAAGGGGATGGGAGGTGGGATGTGAGGTCTAGCCATCTTAATGTGTAAATGGGTCTAACGGTCGCTCAGTGTGCAGTAAATGGGATTGGTTATAAGCCTACTAAGGGTTAAAGCAGGTAAGGTTGGGTGGAGCTACTTCTTCTAGGCATATATGTATTGATGGCCTGTACCATGGTTGCGGGTTGTTTTGATGAGAAAGTCGGCTGACAGTTAAGAAAGTTTTGTATGTGTATTTAAGAAAGGCGTGTTTGTATGCGTGTGAGTGTGTGTATGGAGGAGGGGGAGGGGTGTAGAAGGATAAATGCGTACGTAGGCTATGTGTGAATGAGAGTGTGTGTATGTGCATGCGTGTTCGCATGTGTGTGTGTGTGTGGGCGAGCTCGCATGTCGCTAGTGTCCGTGTGCGTATGTGTGTGCGTGGGTACTTGCGTGGGCGGACACAGGTGTGCGTTCTGTGCATCGCTCCATTTTTTCCTTTCCATAATACTCGACCGCTGGAAACTGTGTAACATTGTAACCACCCACACCTGTTACAAAGACGTTTATTGTCGGATAGAAACTATAAATCTTGTGCTCCACTGATCTGCATTGCATTGATCTAACAAATCTGCACACTGGATGTCGCATTCATAAAGCTGTTGCCACTGAGCTGTTAGTACCCTTAAACCGTTTGTGATGTACGTTTAAAGGGAGACAAACAAGGTAAAGCACTGCGCATGAACAGCAGACTACTTTGAGGAATTGGGACTGAAACTTTGGAACTGAAAACTATGTACTTAATTACACCCCAAAGAAACGAAAGCTCCTAGCCCATTTTGTATATAAACTTTATTAAATGAAAATCCTAGGGTAAGGAAAATGATAAAAATACGTCCATTTATCCTCTACAGTCTTGGGTTCACCGCTTTTTAGTATCCCGACTGTCCTTACTGCATCAATGTTAGGTACAAATTGAACTTCCATTGCCACTTAGGCATCGGTCATCTGTATGTCGTGGAATATAATAATGATTATGATAATAAGAAGAAGACGAGCAAAAACAAGAACATTACCGCCGACGACGAACCACCACCATTACCGCCGCCCCCATCATCATCATCATCGTCGTCATAATCATCACCGATTATCTTCATCATCATCGTCGTCGTCATCGTCGTCATAATGATTATCATCATCATCTGTGTCATCATCATCATCATCATCATCATCATCATCATCATCATCATCATCATCATCATCATCATCATCAGTCCGGGTGAAGACTCTAAACCTTTTGGTCTAATTATTTAGATCGTTTTATTCCATTTTCTAGAAATTTCGTTTACTAGAATATGTATGCCTATCAACAATCAAAAGGTTAAACTTCAAACTCGCACTTTAAAGTGCTCATTGGCAGTCGATAATTTTAATTATCGTACATGCATGACACAATACAAACACTGAAGAATAATTATAATGGCAAAATATAGCAACGGCAGAACATTGGCAATGTATACAAATGTACCACTAATACAAGCAAAGAATTATATATAATTGAAGTGCAAATACTAACTTTGAGCGTGTAAATTATTCAATAATTTGAACGAGTAAAAATAACCAATAATAAATAATACACGAATGTATAATGCGCACGCAACTCACAATATATAGTAATTCGAGACACCCAGTACGCTATTAACACAAAAGTATGTGGACGAATTATCTCAGTGCAAATACTAAATTTGAGTATTCCAATAATAAAATACTTTAAGCAAATACTATACCTTCTCTAATAAATAATATGATAAGACACGCATCGTCTGTACAATCAAAAGTCATTTCATAACATGAAATATTGGTGACTATCTATATATACTAACCTAAGTAATAAATATTATAAAGAAAGTAAATAACATTGTAAAGTGTTACAGGCATGGGGAATTCATGGTATTATCAAATGAATTTGCATTGATTATTATAGAAAGGATAGTGAAGCGATGAACTATTTCATATTGTGCAATCAACATGAGTAACACGTGACTACTACATTTCATTGAACGCTTCCATTTAATTTAAATGTGTCTCATTCTACAACTACGGGAATGTAGACTATGAGCAATGTCTGTATCACATCAATTTTTGAATCCCAAAATGAGTGTCGCTGCGTGTGCAGCTATGGCAATAATACGGGAGACAATCACTCGAACTGACAACAACGGTAAATTATACACAGTTGTGTTTCTTGCATTGCTGGCAAGTTTCGTGCAGGTTGAGACACTTAAAAACAACCCAGCGATGATGATGATGATGATGATGATGATGATGATGATGATGATGATGATGATGATGATGATGATGATGATGATGCAGGCTTCAACTGTTATATTATGATCGGATGTCACTGAGCAGGTTTGACTTGTTTCAGGTTAGGTGCGGGATCAAAGGCGTTGTTGTCAACGCCACCAGTCTCGGCCGATGTAGCGGCGAGGTGTGGTCTGCTGCTTGGAGGCAGAGCTGACGCTGTTGTGCCTACACGACTCACAAACCCTGTTGCAGGATTGCCGTTCTGAGTTGCGTCACCCAATCCTTCTATGAATAAAACGGCGTAGATCTTGGGCAGGAAGAGAAAGACGAGAGCCACGGAGTGGTTGAGCGCCAGTACAAAGGCCAGCATAGCCATCTTTAGCAGCTCCCTGCTGGCCATCAGGTAGGCCGGAATGAAGCACAGCGAGATCACCAGCGTGCTGTTGACGCACATGCAGATCAGCTTGGACTCGTTGAAGTTGTCGGGCAGCTGGCGCGTCTTAAAGGCCAACACGGCGCACACAGCTTCCAGCAGCAGGTTGTAGGCCAGGAAATAGGATAGACCAGCCACAGGCATCTCACAGCTCAACTCAACATAGTGTTCCTGTTCTGACGGCTGGCTCAGCTTCTGCCATCTGGTCTCCACCACCGTCTCCACAACGCAAATTGCCATCTGCAAAACAGATGCAGTGCAAAATTATATAGTATTTTACTTCTTTTTTTAAAATGTGCGCAATTTTTATCTCTATAGTTTTCTCAGGAATCGACGATTACTCTTTCAAACAAGGGTAAAGCTCTGGAAATAATTAACAGAATTAGAATACAATTTCCATTCTTAGATACGTATATTATAGCGGTTAATAAAATGTAAGGATTCCATACCGACATTATGTATGCTAGTCAGTTTAGTTCAGACTTATATATTTGGTAGACTTACAAGTTATATTTACGACTCTTGAGTAATTCTCAGCGAGCGCCTTAGCAAACACGACGGGGGTGTTAGTTTGGAAACTAAAGGCCTAACTGGAACAGTTCCTGATGCTTTTAATAAGGAATTGTTTGATCAACGGCATCGTAATATTTACAGTTACCTGAATAACAACAAGAACGGCAGAGAAGATGATCTGATGCTTTCCCTCGATAAATCGTGGTCTTTGTGCCGACTTTTGGCTGCTATCAAAGATGCGGAAAATGCGCAGGGCTCGTACCAACAGCGGGCCGTACAGCAAGGTAAAACTGACGCAAAACAAGCAGAAACTGATGCGGCATGTGACATCATTAGGGGGCGCGTACAGCAGGATCATGTTGGCGTAACCAATGGCGATGGCCAATAGCATCAGAAACGATAATTCTCGGGAGCTGGCCTTGATGACGCGGCTCTGGCGATGAAGGTGAAAGAAGACGGCGACGACGAGACAGGCGGTGAAACACAGCACGGCAATGACGGTCAGCAGACCTCCCATCAGACTAGCGTAGCTGGGTCGGTCTGGCGGAATGGGCAGACAGGTAGTGTAGTTAGTGCTGAGCTCAGGCCACGTAAAGGCAGGACACGGTTCACAGCGCGACCTGGAGTTCACTAAGCATTCGTGGGCACGGCATTCGTGACACAACCAGCAGCACGTCACTTCCTGCACGACTGTCGCGTGGTGTGGTCCACATGGGTAGCTGCATCGCGACTCAGGGGATATTAACGACGGCGAAGCGTTGTGGAAAGACCAGCTGGCATTCTGGACTATAGTCATCTGGTCGGTGAGAGAGTCAAACAAAGCCACTGTCCTGTATGAATAGAACGTCACTGTTCCAGGTTCCTCAGAACCGGGACTAACCTGTTGAATCTCATACCTTCCCAGCCTGTCCCCGTTCGTGTCCAGTTCTAGCCATCCCGTGTATCCGTGCTGTCGGGTGGCCTGTAGCTCCCTTAGCAGCCTGGGTCCTGTTACACAGGCCCGCGCAACTCCGCCAGACAGGTTCCGACACTCCGGTGACTCCAGTACCCGGGCCGTGGCGTTGACAATCATGTAGACGGCGTCAAAAAGGTAGGCCATGGAACTCATTAGGGGTCTGTATCCAGGCTTCTTCGAGTCTTCGATGGGCCTGGTCATATTGCACGTGCCTGCGGTCACGGAGCAATTATAAAGGTACTCGTAGTAGCGCAGGAACCAAGGATCAATCAAAGGGTTGTCCTGCGAACAAGCGAAACAAAGAGAACATGTCTGTCATGAATCATTTACCCATGCATCAACTTGGATGGAGCCAAAGGACAGTAGAAAGAGCAGTACGGCTCACAACAATTTGACAATTATTATTAATCTATATATGCAAGGCACAGTGCAAGGAGGTAGAAAAAGAGGGAGACCGAAAAAGAGATGGGAGGACAACATTCGAGAATGGACCGGTTTGACACTGAGCGAAGCCATCAGGGCTGCTGAGGATAGAGAAAGATGGAGTATGCTGGTTAAACGATCATCTGTGGTGCCCCTACGACCTCCGGGTTGCGGGACAGGATAGGATAGGATTGTGGCATATACAACCTACAGGTTGAAATGGCAGTACATTTTCTTTTCTGTTCTGATCAACCCCACAGTCCATCAAGCTGTGAATGAAGTCCTGACCATATTCAGAACCGGGGAACGGAAAACAACTAGCCCAGAGACGAGCGCCGCCCGCAACGCAATGAAAACCGCAACGTTATTAATAAAAGAGAAGTCCCTTACGTGTCTCTCTCTCTTATGAGTAATCTTTTACCTTTACCATCCTTCCCACTATTGGCACAAAACGAGAAAGAGAGAGAGAGAGGGAGGGAGGGAGAGGGGAGGGGGGAGGGAGATAGATTTCTGACTTTTGACACTGTTTTATTAGGTCTCCGACCCATACAGTTTGGTGAGTGGGGTTACAATGGGAAGAACTAAACACAAAGCAACACACAAACATACGCAGAAAGAGAGAGAGAGAGAGAGAGAGAGAGAGAGAGAGAGAGAGAGAGAGAGAGAGAGAGAGAGAGAGAGAGAGAGGAGAGAGAGAGAGAGAGAGAGAGAGAGAGAGAGAGAGAGAGAGAGAGAGAGAGAGAGAGAGAGAGAGAGAGAGAGAGAGAGAGAGAGAGAGAGAGAGACGTACGGATTTGCAGACATTCAGACAGACAGACCACCAACAGGCAGATCCACTTCAAGCAGGAGGGGGCGGTTTGTTGTTGATAACGACGAACTACACAGCAATGATGACGATGATGATGATGATGATGATGATGATGATGATGATGATGATGATGATGATGATGATGATGATGATGATGATGATGATGATGATGACTCACTGGACGCAACTGGTCAAAGTATTTGTCGAACTCGTCCGTGTTGTATTTCATAGTGTCCAGATTGAATGTATCCAACATGTACTCGTCTAAATCTGTCATGTCTTCCAATGCCCCAGCCCAAGAGTCGCTGCCGATCCAGGTGAACGTGCCAGGTGGAACAAGCTCAGACACAGCCTTGATGACCACCTTCACGATTTCACTGCTGGTGATGATGACAACGGCTCTGGCGTTGCGGTGTCCCACGATACCTTTTGCCACGGCTTTGGCCTAGAATAAACATATAAGAAATTGGAAGACAGTAAAATGAATTGGATGGAATTAACGGTTCTTGTATAGCTCACTTTCTAGCTCAGACAGCTGCTCATGGAGCTGGCTTGCATCAGGCTCTAACTCAAACCGCCAGAGACTCCAACAGTGAATACACTTTTTTTTAAATGTAACGTAAAATGCAAATACTATTCAATTTCCTTTATTTCTGTGCTCTTTCAAATGAAAAAATCATCATTATCATCATCATCCGCATCATCATCATCATCATCATCATCATCATCATCATCATCATCATCATCATCATCATCAGGATCATCATCATCATCATTTTCGTCGTCGTTCTCGTCAAGCCGCCCCACCAACATCATTACCATTTTATTACCACCAACATCCAAAAAATCATTATTACCATAATCATCATCATTATTATTACCACCACTGCCCTCACTATAATAGTTAACAATTATTAGAATTTTCACGTCACTATCACCACCTCTATCACCATTCATCATCATTGTCTCTCTACTAAACCCTCCACCAATCAATATCATTATTGTTTACCTCAGTTAGCGTGATTCCAGCAGAAACTTTGCGGACTTCAGCGAAACAGATACCACTGTCTTGAAAGAGATCCCTCAGTTTCTTGAAACCATTTTCTCCGTAACTGCCCTCCTGGTACACCACAGACACGTAGGTCCATCCGAACTGCTGTATCAGTGAAAACATGGCTTCGAACTGGAACCTGGGGATTATGTACAGTAGAAGACGAATAGACCATATAACGCGAAAAGGCCACTTTCCCACGTTTAAAATCATTACACATTATCCACTGAAATAACCAGCACAACTCAAACTATAAAGTCAAGCATGCCCCTCTTTTGGTTGAATGTCTTGATGCCCTTCTGCCTGTCCCGACTAACATCATTAATGACAGTCTCGCTTCCGGCCCTGCTCTTGGCTCTTTCAAAGCTGCTGTAAAGTCACTCCACAAGAAGCTGTCTCTGGACCAGAATAACTTGAAAAATAACAGACCAGTGTCCAATCTTTCTTCCCTATCCAAAATCCTCGAAAAAGTCGTTCTGCAACAGTTCTTCACCTACCTCACTTATCATTGTCACGAAGTGAGTTTACAAATACTGTATTTACATTTGTGTATAGATCACTTGTATATAGAGTTAGGACATAAGCTAGGAATGTTGACATAGGCACGTGGCGTATGTATTCGCTTTGCGTGGGTACTATATTTCCTAGTTCATTAATATTTCGGTGACGAGGGCTATATAAAGACTGTTTGGAGAACTAGAGGGGGAGTAGTCTCCTCTCTGAAAATCCTTATTGGGAAGAGAGGGGACTATAAACTAATAACATAACATAACAACTAGAGGGGTAATCAGAGTCTCCTCTCTGAAAATCCTTACGGGAAGAGAGGGGACTATAAACTGATAAACATAACATAACATAACACTAGAGGGGCCGGGTAGCTCAGTTGGTAAGAGCGTCTTGCTAGTAACCGAAAGGTCGCTGGTTCGAATCCCGGATTGGTCAACGTGTGATCATATTATTTTCCCCTTTACCAACAACTGGCCCGCTGGTGTCAGTATAAATCGGTCCAGTAGTCACCTATATGCGAAAGTGTCGTGTGACTATAATCTACAAACAACAGAAGGCTAAAAGTCTCCTCTCTGAAAATCCTTATCGGGAAGAGAGGGGACTATAAACTGATACATACATACATACAGAAGGCTACAGTGGGGCCGGGTAGCTCAGTTGGTAAGAGCGTCTTGCTAGTAACCGAAAGGTCGCTGGTTCGAATCCCGGATTGGTCAACGTGTGATCATATTATTTTCCCCTTTACCAAAAACTGGCCCGCTGGTGTCAGTATAAATCGGTCCAGTAGTCACCTATATGCGAAAGTGTCGTGTGACTATAATCTACAAACAACAACAACAACAGAAGGCTACCAACAACTGGCCCGCTGGTGTCAGTATAAATCGGTCCAGTAGTCACCTATATGCGAAAGTGTCGTGTGACTATAATCTACAAACAACAACAACAACAGAAGGCTTGATGGGGCCGGGTAGCTCAGTTGGTAAGAGCGTCTTGCTAGTAACCAAAAGGTCGCTGGTTCGAATCCCGGATTGGTCAACGTGTGATCATATTATTTTCCCCTTTACCAACAACTGGCCCGCTGGTGTCAGTATAAATCAGTCCAGTAGTCACCTATATGCGAAAGTGTCGTGTGACTATAATCTACAAACAACAACAGAAGGCTTGTGGGGCCGGGTAGCTCAGTTGGTAAGAGCGTCTTGCTAGTAACCGAAAGGTCGCTGGTTCGAATCCCGGATTGGTCAACGTGTGATCATATTATTTTCCCCTTTACCAAAAACTGGCCCGCTGGTGTCAGTATAAATCGGTCCAGTAGTCACCTATATGCGAAAGTGTCGTGTGACTATAATCTACAAACAACAACAGAAGGCTTGTGGGGCCGGGTAGCTCAGTTGGTAAGAGCGTCTTGCTAGTAACCGAAAGGTCGCTGGTTCGAATCCCGGATTGGTCAACGTGTGATCATATTATTTTCCCCTTTACCAACAACTGGCCCGCTGGTGTCAGTATAAATCGGTCCAGTAGTCACCTATATGCGAAAGTGTCGTGTGACTATAATCTACAAACAACACAGAAGGCTTGGAGTGGGGCCGGGTAGCTCAGTTGGTAAGAGCGTCTTGCTAGTAACCGAAAGGTCGTTGGTTCGAATCCCGGATTGGTCAACGTGTGATGATATTATTTTCCCCTTTACCAACAACTGGCCCGCTGGTGTCAGTATAAATCGGTCCAGTAGTCACCTATATGCGAAAGTGTCGTGTGACTATAATCTACAAACAACAGAAAGCTTGAATATCGTCCCCTATACGCTTATGTGTCCGGGGACGTTAATCTATTAAACTAAACTAAACTAACAGAAGGCTTTCGAATCCCGGATTGGTCAACGTGTGATCATATTATTTTCCCCCTTACCAACAACTGGCCCGCTGGTGTCAGTATAAATCGGTCCAGTAGTCACCTATATGCGAAAGTGTCGTGTGACTATAATCTACAAACAACACAACAACAACACAGAAGGCTAGAGGGGCCGGGTAGCTCAGTTGGTAAGAGCGTCTTGCTAGTAACCGAAAGGTCGCTGGTTCGAATCCCGGATTGGTCAACGTGTGATCATATTATTTTCCCCTTTACCAACAACTGGCCCGCTGGTGTCAGTATAAATCGGTCCAGTAGTCACCTATATGCGAAAGTGTCGTGTGACTATAAATCTACAAAACAACAACAGAAGGCTGTTCTTGTATGCAAGTGGATTAATATCTCAGAACCTATTTTAAATATGACAACCAAACTTGATAAGACAGTGTATACCTATGAGACTTAATAAATTATCAGGGAATGAATGACTTCACTTCTAGGTCAAGGTCACAGGATCAACAAATGTTCGTGTTACACGTTATTTATCAATAGTCGATTCATAACCGATGCTCGAATCTTGATACGTTGAACTCGAATTCGTTTATCCACGCAGCCTGATCATTCCGCAAAAAGGCTGGAGTCATCGGATAAAGTTTTCCAACTTTATTCAGCAAACATCAACAACTACATACAAGATCGCTTTCCAAAAAACACTACAAAGATCACTTACACAAGCAGACAATGCATTACTTATATAACCTCTATACAATCGAGAAAAACTTCGAACATTCCAGCATAAAGCACCCTATAACAAAACTTTTTTTTTTTTTTTTTTTTGGGGGGGGACACTTTATTATCCTTTTTTCATCTGGAAATTCTGGGCCGCCTCACCTGGGGAAGGCATAGTCGCAGCCTGTGGCGCGCCCGAACCCAACCTATACATAATATTAATTAGTTGTGTTTTTTAAACTTTTCCTGGGGAGGAAACCGGATTAACCCCCGAGACGTAGCCCGAGTCGAAAGTAAATTATATTCTGAGAAACATAACGCCAAGACGCTGGAACGATCCCACACCTGTCAGGCGCCATTAGTTTCTGGGCTGTGGACAAGCCAAGTTAGTTCCGCCTTAGACCACTTGGCCAAAACGCTCACAAAATTTCACAATTTTGGGGGCTAAGTTATTAATGTTGAACTTATGATTCTTTGATGCATGATAGATATCAATGAGACACACATCCTATGCACATTTGGTTAATGTCACTCCAAGGTCAAGGTCACTGGAGCTTTGCAGTTAATATAGGCACTTTGAAGTGATCTTGACCCTAAACTATGAGAAGAATTGTTTTTAAGACAATAGATTGATCTTTCACATATTATGTTCTATTTTTGCGTTGATCTTAAAGGTCAAGGTCATTTTAAGCCTTGCAAAATCATACACAAAATATGCCATTGTACAGTAGAATATATGGCTCTATTTAATCCGAAGTATGCAACCACACTGGGTTATTTTATCATACATGAGCATGAGAGGTCACGTGAAAGTCAACATCATCCCAAGGTCAAGGTCACTGAATTCAAGGTCATCCCAAGGTTACTGAGTTTTTTTTCGTTTATTTAAAATTTTATTTTATTTATTTATTTTATTGTATTTATTTATTTATTTTGTTGTTTTTTTTTGGGGGGGCGGGGCTGGGAGGGGGGGGGATAATACACCTTTTGCTGTAGTTTATTTGATCATATTTGAGTGTAATTGGAGATGGAGGTCAAGGTTATGTCATGTGGGCTTTCCCCTTCTCGTTTATATGTTTACTGGTAATGCAAAATGTATGGGAGTGTGGGGGTTGGGGAGCGGAGGGAGGTGGGAGGGGTGTGTGTGTGGAGGGGGAGGGGGAAGAAAATACTGTTTTGTGTAATTTTTGTGCACGGTGAGTCATTGTGTTGCGTCCAATGTTTCTGCAGTAACGTGGTTAGCTTTAATTTGGTTAATTAAGTTCTTGAAAAGGTCGTTTTTTTGTAGACGCTAATTTTAGATTGGCTTCTTTATGACAAAGCAATATGACGGTCTTTGTTTTTGTTGATTGTGTTAGTGCAATGAAAGTATTTGTGAACAGTTGAGAGAAAAGGCAATGCCGTTATTAGATTTCTAGGAACACAACCTATGTTCATGGGAAAGTTGGTGCCGATCAAAACCAAACTGTGGATTTCTAATGACCATACACAAAACAGACACAGCACGTACGCATGCACGCACGCACACACACACACACCCACACACACTTTTCATTTTATATATAAGATACGAGATGAAAAATAATTCAGTACAACACAAAAAGTAGGAAGTCTCGCCAAAAGAAAGCGGAATGTTGCATTGAATTCCATGAACTCATCAGTACACCTAATATCAAGAAATACCCTCACCCCGGCTCAAATTTTAGAAAAAGATCATGGGAAAAGATTAGCATTAATATCAGAAGCACAACTATTTTTGTATGCAAGCAGACATATCATTTGATACGCTCGTATTTAGCTAGTATTTTCCTCCGCTCTCTCTTCCGTCTTTAGTATGGTGAAGAAACATAGGCATAAATTATGTTATCAAGCTGCGTCTCGCAGTATGTAAGCTTAACTGTAGTTCACCGGAATTGTATGAGGCAGATAAGTTTGGGCTTTGAAACGGATAGCTAATTACCCTGCACCACGGAACTTTTGATAATTTCTTACCTATCAGGTGGAACTGTTCGAAAGAAGAAGGGAAACAGATCCTTGTTGCTGAGGTCATCGCTGGTGGAGAAGATGCTGATCTGGGGCACCTGGGCAGGGCCTAGCACCTGTGCTGCAGCTATGGACTGAGAGCTTGAAGTAGATCCTATGACAGCAATGACATCATGCGTCTGCACTGCATCCTGGTCAGGCGGCTCTGCGGCTATAATGAAAAAATAATGCACCATCATCATGATCATCATCATCATGATCATCATCATCATGATCATCATCATCATCATCATCATCATCATCATCATCATCATCATGATATCATCATCGTCATCATCATTATTATCATCATAACCTTTGAATGAATTACATCTTATGTGTGGCATCAGAGGGTGTAACAATGTGTAAATCAATAACAAACATACGGCAGTCTTGGCCACTCAAAAAGCAATAATTTCTTGAGAAATTACACCAGCAAGCACAAATAGATAACCGAAGCCAAGGGGGAGGATAAACCGATCGAGATTCGCAATTATATCAATTTTGCTAAGCGTAGGAGTGAATGAATGAACATTCAGGTTTAATATCTACACCCACCATTGGCGATATGGCAGATGGGGATAACCACCCCAGGGAAAGAGTGGTAGAGGCCTGAATCAACATTGAACCACCAGATCAATCATCCTGATAAAATGGACCGTGAAAATTGCCGCATTTTATATCGTCCTCCACGGGACTCGAACCTGGGTCATCGGTGTGCCAGGCGAACGCTCTACCACTTGAGCTACGGCGGTGGGACAGTGTAGAAGTTGCAGAGGACTTAAGTCATGTCAATTCTGCGCTTAATTCTAAGACTGGGAAGACATGACAAAGTAGCCCAGGTGACTGGAAGTTCTCGGATGTCAGTAAGCTGCCAAGCAACGGCGTAATCCGAGTCGCACCTGCATCGCAAAGATGATAATTCACCTGTCTTGTTGTGTGAGGTCCCCCGTTGGGGTGCCGGGGGTTTCAGTATAAATAGTATCCCCACTTTCTGGAAATTTAGTGCTTTAAATTCCCACTGTCGCTGTCTTTCTCATTTGTTCTTTCTCACTCCTGCTCTGTTCTATCAATCTGCTATACTATCTTCTTCTTCGCTAGACCAGTCAACTACCTTTTTTCTTGAAAACTCTTCCGGGACAAGACTCCTTGTTTGTGTGTGAGATCTGTTGGGTCAGCTTGGGAATATTGGACACTTTCTGCCAGGTGGTCACTAGGGCCTCCTATGATGTTATTATTTAGCAATTTATGCATTTTATATGTATGTGTTTTGTTGATAATTTATAATGATGTTTGTATCTATTTTGTTTTTGTAAACGGGGGTTCGATAAATTAGAGTACAGCCTCAGCGTACCCTGCGTGGGATGTCTTTATTGTAAAGTGACTGGCTGGTGGAGAGCCTTCAATGTTACCACTAGGGTTGTTTCAGCAGATCTTTTATGCGGATTGGGGGTTGTCCGGTCCTGATTTGGCTCGGAAGAGTCCGCTGGACCTAAAGCAATAATCATGTAATGTAATGTAATGTAATGTTGTGTGAGGATTGAAACGTAGTGTGTGTGTAGACCTATGTGTGCATGTGTATGTATACGTGAGGGAGTGTGTGGGCGTGCGTGCATGGGTGTGTGCATGTGCGCGCGCCTCTGTGTGGGTGTGGGTGTGTGTGTGGGTGTGTGTGTGTGTGCGTGTGTGGGTGTGTGTGGTTGGTGTGAGTGTGAGTCTGGGTCGGTGTGAGTGTATAATGATCAGTGTGTTGGGAATATCAGCGAGTCTAGGATATCAATTATCAGCCTAAGGAAATTGTTCAATTTGCGTCTCCTCAGCACTGTTGGTGGCGGTTATTATATTCAACATATGGGTGCATGCATTCGGTAAAGTTCATCCAATGGTTGGTCGCAGACTGCTAGGAAGACCAGTTCTCGAATTCCAATTATCTGCCAAGAAAACTACGCAAGTGCTTTTCACCTGCATGTTTGTAAATGGCTGTTGTGTTCAGTATACGACTAGCTGTATGTAATACCGCCTACATACATTATGTATTACAAGTATAGCAGCAGTATATTAATCAAGAAAAGGGTATTAGCTCTCGAATTTTTAATAGATCACCTGAGAAAGCGTTTCATCTGTGTCTTTGATCTTTTGTTGCTTATATAAAGCTTGGTCGTTTAGGTGTTCATTTTAAGTAAGTCTAATGACGCATCCGTAGAATTTCGATTATTAGAGAGAAAAACAAAACAGTTCAACTTCATTTATTCTGCTTTACAAAAGCGATACACTGTGCTATTCTTCTGTGTCATTAGTTATAAGTATTCACGGGTTTTCAATAAATTACGTGACAGTAATCTACCTCATTCTGGAATGGTCTGATTGATCTGAATAATTAATGGTCAACTACGAGAACAACTTGTTGTATAACCGTAAGTCGGAGTTAGAGCAGACAGTCAAGTATTTAACATATAGTCGGTTGCCATGGCGAAGAATATAATGTTTATTAATATTCCACCCCCCACACCCACCCCCGTTCCCTCACCTCACATTTTCCCTTTTAACTCATTCTGAAATCCAGAGCAAAATTGCGAGAGCAAAATGTCATTCTAAAAGATAGATATTTCCTAGTATAGTCAAACATTCATACATTTTTGGTTTCTAATATCTAAATGTTGCGTCCGAGCGTTCAAAAGTTGTCTTCTACAGCAGTACATTGCTTATCTCCCTTAAAATACAGGCACAGACGAACCCCAACCAAACGAAACGGAAAATGACCAACGATCCCGAAAAATGCGTTGCATGTTTTGACTAAGCCAAAGTAAGGGAAACGGTTCTTTCGTCTGAAGTGACGCTCATTGTCTGCATTAGAGACCTACCTCTCTGCTTAGTGAAGCCGGCGTGACGTTATCAAGGGTCTCTATGTGTTTTATTCTGCTTACAAGCCCATCGGATAGCTTTCACATCAATAATGTTTCTCAATATAAACTCCTCTATAATCTAGCGTAAAAGTTTGATCATAAATTACTTCAGCCTTACTTTAAAGAATGTATTCAACCATCAGCTATATTAATGGACTTTTAATGGCCTGCTAATAACGATGCTAGACGTACATAACCTCATGCATTTCTCAGGTCCGCTATAGAACTGCTTCGTGGAATTAGGCCAACAGCTTCTGGTACCCTGTTTTTTTGGACTGTACATCTGAAGTAGGCCCATTTGATCTTTAAGAGAGCTGAAAGAGGATAATACGTAAAGTGGGAGTACGCTTTCAAGGCCCTGTTCATTGAAAATCTCTGCTGATGTAAACATTCTGTTTAAAGAGAATGTGTCAATGGCAATCTTAAATATATATTTTAATGGAGGAAAACGTTTTTAATAGCCTACAATAGATTCATCGATATCCATTGCAACAACAATGACAACCATCATCACTGTCAAGGATCGGTATTATGTAAGCCCCCTACCTTGACTCATCAGCGAGGAATGTTATTATTTTATAAAGCTGCTGCAACTGGAAATGACGACGTCAGGCATACCTCAACTGCATGTACAGTAGAAAGCCACACTGACTATAGTAACACAGGAGATGGGATGCAGTTGACCGTCGTGCTCTTGAAGCAACACGGTACCCAACCCTTTTGCAGACGCGTCAGTTCGGACAACGAATTCTTGGTTCAAATCAGGAAGAATCAACACGGGTTCTGATGACAAAATGCGCTGCACAGTCAATAACGCATTAGTACACTCAACTGTACAGTTCAGCTTTCTGGACGATTCAGCTTTCAACAAATCCGTAACAGGTGCTACCACCGACGAGTAGTTGGGTATATACCGTCGATAGTACCCCACAAGTCCAAGCAATGACCGAATTTGTTTCTTTGTGGTCGGTGTAGAAATCGCGAGCATCTTTTCAGCTTTTTTCTGTTCCGGTCGCAACGACGCATGACCTACAACATGTCCCAAAAATTGAAGTTCTTTGAAAGCAGCAGAAATTTTGGACCGACGAGCTGTCAAACCGAACTCATGCAACTTTAATAGTATACCAAAAACACCCACCAGGTGTTATTTCCCCATTTCACTCGCGACAAGAGTGTCATCAAAAATATTGAGAGCAGAAAACTGAGTTTAACTGTAACTTTCGCATCATTCTTGCGAATGTCGCCGGTGCTTACACAACTTTCTGGTGAAATTGACAGTAGAGAGAATAAGAATTTAAGTTGTAATGTACAAGATTGATTGATTGATTGATTTATTGTTGCTTTAGGTCCAGCGGACTCTTCCGAGCCAAATCAGGACCGGACAACCCCCGATCCGCATAAAAGATCTGCTGAAACAACCCCAGTGGGAAAATTGAATGCCCTCCACCGGCCAGTCACTTTACAATAAAGACATCCCACGCGGGGGACGGCTGAGGGTTGACCTCAACTACGCGAACACCCCGGTTACAAAAACAAAATAGAATACAAACATCATTATAAATCATTAACCAAACACATACATATAAAATGCCTATAGTGCTAAATAGTACAATCATAGGAAGCCCGAGTGACCACCCGGCAGAAAGCGTCCAACACTCCCAAGCTGATCCAACAGACCTCATACACAAACAAGGAGTCTTGTCCATGAAGAGTTTTCAAGAAAAAAGGTAGGTCATTGATCTAGCGAAGAAGAAGATAGTATAGCAGAGTGAAGGACAGAGCAGGAATAGGAAAGAGTAAATGAGGAAGACAGCGACAGTGGGAATTTAAAGCACTAAATTTCCATAAAGTGGGGATACTATTTATACTGAAAACCCCCGGCACTCCAACGGGGGTACTGTTGCCGCAGTGAATCTGTCTTGCCTATAAAGGAAAGACAGGTTTTCAACTGTGGCTTTCACTGTTCCCTTTATAGGTTTGAACAATCTACAGTGGCAAGATTGCTCATGACCCCAAGGGGTAATGTACAAGAAACAGACTCACAGTTTAGAATGGTTTTGTGGACACATGATGTTTGACATAATTTTTTGTGTGCATTGATGTTTGATGTATTCGTTCATGAATCCGTCTGTGTGTATGGATTGGAGTGCATGTTTGGATAATAAATGTTAGTAGTAACCAAAGATAACAGGCTGGTGTGGTCTCCTATTTATTAGCACGTATAGACACGCAGATACATACGGGCGGGTTTCTTGAAAATAACCAACATCACCACCACCATCTTGTTTCGGGGATGAGAGACATGAATTTCTCAATTGCAGCTGTATAATTTTCCTGCACAGATCCCCAGGAAAAAAAGATTAAGCCATTTACCTAATAATTACCTACATAATCCTGCAAGCTAACGTGTTACCTTGGCAACTGGTCTGAGGCACGAACGCCATTGCCTGGGCCGCGGTGGCGCTTTCTTTTAGACAGTCATCAAGGACGATAAATCCAAGAGAAATGTTGCGCGGGAGTAGTCCCTCTTTGTTGATTTTTTCAGTAATGTAAGCTAGAGCCTGAAAACAATTAGAGAAATGTATGACGGCCTACTAGCGCCAAAACCTGATAATTACAAATATCATGAGAGGATTACAAATATCATGGGGTAATTTTAATTATCAAGGGATAATTGCAATTATCATTGCAAAATTACAAATATGTTCACGTGATTATGTTTAATTGTCAGTTTTGGCTCTAGCAATCCGCCTGGTAATGCGCCAAAACCAAAAATTTAAATTATCACATAATAATTAAAATTTTCACTTGATATTTACAATTTTTACGTGATCATGCTTAATTCAGGCTAAGGCGGCTTACTAGCGCCATAACTTGCATTCATAGGTATCGGTGATAATGGTAATTAACACGTGTTCTGTGTAATTCACATATATGACGGCCTACTAGCGCCAAAACCTGATAATTACACAGATCATGGGATAATTACACATATCAAATACAAATTTACAGTTAACACGTACACATTGTAAATATCAAGTGGAAATTACAATTTTCTGTTTTGGTGCATTTCCAGGCGGATTGTTATGCCAAAACTAAAAATTAAACATGATCACGCGAAGATACTTGTTCTTTTTCAATGATAATTATAATTATCCCTTGGTAATTGTAATTATTCCACGATATTTGTAATTATCTCATGATATTTTGTAATTATCAGATTTTCAGACAGCATTGCGACATATGGATTTAATCACACTGGACATATAAAACTATAAAACTTCATGTCTCATGATTCATAAAACTTCATGTGTCATGATTCATTAAACTTCATGTGTCTAGATTTCTTTGCTAAAATTTTTGGATATGTTAAATACATTTTGTAAAGAAAACAGTGTTTAGTTCTCTAAATAGATTTTATTTAGATATAGGAGAAAGTAGCGGAGAAAATAATAACCCCCAACCCCGCCCAAAACAATTACAAAAATAAATAAATACATAAATTCCGTAAAAATAAACTTAAAAATAAAGTAAAATAAAATAACTGAATAAAAAACAAATAAAATATATATAATAATAGGAAAATAATGAATACACTGACAAGAAAGATTAAGTGAAAGAAGGCAGATCAATCAGTCAATAAAGAAAAAAAAGACAGACAGAAAGAAAGAAAGAAAGTAATGAATAAATAATATTAAAATACAAAATTAAACTAAACGTACATAAATACACTTTTAAAACAAAAGTTGTTCACCTGAGGATAGCGCACAGCACTTAATCTGGTTTCGTCACTGCACAACGTGCCTTTGCGATAGTTGGTGAAGGCGAACATAGTCCCAATGTTGATGTCTCCTTCCTTAATGTATCTTTTTCTGGATAATCCAGGTACGATGAAACCACCATTCACCCGATAGAGCGGCTGGAGGTGACTTATAAACAACACGATGTCACACATCAGAAGCACAAGTATGTGTTTAGAATTGTTGGCAGGATTCATAGTATAAACCGTAGCGTTTGTACCGTTCTGACAAGAATGTGAGTGGTACTGAAAATTAAAGAAATTGTTTACGCTTCAATATAATGCCACAGACATAGTTGGCGTAGACATAGCACCATAATTGGTTGATTGTTGTTGAGTGAATTCATTTCGGTTAGTTATTCCTTGCTGACAGGGTCCAGCGGACTGCAAAGAGCCGAATCAGGACCACAACTTGGTTAAAAGACGACTCACCCGTGATCCATATAAAAGATCTGATTAAACAACCATAGTGGTAACACTGAAGGCACTCCACCAGCCGGTCACTTTACAAAAAAGGCATCCCATGCATAGGGATTCTGAGGCTATAGGCTTACTGTTACGTTGAAACGCGAAGGATAGTATGTCTGAAGCGCGCACGATAGATCTAATCGTTTCGTTTTGCAAAATATTCAATAATAGAGTGTATTTACCTTTGATTTGAGTTTGCGTTGTTGTTAGAAGAAGCTTTGTGTAGCGTTGGTAATTTTTGTTAGTCGATATTATTGGAGAATACTCTAGATCTGCGTGTTTACTATCGATCGAAGTTTCGGGATATTTGAGAACATTCTGGGACAGAAAGAATGTTGTATGACGTAAGTCAGTAATGACGAAGTTTCATTGGATTGGTTGTAGTGCGTCATACTCGATCGTTCCACCGTGTTCTGGAGTAGAGAAAAACTATATATTCGATGCTCTGTTGTTGATAGGGTGTTGATAGTGAAGTTGGAAAGTAAAAAGTTGAGAGTAGAAAAGCGATTGAGTGATTGTATGCAGTTGTTGATGTGTGCTGAATAAAAGTGGAAAACTTCATACGACGACTCCGTGTCTTATTGCTGAGTGAGCAGGCTGCGTGGATAAACGAATCAGAGTTACACCTATCAGGATTTCAAGCATCGGGGCTGAATCAAATACTGATAGAAAAACACCAACATCGAACGAGTGTAACACTTACTCTAATTTATCGAAATCTCGTTTACAAAAACAAATAATAATTTCAAATATATATCTATATATCTATAAATATACATTGAACTCCGGATATACTAAAGGCCGGATAAAATAAATGTTCGGTTTTAGTAAAGTTCAGTCTTGGTCCCGACCAAAACTCTTCTTTGTCTCTGTTTTTAAAAATCGGATATAATTAAAAAAAATATTGTAAAGTCCGCTTATAATAAAGTGTTTCCTAAGGCCCCTGGCGAGTTTTGCTGCCGCTTATAATAAAGTTTCATGGGCGATTACTGTATTAAAGTTTAATGAGAGTTACTGACGTTCATAATGGCGCAACATCGTCGCGTCACGCTTACCCTGAAGCTAAAATAGATCTAATTCACGCACTTGAAGATGGGAAGATGAAAAAAAAAAAAAAGAAACTGCTGAACAATTTGGAATTTCTGCATCAACAGTAACTGTGATTATGAAGGAGAGTGAAAAACTGAAGGACAGATTTCACTGTTTGGCAGAAAAAGAGTCCCTAGCAAATTAGACTTCACTTTCGCTATACATGATGAAATGCGTTTATGATTAAATAAGGGTGTTATAATTTGAACATATTATAATTATACATTTTGTACTGAGAGGAATCCGAATCAATGGAGAACTGGAAAACCAACGTTTTGACTGGACTGCACTTTCAAATGAGAAGTAAAGAAGAAATTTACTCCTAAGCTGTTGCATGGCTTTGCAAGACAAACCATCTTTTTTTTAAAATCCACCATATTGTTTAGGTTTTGTTCATGTCTTTGTTTGCTTTAATTTTGTGAACTTTTTGTTTTCCCACAATGACGATAGTACAACATGTACAATTCATGATCTACTTATATGATTTATCCTTTCGATTAAAGGGTTGGTTTGAAATAATTAGGACACGAAGACTCACATGTTGTTATTACATCTCTTATCCGTACTGGACTCTCTCTCTTTCTCTCTCTCTCTTTTTGCTACAGAACGGTTTTGGTGATGTATGGTATAATCAAGGTGTTGGAAACGTGAATGTTTTTATACGTGTGTTGAGAGAACGACTGATTGATTGTAGATGGCAAAATTGGAATGAACATGTAAATGAAAGTGATCGCTTTAGTATGTACACTAGATTTTGTACTTCCACATATTGTATTCCTAGATATTTGCAACTTGGTTTAGATAAATATTTAACATTTATTATGACAAAATTTAGGTTTGGTATATCTGATTTATTCGTGCACTTTTATAGGTACAGGCCTCATACACCAAATAATCTTCTATGTCCTTTGTGTAAAACAGCGAAAGATAATGAATTACACTTTGTATTTTGTTGCCCAAATCTGGATGATCTAAGAAAAGAATTTATTCCAGCTAAATACTATAGAGCACCAAGCGCTTTTCATCTGTCTTTATTGTTCACTACTACTAATGACATTGTTGTACGAAAATTATGCTTTTTTATATACAAAGCCTTTAAATTACGTGAAATTGTCAGGTCTTGATATTTTGATGCCTTCTTTCCGCTCATTAATTTGTTGATTTGTTTGTTTTTGTTTACACACCCCTTCCAAGAGGGGCTATGGCCTTATATGGAATAAACTCGTTCGTTCGTTCGTTCGTTCGTTCTCTCTCTTTCTCTTACTCTCTCTCTCTCTCTCTCTCTCTCTCTCTCTCTCTCTCTCTCTCTCTCTTACCCTCTCTCTCTCTCTCTCTCTCTCTCTCTCTCTCTCTCTCTCTCACACTTGAACTTACACACACGGACATCAACAAATAATACTGTAAAATTTCAATCAATATACACAAACTGGGTTATAAGAGAGGTATTCTTGAAGAGTTTATAATACCCGAGTTAATAAACAGCAATAATCAATCAACATATGTGAGCGTAATGGAATCCAATAAGAGACAATGGACCTACTGCAAGTGTTCATTTAAAAAAGTATCTTTTTTAGCTATTTCCCGTGGATTTCTGGTGGCTTCACACGAAAGGCTAAAAGGACCTTTTCACTTTCGTGAAATATCACTTGTTATCATGTGGCTGTGTCCAGAAACAATAGATCTTGACGATGAGTGCATATTCATAATGTTCACTTAAGTAACGTAATTGCTCTTTACCTGTAATTACGATAGCAATAAGTAATACCCATTGGGGGGCGGGGGAGGGAGGGGAGTGAAACACAAAGAAGAAGAAAATCTAAATTTTGAAAAGGCCATGTTCGACACAAAGAGAGAGAGAGAGAGAGAGAGAGAGAGAGAGAGAGAGAGGGAGAGAGAGAGAGAGAGAGAGAGAGAGAGAGAGAGAGAGAGAGAGAGCTTGTCCAACCACTCAAATAAATACTTTGAATTTTGTTCTTGGCAACTCTGGTAAGAGAAACCTCTCCACGACGACTTATGGACGGCTGTCCGGGGGTGGGGAGCTGGGGCTGAGGAGGGTGGGGGATGTAGGTTAAAATGGGAAAACATAGTTTTCGTGTGGAATTCAGCAAGGGACAACAAACCAACACAGAAATATTAATCTAAATTAAAATATGTAATAACGAAAGCGATTCGTTCGATTTGCACTGTCTTATTTTAACTGTTCAACTATGTGAATCTAATAAATTAATGGGACCCATGTCCAATGTACATGTATATAATGCGCCAAATGTCAGCTCAATTTAGAACGATGTTGAGTAAGGTGAACACACAGACAAATAGACACACAGACGATTCCAGTCTGCAGAAATCCTGGTAAAAGATGGAAATTCGAGAGGTCATTTGTTCACTGATTTGTTTTGCTTTTCTTCTTCTTTATTTGCACCAGGGCCGGATCAGGAGTGGGGGGAGTGTGCTAGGGGTGCTGCAGCAATCCCCCCCCCACACACACACACACTTTTGGCAACAACAACAAAAACTACATAAAATTTAAAAAATAAAGAAGAAGATGGAATTTTTTGTTCAACTGGAAGAACGTTATGTAAGGCAATTAGTTACGGTAGTTTTACTTGTGGTGTTTCACCACTCTGTACCATACACTTTAAAAAGAACTAGACTAGCACCCCACCCAACCCCACCCCTCCCTCGAAAATGGATTGATCCGGCCCTGTGCACCCACATGCACTTTAGACCAGCGTTTTCTATCTCTTTATAATGAGAGTGTCGGATTAGTAAACGTCAAATTAAAACAAAAACAAAGTTTCGGTTATGCTAAATTAACCCTCTAAAATCGTTATTATAAACGAAGTCGGTTATAGTCAAGTAAACCTCTAAAACTGTATTATAAACGAAGTTTCTGTTATAGTAAATTAAACTTTAAAAACTTTACTGTAAAGGGATTTTCGGTTGTATTAAATATTCGGTTATACTAAAGATTTATTTGGTCCCAGGGCACTTTATAATATCCGAAGTTCGCTGTATATCATTACAAAATATAAACAAAACACATACAAAGAACATGCCTACATTGCTAAATAATAATATCATAGGAAGCCCGATTGACCATTTGGCAGAAAGCGTACAATATTCCCAAGCTGACCCAACATACCTCATACACAAATGAGGAGTTGTGGAAGATTTTTAAAGAAAAAAAGGTAGGTGACTGGTCTAGCGAAAAAAAGATAGTTTAGTAGATTGAGAGAACAGAGTAAGCATGAGAAAGAACAAAGGAGAAAGATAGCGACAGTGGGATTTTAAAGGAATAAATTTCCAGAAAGTGGGGATACTATTTATACAGTTGTAAAGGTTAGTATAGATCTAATTCTGACTACATTTTGTACTGCTCAATATAAAAATGTAAACTTAAAACAATGTCACGCACACAAAAGCACGAGCTGTGGATTTTTGTTGAGAGGATTCAATTGCAGAGACATAGAGTTGACAGAATTTCTTGAAACATACGTTTAAACTTAAAAACGATTTCATTTGAAAATACAACCGGTAGTTCATTATTTAAAAGTGGAGTCAAGGTAGGTGTAGAGTTTGGACAAACTGCAAGATGGCGCCTCGGGCGCTTTGAGTTAAATCTCGGCCAGCGCCTTAAGCAGCTCCTAGGTGTTACACTCGTTTGATGGTGGTGCTTTTCTTTATCAGTAGTTGATTCAGCCCCAATGCTGAAGCACTGAACTCGGATTCGTTTATCCACGCAACCCGTTCAATCAGCAACAAGCACGGAGTCGTCGTATGAAGTTTTCAAACTTTATTCTGCGTACATCAACAACTGCATACAATCGCCTTTTCACTTTTCTCCTCTTACTTAGTTAGTTATATAGATTGACGTCCCCGGACACATAAGCATATAAGGGACGATGAGATTACTTTTCCTCTTACTTTTCACAGAGCACCCAATATATAGTTTTTCTCTCACCTCGAGATAACGTCAGAATGTTCCCGATGACGCTTTACAACCAATCAAACTAAAGTTCGTCATCACTGGCTTACGTCATACAACGTTCTTTTCGGTCCAAGAATGTTCTCAAATATCTAAACCTATCGTGAAGTTTCGATCGACAGTAAACAAGCAAATCTAGAGAATTCTCCAATAATATCGACCAACTAAAATTACCAACGTTATACAAAGCTTCTTCTAACAACAATGCAAACTCAAATCAAAGGTAAATACACTCTATTATTGAAAACTTTGCAAAGCGAAACGATTAGATCTATCGTGCGCGTTTCAGACATATTATTGTTCGCGTTTCAACGTAACACTAGGCTGGAAAAGCGCTATTATATAATAAGAACGATAACAAAATGATTATTTTCAAGTTGAAAAAAAAGTACATTTAAAACGTTGTTAAAACAAAACAATTCGTTGATCATGCGTGGTATTTGTAACCTGGAAATTCATGTTTCTATCGCTGAAAAAGTCATCGAAATTTACTGTGAAGATTTATTGCCTTTAAGAGTTCACCTAGTTCTGACACGAGATTTCTTACAATGAACCAGGCGATTAGGCCTTATTGAAGGCATCATGTGCTTTGTTTATTTTCCGAGTTTGCGCCACTATAAATAAATCTTGAAAAGGTATCGTTTACGTTTTGTGTACGCATTAATAACCCTGAATCAAAAGTTAAAAAGGGAGCAGCTGACACAGATACACACAACAGCATCGATGGAGTTATTGGCGTGTAGTAGAACATATGCGCCACAAAAAGTCGTTAAATTTAAACTCTTTTTTCTTTGTTTCTTTATTTTTTTTCTTTCTTGTTTTCCTTCTTTTTATTTACGTTTTCTTTTAAATTTGATTGTTAATGAACAATAACAATTAATGACTCTGGCTTCTGATAGAATACGAATACGAATACGAATCTTTATTGTCCATAGTTAAAATACAATAACATGGAAATTTGTCTTTAGTAGCACAAAGACTAAGACGGAAAGATTAAAAACTAACAGAAATATTAACAGTTTTTGTTAAATAAAACATTAATTAAGACAATCATACGCATAACAAATAGCTTACTTCATTGCACAACTCACATCATATTACATTACATCATCACAGTATACAGAAGAAAAATGTAGGTAACTGGGGGTATTACAGTTTGCTTAAATTTAAGATGCGGATTGCACTTGGTACATACGAGTGGCCATACAAGTTTCTTTTCCAGGCCGGGGTTCTAAACCTCCGACCTGAGGGCAAAAGTTCAAATGATCTACACATGGGATGACTGTTATCAGACATGATCCTTCTAGCTTTACTTTTTACAGAATCTTTATATATTTCTGTTATTGGCTTTTGTGTCTTTCCAATCACTCTGCTTGCTAGATTTACGATGCGGTTGAGTCTGTTCCTGTCTTTAACGGCAAGATTTCCGAACACAAAAACTGGTTTACCACCGTAAATGAAATCATTCTCACTTAGTTTTAAAGTAAATATATGATATTCGATTTACGAAGTATTTGTGCATGTATAGGGATTGGCAAAAGAAGAAGAAGTCAGCAAAAAAATTCACTTGTTTCACCATCGGCACCAGCATTATGATATTGGTAATCTTTCTACACGCTCTGAGAATGCAGTGATAGGATATGTTATACGTAGCTGAACACTTGGCTGTCATCAAGAAGAAGAAGAAGAAGAAGAAGAACAACAACAACAACAACAACAACAAGAACAACAACAACAACAACAACAAAACCAACAATAACAACAACGACGACAACAACAATTTTCATTACACCTTAAAACATTCTGCAAGGAACTCTGCACATGTAAAATTTTTAACTCGAAGGCAGCCACATCAGTTTTATATTTGAATTCCTCATAACAGGGTTCAAGAATGAAGATTTCTTCTAAATCTGGAACTTAGAGTGTCAGTTTATGATCAAGATCAACTTCATCCTAACTCTTTAAACAGTTACGTCATCACATGCGACTTTCTCATCCAGGCATACAAAACAACAGTGTAAACATTTTCGCGTTTACACATCATGTGCTTTATCACGAGGGCCATGGTAAATGGATTAAACTATATAAAAGCAACAAAAGTTTACTGACCTCAAATCTTTTTTTTTTTTTTTAAACTGAAGATTCAATGATTTTCTGCCTTAATTCTGATGGAATTTAAAGATAATCCTGAAATAATAAATATAACAAAGACACATTTTTAATCGTAAACAAAGTTGTCTTGTCTAGTCTTATCTTGTATTGTACTGTATTGAAGGTAATTGTAATTATAAATGACATAAAATAAGAACAACTGGTAATTTTAACGTCTACGATATCCCAATCTTTTCAACTATCGTCTACTGATAGCTCACACAGAATTTTGTTTTAGCTGCAATAGCTTGTTAGCAGTGCCACACGCCTACAGCAAAGTCTGCTTGCATCAGGCAGTCGCCAGTCCTTTATAAATAATATCGAAGCGTGACAATGGTATAATATAGTATAATAAAAAATTGAATACGATCAGGCAGTCCTTATATAATGTCTAGTCGACTCTGACAACAGGCACATTAACCAAGAAGAATAGATACTCGATAGGAAAGATTTAGTGGATCTTCTAGTATGTAGAGAAGGATAGGATCTGAATGCTCTCCAAGTCTCGGATTAGCACTTTGCATGCTTTCAGAAAAAATTTAATTTAAAAAATAGGCCTATTTCTCTTCGGTCCAAGTGAGGATATCATGTTCGTTCTTACGCGGTTTTGGAAAAAAGCATTTTAAGCGGCCGATTCGTTTCGTCTAGGTAAAATCAGTTAGATTTGCTTCTCGATATATGATACATACTACTGGTACCCCTATGCGATCGAGGATCCACTAATTGTTTCCTATCGAGGATCCATTTTTCTTGGTTAATGCGCCTGTGGTCTGACCAGGCCAGGATATAGCAAAAGTAATTAACTGGACGAACAACAGCAAACTACGAACATATCGATATAATTATTGTAAATGTAATATTATGAACATAGCCTAACAATAGTAGACAGAACCAAACAAGAACCAAAGACATTGGCAGAGTTGTCCTCAGTCGCTCTTTGTAGTCCGCTGAACCCTATAAACAATGACTAACTAACAAACGGAGAAAGGGGCCGGGTAGCTCAGTTGGTAAGAGCGTCTTGCTAGTAACCGAAAGGTCGCTGGTTCGAATCCCGGATTGGTCAACGTGTGATCATATTATTTTCCCCTTTACCAACAACTGGCCCGCTGGTGTCAGTATAAATCGGTCCAGTAGTCACCTATATGCGAAAGTGTCGTGTGACTATAATCTACAAACAAACAAACAAACGGAGAAAGAAACGGGTTTTGAAATGGAATTACCAACGGTGAACAGTAATGTTACTAGATTAGTGATAATAATATAAGTAATGTGTTATAATGAATTCATAAGTTTAGGAATGTTAAATTCATTTTGCATTAATTGTATTGGGCAGAGCTTTGGCTTGCGGATCGGAAGGTCCCGGGTTCGAGCCCAGGCCGGGGCATTGTGTTGTGTCCTTGGGAAAGACACTTTACTCCCGTTTCCTACTCCTTCGGATGAGAGTATAAACCGAGGTCTAGTCTGTGTCGCATACATTCCATCATAACGGACTTTAAAGATCCTGACGCTCATGTCCTAGACGGGTGAGTGCCGGTGACAAGAACACACCCAGCATGCACCTAGGTCCTTCTCCCCCATCCCTGGCTGCCCAGGATTGTGCTCAGTTGTCCGGGCGTCAGACCATGCGCCAAAGGCTGCGTGTGGGCGTCTCGGGCGGTTTGAGTTAGATCCTGTATCGGCCAGCGCCTTGAGCAGCTCTTGAGCTGGAAAAAGCGCTATATAAGAACGATTAAATAAATAAATAAATAAATATTATTTTATTTTATCTTAGTTCATTTGTCTAATAGCACTTTGTGAATAGATATTAAATTTGAAGTAATGATGATGTTGATGACAGTAATCGATGAGAGGAACAGAGCTGTAAAATAGCGTTGTAGGGACAATAGATCGTTCATGCGAACAGGTTGCACATGTGTCAACAATTTAAGAATCTGTTCAGCAACAGTCCTCGCAAAGAGTATCTATACGTATAATTCAACCTTGAAGGAGGTAAATTTCACCTAGCATCAAACCAGGCGATCGAGGTCGTTCAATAAACTTGGATGAAATGGGGGACAGCCCAGACGATCAGCCTTTTTAAAGCTGTTGAACCAGACGGGATGTGTGAATATCGACTACTCATCTACTCTGGACTACTCACCAACGTTCGAAATTTGCTCATCACTACTACCTAGCTCGATCGTTGAGAGGTTACGTGTAGTTTGGCCTTAAGCACGATGTATTAAATCGATCCGTTTTTGAACGGCTTTAGTTAAACATGGAAATACGCACTGAACGCTTGACAACAATAAAAATGAATTTTACAATTAACTTATACAGAACCGCAAGAGTACAATTTTGGTAAAGTGAGTCTGAGATCTAGATCAGACTTGCGATAAAAAATAAAACGTCTAATTCACACTAAGACATGACTACTATCGGCTTACATATTATAATCTGCTTACACGCTCATCGGAGATCTTTCACCTCATTGATGTGGGATTATACTCTTCTATGACCATACTAGCTAGAGCGAAAGTTTGAAAAATATCACTTTATACTCCCGTTCTTAAGAACGGAGCATGATCACGAGAGATAATATCAGATCGGTCTCTCTCAACAGCTGCTAAACAGAGATTTGCACGTAACGCGTAATATAAATTATGAAAATCAAATTGGGTATTTGCAAAGAGAAATACAATAGTCTGATAGCGCCGGAATGATCTTTACAGGAGATACGGTAATTAAACCTTTTCATTTAAAGCAAATTCTCTGTCGCGATCCATTTACATTATTTCCTCCGTTGATCCTTTATAATTGTTTTTCTCTGTTAATATTATTAGGACACTTTGCTTATGCTAATATAATAACGCAGAATGCTATTACATTTGTTCTGATTTTCTGGTAGTGGCTTTCAATGCCACCTTTAGCACACAATTTATACTACAGAGAATTCTTACTATTCCGCTCCAGTTTCTATGCACAATTCCTGTATTCTTAGTGAGTTATCCCCTTCCCTTGATTCTGTGTAGCTTTCAGCAGATATCAATAGTAATTTAAGCAAATCTCATAAGACTTGTAGATTGCTGACATCGCTTATTATTAGGTTTTCGTTGTACAGCAGTCTTCCTCTTATGATGTTGTGACAGTAACGTTGCATCAACAAGGCTTTACTCTTTCGGGAATCCTAGCCTAGCCAGGTTAATGGGTCCTTTTTAATACTGGGGCGCGCAGTTGGCTCAGTGGTGAAGGCTACTCAAAGGCAGAACCATTGAAGCCTTGAATGACACCACCACCAAATGCACTGCAGCCTAAGGCAGTGGTTCGAAGCTCGTTGACGGCCTGGAGTCCCGAAAGAAAAATAGCACGACCCAGAGACACAGGCAATGAACAGCCCCTCTCCCCCTCCCTCATTCCCTCCCTCCTTTTTCTCCTTCGGGTGAGAGCATACACGTAGGTCTAGTCGGTGCACGCACACATTTTACCGCACGGACTAAAGATCCTGACGCTCATGTTCTAGACTAGGCAGGTGTGAGTGGGTGAGTGCCGGCTACACAAATACACCCATGGCCCTGAAGGCACTAGGTCCATTCTACTCCATCCCCGGTGGCCTAGTATTGTGCTCAGTAGTCTGGGCATTACGTCAAGGCAGCAACTGGGTACCTCAGGCACCTTAGGTTATATCCTTTATCGGCCAGCGCCTTGAGCAGTTCTTCAGCTGGAAAAGAGCTATATAAGAACGAGTAAATAAAATAAATAATAATAAATAAATAATTATAAAAAATAATAATAAATAAATATTTACTACAGATTATTACCATGATCTGATTTTGGTAATCAGTGTGGTGTTTCAGCCTTGTTGATGTGCTTGGAGGAAGAACATAATCATTCAGATGCATTTAGCACTTGAAATACAGAAAATGTGCAATCCATGCACGCACCCAAAAACAGTTTACTAGCAAAACTAACTAACCGACTGACTAATTTATTATGGCTTCAACCGGCATTTAACGGACTCATCTTTTTTTCTTATTTTTTTATACATTTTATTTAGGTGGTAAAGGTAAAGGTGGTCCCCATAGCCTTGTGGCCGTAGGGGAGCGTGATGTTGGAGATCACACTTATCTTGGGCCAGCGTAATGAGGGTGATGCCCATCTCTCTCCCTCGCTGCTTTACCTTCCCCACCCTTAAGAAAGTAGGTACTCAGTCACAGTTGAGTCAACTGGGGGCGTTGTTATATTTGTCGCTTCACGGTTTGCGGTCAACCATCCAAGTGCTAACCGCACTGGACGGTGCTTAACTTGCGACACAGTAGCGAGTGCTCCAACCACTGCGCTATCCCACACCCCACATTTTATTTCGTCACTTTAAATTGAGCTTTTCCAACTCAAGAGCAGCTTAAGGCGCTGCCCGACATTAGACCTGACTCAAGCCACCCGATGCGCCCACTTGCAACCTTTGGGCGCATAATTTGACGCCCAGACGACTGAGCACAATCCTGGATGAGCGGGGTGGGGAGAAGGGACCTAGTGCATGCTGGGTGTATTTGTGTAACAGGCACTCACTCGTCTAGGACATGAGCGTCAGGATCTTTAAAGTATGTGCGATGTAATGTGTGCGTGCACACACTAGACCTCGGTTTATACTTTCATCCGAAGGAGTAGGAGCGCAGTGTCTCAGGGTAATGTTTTTAAACATGACTCCTCGTCGTTATTACCATCATTCATTGGTAATTGGTATACATTTTTCTTAAATATAAAATGGCCGACTAAAGTACTTTTCGGTCCACTCTTATATTATATCATTATAACGTCATAAGAACAATAACAACATCCCCATTTCTCCCCCTCCCTTCCCATTCCCAAAAAAATTGTGGGCGAACACATTTGTTTTATACATTATGGACAAAATTGCATTGTCAAGCAACGTAACATTTTTTTGTATCAGTTTATAGTCCCCTCTCTTCCCGATAAGGACTTTCAGAGAGGAGACTCTGATTAACGTAACATGTATGCCTTGTAGGCTTATATAAGCTGCAGCCGGCAAGTCTGCATTCCGCTTCCGCGCAGCTGCTTTTGATGCAGTGAGATGGTGCTCATAATGACAACACAGGGACAAGTGGAGGATCACACAGCGTAGCTGAGACTCGCCGAGGATCTCTCACAAGTAGTAACCTACGTGAAAGAAAGCCTCGGCTAGTCCCAGTTACGCAGTGTGATGGAGGCTCTACCTAGCATACAACAAACTTCGTAATCCGTTTACAGGACCCCCAACTTGCACCTTGGAGCCACGTTGTCCAAAGAGCTGATTTTGGTTAGTTAAAGTCGATACTTTGCCAAAACCAAAATCCTGCCTAAAAAAAGCAACATCTATCTAGTCTTAAATGGCCCACAGTGACAAGTATGCTGACGACATTGCACAGACTGGGCAGATTACAGGTGACGATGACGCAAACTACAGACAGGAAATCAACGACCTGGTCGACTGGTGCGACATTAACTTTTTGGAATTAAATGTGGACAAAACTAGCGAGTTGATAATTGATTTTAGGAAAAGTATTTGTGAACCTGATTCTGTTATTATTAAGGGAAAAGTAGTAGAACGTGTGGAATATTTTAAGTATTTAGGCGTAGTCTTAGATAATTCTCTCTCTTGGAGAAAAAACACTGAAAGTATTGTTAAGAAAATCAACACACGCCTGTATTGTTTGAGAAAATTGAAATCTTTCAATGTCAGCCAGCAACTCTTACAGATGTTGTATTCCTCTATGATCTGCAGTGTCTTGACCTTCGGCATCAGCTGTTGGGGAGGAAGTATTATGAAACAAGACAGGGACAGGTTGGATAAAACGATTAGGAAGGCTGGTGGGGTGGTGGGTGCAGAACAGGATGATGTGGACACACTCTGCAACCGATGCACGGCAAATAAACTGAAGGCCATCCTTGATGACGCGACACATCCGCTTAGGCAGGAATATGACAGTAGGCAAATAGAGCGCAGTGGTAGATATAGGGTGCCGAGGGCTAGGACATGCAGATACGCAAACTCTTCTTTACCCAGATCTGTTTTAATGGCTAACCAGAATAAGAGAAGATGAGAATGATAGTGAGAATGTATGTTGAAATGGATTTGGCAATGCGTATTATTTATGTTTTTATGTGTAGTGTTTTTAAGCTGTTTTTGCTAATGTGTATTAATAATTATAGGTGGACATGTCGAATCAATTTCCTTTTTTGGATTAATAAAGATTTATTGTATTGTATTGTATTGTATTGTAATACAATAACACCTTGCTTATTGGATCGATACTTTTTCATAGATAGATAGATAGATAGATAGATAGATAGATAGATAGATAGATAGATAGATAGATAGATAGATAGATAGATAGATAGATAGATAGATAGATAGATAGATAGATAGATAGATAGATAGATAGATAGATAGATAGATAGATAGATAGATAGATAGATAGATAGATAGATAGATAGATAGATAGATAGATAGATAGATAGATAGATAGATAGATAGATAGATAGATAGATAGATAGATAGATAGATAGATAGATAGATAGATAGATAGATAGATAGATAGATAGATAGATAGATAGATAGATAGATAGATAGATAGATAGATAGATAGATAGATAGATAGATAGATAGATAGATAGATAGATAGATAGATAGATAGATTTTTTTTTAAATTATTATTTTATTTTTTTTGCTGCAGTTTCTATCGGGAATTTCTGGGCCGCCTGCCCCGGGCAAGGCGTAGTCGCAGCCAGTGGCGCGCCCAAACCCAACCTACCTAACATTATTTGTAAATTTTTGCATTTTTTGCTGGGGGAGCAAACCGGAGTACCCGGAGAAAACCCCCGAGACGTTGCCCGAGTCGAAAGTAAATAATATTCGGAGAAACTTAACGCCCAGATGCTGGCTCGAACCCACACCTGCCAGGCGCCATTGGTTTCTGGCGTGTGGACAAGGCAAGTTAGTCCCGCCTTAGCCCACTTGGCCCCAACGCTCGCTTATATATATATATAGATTCCGGATAGCTTATACAACATAAATCCTGCCTTAAATAACTAATTTTGCCTAAACGACCCATCTTGCTTAAATGATCCATCTTATCTACAACAACACCTTGCTTATAGGACCAAACGTGCCTAAATGGCTCACCTTATCTTAAAAACAGGAAAAAAAAATCACTATCATGCATTTGCCCAATGAATCAGTCTTGTTCGTTGTTTTTTTTTTCTGTTTTTTTTATCCTACTGAAAGGGACCCAAGTCGAAGGGGTTATCCTAAAATTCGCAATGTTATTACATAAAACAATGATAAAGTGTTTCCCCAATCCTGGACAGGCTGACCGTGTTTAGGCGAGGCGGACACATAGAAGAAGGAGACAGTCGTAGCGACGGGTCACGCGCATAGTAGTTTATGTGTTAACGGCTTTTTAACTCCCTACTGTCAAAAATAGGAGACGGGCTTCCGGCGAATACTAATTAAGGGCACAAAGTCTGTTTGTTTCTGAGTGTGAAAGTACCAGTGAAAGGAAGGATGGAACGTTGAAGTTTAACGCCTAGACCCGCCATTGGCGATGCGGTAGACGGGAAGGATATCCATACTAGGGAAGAGGTGATAGGGACCTAAATCAACGCTGAACAACCAGAGCAATCATACTGCGAAGAAAGACTGAAAATGGCCACTTTTATCTTGCCCACCAAGGGATTCGAACCTGGGTCATTAATGTGCCAGACCAGTGAAAGGAAGATCTGTGGGGAAGGGGAGAGAGAGAGAGAGAGACAGAAACAGAGACAGAAACAGAAAGAATGGGGGGGGGAGAGAAGAGGAGGGGGGGGTGTAGAGTAGGGAGCTCGGAGTGCCTCGTCTTCTTTTGAAATTGAGAGGAATACGCGTGGGTCGTGGTGCTTTCCATGAGAAAGCAACACAGATTTCACCCGCTTTGGTGGCAGATATGTCCCCAAATAAACCCTTCAAAATTAAAGTTCGTCCCAACTAAGTTTGCAAGAGTACTTCTGTTGCTATATATACCTGCTATCTTCGGGTGTTTAGCATAGTTAGTAAGATTAAGAAAACCACTCGCAATGAATAAATAGTCATGTCTATGTCCTGATCACAAGCACCAACGTTTACGTAGGTAAGTATGAGGTACAACTTTCCAAAGCGTTTTGACATACTGGCGTGTCTGATCTTGGACACCTGACCTAGAATAGAGCTAGTCATCTGTGGACAAACTATGGACGAGAGAGAGAGAAAAACAAAGGGAAGAAAAAAAGAATAGACCAATAACCCTTACTTCCTCATTCCTCTCTCTTCCACATACGCATGTACATGCACAATACACATTTACACAATATATATGGATGCATTAACTCTCTCTCGCGCGCACACACATTTTGCAAATGTATTCATGTTCTCGGAGGCACATTTATAAATGCAATGTGACATCATCGACTGCATCCGATTGAGAGAAAATAATGAAAACAACCAGAATCAAGGCATTCTGCTCGAACGCGGGAAGTAATTATTCAAAATACTAATCATTTCATAAGGCCCACTACTTACGGTTCCAACTCCGCATGAAACATATGTAATATAAACATTTTCACTGCATTTTTGTGTGAATAAAGATTGACTTGACTTGACTAAACAACTGGACAAATGTTTCAGAACAAGTCACATAACATGAACATTTAAATTCAAATGAAAGATATTATTTGCTTTTAAGTACAGATCATTGTTCGAACCCTTTCCCAATACACGTACACACACGTACACACACACACATACAAACACATACATACACAATCGCCATTGGAAGAAAATAAAAAGTAAAATTATGCTAAGTAGCAAGACAAGTCAATTAATACCAAATTAATCATACACAATTCTTCATAGCTTAACTATGCAATGCAGATTACAGAACGTGGTACTACCTCAATAAGTATAAATCACATAGAAAATACAGAGCGTGGTATACATACAAAATGCAGTACAGATTACATATCTTGTGCAGAGTAGAGTGGATATGTATGCAATGCAGCACATATTTAATTCAGTGCAGTGCGGAATACTGATTAAATAGAGAGTATTCATATTAAATGCAGAACTGATTATACATAATTATCATTACACTTTCTATAGAACTGTTCAAAATTTACAATATCAACAATTCTGTTATGCCTAGCATGATTCTGTTATGCTTAGACTGATAGAAAGCTTGGTAGCTTGTACACCTATTCAGTCATTGCGATAATCTGTTGGGTGGTTGCGTTGTAGTCTGCGTCTCCGACCGAATTCTTGAGGATAGTACACAGTGCCATCAAGCTATTACACTGTAGTAAATGTCTATCACTGATGGCAAAACTGTACTGATAAACACACACATATATGCTACTCAAAATAATACAAGGGCCACTTGGACATATGGGTCTCTCTTTAAATCAGAAACACGAATTCAATTTATTAGTTCATCATATTTTATTGCAATCATTTCTGCATCAATATCAAAAAGATTTTAGACATCAGTCGCTTAAAATTCTAGTAAATTCAATTTAACTGGACATACCTTCATTTACAAAATCAAAACTTTAGAAACCCAAAATCTATAGAGTCAGTATCGGGTGTGGCCACCGTTTGCATCAATGCAGTCTTGGCATCGTTGTCTCATGGACCGTATCAGGTTATGGAGGATGTTTCCTGGGATGGCCAACCACTCTTGCTGGAGAACTTGGGCCAGAACTTCAAGGTTAGCTCCTGGAGGGAGGTTTGCCCGTGTGTGTCGACCCAAGACATCACACAGATGTTCTATGGGGTTCAAATCGGGTGATCGAGCCTAAAGTGACCAAATGGCCAATCCATTCTTATGACGTGCTGTTGCTGCAGGAAGTCATTGACGATACGCGCTCGGTGGGGTCTGGCATTATCGTCCTGTAGTATGGCACCTTCCCCAATGGCCCGCAGAGCTGGGAGAACCCTAGGTTGTAGGACGTCATCCCTGTAGCCAATACCGTTTAAGTTGCCATGAATTTGGAGCAGGGGTGTTCTGAAGTTTGATGCGAAGCCACCCCACATCATGACAGATCCACCACCAAAGCGTTCATGCTCGCGCACCGTCGCATCAGCAAAACGCTCCCGTGGACGCCTCCAAACATTCACTCGACGGTCGTTGAAAGACAAGGAGAACCGAGAACCGTCTCTAAAGAGCACCCTTGACCAATGTTGCCTGGTCCACACCAAACGCGCTGCACGGTTAGCTGGGGTGATCGTCTTGATCGCAGGTTTGCCACGTGTAGACGGTTGCGAATTGTCTGGTCGCTGACGTTAACATTGCTGGCTGCGTGAAGCTGTCTTCTGATGGTGTTTGCTGTAGCGGACCTCATCCTCAGAGCTGACAGGGTGATGAAATGGTCTTATCTTGCAGTGGTAACGCGGGGGCGTCCGGACCTTCTTGGTTCTTGGACGCTTCCAGTGTTGTTAAAGCGCTCCCGCAGCCTTTGGACAACGGAGTGGGACACTCCCAGCCGCCTGCCAACTTCTCTCACCCCCACCCCTTCTTGAAGCCATGCAATAGTTCTGCCTCTATCCGCATCAGTCAATCGTCGCCTTGGGGGCATGGTTAGAAAAGCAGCAAAAGCGCTGCCATTTATACCCAGAAAAAAGCGCCGATTGTTGAACCGAACTCAGAAAATGCAAGCCTTTTGCGTGCAAATCACTTTTTAATGTTGAATATTTTGCTTTATTAGCAAGACAACAGTAAATTAGGGTAATTTTTTTGTAAAAATTGGGTTTGTTTTTCAACTCAGTGCAGAAAGTTCAAAACCCACACATGTGATTACTTGTCAGAATAAGATTGTCTTGAATGTTACTGTACAGAATAAGTTTTGAAATAAGCAAAGATAGCAGCAAAAAATAATTAAACTTAATGAAATATGAGAGTGGCCCTTCAATTATTTTGAGTAGTATATATATATATATATATATATATATATATATATATATATATATATATATATATATATATATATATATATATATAGATATAGATATAGATATAGATAGATAGATATATAGATAGATAGATATATAGATAGATATAGATATAGATAGATATAGATAGATAGATAGATAGATATATATAGATATATACACACACACACACCTACTCACACACACAAACTGAAACCAATCATACACACAATACACACAATAAGACAAACTGAACATATTTTCACACACGAATAATATGCACGTACTTAAGGTCCTATACTGCCGTTCTCAAAAATTTTATGAGCATTTACTTTTGAAGAAAACATTCTCATTTTCTTTTATATAAAGTTCGCATTAACTACATGGCACATTATAGTGTGAAAACGCTAGCAATGTTTAACACCTTCGTCTCAGGCATCCATGACCGCGTGCTTCTTTTCTCTCCCATTCCTCAAACCATCTCTTCATGAATTTATCCCCCTTTTCTTCTAAACTTCACAGGATTCAAGATCCTGTCGTCCAGTGCTCTGAAAAACAGTAAAACAGAAATGTATAAACCTGACACTCAGTGCGAACTTAAAAGGCCCGAATTCGAATGCTTTGTTTATTTTTGGCAAACACGGGGTTACCCCTAAAATTCGCATTGTTATTACGTTAAACAATGATACAGTAGGCTTTCGTTGCTCAAACCAACCGCTACAGTTTAAACATTTAAGTGATTTTCCCTGTCTGAAATGGTACGGTCCCTCGATACCATCTCCCTGTGACCTTTGACCCTATTTCTGAGTTGACCACGCGGCTTAAAGAATACATCTTTGGTTTCTGGAGAAGGTCAATGTAAAACGAAAAAATCTTACGAGCAATTTTTTTAAAACTGGTTCAGTCTCTTATCGGTTTAGGTAGCTGCTATTTTTAGCTCCAGAATGTTGGCTGGCTAGTGAACGGCTGTTGTTAATAATAGACACAACAACTACGGAATTTATTCATTTAAAAAATGAGTATACTCACGAAAGAGTTTTTTTTTGGTAAGCTTATTTTTTCAGTGAGGCACACATCACCAACGACGAAGTCCGACAGACCATCACACAAGCCATTGGACAACACGATGACCTGCTCTCAGTGGTGATAAAACGTAAACTCCGATGGTATGGCCACGTCAACAGAACGTCAGGTCTTGCAAAGACCATGCTGCAAGGCACAGTGCAAGGAGGTAGAAGAAGAGGTAGACCGAAAAAGAGGTGGGAGGACAACATTCGAGAATGGACTGGTTTGACACTGAGCGAAACAATCAGGGTTGCTGAGGACAGGGAAAGATCGAGTACGCGGCTGTTTAAACGATCATCTGTGGTGCCCCTACGACCTCCGAGTTATGGGATAGGATAGGATAGGATGGTATGGCCACGTTATCAGAGCATCAGGCCTTGCAAAGACCCTGCTGCAAGGCACGGTGCAAAGAGGCAGAAGAAGAGGTGGTAGGACAACATTCGAGAATGGACTGGCTTGACACTGAGCGAAGCCATGAGAGTTGCTGAAGACAGAGAAAGATGGAGTATGCTGGTTAAACAACCATCTGTGGTGCCTCAACGACTTTCGAATTTCCGAATATGATAGGATATGATAGGTTTATTTTTTATTTATTTCCTTTTTTTTCCTTTTTTTTTTCTTTTGGGGGGGGGGGGGGGGGTAGTGTTTGTGTATGTGTTTGTGTGTGTGCGTGTGTGTGGATTATATTTGTTACCCATGTAGTTCAAATTGGTGTTTCCTGGGGCATCCAAGACGACGGGTAATAAATATATCGTAGTGTTTGCTGGGTGTTTTGGTAAATCGGGCACCCACCCGATATGAGCGTCATTATCAATAAAGTCACAACGATGAAATGCCTGTGTGCAGAAGCTAGATCTCGGTGTGTACTTTCATCCGAAAGAGTAACATTAAAGGCCTCCTCGCACCAAAATGACCCAGCGATCTTTACAGTTGCGATAAAGCAAATATAGTGGCACGTGTTTGATAGTAATCTATGAAATGTTTATATGAGGTTTGGTTAAAATCTGTTCAGTGGTTCTTGGGATATGGCGGAATACAGACAGAAAAAACGGTCAGACAGACAGGCAGACCGACCGACTGACCGACAATTGGGTCGTACACGACTATGTCAAAGAAGAAATGAATGGTGTGTCTTTAAGCGAAAGAGAAACTTACTTATTTTAATGCACAAAGTTGTAGGAGGGAGAAAAACAATTAAACAATAAAAGACAAGCTAAAATGTCATTCGCGGTGAAACCTGCATGTACGTTGACAGATACGGTGTCTAGGACCTCCCTGCTTACGTGCTCTGAATGTAATGGTCAAGTGTTTTATGTACCTGCACCTGAAATTTACGGTCTTATTATGCCAGCTAAAACGTGCCTAAGCTAGCAGTCACATTAACGGCGGTGAGGTGAAAAGAGGTGATACACACGGTTGTTGTCGCATTGTTTTTAGTGAATGAAACACACCAAGCATTATGTTTGGGGTTGTAATAAAGCGATTACTGAATATTCATTTATTTTAATGAATGAGCACAAAACCCTGTTTGTTTTGTAGGTTGAAAAGAAACATTGTTATCTGTTTAACAGTGCGCTTGGTGTAGCAAACTGGAGTCTTGGGCGGCGCGAGTTTGATCCTGCGAGCGCCTTGAGCGGCTCCTTGTAACAAGCGGTACTTTATTTTGTGCCTACTTATTATCTTAATGAATGAATGCGCACAGGATTTTGTGTTTTGCAGATTGACATGTATGCAGAGTGATTGTTACCAATGTTTCAAATAATTGTCCTTGACGACTGTTCATAAAATTCCTTATGTTTGTATTGTATTTATTGTAGTTCTTATTCGGCTCTGTGCAGTCCGCTGGACAATATAAACAATAACGTACTAATTAAGCTATATTTGTATTTTAATTTCAAATGAATGTTGCTAGCTCAATAGATTTTAGACAAGTACAATATACTGTCAGTGTCGGATCTGTCAAAACCACTTCAAATTTCCGATTCCGAGTTGTTTCATTCAATTAACAAAGATGAATTTCCTTTTTGGCTGAAAAAACAAACACAAACATCTTTTAAATTTCAACAATTGTCGTTATTTGTATGCAATGATAGAAAACTACTGCTTTCTTTTCTTTCTCTTATCATAAATTTTTTTTTTCGGGACAAGGGATTTAACAAATACATTTTCAGATCGCAGACGGCAATAGGCCTGCAAGGCATTTCCCCCACACCCCACCTACCTGTCTCTGTCTCTGTCTCTCTCTGTCTCTCTGTCTCTCTCTCTGTCTCTCTCTGTCTCTCTCTCAATACAACACAAATAAACAACATTCATTACTGGGAAAGCTAGGTATTTGGAGTGTTACACTTGTGTATCATCGCTTTAAAGCCTAGGACGCAAACTGAAGAGGACAGTTCAGTTCAGTTCAGTGGGTAGATTAACGTCCCCGGACACATTGCGTATAGGGGACAACTGAAGAGGACGAATTCCCCCCCCCCTCTCTTTCTTTTATTCCGGAAATAAGGCGAAAGCTAGTTTTCATTGGCTGAAAATTTCATTCCTTTTTGCCTTCATGAGGACAGCAGGGAGTAATAATTCAATTTATACTGTAAATGTTTGCAGACAGATGCGAAGACAAAATGAGCAAATCGTGTTATGCGTGCAAATGTAGTCATTGTAAATATGTTATTTAATTAACAACAGGGTCTGCAAAACTACTTGTTATGAATTGATGAAAGAATCATAGTTATTTGCTTTCCGACGTTCAAGTGCTAGCGACTGTGAATAATTTTATACCACTTTGGAATATATATATATATATATATATATATATATATATATATATATATATATATATATATATATATATATATATATATATATATATATATATATATATATAT
>CM072512.1:54166032-54271032 GCA_036898135.1 Oncomelania hupensis | reverse complement strand
TAAACACAATCAATGCAACGGCGTAATGGTTTGGGCACACGCTAGACTTGTTTTATAGGCACTGTGGTCTAATGGTAGTGCTTCGGCTTGCGGATCTGAAGGTCCCGGGTTCGAGCCCTGGCCGGGCCATTGTGTTGTGTCCCTGGGAAAGACACTTTACTCCTGTTTTCCTACTCCTTCGGATGAGAGTATAAACCGAGGTCTAGTCTGTGTGTCGCATACATTCCATCATAACGGACTTTAAAGACCCTGACGCTCATGTCCTAGACGGGTGAGTGCCGGTAACAAGAACACACCCAGCATGCACTTGGTCCTTCTCCCCCATCCCTGGCTGCCCAGGATTGTGCTCAGTTGTCCGGGCGTCAGACCATGCGCCCAAAGGCTGCGGGTGGGCGTCTCGGGCGGTTTGAGTTAGATCCTGTATCGGCCAGCGCCTTGATCCTTAGGCTAAGGCGCCTTACAAATGACGAACATTATTATTATTATTATTATTATTATTATTATTATTATTATTATTATTATTATTATTATTATTATTATTATTATTATTATTATTATACCAATTGGATGGGAGCGATAGTACCTGGATGCAATCGCTGAACGTCACAAATACTGAATAAGGACACAACACACCCCCAGTCTACAAAGCTGTGACTGAGCACCGGGCTCTGTTTAGAAGCGGGGAAGGTAAAGTAGCAAGGGATAGAAGATGGGCACAGCTCTCATAATGCTAGTCCTGAGAAAAAGAAGGTCCCTTACGCCTCTTTCTCCGAAAGTTTACGGGAACTCCTTTATCTTTATCTCTGAAAAACGAATTCTTTTCCCCTCAATCCAAATGTTCTTTCTGTTCTTTCCTCCTTCATTTTCTCATTTTCTTCTTTATCTTTTTTTCCCTCCCACCTTTATTTCATGTTAGTTTTCTAAACTAATAGTCATACATTGTATCGTAAGAGGCAAAACCCTGGTATAGTGAAGGGCAGGAGTGTATGTCCATAGCTTTTAGTCTACACAGCAGGAAAATTAGTAACACAACCCACACTGCGGTGTCTATACAATCGCATACATCAGGTAACAACATCTGGAGAGGCAAAACAAAAGTCCTACCGTTAATTAAAGTCATACACATGGTGTTTTCAGATACAAAGGTCCGTCAGTGAAGGACAGTGTGGTAGACGTCCACAGCTACAGGTCAGGGAATCTGGTCCCGCTGTACTGCAGTGTCCATAAAATAGCCTCCACTTTCTGGTTGCGGCTGTTCAGATTTCTTCACCATGACACCGGTACTGCAGGCGAAATCGCTACGCCAGAGGCCCTCAGCAAATTCCAAGTAATACTAATAATAATACAGTAATAATATAACAATATTACGCGCTTTTTCTTCAATCGAATTCAAAGCCCGGAGATCTGAAGAGATCGTTATTACAGAAGATGGATTAGAAATCAATTTTTAGTTTTGAAATGTAGATTGTCTGCATCCAATACAAATATTAAAGTAAATTTAAACTTACATTCACTTTCTCCCCTCTGATTTGTTTTAAGCCAGATTAGTAATACTTAAGTATGAAATGTTTTTAATCTTTGCCAGAGTTTCACACAGCACACAAACTGTTGGTTTAAACATAAATGTATTAAACAAATCAAATAATAGTGGAAGGCGAAATGAGTGCTTCCCAAATAATAAATACTATATCAACAATATCACTGGCGGACGACATCAAACAATAGACAAAACCATTGATATCAATGCAAGAGAGAAGCAAATTAAAAATTTTAAAAAGTAATAAAATACAAAAACCGGGAGGGCTATACCGGCCTTGTGAAAAGAAACTCACAGATGCGCGTATAAGATCAATGTTAGCCAGCGAAATGTGTGAAAAGTCGTTAAAAATAAAATGTGATGCGGTCAGAAGCGGTTACGTGAAAGAAAGAATGTGTGGACAGTTGAAAACGTGGTGGTATGTTTTTTGTGTGTGCAATGATAATTCTGCATTTTCAAAGAGTAAGATATTAACTTCCCTGACGACGGGATCAAGAAGATTAATTATTTGGCATAGTCAAACAATGTGCAAAATAACAATAAGTCTTCAGACGTTTCCACCGGGTATCCGCAACGTGTCGACGATACATAATCGTAGTTAAGGTTTCTTACCCCTTGTTGAAGTCTGCAGTGGGTAATTTGTTGTTTTCGTGCACTATGATAATAAAACGGCGGAACCGCATGATCATCTATGGTCATCTTTGGAGAGATGTTGTTTAAATTAGCTGACTGGCGGATTGACTTACATTTCTTCGGGAGCTCGTTCCACGTTATAGTGGAAGGGGGAAAGAAAGAGCTTTCGCAAATGTAAATTTTGTGTGCGAGGACTTTACGCTCGAAAGGCTTCTTGATGGTTAAATATTGCATTTAAGCTTAAGTTCCTTACATATCTGTATGATATTTATTAATTTGGCCTATAGGCCTATGTTGTATATGATGATTAGGTTGACGTGATTGTGAGTGGGAGCACTCGAGCATGTTAAATATATTAAAGAATGTGTTTCTTGTTTCTTTCCATGCAGGTACATCTGACTCCATTCAGCAAAGAGTCTCGTCCTTACGCTCTGGACTATCTCTCTCGCACGATGCTAAAGCCCGAGGACAAGCAATTCCGTTTTATGTTCATCAGGGATCCTTATCACAGACTGTGGGCAGTCTATGTGGACAAGTTCGTCTTGCCAGATTACTTTTTCTGGTCCTTTCACGCCGGTGCCATCAAAAACATGTTGGAAGTCCCAGAGGCGAATCGGCCTGTTAACGTGACCGATAAAGGCGACGAGCGAAATTCGGCGTCACAGAGAAGGTTCGACGAGTGTCAAGGTGACGTCAGTTTTGAAGACTTCGCACGCTACGCCGTGCAGGATGACAGTTCTTCATTTGGACACAGAGACGACCACCTTCTGCCTGTCTCACGAACGTGCAATCCTTGCGCGTTCCAGCCCCACTTCATTGGGCTCTTTGAGAACATGTCCACGGACAGCCAGATCGTCATGGAACGCCTAGGGCTGGCGGACGCGCCGTTTAACACGAAAAAGACTTTCCAGGAATTGGTGATCTCCCATATCCGGACGCTGTCGGAGTTCGCTTTCGACACAGTGGTGCGTTTCCGGACCTTACGTCACTGTGTCACGGACGAAGAGATGCAAGGCAGACTATTGCGTGCCTTTATCCTCAACGGTTACTTGCCGCCAAAGGTGGCTTCGGAACGGCGCAAACTCGTCCCCTCTGTAACACATTTGACACGCATGATGACGCAGTTGTTTTTGACGTCACAACGCACGCAAGAGGAGGTGGCGGCACAGAGAGAAAGGTATTTCATCAACGCTTTTACATCTTTGCCTCGTGACCTGTTGCTGCAAGTCAGGGATTACTACGCGGAGGACTTCGAGATTTTTGGATACGAGAGAGAACCACCGGAGTTGTTTACCGCCTGCCACCATATATACTCGTTAACTTCTGAAAAAGAGGAGTTGTTGTGATGTTCGTTAGCTTAACTAGTTCAATTAGTGCTTAGTTACGTATTATTATATTTTTGAGTAACAATCTGTATGCATTACAAAACACATAACAACCATTACCATACTATCCCTTAAGATTACAAATAGAAGTTAACCTGCAGTGGTTAATATCATTATGATATAACAATAAAACAAAAGCTTTTTTATTTTTATTTTATTTATTTTCAAACAGCCAGTCGAAAATAAATAAAAAAATTTAAAAAAACTAAAAAAAAAAACAATTCAAAAGCTAAGTGGAAAAAATATCGGCGCGACGTAATGTTTCTTATTGATGCATTCCTGTGGTCATAGATAACACCTTCTTATCCGTAACATGTTTTGAAAAAAAAAGAATAATGTTACAATAACCCCAAATACATAAGATGATGTTGATGATGATGATGATGATGATGATGATGATGATGATGATGATAATGAGGAGGAGGAGGAGGAGGAGGAGGGGGAAGGAGGTTGAAGAGAAGAGAAAAGACGGACGAAGGAAAGTAAGAGAAGAGACATAGGAGGAGGAGGAGGAGGAGGAGGAGGAGGAGGAGGTTAAGGATGACGACCACGATGGTGATAATAATAATAATGATGTTGATGTTGTTTTTGTTGTCGTTGTTGATGATGATGATGATGATGATGATGATGATGATGATGATGATGATGATGATGATGATGATGATGATAATTATGACGACGGTAACAATGATTTTGCTGCTGCGGTTGCTGCTGCTGCTGCTGCTGATGATGATGATGATGATGATGATGATGATGATGATGATGATGATGATGATGATGATGATGATGATGATGATGAGAAAATGCTAAAAGAAATACTAGATCTTTCAAGGCTTAGATACTATGCAATGTTTCCATTCAAAGTGTAAAACTTTCAATACATGTTAATTCCTTGTATTAGCAGCAGAAGTTTATTTTTATAGTTGATTAGATGGATAGATAATCTGCTTTCGGTTTCCTTAATTTAATTCAAAAAGTTTCTTACCTCGTATTATTTTCCCACACCACTGATTCTGTTTATTGGTTTATCACGGTAATTGCAAAATCATACTCCATTAGATTTTAAACCTCACACAAAGTTGTCTCCAAAATGTTAAAAAAACCCCACTAAAATAGAACATGTTTATGCCTTCTTATACCAAACACACACACACACACACACACACACACACACACACATACACACACACACACGCACAGTCCAGGTTACACAGTATTATCATGACTTTCCCGAAACGCCACCTACGTTGTGCTGACAATGGGTCGTATTTCGTCCCCATTTTTAAGTACTTTGAAGTGTTCGAACCCTAACCCTAACCCAAACCCTAACCCTAACCCTTAACCTAACCCTAATCCTAAAACAGCTCTAACTCAACGGAGCACTATTTTGACGTCAAAATAGTACGGCCTTCCAAAAATGTCAGAAGAAACCATGTGGAGTTTCATGTGTGTGTCATCAGAACGTCGTTTCTACATGCCCACGCGCGCGCTCACACACACACACACACACACACACACACACACACGTAACAGAAAGAGCCTGCTGCACAATATTTGGACCCCTTTACATTTCGGCTGTGGGTAGATTCTTCACACGTACTAATATGAATATTCTCTTCTTTGTGTGATATGGATAGTTTTCTTCACACGACTAAATCAGCTGCAAAACAGCAACGCGTAGCAAAGATTAAGGCAAGCAGATCTCGTTGACCATAATTGACTGTTTCAGATTCAGATTCAGAAAACCTTATTATTCCACAAGATAAATTTTATAACCCCTTGTTTCCGTGCAGTTAATGATTATTGGATAAGTGCATACATGTTCATCCCACGTAAATAATAGTCAAGAAGGACTGCAGTTAATATTGACAACATTGTTAACATAGCCATAGCACATTCAGTGGCTGCATTTCATATTATTTTAGCTGCTCTCTGCACCTAGGCCACATGCTATGCCTGTACGTTCGCATCTGGAGCCTAACATTTTAACGTGAAAGACTAATAGTTTTTATTAAAAGCTCAATAATTAAAATGAATAAATATTGTCATTCACTCCCTTCCTTCCCTCCCTCCCCTTGCCCCTCCCCTCCACACCCTACACTTTCAATGGTCCGCAGAATTGGATGAACAGACTGTACAACTATTTAAGGACGAGAAATAGGCCTACATGAATTAACGTTTTATTCGTGATAGCGATAGTTGCTGATGCTGACGACGGCGTGGCACCGTGGCGCAGTGGGTTAGTCGCCGGTTTCCTATGCCGAAGGTCGCGGGTTCGATTCCCGCAAGAGGCGAACTTGTGTGACTTAGATACGAGACTATTGTGGTCAGCGAGGGTTTTCTACCGTTTCTACTTCCCTTCAATGTTGGTAATGGATGCAATGAATCTAAAAATTTAAAAAAATCGATTTTCTTTCCGTCTTCTAATAGCGATTTTCTGCCTCACACCACATGTTTGAGTGTATTTGGTGTGGGGGTGGGTGAAAAATTTGACCGCATATGTTGGTACAGATTGCAGCGCTTTGAACGTGATTTGTTATGTGGGGAAAAACGTGTATATATTATTATTATGATTATGATTATTATTATTGTTGTTGCTGTTACAACATACGATATAATACAATAATCTTTATTATCCAACTTTCATCTATACATAAAAGCGGAAAATTGCCTTTGGCATTGAGCCAAAGTTAGCTTACCATAGTAAATGAACAAAAATACAAATTTCCATGCGTACAACAGTCATAAGGCCCAGCTAGAAATATTCTCTCTCTCTCTCTCTCTCTCTCTCTCTTTTTTTTCTTCTCTCGATAGAGGGTACTTGAAGCGACGACGACGATGATAATGATGATGATGATGATGGTAAAGGTAAAGGTAAAGGTGGTCCTATAGCCTTGTGGCCGTAGGGGAGCGTGATGTTGGAGATCACACTTATCTTGGGCCAGCGTAATGAGGTGATGCCCATCTCTCTCCCTCGCAGCTTTACCTTCCCCACCCTTAAGAGAGTAGGTTCTCAGTCAAAGTTGAGTCAACTGGGGGCGTTGTTATTTGTCGCTTCACGTTTTGCGGTCACCCATCCAAGTGCTAACCGCACTGGACGGTGCTTAACTTGCGACACAGGAGCGAGTGCTCCAACCACTGCGCTATTTGACACCCCGATGATGATGATGATGATGATGATGATGATGATGATGATGATGATGATGATGACAAGAAGAAATGAAGATGGCGATGGAGATGTCGTGATGTGAGAAGTGAATATCGTTAAAATGAGGTTGGTAAGTTCTATAATCATGACGGTGTTGATAATGATGGTGGCTGTAATTCTTTTCGTTGTTATACTTGTTGTTGTAGTTGTTGATGAAGATGAGGAGGAGGAGGAGGAGGTGGATGATGATGATAATGAGGAGGTGGATGATGATGATGATGATGATGATGATGATGATGATGATGATGATGATGATGATGATGATGATGATGATGATGATGATGATGATGATGATGATGATGATGATGATGATGATGATTGTGATGATGATTACGACGACGACTACGATCGTATGCCTCTTTTTTTCGTTAGATCGCCTTTTGTTGTTTAACTTAGTGACTTGATTCTTTAACGAGCCTGTGAGTTGAACGGTAGGGTGTAGGACACCTTAAAAATAGTCATCACAAAAACGTTCTGCAAAACACAGTTATTTCTAAAACAATAAAGAAATATATAATATAAACTCGCAACCAAGTTTATACAAAAATAATAAATACATTTACAAAATCAGTTACAGTGACTGTAATTGTAAATATACACAGTTCATATGAGATAAAATTTTCTTAAATAAGAATAAGATGGATGTTGTTTTGTTTTGCCGATGTAGACCCATCATATTTATCTATCGATTCTACTAAACATCTGTTGCTTATATGCTATCTCTCGCTTTTTCTGTCTACAAATTCACAATGAATCTCTCTCTCAGTCTCTGTCTCTCTATCAATGTCTCCATCCCTCCCTCCCTCCCTCTCTCTCTCTCTCTCTCTCTCTCTCTCTCTCTCTCTCTCTCTCTCTCTCTCTCTCTTTTAGCCCTCAGTCAAAAGCTGTTACCACATGCAGAATGGGGCGATTTCGAGGAATGATAAACTAGAACGAGCGTATAGTTAGTGATTAATGCTTGACGTAATTGTATTCATGTTTTCTCCCATGTTACCACCAGCAACCACAACTCAATAACATGCTAAGATAATATGTTCAAAATTATGGCGGCCCAATGTGTTTTCATTTAATGTATAAATTAAACATGTGTTTTCAAGATCTGATGACTACTGTTATAGATTATAATTTAGCAAAATTTTCAAACCCGCCACTCCTGTATCCTGTATTTAGTCAATATACAAAAAAATAATTGCAGAGGCAAGTATTAATAATAATAATAATAATAATAATAATAATAATAATAATAATAATAATAATAATAATAATAATAATAATAATAATAATAATAATAATAAAGTAGGCTTATATAGCGCGGTACCCCAGCTCAGGGCTGGGCTCACCGCTCTTAACATAGGATATATATTTAGAACAAACATAAACAATGCAAGCATTCACACCAACCGTACTCACAAAGCCTATACAAGAGAACAACAACATATGCAATACACTACACATGCAAAATAAACAAACAAACAAAAAATATTAATACAATGGCATATTAAATAATAATAAGATTCACCATACAGATTTAAAATATAACTAAAAATTTGTTACATCTAACAATGGTTAATTAATACAATGATCGGATAAAAAAAAGATAAGCCCCGCCTCTCCTCACTATTGCAGAAATAAAATATTATCAAAAACATAATGTACAAACTAATGCAAAAATAATTATGCAAAAATAATTATATAAAAATAATTAGATAATCGGATATAAATGTACAGACTATTTATATGTCAAGAAATATTAGAAGAAATCAAGAAAGGGCCCATGCCACACGAGCGTCAAATCTACTGGACTTGACGCGAATCGGAGCAATTTTCGACTTCGAAGTCGGAATTTCATTTTGACTTGAATCGCGCAGCTGTACGTGTTTTGTGATCACGTGATTCGTATTCTGCTTCTCATTGGCCAAAAGGTCCGAATCACACAATCGAGACTCGCGGAATTAGAACATGTTGAAAGTCGGCAATCGGAGCCAATTCAAAGAATCTGGATTCGCGATGCACAGGGTGCCACACGACAATCAAGGGATTTGGTCGTGATTTCATAAATTGGATTCAAGATTTGACGCTCGTGTGGCATAACCACCAACTGGTCGCTCCAAAGGCTGCGACTGCGCCTTCCTCATGGGAGGCGGCCCAGAATTTCCCGATAATGAGGGACAATAAAGTGTAAAAAAATATATATATTAAAAATGAAATAAATTCTCTGTTTGTGATTTATTAACTTACTGAGCGAATAGACAGAAAAAGCACTAAAACCTTTATGCCGATATTGGATGGAATAATTTTGTTGAAAACCAGCTTGATTCTCGATAATTTTGTTTTATGTTTCATTTGATTGTGTCGGACATCATGAAATTTGCCTAGATACGTAACACATCGTCCGTTGTAGCAGTAAAATAGACATTTAATTTATTTCAGATGCGTGACTCGACTGTCTGGGTGTTTTTTTTAAAATTAATCTGAATAGGGCTTTGTTCTTCTTGCTCTTGTTCTCCTCTCTCTCTCTCTCTCTCTCTCTCTCTCTCTCTCTCTCTCTCTCTCTCATCTCATCTATGCAGACTGACCACAGGCGCATTAACCAAGATGAATAGACCCTCGGCAAGAATTTTGTGGATTCCCGATGGCGGAAGGGTAGCGCTAAAAAGGTAAAAGGTAAAGGTAGTCCCATAGCCTTGTGGCCGTAGGGGAGCGTGATGTTGGAGATCACACTTATCTTGGGCCAGCGTAATGAGGGTGATGCCCAACTCTCTCCCTCGCTGCTTTACCTTCCCCACCCTCAAGAGAGTAGGTACTCAATCACAGTTGAGTCAACTGGGGGCGTTGTTGTTTGTCGCTTCACACCTTAGCGGTCACCCATCCAAGTGCTAACCGCACCGGACGGTGCTTCACTTTCGACACAGTAGCGAGTGCTCCAACCACTGCACTATCCGACACCCCGTAGCGCTACCCGTCCGCTATCGGGGATCCACAAGGTTCTTGCCGAGAGTCATTCTTCTTGGTTAATGCATAGACCACAAATTTTGTGGTCTATGGTTAATATACGTACTACTGCGCAACCCGTCCGCTATCGGGAATCCACAAAATTCTTGCCGAAGGTCCATTCTTCTTGGTTAAAACTAGGATACGTACTACTGCAATACCTTATCGGGGATTAAAGGTGCATAATCTCACATACTGTTGTTGTTGTTTGTAGATTATAGTCACACGACACTTTCGCATATAGGTTACTACTGGACCGATTTATATTGACACCAGCGGGCCAGTTGTTGGTAAAGGGGAAAATAATATGATCACACTTTGACCAATCCGGGATTCGAACCAGCGACCTTTCGGTTACTAGCAAGACGCTCTTACCAACTGAGCTACCCGGCCCCGCTCGCTCACATACTTTTTTTTTTTTTTTTTGAGTAAATTTACGTCCCCGGACACATTAAGCGTATAGGGGACGGGTGAAACACCACCTAGCTCACATACAAGGGGACTTGAACCCTTTGTACATTCGTACTACTGGAATGGACTGGCTTGAAACTGAGCGAAGCCATGAGGGTTGCTTAGGACAGAGAAAGATGGAGTACGCTGGATAAACGATCATCTGTGGTACCCCAACGACTTCCGAGTTACGGGATAGGATAGGACAGAATTCATACAACGCAGCTTGCCCCTAGTGACTTGTGGAGTGACCTCAAAGTCTCAGCTACACTGTATCCCATAAGGGACTAGGCCTGAAACCCTTAGCTAAAATGTATGGACTACACTGCCATGACTCTTCAGGCGGTGTACCATTTCTTCCTCTCTAGGTTGCATTGAGCATGATTATTATAATTGCGGTGATTTTAACATTACTTCAGTCACTCACTGATTATTGTGATTTGCGGCAGCCCGGCCAGTACAAAAATACACTGAGGATTAGCAACCACACAACCCGGCATGAATTATCCTTTAGTTTAAGGGGCAGACCTGGCTAAAGGCCTGTTTCTGATCACCTCTTGAATCGTGTACATAACTTAGTTGTACGCTCCGATCTCTGGCCTAGGCTTAATCCTTTCCCAGTTTCTTCTTGTGCAACGGTTTGAGATCCGCTGACTCCTCCAGACCTAACCGGGAGACTAGACTTCAGAGAACCAGTTTTGCCCACCTTTTCATGGCATACACCACCACAACATGTGTCATTCCAGCAGGAAAAGCGCGCTGATAGTAAGAGATACGAAACCAACCTAGCCATCCTCGTTCGTTCGTGTTTATGTAGGAATTTAGTCGACGACCTAGTAGGTCAAGGAGGTGTGCGAATTGCAGCCAATGAAACGAGAGAATATTGTGGGTGTGTGCAACACGATCAATCAAACAGGCGAACGCTAGAAAGAGAACATTAGCTAGTCGGAGTAGCCAGCTGCGATTACAGATCACTAGGCCTATAGCAGCTGGAGCGCAAAACCAGAAGAAACCCCATCATCCTTGCACAACACTGTTAACAACACCGTTTCGAGACAGTCGAATGCTTTCACTGCCGCGGTCAGTTACTTTTGGCAGTTTGTTGCAGGCGGTCGACATAGAAATAACGCGCTGCATGCCATATCTCAATATCAAGTCATTATTTATCAAAAATCTAGACTTCTGCGTAATCGTCATTTTGAGCGGTTTTATCTGAAACGAATCAAATCGATCGATTTTCATCTGCATTAAAAATTTGAAGCGTTCATGAGCAAAAATGCGTACTACCAACTTTGTGAGACAAGTGGTAAAACTTGTTTCTGGAACAAATGGAGGAGTCCAGTCAAATGGTAAGTGCACCAAACTTCTTTTTTTTTCTCTTCTTCTTTCATACAGTATGTAAACCCATATGCTTCCGCATTATATTACTAATCTTATTACTTCGATCGTTGAAATATTAATACAGTTAATTATGACGAGCGGCCACAAAAGCTATTTTGAAGTCATAATAATAATAATAATAATAATAATAATAATAATAATAATAATAATAATAATAATAATATACATTTTGTACAGCGCCCTTCCTCATTAGAGCTTATAACGCTTTACAGCGAAGCAAAAAAATGAAGCAAAAGCAAAACATTAAATACCAAATCATAATACACACACACACACACACACACACACACACATACACAAACACAAACAAACAACTCGCACCCGCGTACGCATAGGAGTCAGTCTCTCTTCTTCTTCTTTTTCTGCTTCTTTTGTTATACATTTAATTCAAGCATTGCACTAGTTAATTATAGTTACACTATTTACAAGTATTATTAGACACGTATAGTCAGTCATGTATGGGGTCTTTTTACTTAGAGAGAGAGAGAGAGAGAGAGAGAGAGAGAGAGAGAGAGAGAGAGAGAGAGAGAGAGAGAGAGAGACAGATCCAGAGAGACAGACAGACAGACAGAGAGACAGACAGAGAGAGAGACAGAGACAGAGAGAGAGACAGAGAGAGAGAGACAGAGAGAGAGACAGAGAGAGAGAGACAGAGAGAGAGACAGAGAGAAAGACAGAGAGACCACTGACCCTCTTACATCTACGACAAAATATGATCTATCTATCTATCTATCTATCTATCTATCTATCTATCTATCTATCTATCTATCTATCTATCTATCTATCTTCCTACCCCCGTTGGGGTGCCGGGGGTTTCAGTATAAATAGTATTCCCACTTTCTGGAAATTTAGTGCTTTAAATTCCCACTGTCGCTGTCTTTCTCAGTTGCTCTTCCTCATTCCTGCTCTGTTCTATCAATCTGCTATACTATCGTCTTCTTCGCTAGCCAGGTCTCCTACCTTTTTTCTTGAAAACTCTTCCAGGATAAGAATCCTTATTTGTGTATGAGGTCTGTTGGATCAGCTTGGGAATATTGGACGCTTTCTGCCAGGTGGTCACTAGGGCTTCCTATGATGTTATTATTTAGCAATGTAGGCATTTTATATGTATGTGTGTTGTTGATAATTTATAACGATGTTTGTATTCTATTTTGTTTTTGTAAACGGGGGTTCGATAAGTTGGGGTGAAGCCTCAGCCGTCCCCTGCGTGGGATGTCTTTATTGTAAAGTGACTGGCTGGTGGAGAGCTTTCGGTTTTACCACTAGGGTTGTTTCAGCAGATCTTTTATGCGGATCGGGAGTTGTCCGGTCCTGATTTGGCTCGGAAGAGTCCGCTGGACCTAAAGCAATAATAATGTAATGTAATGTAATCTATCTTCCTACCTACCTATTTGTCACGTGGGGTTTATGGGCTCTGCACAATGGAATTATGGACCCTCACGTTTATTCGGTGGGAACTGCTAGTAAGTCACCCTATGAATTACTTTAATAAATTTATTTGTTTAGCTCGTTCTGTGTTAAGGTTGGGGTACAGAAATAGATAGAAAAATGGTAAAAGAATACTGTCACACTAGCTTTCACACGGCTATGAATCATATGTAGTCCAGCCACTTGATAACAGTTAAAATCACACATTTATTTCTTCTACTCTATACAAGATTCTCTAAGTACTAATCTAACTTAAAAAGTCTCAGTTACTGCTAATAGTTCGATCGCTGATAGTCTAGGCAGCTGTTATATCTTCCTCGGGCACTTTGCTAGTATATCTCATGTAGATTTGGACTACTGTGGTCCGTTTTACAGTTTCTGAAGAGTTGGACTACTGTGGTCCTGTTATGATCAGTTTAAGTGCACCTTCGGCGATTACACTTAACTTTCTGATGGTGCGGTCGAAGTCCTTCTGTGAGGTAGCTTCTGGTACACCTTTGTAGTTGTGTAGTTGGGTTCCCTTGCCACGCTGTGGGGTCTGACAGGGAGTTTTCCGGGTAGCTCTTTCCGTCTTGTGCGGTAGAGGATACTCCGCCAACTAGTCGTTTCTGTGGAGTGGTGCGCACAGGATAGCTCGGGATAGCTCGGGATAGCTCGCCTGCTCGTCTGTAATATAAGAGACGAAATTCTGCACAACCCTGAATAATCGGTTTGTGCAGAGCGTCTCACTGAAAGCCAAGTAGCCCTCAGTGATAGCTCCACATCTCTATACATAAGCGATGAACATTCTGCTACTTCCGGGGTCCGCTGTAATCTCACTCTAAATTCCTATACATACATAAATATCAATCGTGTCTAACTATACACATACAGAATTAATAATATTATAAACATTCAGTGGTACAGCCACTGGTCTGCAAACATACATATAAGTTAAACAACAGTGGTTCCGTATGGTATGCAACATGGCGGCGCAACCGGTCGTGTTTCGGCTCGTGGTCGGCTCTTCCACGTGGTACGGCAAATTCGGATTAACAATTCACATTTATGCATAGCAAATTCTTCAAACATAATTTCAACAATAATATAAATATATCACGATGAAACAGAAGGGTGTTCATTTACCTGTTTGACAAGTTCAGGCCCGTGATGACTTGAGAGAATTCTAAGATTTCAAAGTCCTGCTTCCTGGTCTATGAGTGTAGAGATTTCTCTAGCTGTGGAGATGTTGACTCTACCTCGTCTCACACACGACTGATTCAAACTGTCTTAGGTTTTGACACAGTCAAAACTGCTCTACCCACTGAGCCTGCTCTGATTGGTTAAAACGGTCCGATTCAAAGCTCAAGTGCTGAGTCACTGCGATGTGGGTCGGGCTCGCGGTGTGTGGTCTGCTGTGTAATTTAATTGCTGCTGTGTAATAGTCTAACTTCTCTACTGTTACAAAGACTACACATGGCTAAATAGTCAACAAGCAGAGTTAAGACTAGCCAGTTCATGACAGGCTCCCTCAACTGAAAAAAGGCGATGACTACTGGATTCGACCTTTTTCTACTACAGAGCCTAGTTTAACACTGCACTATCCTAGGGTCCTATTTACACACTAAGTAAGTTGCTCTACCTGAGCTGCAATGCTGTGCCAGGTAGCTATGGACACTAGTGACAGGGTTTTACTGGACGGGGACGAATTCTGGTGCTGTGGCCCTTAGTTGTGTTGGGTGGGCGACAGCTGCTGTGTCCTCCACGAGATGGCGACTGAGGTAGTCGGCTCCGTGGTTCTCTTTGCCGGGGATGTACTCGATTTGGAATGAGTATGCCTGAAGGGTGAGTGCCCATCTCATCAGGCGAGAGTTCAAAGACTTGGAGGCTGCCAGGAACGATAGTGGTTGGTGGTCCACCTGAACTGTGAAGTGGGTCCCATACAGGTAGAGTTGGAATTTCTGTATGGCCCAGACTAGTCCAAGGCATTCTTTCTCCGACGTGGCGTAGTGGGTCTCGGCGGGTCTCAATTTTCTGCTGGCGTAGGCGACAGGGAATAGCGTCTCTGCATTCTTGGGGTCGCGCTGTAGCAGTACTGCTCCGAGGCCTAAGTCGCTTGCGTCGGTGCGAAGAACGAATGGCTGGGTCAAATCGGGTAGGTGGAGTACTGGCGCCGATGTCATTCTGTCCTTGAGTGTTTGGAATGCTGTCTCGCATTCGGCTGTCCATACGACTTTGTCCGGGGCGATTTTCCGGGTTCCATTTGTCAGTGGTACGGCGGTGCTGTTGTAGTTGTGGATGAGCTTCTTCCGCGATGGCGATGGCCATCCATGTGTGTGTGCCGGGGGTCGCTGGTCGGTCCGTATATTTCTTGAGGAGATTGATGTGGTGGTATCGGGTTCTCCCGTTCACCTCTACTTGGTAGACTGTCTTGGATTTCTTGGCAGTCACCCGGTACGGTCCTCTCCAAGCGATGTCCAGCTTGTTGGTTCCACTTGGAAGTAAGAGTAGCACTTGATCGCCGACTTGCAGTTCTCTGTCTTTCGCGTGGCGGTTGTAGTACTTCGCCTGACGGGCTCTTGCCTTCTTCAGTGCTTCACCAGCTTTCTTCCACGTTGCTTTGAGGGTTTCCTGCAGGTCTGCGACGTACTTGGTGGCACCTCTTGGTGTGTCGTCTATCTTGGCTTCCGTCCAACTTCTGCGTAGGGCTTCTAGCGGTCCTGCTAGAGGTCTGCCGAATAGCAAGGTTGACGGGGTGTAGCCTGTGGCTGCATGGGGCGTTTCTCGGTATGCGAACAGTGCCGCATTCACGTAGGTGTCCCACGCTTCTGGATTGTCGTCGGCGACTTTCCTGAGAATGGTGAGAAGGGTTCCATTCAGTCTTTCTACTTGTCCGTTGCTGGCTGGGTGGTATGGTGGTGTGCGAATGTGATGAACTTGTATCAACTCGAACACGTCTTGCATCAGGCGGCCGGTGAACTGAGATCCGTTGTCCGTTCTAATGCTGTCCGGGAATCCGACTCTGGTAAAGATGGCGATGAGTGCATCTGCAATCTTCTTGGTGTCGATCGCTGGCAACGGGACTGCTTCGCACCACATCGTACATGCGTCGACGAGTGTGAGTAGAAATCTGTTCCGCTTCTTGGTCATGGGCAGTGGTCCTACTATGTCTACTGAGACTTGCTGGAATGGCACGCCGACTACTACTTAACTTTCTGATGGTGCGGTCGAAGTCCTTCTGTGAGGTAGCTTCTGGTACACCTTTGTAGTTGTGTAGTTGGGTTCCCTTGCCACGCTGTGGGGTCTGACAGGGAGTTTTCCGGGTAGCTCTTTCCGTCTTGTGCGGTAGAGGATACTCCGCCAACTAGTCGTTTCTGTGGAGTGGTGCGCACAGGATAGCTCGGGATAGCTCGGGATAGCTCGCCTGCTCGTCTGTAATATAAGAGACGAAATTCTGCACAACCCTGAATAATCGGTTTGTGCAGAGCGTCTCACTGAAAGCCAAGTAGCCCTCAGTGATAGCTCCACATCTCTATACATAAGCGACGAACATTCTGCTACTTCCGGGGTCCGCTGTAATCTCACTCTAAATTCCTATACATACATAAATATCAATCGTGTCTAACTATACACATACAGAATTAATAATATTATAAACATTCAGTGGTACAGCCACTGGTCTGCAAACATACATATAAGTTAAACAACAGTGGTTCCGTATGGTATGCAACATGGCGGCGCAACCGGTCGTGTTTCGGCTCGTGGTCGGCTCTTCCACGTGGTACGGCAAATTCGGATTAACAATTCACATTTATGCATAGCAAATTCTTCAAACATAATTTCAACAATAATATAAATATATCACGATGAAACAGAAGGGTGTTCATTTACCTGTTTGACAAGTTCAGGCCCGTGATGACTTGAGAGAATTCTAAGATTTCAAAGTCCTGCTTCCTGGTCTATGAGTGTAGAGATTTCTCTAGCTGTGGAGATGTTGACTCTACCTCGTCTCACACACGACTGATTCAAACTGTCTTAGGTTTTGACACAGTCAAAACTGCTCTACCCACTGAGCCTGCTCTGATTGGTTAAAACGGTCCGATTCAAAGCTCAAGTGCTGAGTCACTGCGATGTGGGTCGGGCTCGCGGTGTGTGGTCTGCTGTGTAATTTAATTGCTGCTGTGTAATAGTCTAACTTCTCTACTGTTACAAAGACTACACATGGCTAAATAGTCAACAAGCAGAGTTAAGACTAGCCAGTTCATGACACTATTTATAAGCTTATATATATATGCCACGCTATGCATATATGCTATGCTTAATTTTAAAGAGAAACATAAGAAAACACGTTAAAACTGATGATTACCTACGTGATGTTGATATTTTTAGCTTTGCCATTCTTTTCCTCTCTTATTCTGTAATAAAAGTGCATGTGTCCAGAATCAGTGGAACACACACACAATTCCAGTATCAGTACAATCAAAGAACGTTCAGCCACGCAGTTGTTACTTTATTTGGTACAATCTATATTATTTTAATGAGGGTCACATGAAACAAAACTTCGTTCGTTTCCTAGCTTTTACAAGTTCCTGGGCACTTAAAATAATTTCACTTTTATTGGAATAGTGTTTGCTAAATTTTAGCAAAGGCAACCGATTTTAAAAGAATGCAAAATTAATGGAATTTACGTGGCCGTGCATTTACATGTTGCTGGTGAGGAGTTGCATGTCTTGAAACACAAAGTTTATGTCGAGGAGTGGGGATGGAGGGTAGGGGGGATATAATGGGAGACCGGGAAGGTAAGGCATGGGGTAGTTCTTTATATATCTTCATAATTCCTCCTTTCTTTTCCTCCGGATTCTATTGTTTTCTTTTTTTCTTAGGCTCTGGAAGATGATGAATACATCACGACTACATCATGATAGAATAACAGTCAGTATTGTATATATAGTTCTCTTTGTCCTCGTAAATGCAGTGCGTGGTCAGACGACGATGGCAGCCCCCGCTGCAATGGAACCCTCAACGGCCACCGTACCTAATGCCTCCGTGGCGATGGAAGACACAATGGCCACCGTTCCTATTGGCATGGAACCCGCATTGCCATTCATGAAAACTACGGTGCCTGGACCTGAGTCCCAGCGCCTTAAGAAGGAGCTCAACGCCATTCAGGTGAAGCCGGTAATAATTATTAGATGAAAAAATAAAAAGTAGGTCTATATGTAAGCGTCAGTTTAGATGAGCGAGTGTTGCCAAGAGAGTAAGACATTAGAAAGTATTAAACCAATAACACCAAGTAATACGAAACTACATCTTGAGTGTTTGTCTTTCTGTGATTTGTTTGTGACATAATTATTTGATAGTGTAGTTTCTGTATCATTGTTTTTCTATAGATGTATATTAATAACACCATCGACCAATTTCCCCATTCTGCTAAAATGCTCCCTGGGCTATGAGCATGAGCCTAATATTTTCATGAAATTGTGCTTGTTTTGTGTAATAAAAGGTCAAAGTTCCCAAGTTGAAGCTTACATTGACGTTGACGTTACATAAATTTAAAGTCCCCAACACATAAGCGTATTAGCGAGACTACAGTTGAAACGTGACACAGTTGTCCTTTGTACGCGACTGTAACCATAGATGATAAACACGTGGAGTTCTTGCAGGCGTAAGGACATTCTAAGATATTTATTGTATAATGTGTGCCTAAAGCTGCCACATGGCGTAAAGGCGCTCATGCGTTTCATCTTTCATTGCAATCTGCGCCTAGAGCTGTTGTGGCAAGGACACTAGTGTGACGTACGCACATAGGTACGTTTAAAACTGCCGTCGCAGAGACAAAACTGACGCGTAGGATCTCATCTTTGATATGATGATGATAATCATTGTTGTCAGGGTGGCGACGTGGTGATCGTCCTTAACGCTGATGCAATAGGACGTTAAGCTTCGTTGTTCCTCCTCCTCCTCCTCCTAAAACTGACGCATAGCACACACCGCTCGCAGCTGCAATGACGCCAACCAATAACTAGGATTAGAACGCTAGTACTGATAGAGTGCAGGGGCCGGATTGCTCAGTTGGTCGAGAGAAAGGTCCTTGCTTCGAATGCCGGATTGGCCAACGTGTGACCAAATTATTTTCCACTTATCGTCAACTGGTCCGCTGGTATTAGAATAATGTAAGTCGTCTATACGCTTGGGTGTGGTGTGACGTAGATCTAAATGTAACATTTAGATTTATCATAAGTGTTGATAGTGCGCAACAACTCAACAAGAATTCAGTCAGTGCAACAAATGGGCCACATTTCTCTCTCTCTCTCTCTCTCTCTCTCTCTCTCTCTCTCTCTCTCTCTCTCCCTCTCTCTCTCTCTCTGTGTTTGTGTGTGTGCGTGCGTGTGTGTGTGTGTGTGTGTGCCAGTGTCCGCCCATTCTTTCTCCGTTGTGTTCACATTAATCTTTCCGCGATGACAGTTCCCGTTCTACTTTTCTTGATGGATTTCAAAGCTAACGAAAGTTAAATTAAGTGTCAGTTAAAAAATTTAAAAAAGCAATTAATTTAATGTAATGCACATTAAATTAGTATAAATTAAGACTTTCGACTATCCGAAGGAACCTTCAATAATGGTACTGGATGCAGTCAATTCACAATTTTCAAAAATACAAATTCGATTTTCTTTCCGGCTTCCAATAGCGATCTCCCTGCCTTTACACCACCTGTTTGAGTGATGAATGTGTATTTGTTGTGTGTGTGTGAGGGTGGATGAGACAGGTGAGCGTGTATGTTGGTACAGATCGCCGCGCTTTGAGCCTGATTGATTTGGGGAAAAACGCGTACATTGCATCCTGTATTATTATTATTATTATTATTATTATTATTATTATTATTATTATTATTATTATTATTATTAACTATATTGGCTGCTATTTATAGGCCCACGCTCATATGCTTGTCGAATCTAGACCAACACTTGGGCCTATATCTTCGCCTTTAGATTTTGTCTTTGATCAAGGAAAGTTTAGTTTCACAGATCGGAAAAGACAAATACTTATTGCTGGTAATAAAAACACTATTTTCTTCTTCACTATATAATCTAGAAGATAAAATATAAATTATTTTATGCAAGTAGTTAGTCTACTGGAAATCGATAGTTGATGAATACTTCATGCAAGTAAGCTTAGCTATTTGTCAAATGTGAGCCCTGTTCGTTAATTAATTTTAACACATATCATTCCTTTGTTTTGTTTTTACTTTATTTTTTAACCCCCCTTTTTTAATTACTCGTGATAGTTAAGTTTTTGCGCTAAAATCGTTGTCAGCGTGGCGAGGTGGTGATTCGTCCTTAACGCTAACGGAATAGGACGTTAAACTTCGTTATTCGATGCGCCGGCGTACAGAAAATACGAAAAAGGATGAATTAAATGGGCAGCAAAAAAGCAAAAAGGGGAACAAAAACAACAGAAATAGGGGAACAGGAAATAAAATATGCGCGCAGGAACTAAAAGAAACTCAATCTAACCTTCACATATAAGAAATAAAATGTTTGATGTCAAGAATGTTGTAAATTTTAAGTAGGAGTTCAAGCTGGTGAAATTGTTATAATGTTAATGTTAAATCTTTTGAATTAATTAAAAAAAATTAAATGTTGTTGTTGGTCTAAAATCACTATGTGTACAGACCTTAAAATAAATAAATGGAAACTCAATCCATATCAAAGTAGGTGGTTATTACGTAAGTGTAATGACTTATCAGTTATCATTAAAAAAATCAACTCGGTGAAAGGTCCGATTCGGGAATTTTCGATAGGAATCGCAAAAACCATACAAAAACGAGCGAAAAGGAGTCGAAATGAACAAAAACGATTAAAATTGAGTTCAACACATATCAAGAGATTGGGTTTAATGGGTGAATTGGATTGCATGGGTTTAATGGGTAAATTGAATTGCATATCACTGAAACAACAGCTTGATGCGTTTGCGGGAAAATTAGGACAAGGGACATTACTGTCAAACAGAAAATACGACCCAAATCTTTCGAGCAAATTTGGAAATTTTACATAATTACGTTCATAATTAATCAAATGCACCCTTTTAATATGTACTGAGCTTAATTAGAACCTTGTTTGCAATTTTGGGTTCTTTTTCGCTTATTTTTGCACTTTTTGTTCCCCTTTTATCCCGTAACTCGAAAGTCGTTGGGGCACCACAGATGATTGTTTTTGACCTAAAGCAATAACCATGTAATGTAATGTAATGATGATCGTTTAACCAGCGTACTCCATCTTTCTCTTTCCTCAGCAACTCATGGCTTCGCTCAGTAGTCCATTCTCGAATGCTTTCTGTCTTCCTCTTCTTCTACTTCCTTGCACAGTGCCTTTCAGGATGGTCTTTGCAAGGCCTGATGTTCTTGTGACTTGGCGATACCATCGGCGTTTCCGTTTCTTCACCACTGTGAGCATGCCATTGTGTTGTCCAATGGCTTGTGTGATGGTCTTTCGGACATCGTCGTTGGTGATGTGCTAGGTATTGGAAATGCCCAGAAGTCTTCTGTAGCCCCTCATCTCCATGCTTTGTATTCTTCGTTGTAGGTCTGCTGTGAGAGTCCATGTTTCGCAAGCGTACAGGAAGATGGAGATGACAAGGGTGCCCAGCAGCCTTACCTTGGAATGTAAACTGATGGTCCTGTCTAGTCTCTCCAAATGGGTTTCAACCTTGTAAGGGCAGCATTGTTTGTGCGATCCTGGAGAGGACTTCCTGTCGGGACCCATTGTCTGATACAGTGACTCCTAAATATTTGAAACTACGCACTGTGTTGAGGAATTGGCCTTGGACTTTGATGTTCATGTCGATGCCATTAGTGTTGTTGGTCAAGATTGTGGTCTTCTCTGCACTTATTTCCATTCCACAGGCTCTGGAGATGATGTCAAGCCTCTGTACCAGCTGTTCAAATTCTTGTTCCTCTCCAGCCAATCCATCAATGTCATCCGCAAAACGGAGGTTGGAGAGTGCTCTACCCCCTATGCTGACTGTGTCTTCGTGATCTGCAAGGGCATCTGACATGATGTGCTACAGGTAGATGTTGAAGAGTGTTGGAGAGAGGCATCATTGACGCACGCCGATTGTTGTTCTTAACCAGTTCCAGATGGCGCTGTTGCGGAGGACTGCACTGGTAGCCTTGTCATACAGGCTTTTGATGACTTCAATAATTTTAGTGCTGATGTTGTGCACTCTCATGGTTGCCCGCAGAGCTGCATGCCAGACTCGGTCAAACGTTTTCTCGGAATCTCATCTGCAAACACATGATATAGATTATGTATTTCTCGCAGATTATTCTGGGGTTGAAAATATGTTTAGTGGTACTTCGCCCTGGCCTGAATCCTGCTTGTTCTTCAGCTATGATTTGTTCAGCTTGGGGTTTCAACCTGTTGAGTATTATTTTCAAGAAGACCTTGCTGGGATGGCTGATGAGGCTGATGGTGCGGTAATTTTCACACTCCTGAAGGTTACCCTTTTTGGGAAGAGTGATGACAAGCGAGTGGGTCCATGATGTAGGCCACTACGCACCCTACCAGATCTTGTTACAGATAAGATGGGGTCCTCAATCATCGTTTCTCATTCTGTTTGAAGCAATTCTGCGGGTATGTTATCCACTTCCTCTGACCTCCCCCTCTTCAGTGATTGCATTGCACTGCTTCAACTTCTCGGAGAATTGGGAGGATTTTTTCTTCTTCTCTGTTCTGATGACATGCTAGAACTGATGAATCTCTGTTTGGTGTGTGGTTGTAAAGTCTGTCCATCTATCCAACACACACACACACACACACACACACACACACACACACACACGCACACACACAATCACACACACACACTGACTGAAGAATGAAGAATGGTGCATATACTCTGTTTAACACAACCGACAGGAACAGTCCTCTTTGTGTTGTTTATATGCATAGCTTTGCAAAAGCAGCGGTTTTTTTTTAATAATTTCGTAATAACAGATATAAAAAGGAACTGTGAAGAGAGGTGGGGGGAAGGGATAACATTAGATTTAAACGTAAGTAGGGACAATTTTCACACTGATAACCACTTACATTTTGTCCATGAATGTATTATTTATTTAAAATACTTAAAGCGTCTACCTGCCAGCCTTGTATTTTGTGAGCTTTGACCTAGTTTGCAGAATGTAGGCTCTGTTTGCAATTAACACCAATAGCATGCACTTTGTCACTCCTACTGACAAAGCAGTTCAGTGTGCACCCTTTGCAACAAAGTCGCAATACACGTCCTGTCAGCTTCACACAGAAAGTATATTTATAGTCCAATCCAACAGGCTTTTTGAAAGTAAGTAAATCCTATAAAAATGATATATATTCTAATTTACTCTTTACAGTTGTGTTTACAACTGAAGAAAAGTCCCACGGAATCGAAGGGGTATGAATATGTTTATTTTAACTTTTTAAAGCGAACTATTTTTTGATGCGAATGCATTGGGGAACCCCCATTTTTACCGCCCAGATATTGTTGCGCATGACGTCAGGAATCTACAGCCAAGTGATGAAATGTGCGTAGGTGACAAGGTCAATGGCATTGTTGATACACAGGCTTGGAAGTCTCGTTTCTCGTAAACCTCAATTACATACTATACATACTATACCACGTACGTATGTAGGATGGGAAAGAAAAGACTTCAGAGCCTGTGGTTGATAAATACATATACATGTATTAGTCATCTTATGGCTGATGCAGGCTAACCCCCGTTGGGGTGCCGGGGGTTTCAGTATAAATAGCAATGTAGGCATTTTATATGTATGTTTTGTTGATAATTTATAATAATGTTTGTATTCTATTTTGTTTTTGTAAACAGGGGTTCGATAAGTTCGGGTGAAGCCTCAGCCGTCCCCTGCGTGGGATGTCTTTATTGTAAAGTGACTGGCTGGTGGAGAGCTTTCAGTTTTACCACTAGGGTTGTTTCAGCAGATCTTTTATGCGGATCGGGGGTTGTCCGGTCCTGATTTGGCTCGGAAGAGTCAGCTGGACCTAAAGCAATAATAATGTAATGTAATGTAATGATGCAGGCTTGCAGGAGGCATGGTGGCCGAATGGTTAGAGCGTTGGCTTGCGGATCGGAAGGTCCCGGGTTTGAGCCCAGGTCGGGCATTGTGTTGTGTCCCTGGGAAAGACACTTTACTCTCGTTTCCTACTCCTTCGGATGAGAGTATAAACCGAGGTCTAGTCTGTGTCGCATACATTACATCATAACGGACTTTAAAGATCCTGACGCTCATGTCCTAGACGGGTGAGCGCCGGTAACAAGAACACACCCAGCATGCACCTTGGTAAAAAAAAAGTGCCATAATGATCAACACGATTGACAAGACAAGACAAGGCAATAGAGGCAGTTTGTGCATCAAATTCTGCAGTTCACATCATTGCTGGAAAGGCTTATTCTAGGGCAATTAGAGCACATTTTCTTGTCGAAGCAGCATTGAGTGCAATATTTGTAAGCACATCCTTCAACATGTCATGGCTGTTGCTCCATCCTGACACTTTGTCCAATGATTACAATCCTAGGAAGGAAAACGGTGATTGTCAAGAAGAAGAGTCACTTCTACATAATCCTGCAGATCTTGACATAACAGATGACTTTGATTAGGCTCTTTTTGAATCACTGATGCAAGGCAAAACAACAGCAAGAGAAGCTGCAATACATCCTGTATTAGGACGCATTAAAGCAACGTTGGAAGATTTCAAACGACAATGTTCAAGTAGAACGAGCAAGCTATGGATTCAAGAAATGGTACACCTCCTTCACACAGCAAAATAGGCTGAGAGAACTGGAGACTTCAAGCTCCATCTATCTGTTGTTGCCAAAATGTTGCCCTATTTTGCTGCTTCAGGGCACAACCTCTACACCAAGTCGGCCAGGCTGTACTTACAGCAAATGATGGAGTTGAACAAAACCTACCCAGAAGTCTATCACGATTTCATGGCAGGCCATCACATGAAAAGGAGAAGCGATCGCTATAGGGCTGGTCTGTCGTGTGATCTGGTGATTGAGCAAACATTGATGAGGACGCTGACGTCAAATGGTGGCCTAACTAAAGGGCGCGGAATGGGCGAACGACAAAGGCTTCTTTGGCTTCCCTCTATGCCTGCTTGTGCAACAGCAAACCAATGGATGCAATCCTTGACGCAAACAGAGTTCACAACAAGTGAGCAGCACAAAGATTCTTCTGAAATAAGGCAAGAGAAAGACCACAAAGAAACTTTGACAGTCATCAACTATGTTTCATCAAAAAATCCGTTTTGCGCTGACATGAGTCTTAGGTCTATTGCTACTGGCCAAGCAGCTGACTCATCTGTCAATGCTGACCAAGCTGTTGAAATTGGTCAGCGCATTCTCCAAGGGATGACGGGTCAATCTCCAGCTGACGTGACGTTCAAGAAAAGCAATCAAGCAGTCACAATGACGACAAAAACTGGAGTGACTATTGGCCAGGAAATGGTGCAAGTGGATCCGCAGTTATTGTTTCAAAGGTTGGTGCAAGTCGCTGGGAATGATACCAACAGGCTCGAAGAAATGTTTTACTATGTACTGGCCAATGTACCTGCCTCCTTGTTTGATGCGACAGGATTCCCCAGAAAAGCCAATAAACATACTCTTGCAGGATTTCTCTGGTCTGCTGTCAATGAAACTGCATCCTTGCCAAGAGAAAATGTGAAATACATTCTCGATGGTGGATCCCTTTTGCATCGCCTTCCATGGCCCAGAGGGTCGTCCTAAAAGATCTAGCAGAGATGTATGTCAGCTTTGTTGCTAGGAAACATACACTAGCTACAATCATTTTCGATGGCTATGTTGATGGCCCAAGTACCAAAGATGTTGCCCATCTTCGAAGAAGCAAAGGCATGGTTGGGAGACATGTAGCCTATGATCCTGACAGGATCCTCTGCGAGACGAAGGAAATATTCTTGGCCAACTGCGAAAACAAACCGGAACAACAGTCTGTAATAACATTCTTTTTGCCCATGCATTCTGTGGATACGACACATCTCATCCCTTCAACATCTCAAAATCACTCACAGTCAAGAAGCTTGATTCAGGAGAGCTCCTGGATGAGGCTAGAGTATTCAATGATAAGATGTCAAGTCATGATGCTGTTGCAGTGGCTGGTGAGAGGGTATTTGTTCACCTGTACAGTGAAAAACGTTCTGATACCTTGACCAAACTGTGGTTTGTCAAATATGAGCAAAAAGTGTCTGCAAGCCATACACAAATCCAAGCTAAAGTGCTCCCCCAACAGCAGCAGCAGCTGAATTCCATGCCTACAGAACATTCTACCAAGTCCAGGAGTAGCTGAGTCTAGACAGAGACCATGGTCTATCACCAATGGATTGGGAATGGAAGTTACAGGAGGGTGGGCTACTTCCAATCATAACTAATAAGCCAGCTTCTCCATAGGATATTTTGAATGTTATCCGCTGCTGCTGCTAGAAAGACTGCTCACCTGGCAGATGCAGAAAGCACGGACTTACGTGCACCATAGCTTGTGGAGAATGCCGTGGAGTCAGCTGCACAAACTCTGTGGTTCAGCTGGATGACGAGTCGGATTCTGAGAGCGACTAAGGTAGACCACTTCTATATTCTACTGGAAAACTAATCAATTTCCTGGGTTTTTCTGTTTTTCTTTATTTCGTGTGTCTTCCTTTTAACTTATCTTTTTTCTCTTGTGAATTAAATAGAAGTCGACTTTTACAATCGAGATCAAGATTTTTAAGATAATCGGAATTTCGCATTAATACCCCTATGTTAATTAAATTTTAATCCACAGTCAGAACTAAAACTGACACAGAAAGCGTTGAAACAGATTTTCGGACTGTATATGTTAAGAGCTTTCATTTGACATGCAACATGATATGGTTTTGAATTAAATGTTTATTTCAAGTAACCTCCCTTTGACGTTTTGAAGTGTGAAAAAACATAAGCACCAAAAATCATGTTTCAGACCCCTTTTTTTTACTGGGACTTTTTATAGGTATTTCCTCATTGCTTAAAGAATATTTTTTACTGCATAGCATTTTTATAGGAATTAGTTGCTTATTTGGCTATTTATTTCATTACTGGGACTGGACTATTACCACACAGGCTGCAAAGTCTGCAAAACGGACAGGCGCATTATTCTTCCGGGGTCAGCTCGTTACTCCCCCGTATCACTACTCCCCCGGCTCGTTACTCCCCCAGCTCGTTATTTTAAGAATGTAGGAATCGGAAAGTGATTTTTGTAGAGAAAAGGGTTAGGGCAAGGGTTAGGGATAGCTCTGCAACTAACCCTTACCCGAACCCTTTTCTAAAAAGTTTACCTAGTTCGTCTCCTATAGGCAACGAAATAGGTCGAACTTTGTTCAAAATAACGAGCTGGGGGAGTAACGAGCCGGGGGAGTAGTGATACGGGGGAGTAACGAGATGTTCCCATTCTCCCTGCACCTCATTAGACCTACAGAGTGCCTGAGCTTGTTGAAGCGGCATACGCCGGTATGCCTCAGTTGACTAGATATGTTGTTTGCCTGTGAGCCTGCACTGCTGTAACTACTGCATCAGTTATCATGAACGTTTTCAGAAAGGTATTTCTGTTTGCTTAACATCAATGGTACAACCTTTTTCTTGCTGCAGAACACGGACGCTGTCCATTTCTTTGTTGACTACCCAAAGAGTCGTGGCAACTTTATCGTCGATGTGGATGGCAATGTTATGCTGGACGTTTTCACCCAGATCGCCTCTTTGCCCCTTGGTAAGAATTAACAAGAGATTAATGACATAGTACTATAACAAACTAATAAATAATATAACAAACAAATCTTCTAGTATGTGGGCTACCAGCCAAATAGGACCATCAGAAATTAACTTAGGAGGCCTATGAAGATACTCTGTATGACTGTTATTCCAACATAGAAGTAGGATTTGTTAAATCAGGAATTTGTCAAAGCAAGATTGATCAATATCGAATACCAGCCACTTTTCTATATTTTTGACGGGATCATTCGAAGATTTTACAAACGTTGAATAACTTTAATTCTGTGTTTGTCATGCAAATATAAGAACGCATATAGTAGTTCAAACTGCGCTTACATTGTCAGTAATGTTATTTCCATTACTTGTTTTTTTCAGGTTACAACCACCCTTGCCTCTTTAACGCATTGTCCAATCCAGACAATTTGGTAAGTAATTCTGCACAGTGGCATAGCTAGGGGAGGGGAAGGGAGGGGGTCCAAATTCGAAAGTTCTCCCGGGCCCCCACTTGATAATAAGGAAGGTGCGAATTTTTTTTACATTAAATATTAAATATTACGCCACCGCCATGTAATCTTGTATTCACGTTGTTATATAAGTTAGTGAATTTAGACTTATATATTTATTAAGTACATTATCTCATGTCATGATGTCGAATGTCAAAATGCAGGGGCCCCCAAAGAGGTCAAGCCCCCCGGACCCCCAAATCCCTAGCTACGCCACTGATTCTGCAGTAGCATGTTTGTACTTATATTCAATATGCTATTTGAATGAAAAGAGCGAGGCTTACTAAGTTTAATTCGTACCTATTGGTAAATCAATCTTTTACAAATCAAGGGCCAAATGATAACTGTAAACTGTCCTCAGCGGTTGAGAGTTTGCAGCTTTGAAAGGCAGCTATTGTCTAAATTATATTGACCTTTTGACTCGTACTATAAAATAGGTAGGAGAGAGAGAGGGAGGGAGAAAGGGGTTGGGTGGGGGGTGGGTAGGTGGTTGGAGAGAGAAAGTGAGAGTGGGCGGTAGGATGCAGAGTACCATAGCTTCAACTTTGAAAGGCAGACTAAGGTCTACATTATACTGACCTTTTTACTCATACTATAAATAGATAGGAGAGAGGAGGCAGCGGGTGGAGGGGGGGGGGGAGAAAGAGAGATTGGAGAGAGAGGAAGTGCATGAGCAAGAGGGGGAGTGAGAGAGGATACAGAATACCATTGCGAATAAATCTGGAATCTGTATAACAATTGTGCAATATTGCTACTTAACCTATTTAATTTTTCTACAGGTCCTATATGTATAAATAATTATTTAATTTATTGATAGGACACCAGTGTTCTGTTTATTAATGTTTGTGTATTTTACATTTTACAGACTAACTTCATCAACCGCCCAGCTCTGGGCAGTTTCCCACCTAGTGACTTTGTGGAGCGCCTTAAAAATACCCTACTCTCGGTAGGTACAACACTCTTAATTAAAGAACAAATCCTTATTTCTTCAAACTAAAACACATTATACCAGGGTTTACCCAAGCGTAGGACTGACTCTGATTGTGCTAGATCTTTGACCTTCAGTATGAATCTATGGTTAGTTACGTATTTAGTGCAATTCGTTTTGTGTAGATAAAACAATAATAATAATAATAATAATAATAATAATAATAATAATAATAATAATAATAATAATAATAATAATAATAATAATAATAATTATAATAATTATTATTATTATTATCTTTTTTAAAGAGTGATTCCCAGTAAAAATGCGCTCAACGCGCATATTTGCGATCCTGAAAAATGTAGCGTTAAGTTGGTAAGAAAAGTGATTTATAAAAGGACAAAAGAGACTAAAAAAAAGCGATACATCTCATCTGAAATAACAAAAGAACTGTAAAGTTAAATGTAGCCTATTCTATCCCGTAATTCGAAGGTCGTTGGGGCACCACAGATGATCGTTTAACCAGCGTACTCCATCTTTCTCATTCCTCAGCAACTTTCATGGTTTCGCTCAGTGTCAAGCCAGTCCATTCTCAAATGTTGTCCTCCCACCTGTTTTTGGTCGCCATCTTCTTCTGCCTCCTTGCACGATGGTCTTTGCAAGGCCTGATGCTCTGGTGACGTGGCCATACCATCGGAGTTTCCGTTTCCTCACCACTGTGAGCATTTCATCGTGTTGTCCAATGGCTTGTGTGAAGGTCTGGTGATTTGTTGGTATAGGAAATGTCCAGAAGTCTTTTGCAGAAGCTCATCTCCATGCTTTATATTCTTCGTTCTAAGTCTGCTGTGAGGGTCCATGTTTCGCAAGCGTATAGGAAGATGAAGATGACAAGGGAGCGCAGCCTTACCTTGGAATGTAGACTGATGGTCCTGTCTTTCCAAATAAGCTTCAACCTTGGCAGCAGTTGTTTGTGCGATCCTGGAGAGGACTTCTTATATTCCTAAATATTTGAAGCTATGCTCCGTGTTGAGGGATTGACCTTGGACTTTGATGTTCGTGTTGATGCCATTGGTGTTGTTGGTCATCATTTTGGTATTCTCTGCACTTATTTCCATTCCATAGGCTCTGGAGGTGGCGTCAAGCCTCTGTACCAGCTGTTCAATTTCTTGTTCCTCTCCAGCCAATCCATCAATGTCATTCGAAAAACGGAGGTTGGAGATTGCTCTACCCCTTATGCTGACTGTGCCTTCATATTATGCAAGGGCAACTGACATGATCCGCTCTAGGAAGATGTTAAAGAGTGTTGGAGAGAGTAGGCATCCTTGACCCAGGCCAGTTGTTGTTCTGAACCAGTTCCAGATGGCGCTGTTGTGGACTGGTGGCCTTGTTATACAGGCTTTTGATGATTTCAATAATTTTAGGGCTGATGTTGTACACTCTCATGGTTGCCCCACAAAGCTGCGTGCCAGACTCGGTCAAACTCTTTATTGGTGGTAATGATGATGATGGAGACTTGTATCCACGATTACAAGGTTCATGCTCATTGCGCTTGTGGAGAGGAAAAAAGAGATAAAGATGTGGCCATCAGACAAAAACTATGTACAGCTGATTTCTTAAACGTTTATTTGGTAGATGTGAAAAAGAGCGTTTTCAAGGCTCTCTTAAAAACCGCCACAGAGCTGGATTGTTTCAAGGTCATGGGAAGACCATTCCATAGCATTAGAGCTGTGTTGGAGAAGGCCCGATAGCCAAATGTTTTCTTGTTGGTGTTGCCAGACTTCACGCTTGGAAGTCTTAACCGTTGTTGTGAGGAAGAACGAAGACAACGTTGGGGTTCGTGAGGGGAGACGAGTTCTTTGAGATATTGGGGAGCGGAGTTGTTCGTACAATTGTACACAATGGTGAGGAGTTTGTGGTCAATTCTTTTCTTGACAGGGAGCCAGTGAAGATCTTTCAGCAATGGCGTAATGTGATCGGACTTTCGTTCTCGAGTCACAACTCTGGCAGCAGTGTTTTGTACACGCTGTAGCCTACTTAGATCACTCTTTGAGATGCCCCAAAGGCAGCTATTGGCATAGTCTAGTCTACAGAGTTTGCAGTTTTCTTGTTAATGAGAGGACGTAATTTTCCAATTGTACGCAGATTAAAATAGCATGATCGAATGACGGAACTGACGTGGTCAGATATAGTCAGATGGGAGTCTAAGTGTAGGCCGAGACTTCGAACTGAAGCTGACACCGGGATGCTAGCCTCACCAATCTGAACTGCCTTCACAGACACTTTTTCAAGGGCGAACTTTGAGCCACTCAAGAGCACTTCAGTCTTGTCATCATTCAGCTTGAGCCTGTTTTCTAACATTCATACCTTCACTTCCAAACAGCAGCTCCCAATGTCTAACAGTGCTTCTTGTGTGGATTGTGGGTTTGGTTGGAACGAGCGATACATCTCTGTATCATCAAAGAAAATTTTGCGAAGGAGACCATGCTTTTCAATGATGCGGCCAAGCTGGGTTGTGTACAGGGAGAACAAAATTGGCCCCAGAACAGATCCTTGAGGTACCCCGCACTGTAGGTGAATTTTTCTTGAAGAGGCCTGGCCAACAGAAATGTATTGAAAGCGATCACTCAGATACCAAGAAACCACTTTAGCATAGGTCTTGTGATTCCTACTTCAAACTGAAGGCGATCGATGCAGCAGTCTGTCGTGATCAATCACGTCGAACGCAGCGCTCAAGTCCAGCTGGACCAGGAGTGTCACATTTTCTGCGTCAGCGTTGCAAAGAAGGTCATTGACCAGACGCACAAGAGCAGTTTCACAGCTGTGCTTGGCTCTGTAGGCAGACTGAAATGTGTCCAGCAGATAGTTGCTTTCCAAGTGTGCAGAGAGCTGTGAAGCAACTACACGTTCCAAAAGCTTGGAGACATATGGCAAGTTTGATACTGGCCTGTAGTTTTTTGTGAACATTAGGGTCCAGGTTGTGTTTTATAAGAAGAGGCTTCACGACAGCACTTTTAAAGGCTTTGGGAACAGTGGATGAAAACAGGCTGCAGTTTATGATGTTCACAAGAACAGGGAGAAGTAGGTCTAGATTGTCCAAGATAACTTGTGTGGGAATGAGGTCTACCAATGAAGTGGTGGGGGAACACTTTTTGATGATTTTCTCCAGATTGTCTGGGGTAACTGCCTGAAACTCAATCAGCTGGGTTCCGGCGAAGGGATTAGAAGATGGTGGTATCTCCATGGCAGGTCCAAAACTGCTGTGTATCAATTTGATCTTGTTCTCAAAGTAGTCAAGGAGGGCATCGGCAGCAGACTGATTGTCCAATAATGGCAGGACGGGCGGTGAAAAGTCCCTACCGAGAAGACCGTTTACAATGCTGAACATCTTCCTGGGATCTGAAGTGGCAGAGTTGAGCTGCTCTGTGATGTGCTGAGCTTTGGCCTTCTCCATCTCCCGTCTACATCGGTCTCGTGTCTGGCAGTACAGTTGACGATCTACTTCCATGCGTGATGCTCGCCATTTCCTCTCGGTAAGGCGTCTAGCTTTCATAGCTGTCCGCACGCTGCTGGTGTACCAGGTGGTGTCTGGCCGCTCCACAATACACTTTTGGGTTTGAGGGGCGTACTTGTCCAGCAGAGTCAGTAGCGTCGAGTTGTACAAGGACACCAGCTGTAAGTATTTATCGCAGATTATTCTGAGGTTGAAAATCTGTTCTGTAGTATTTCGCTCGCATCCTGCTTGTTCTTCAGCTATGATTTGTTCAGCTTGGGGTTTCAACCTGTTGAGTATTATTTTCTGGAGGATCTTTCTGGGATGGTTGATGAGGCTGATGGTGCGGTAATTTTTACACTCCTGAAGGTTACCCTTTTTGGGGAAGAGTGGTAACAAGCGACTGGGTCCATGGTTTAGGCCACTCTCCACTGTGCCAGATCTTGTTACAGATAATGGTGAGGGCGTCAATTATCGCTTCTCTTCCTGCTTGAAGCAATTCTGCGGGTATGTTGTCCACTCCCGCTGACTTCCAATTTCTTCAGTGCACTGCTGCCTCAACTTTTTCTCAGAGAATTGGAAGGATTTGTTCCTCTTCTCTGTTCTTGGGACATGCTAGAACTGATGGGTCTCCCCGTTTGGTGTGTGGTTGTAAAGGTCAGAGCAGTACTCTGTTAATCTATCCAGGTTTTCTTGTTCTTCTGTAAGGCATATGCCAGATTTGCTTTGTATCGTGGAGACATTTGGCTGTTTATCACTTGTCAGCTGCTTCACAGTCTGGTAGGCCTTCTTGCTGTTGTTCTTATTCAGACTGTTCTCTATTTCCTGGCATTGCGTTTCTATCCAGTTCTCCTTTGCTGTGCACATGCCTTTTCGGATGTCATTGTTGATTTTTTGGTAGGCATCAGCTCCCTGTGAGGTGTTCTTTTTCTTTTTCATCTCTCTTCGTTGATCACACAGGTTCAAAAGTTCAGGTGTGATTTACGGTTTCTTCTTTGGGCGATGCTTGCCAAGGGTCTCATTGGCGGCATCTGTCACAGCTGAGTTGAAGGTGGTTTTCATAGTGTTGACATCTACTTCACCAGCTCCCAAAATGATCAATGGTGCAAATTTTCCCCGCCAATTGTGTCTTGGAATATTTCTGCCACCTCCGGGTCTTGCAGTTTGTCCAGGTCGAACTTCAGTTTGGTGCACTTTGTTGTGTTTACACTCTTCAAGAAGAGGGTTGTCAGGGTTGACTCTCAATGGAGTCTATCTCCTGCCGCGTACCAAGCCTGCTCGTCTGCAAAACATAAGACGAGTTTCTGCAGAGCGTCTCACTGTTGGCAGAAACAACCCACAGCGAAATCGCATCCACTTATACAGATAAGAGATGAACAATCTTCTAAGTCAGTGGTCCACGGGAAACTCCAACATAATTCCTGTATAAATATACATCATGGCTAAAATAAACACAGGGAGAAGTAATTAATAATATAAACCTTCTCCGGTAAAGCAACTGGTCTGCAATAATACGGATGTGAGAAACAACAGTGGGTCAATAGGGGCTACCTCGTGGTGTCGAAAACTGGTCACGTGTGTCAGCCACGTGGTCAAGCAAAGTTTTACCAACATTCACAATTATAAAACATGGCAAGACTTCACAAGCATAATCCAATAATAATATCAATAAATCGCGGTGAAACAAGACAATGTCAGGCTTAGGCTATACTGGGTTGAATGGATTTCACCCGTCACCTGCGTAGTCTTCTGATAGAGAACTTTCAGCGCGTGCGTCCCTCTCGGGTGAGGTTTTAACAAAGACTGACGTTAACGGTGTGGCCAGCTAAAGCCAGCAATATCCCTTGATCCTTAGCGCCCTCGCGTGGGCTGACGGATATAGGTCAGCTGGATTATGCCACTGCCTACCTAGCAAAAAGTTTCCCTACATATACTTAGAACAAAACTAACTTTTGTCGTCTTCTAGGCCTCGAATTTAAGTTACAAAGGCCAAAGAAGGATGAACTTTTAGAGGCGTGAAGCCTTACTGCAGTGTCCAAACTAGCCTCTTGTGACAATGATGGTGATGTTGAAAGAGGCTGCTCTCAGACGGATGGTAATGAGTCTACTGGAGACTGGGCGGCAACCCATGACAGTGGTTAGATTGTCTTTGTGGACAAAGAATCCAACGCCGTGTTCGTGCCTGTCATCTCTCCCGCTGAAATAAAGCTTGTGGCCTTTGTCGGTCATTGTTTCATCTAGGCCTTTCCAGCGCAGTTCCATCGATAGAGCGTATTTGATTTCAGTTGTTTTTTTCCCAAATTGTTGCGGTGGTTTATAGTATGGGATTATATGCATGTCTTTATTTTGTTCTAGGTGGCTCCCCCAGGCCTGACCCACGTGCAGACGATGGCGTGTGGCTCATGCTCTGTAGAACATGGACAACGAGCAATGTTTATGGCGTACAAGGTCAATTACAAGCTGGATATAGAACACTTTAGTTGACCAAATGATAACGTCTTAGCATTAATAATTGTTTTCTAATTCTTTCTAAACATCAAACGGGTGGTTACTTTTATTAGCCAGATGGTGTTTTTTTTATAATATGGAGGCTACATGGGATGAAACTGGCGACACAAATTTGGCTATCTGCGAACTCAACATTTTTTTTGTTGTTGTTTTTGTGTGGGTCTTTAATTTAGTTTTTTTTTTTATAAAAATATATCACTTTTTAATCTTACATCATACAGAGAACAAAAGTATGAAAAATATCTGTTATGTGAATACATGTAGACTCACTCACTGAGGAGAGAGCAGTTATTAACATTCATTTCTGGTCAAGCAATGTTGAAATTCTCTAGAATTTTTCTGGTTTTTATTTACGATTCTATTATCTCTTGTCAAAAGATGTTTTTCATTCTATTGTATATGTACATTTTCAATTTGTAATAAAGGCATATACTAACTTGGCTTATACATGACTTGCAGAGGCGAGAGCGTGGAGGCAGACCCCCAACCCAGGAGGAGATGGACTCCAGTGTTGCTGGGCAGCTTCCTGGCAGTCCTCATCTTTCTGTCCTCTCTTTCAAGGGAGCATTTCACGGCCGTGGCATGGGTTCGTTTATCATTTATTAAGTTTCTGCTTCTCTTTTTCTGCTGCTGATTCTTCTTGTTGATCTTATGCTTGATTAATATATTGCAGGAGCCAATGTTGACTTTCTTCATTGTTCCTCAAGTTCTTTATAATTGTTGTGTATGTTTGTCAATAGTTTAAATCCTCTAGATAATTCAATCACGTTGGTAACCTTTATGTGTTGTTGCTATACAGGAGCATTGGCCTGCAGTCACGCCAAATGGTTCCACAAGCTGGATTTCCCTGTTCCTGACTGGCCCATGGCTCCCTTTCCCCAGCTCAAGTACCCTCTGGAAGACTTCGTCCTTGAGAACCAGCAAGAAGAGCAGCTGTGCCTGGAACAGGTTGATAATTTTATGGTTGTAATCATGCATAGATTGTGTTGGACTCTAAATATGGACAGTTGTGTAGGAAGAAAGATAATTTGTATTGTATCAATTCCTTTTTAAAGGAAAACATTTAATCCAGTTTAGGAGAGTGAAGAAGTTTGGTAAAAATCTTCTGTCAGTAAGCTGAAAGATTTTAGCTTGCCAATGTGTATTTTAATTTTATTTATCATAACTGACATGTTTAGTAGAGTGATTTTTAGACTCGAAGTTTCCCCTTGGGGTCATGAGCAATCTTGCCACTGTAGATTGTTCTAACCTATAAAGGGAACAGTGAAAGCCCCAGTTGAAAACCTGTCTTGCCTTTGTAGGCATGACAGATTCACTGCGGCAACAGTACCCCCATTGGAGTGCCGGGGGTTTCAGTATAAATAGTATCCCCACTTTATGGAAATTTAGTGCTTTAAATTCCCACTGTTGCTATCTTCCTCATATACTCTTTCCCATTCCTGCTCTGTCCTATCACTCTGCTATACTATCTTCTTCTTCGCTAGATCAATGACCTAACTTTTTTCTTGAAAACTCTTCCTGGACAAGACTCCTTGTTTGTGTATGAGGTCTGTTGGATCAGCTTGGGAGTGTTGGACGCTTTCTGCTGGGTGGTCACTAGGGCTTCCTATGATGTTAGTATTTAGCAATATAGGCATTTTATATGTATATGTTTCGTTGATGATTTGTAATGATGGTTGTATTCTATTTTGTTTTTGTAACCGGGGGTTCGCGTAGTTGAGGTAAACCCTCAGCCGTCCCCCGCGTGGGATGTCTTTATTGTAAAGTGACTGGCTAGTGGAGGGCGTTCAATTTTCCCACTAGGGTTGTTTCAGCAGATCTTTTATGCGGATCGGGGGTTGTCCGGTCCTGATTTGGCTCGGAGGAGTCCGCTGGACCTAAAGCAACAATAAATCAATCAAAGACTCGAAGATTGTATTTGGTAGACTGTCTTCTGCCATAGTTATCCTGACACTGTAATAGGTTTCTGTGCGTGCTGTTGGACAATAAAATGTTTGTCATAACTGTGATACAGGTGGAAGATCTATTTGAGAAGTACAGGTTGAAGGGCTACCCTGTGGTGGGCATCGTCACTGAGCCCCTGCAGGCAGAAGGTGGGGACAACCATGCCAGTGGCGCCTTCTTCCAAGGACTGCAGGACATTGCTAAGAAGGCAAGATATAATAATTGAAAATCTTAACATTATGGTTTTTTTTTGAAAACCTGTATGTTGCTACAGGCAATCTGCATTTCTCTACCTGCGTTACACTTCCAGTACCACACCACTAGTACTTTTAATAGCTTAGCCTACTAGTAGGCATGAGATCAACGGTGTGCCAATGAATGATTGTTTTACATAGACATTATCACTTTTCTTATTAATCAGTAAATTATAATTAATTTCATGCTTTGTTCTTCTTCTCTTTGCAGAACAACGCCTACCTGTTGATGGATGAGGTTCAGACAGGGTGTGGGGCTAGCGGAAAATTCTGGGCCCATGAACACTTCAACCTGAGTGAGGCCCCAGACATTGTTACCTTTGCCAAAAAGATGATGACTGGTGGCTTTTACTTCAAGGAAGAACAGAAGCCAAAAGAGGTACCTATTACCTCCCTCAATCCAACTCTTTTAGGTGAAATCTTACCAATGGGAGTGTAAGGAGCTTTAAAAAACTGTTGGGTCGTTCATATAACATCACAGCTCAAGTCTAGGCTTCTTGAGGCAGTCATTGCGCATCACACAATACCACACAAACGCAATACTCCCACTTGGTTAATTCACAACAGTGTTATGGAGCATGTTCGTCATGCTGCATTAATCCTGTGCCCCATGTGTGTCAAAGGATCTAAGCCATTTACTGTTATAGCTGATGACCTTTTGAATGATTGGAAATGAAGTTTAGATTAAAATTTCACAAATATTGGACACACACTCACACACACACACGCAAAGGATTAATATTTAAGCAAATAGTTCCGACATTTCGTAAATGTTTGTGCCATTTTGATCTCGGCCTCAAAGGCACTTTATAGTGCATGTAATTAATGTAAATCTATATTGCAAACTTGTCAACCAAAAGAGTCTTTAAAAAATGTCTAATTTTTTCCTTTGATTTAAGCCCTACCGTATCTACAACACATGGATGGGAGATCCTTCCAAGATTGTGATGCTGGAGGAGGTTTTGAATGTGGTGCGCAAGGACAACCTGGTGGACCAGGCCAACGAGACAGGACAACACCTGCTTAATGGCTTGAAGCAGCTTCAGGTGCGTCCGAGAAAGTAGTGTTCACTCTCTTCTCAAGCTAATCTTCTTATTTCATAATTATGTGTACACAAACTGTTTTGTTGCTCTTTAATAATCTCGCCATCAGTCATTTTATTAAATAAACTAATTGAAAGTTATAAGACTCCTATTAAAGCTTTTTTTGGCAAAGAGACAGAGGTTGTTCTCAAGTGAAATGTTTCCGCAGGTAACACATGGTGATGCTTTTGCAGTTTCTCCTTAGAATGTTCATAATATGTGTCTTTATCTAAGTATAGTTTTATTTGTAATTAAATAGGCATTATCCGGAGTTAGCATAAAAATAGTTTGTTCAAATTTTGATTTTTGTTTTCTTCTGAACAACAGACACTGTATCCTGAAATGTTGACAAATGCAAGAGGACTAGGTGCTCTTTGTGCCATCAACTTCCCCACTCCTGCTGACAGAGATTCTGTGATCTTCGCTCTCAGAAACAGAGGTTTGTATATTTTGTATAAAAATAATACGATAAACATCCTACCAGCTCAGTATTGTAAAACATGGGAAGCTGAGAGTCATTACTGGTTTTTTTACGTCAGTATATTATATTCATAGATTTGTCAACTGGTTTTTTAAAGTGAAATATTATTTAATTCTTCTAATATACATATCTGTTACGTTGAAACGCGAATGGTAGTACGTCGGAAGCGCGCACGATAGATCTAATCGTTTCGTTTTGCAAAGTATTCAATGATGGAGTTTATTTACCTTTGATTTGAGTTTGCATTGTTGTTAGGAGAGGCTTTGTATAACGTTGATAATTTTCGTTAGTCGATATCATGGTAGAATTCTCTGGATCCCCTTGTTTACTATCGATCGAAGTTTCTTGATGGACGTAGATAATGGCGAATATTCTGGGACGGGAAATAATTATGTATGACGTAAGACAGTAATGACGAAGTTAGAAGCGATTGGTTAAATTGCGTCAAACGAGATTGATCCAGGTTATTCGGGAGTATCAAGAGACTATTTAAGTGCCGCGCTGTTTCAAAAAATAAGAGAGAGATTGTTGTTGATAGTAAGTTGGAAAGTAAACTTGAGAGTGGAAAGGCGATTGAGCGATTGTATGCAGTTGTTGATGTATGCTGAATAAAAGTGGAAAACTTCATACGTCGACTCTGTGACTTGTATGCTGATTGAGCAGGCTGTGTTAAAAAACGAATCTGAGTTACACCTTATCAGGACTTCAGCATCGGGGCTGAATCAAATACTGATAAAGAAAAACACCATCATCAAACTGAGTGTAACATTTTGGGGGTCAAGCCGCGATTCACGCCATAGCCAAGGGTTCAACTGCTACAACAAGCGAGTCAACGTTACGAGAGGCAGTCATCGAGGGTAGCCGCCATCAAGTTGCGTCGAGAGAGGCCAACATACTGGGACTACATCACCGATAGGTTCGGGTTGACTGCAAGGGCGTGTAGTCGCTGAAGAGTTGCTTCATGAGCGAACAACAGATCGGTACTACGTGGCTGCCGTAAGACTACGTCGAGGGACAGTCTCGGAGCTACATCGCCAGTGTTACAGAGAGCGGCGAGCGGACGTCGCGTCTACTTCAGCACAGGAGCGTATACATCAACACCAGCGTGGTGCAGCGTCGCATACGACGAGGACAGCGGGGCCTGCGTCAACGAAGGCGACTAGTGGCAAGCATCAGCGCTACTGCAGAAAGCGTGCTGTTCTAGAACAGTCTAGAAAGGTACAGCACAGTCAAGAACTTTCCAGAAAAAAAGAACTCTACAGTCAAGAACTGTCTAGAAAAAGAACTTTCCAGAAAAGAACCTTCTAGAAAATAATTTTCCAGAAGCATCAAGATGGCTGACTTCTGGCAGAAAGGGGTTGAACTAAATCTAAAAGGCAAACAGCTGACGGAGTACGTCAAATGCCAGGAGAGAATATTGCGTGAAGAAAGAGAAGAACAGCGAAGGCGCGAAGAAAGAGAATTGGAAGAGAAGCGTCTAGAAAAAGAAATAGAATTAGAACAGAAGCGTCTAGAATTAGAGGAGCAGCGACGCCGAGAAGAAAAGGAAGAACAGCGTCAACGGGAAGAAAGGGAAGAACAACGTCGCCGTGAAGAAAGAGAGTTCGAGCTGAAGCGTCTTGAAGGTGAGCGTCAGTACCAGTTAGAGTTGGCGCGTATCCAAAACAATCAGCATGCGCCACAAGTCACCAACGACCATACGGCTCCAAAATTGCCAGCTTTCGTCGACGGGAAGGACCAGATTGACAGTTATCTGGCGAGATTCGAAAGGTTCGCTGAAAGCTCTAACTGGCAACCTCAAGACTGGGCAATTCGACTGAGTGCACTTCTGACGGGGCAAGCTCTCGAAGTTTACACCAGACTGTCGAACGATGACGCCAAAAACTACGACGTCTTGAAAGAGGCCCTGTTGCAGTGCTACAACTTTACAGAGAAGGGCTACCGTAAACGCTTCCGTGAATGCCGGCCTAAGTCAGACGAGACGCCAAAGCAGTTTGTGGAGCGCCTGTCGTCATATCTACACAAGTGGGTGGAGTTATCAGGCGAAAGGAAGTCTTACGACAGTCTCCATGACCTGATCGTGAAGGAACAATTTCTCAATGCCTGTCACAAGGACCTATCGACCCACTTAGAAGAACAAAAGCTGCAGACGCTTAAAGATGTGACTGAGGCTGCTGAAAGATATCTTATCGCTCATGGGAAAACCCTGGGGCCACCCAGCGCGACGAAACATTTTCAGAAGACTGCAAACCATGGGAACCAGATCCAAGGGAGCCAGACGAACCAGAAACAGACGGACTCCACGCCACCTCCCAGGGAAGGGCATTCAAGAGGCTGTTTCACCTGCAACGCTACAGACCACAGAGCGGCTAACTGTCCTCAAAACAAAAGTAGCGGACAGCGGGGCAGTACGGACAATGCAGCGGTGGGCAACCGACAGAGACGTTTCTCCAATCAACGGCAAACCAGTAGATCTGACCATCAGGTGTGCGGCGGGAGCGTCATTCTTCCGAGAGAGACCAAGCGCACAGCTACCCCTGCCGACGTGCAAGAGTGCATGACCGATGGCCAACTTCTCCTTGCCAACGGAAAATCCATCCCCGTCGTCGCCAGCGCAGCTGTGACCGTCCAGAACATGCCAGTTTCCAAGGGACGCATCGGAAATCATGAAGTGACTGTTTTAAGAGACTCTGGCTGCAGTGGGGTCATCGTCATAGAAGACCTAATCGCTAAAGAACAGTTCACTGGCGATTCAAAATGGACACTCATGGCCGACAGCAAATGTGTGAAAGCGCCAGTTGCAAAGATTCAAGTCAGCACCCCTTTCTACATAGGCGAAGTCGAAGCGGTTTGCCTGAAGAAGCCGCTGTATGATTTGATGATCGGGAATATCGACGGCGCGAGACGACCCGACGACCCCGATCCAGAGTGGAGTCCTGCCTCAACCCAACGCGTCGAAGTTGTGGAGGAGGATCCATTGCCGTTTCCCGATGGAGACCTTACAGAGCTGCTACGGGACAATGTGGTTACTCCGGCTCAGCCCTGCCGGCCAGAGATCGTCGGTGCTGTTACTACCAGGGCCCAGGCCAAGAGAGACAAGATGTCTACGCCACTGAAGGTCGCCGACAACTCCAAAGCTGCCATCGTGGACAGAGATAAGCTGATCCAGCTCCAGGAAGCTGATAGCACTTTAAACAAGTACAGGAACCGCCAAGACCACGTGACCAAAGGCAGTGGTACGGTCTATTTTGAGGTGAAGGCCAAGATCCTGTACCGAATCGTCCAGCACCCGAGGGTCAACGGAGGGAAACCACTACGTCAAGTCTTGGTACCGTTACCCCTAAGGCGCCAGGTGATGGAAGTAGCGTATGACTCAATCATGGGAGGTCACCTGGGTATCAAGAAGACGTCGGATAGAATCCAGGCGGTATTCTACTGGCCAGGACTTCATGCGGACGTCAGCCGTTTCTGCCGATCGTGTGACATTTGCCAGAAGACCATACCTCGAGGAAGGGTCCCGAAAGTGCCTATGCAGAGGATGCCTCTGATCGACCGACCTTTCAAGAGGGTGGCCTTAGACTTAATCGGCGAAATAAGACCTCCGAGTGAAGAAGGTCATCGGTGGGTACTGACTTTAGTGGACTATGCGACTCGGTACCCAGAAGCAGTGCCTCTGAAGAAGATTGACACTGAAACTGTTGCAGAGGCGCTAGTGGACATGTTCAGTAGACTTGGAGTGCCTGAAGAGATCCTGACAGACCTCGGGACGCAGTTCGTCTCTGACTGCATGAGGGAGGTCAACAGACTGCTGAGCATCCGGCATTTGACTACGACACCCTACCATCCGATGTGCAACGGGCTTGTCGAGAAGTTCAATGCTACGCTGAAGTCCACCCTGAAGAAACTGTGCAGCGAGCAGCCCAGACAATGGCATCGCTACATCAACGCCTTACTTTTCGCCTACAGAGAAGTACCGCAGGAGTCCACCGGCTTTTCTCCGTTCGAGCTGCTGTACGGAAGAACCATCCGAGGGCCGATGCACATCCTAAAAGAATTGTGGACGAACGAAGTAGACACCCCAGAGGTGAAGAACAGCTACCAGTACGTGTTTGAGCTACGGGAGAAGCTGGAGCAGACTCTCGAGATAGCCAGAGAAAATCTGAAGAAGTCCCAGGACTGTGGAAAGCACTACTATGACCGTAGGGCTGTGAACAGGAAGTTTAAACCTGGCAACAAAGTGCTGGTGCTGCTACCTACTGATAATAATAAGTTGCTGATGCAGTGGAAAGGCCCGTACGAAGTGGAGACCGTGGTGGGAATCAACGACTACAAGGTGACGGTCGGCCAGCATTCCAAGATATACCACGCCAACCTCCTTAAGCTGTACGTGGAAAGGCCATCAGAGACCGTGCATGCAGCAACAGCAGCTGTGACCGACGACAGCTTTGACAGCGAAGAACTGTTGGAACTGGGAGACTTCCACAGCAAAGAAGGCATCGATGATGTTAAGCTAGGACCAAGCTTGACGGAAGGTCAAAAGATGGAGCTCAAGGACCTTATGGGCGAGTTTCCCCACAACTTCAGCGATGTCCCAGGCTCTACGACTTTGGTCGAACATGAAGTCCACACCCAGACCTGGAAGGAGCATCTGCAGACCTTGAGGGAGCTGTTCCACCGTCTCGCAGAAGCCAATCTGACCGTGAGACCCAGCGAATGCATTCTGGGAGCTGACAACGTCGACTGCGTCGGACATCCGACGGAAGAAGAAGACAATGGAGGATGCACTGACTCCAGGAAAGCCCACGTGATCGTCGTCTTTGACCCTGGGCCGATGACAACCGCAACTGACGAGGGCGTCGTTTCCTTGCGGATGAAAAAAACACACAAAAAAAACAAAAAACATTGACCGTGTAGATAAACTGTGAACATTGACAGTACCCAGAAAGACTTGCAGATGAGAAACATTGATTCTGTGTGAATGAACTGTGAACACTGACAGTATTCAGACAGTCTGAAATAAGTTTTAATTCTGAACTTTGTTTGTGCATTACGTTTCAACGTTGTTGAAAGAAATTGGGTAAATTTCTCCTTGAGTGGGGGGTTATGTTACGTTGAAACGCGAATAGTAGTACGTCGGAAGCGCGCACGATAGATCTAATCGTTTCGTTTTGCAAAGTATTCAATGATGGAGTTTATTTACCTTTGATTTGAGTTTGCATTGTTGTTAGGAGAGGCTTTGTATAACGTTGATAATTTTCGTTAGTCGATATCATGGTAGAATTCTCTGGATCCCCTTGTTTACTATCGATCGAAGTTTCTTGATGGACGTAGATAATGGCGAATATTCTGGGACGGGAAATAATTATGTATGACGTAAGACAGTAATGACGAAGTTAGAAGCGATTGGTTAAATTGCGTCAAACGAGATTGATCCAGGTTATTCGGGAGTATCAAGAGACTATTTAAGTGCCACGCTGTTTCAAAAATAAGAGAGAGATTGTTGTTGATAGTAAGTTGGAAAGTAAACTTGAGAGTGGAAAGGTGATTGAGGGATTGTATGCAGTTCTTGATGTATGCTGAATAAAAGTGGAAAACTTCATACGTCGACTCTGTGACTTGTATGCTGATTGAGCAGGCTGTGTGAATAAACGAATCTGAGTTACACCTTATCAGGACTTCAGCATCGGGGCTGAATCAAATACTGATAAAGAAAAACACCATCATCAAACTGAGTGTAACAATATCATTTATAGATTTGTAATGTAATCACTTTTTATATAGCGCTTTACCAACTCAAGAGCCGCTCAAAGCACTGGCCGATACAGGATCTAACTCAAACCGCCCGAGACGCCCACCCGCAGCCTTTGGGCGCATAGTCTGACGCCCGGACAACTGAGCACAATCCTGGGCAGCCAGGGATGGGGGATAAGGACCAAGTGCATGTTGGGTGTGTTCTTGTTACCGGCATTCACCCGTCTAGGACATGAGCGTCAGGATCTTTAAAGTCCGTTATGATGAAATGCATGCGACACACAGACTAGACATCGATTTATACTCTCATCAGAAAGAATAGGAAGCGGGAGTAAAGTGTCTTTCCCAGGAACACAATGGCCCGGCCAGGGCTCAAACTTGTCAATTGTTTTTATTTTTTTTAATAATTATTTTTTTAAATATGAAATTAAAGATATAATTTATAACAATATAAACTAAATATTACATTATGTTGTTTTACTTTTGTGTAGGAGTGAACTGCGGAATGTGTGGTACAGTCTCCATGAGACTTCGCCCAAGTCTCATTTTCACCAAATACCATGCTGACATCTTCTTCAGCCACCTGGAGGCTGTGCTCAAGGACCTCACACCTGGCAGGAAAGTGTAGAGTCCTTCCTTGCAACAATAAGGTGTTTTTACCCAAACATATGACAATAGCTCGTTTGCTTGGGCGTGTAAATAAAATTTAATGAATACTAGTGCTGTGCGCTAAAACATAGTCATGATTCGATTGAAGTCGGAGAAGGTTATGACCTTGTTATATAAAATGTCAAGAGAAAACAGCTGGTGAAAGAGCTGTAATAAAATTATCTTTCAAGTCAGAAGTGTAATCACATGCATTGCTTTATAATGTTTAAATTGTATTGCCATATTTATAATTTTGTTAGGCCAAACGAGAAGATCTTAAGATCTATTTCTGGTGAAAATATGTGAAGACACATATCTGAAATTCAGATGATAGGCTGGAAATGAAAAATCTACACGAACTGTGCACATTTTTGAGAATGTCCATAGCTGATGCTACTAAAAATATGGAATGCAGTATTCTAGCACGCCAATGTTCACTACATAGACTCTACTAATGTTCACTACGTTTTTCATCTTTTTGTCTTGTCTTTATTTTTTCGGGGGTAGGGGAGTGAAGGGGAGGATGTATGTAAAGGGTTGATAGTTTTCGCTGTGAAACTATGCAAAAGCTAAGCCCAAACCAAAATCTTCCTTTTTTTAACAAGTAAACTGTCACCTTCTATGGTTTTTACATTTTTGGTATATCCACAAGGTGCTTGAGAGACATTATTATGTGAAACCGTATATTATTAATCTATCTATCTATCTATCTATCTATCTATCTATCTATCTATCTATCTATCTATCTATCTATCTATCTATCTATCTATCTATCTATCTATCTATCTATCTATCTATCTATCTATCTATCTATCTATCTATCTATCTATCTATCTATCTATCTATCTATCTATCTATCTATCTATCTATCTATCTATCTATCTATATTTCTATCTATATTTGCATTTGCATATTTGTAAATTGATGAACTAGATCTGAAATGTGCATCGTGTGATCATGATCCAGTGCGGTGATCATGTTTTTTGTGTGCAAATGTTTATGCGCTTAATACACTTTCATTCATTCACTCATTCATCATACATTTTTGTGATGATGTCTTCTATACATTCCCTCCTACTCATGTTTCTGTTCCTCTAGCTTACTTGTCATGCTCAGAAATACTTTTTTTTTTAATTACAATTCATACTCAACCTCATCAAAGTTCAGCATTGTTCTTAACTGATATATGGTTAGTGCTGCAATTCTACAAGACCACAGATACAGCCTTTGAACAGTCGATCATAGACCTTGTCTCATGTTGTAACTACTATTGGTGTATTTCGTAAACAGTTATTTTCTCATTCTCTGTCTAGTCATTTGTGTGAACAGCTTATTTTCTACATTACATTACATGGTTATTGCTTTAGGTCCAGTGGACTCTTCCGAGCCAAATCAGGACCATCTTATGTTCTAAGTACTCTGCTTCATGGTTATTACAATTTAGTTATAGTTCTACTTTTCTTGTTATTGAGTCAAAGGATGGTGAATATTTTTCATTGCATAATCAGGCTTACCCTCATTTTTACATTTTAGTCTAAGAAACACAGTGGAAATAAATAAATTTTTTTATTATTATTAATGCATTATAGGCAGACAATTAATGGCACTTCTGCATTGTGTATCATGCAAGCGCAACTACCGTGGTGTTTTACACTTATGTTGTGCACAGTGTGGAAATACTATTATAAATAAGTTACTTTCACTTTTCTTTAGCGTAGATTGAACTGTTTCACAATAAATCATCTAATTTGTAACATTTTATTGTTTACCTTAATCATACATTTTACATTTGTTTGCCTTAGGCACAAAATGGAAATATTGTACTGCAGTGGAAATAGTACTTTTTCATATATATATATGTCGCTTCTCTCAGGTTGTTTACAGCAATATACCTTGCCACATTTATTCAGACGGCAAAATGGCATCGTAGCATTCTAGTTCTAAATAGTTTGATTTTTCTGCATTTATCCCTGAATTTGTTAATAATAAGTATGTGAGACAATAAAGCGCATGTAAACAGATCATTTGAAAATGTAATGAATGATGCTTGCATGTTTTATGCCGTTGTGTATTATAATGAATTTTAAATTTTGAAAAATGTACAATTTTTCCATTTTATTTTTAATTTGTATTCAGTTGTGTGTTGGTAGGAAGTTACACTATGTAAATGATAAGACGTTTGTGAACTGATGTTCCCATCTGTTATGCTGCTCTAGGAACTTGCAAAACATCAAAACTATCAGGCAAACTTTCATTTTAGGGTAACTGTGTTTTTGTAAGAAGATTAATGTTAAAAATGCTTTAATATACATTACAGGTCCGTGTTTTAACATATATGCTTCTTGCATTTTGTTGGCATTGCGTAGCTATCGGCTGGATATTCTCAGCTAAGTACTTGTTTTGCCTTCAAATATTTTTTGGAATAAAGTAAATTAAAATAAATGTTAGCTGTGTTATTGTTGTACTTTTTTTTTCCTCCAAGCCTAATACCCCAAACACTTTAATTTCTTTTAAGTCAATGGCCATCTGTATATATATATATATATATATATATATATATATATATATATATATATATATATATATATATATATATATATATATATATATATATATATATATATATATATATATATATATATATATATATACATATATATATATATATATATATATATATATATATCAATCTTGCCTTATTCTTCCAGCCACCGTTGGAGTCCTGGGGTTTTCTGTAAAAATAGTATCAACACTTTGTAGAGATGTGGTGCTTAAACTACCGCTGTTTTTTGTCATTCTAATTTGTTCCTTCTCATTCCTAATCTGTTGTATCGATCTATCTTCTTTGCTAAACCAGTCACCTACCTTTTTTTCTTGAAAGCTCTCCAAAAACTTCTCATTTGTGTATGGGGTCTGCTGGATCAGCTTGGGGATATTGGACGCTTTCTGCCAGACGTTATATTATGTTTTGTTAATATTTTATGTTTATATATATATATATATATATATATATATATATATATATATATATATATATATATATATATATATATATATATATATATATATATATATATATATATATATATATATATATATATATATATATATATATATATATATATTTTATTTTTTTTTATTTTTTTTTTTTTTTGGTAAAAGGAGGTTCGATAAATTAGAGTAGTCTCAGCGTCCTCTGCGTGGGATGCCTTTATTATAAAGTGGCAGTTGGAGTGCCGTCAATGTTAGCATTAGGGTTGTTTCAGCAGATCTTTTACTAGGATCGGGCGCGATTCCTCTTTCAACCAAGTTGTGGTCCTGATTTGGCTCTTTGCAGTCTGCTGGACCCTATAAACAATGACCACAAGGCTTGTAATGGTCTAGAGTTGAAAAAGTGGAAACAGGGTGGGGTCCATGGCTGCCCAGGCGCTGGTAGACAGGGTGCAGAGGAACGATCCCCCATCCCAATCCCATACTCCACGCCAATACAAACTGTTGCATTTTATTCGTGTATGTTTGACGAGCAAAAACAAAAGCATATAACGGTGAAGGAAAGACTAGCTTGCTTATACACAGCTGTACTCTTAAAGTAGCCCGTCTTTATTAATGAATAAATACACACTGATTTTCAGATAACAGTCACTATTCACCAATAAAGTCCAAATTTAGTTAAACTATCTTCATACATTCTGATGCACAACCCAAATCTTGAAACAGCGTCTTCAAATGCAATGGTTTATTAGTTGGTATGTTTGAAGAATTTGGAGAGATTGGTTTGTTTGTGGCTGCAGTTTCTCTGAACCGGTTTTTGAGGTGCTTTACCAACACTGACTGAATGCTGGGTGCTGCACACTGGCTTCACAGATTGTGCATCAGCAACACTGACTGAAGGTTGAGTGCTGTTCACCTACCTCACAGCTGCATGAGACTGCTTAGCTTTCTTAGCCTCAGACTGCAAGTTCTCCATTGTTCATATCTGATTTCCTATTGGCACGTTGTACAAAAGCAGTTCCATTTCTTGAAATCTTCCTCAAAAGTTATTCTAGTCGTTCATCATCACATCTTTTTCCATCCATTCCCACCTCCATGCGACCCCTTGGGGTCATGAGCAATCTTGCCACTGTAGATTGTTCAAACCTATAAAGGGAACAGTGAAAGCCACAGTTGAAAACCTGTCTTTCCTTTATAGGCAAGACGCTTCACTGCGGCAACAGTACCCCCGTTGGAGTGCCGGGGGTTTTCAGTATAAATAGTATCCCCACTTTATGGAAATTTAGTGCTTTAAATTCCCACTGTCGCTGTCTTCCTCATTTACTCTTTCCTATTCCTGCTCTGTCCTTCACTCTGCTATACTATCTTCTTCTTCGCTAGATCAATGACCTACCTTTTTTCTTGAAAACTCTTCCTGGACAAGACTCCTTGTTTGTGTATGAGGTCTGTTGGATCAGCTTGGGAGTGTTGGACGCTTTCTGCCGGGTGGTCACTAGGGCTTCCTATGATTGTACTATTTAGCACTATAGGCATTTTATATGTATGTGTTTGGTTGATGATTTATAATGATGTTTGTATTCTATTTTGTTTTTGTAACCGGGGTGTTCGCGTAGTTGAGGTCAACCCTCAGCCGTCCCCCGCGTGGGATGTCTTTATTGTAAAGTGACTGGCCGGTGGAGGGCATTCAATTTTCCCACTGGGGTTGTTTCAGCAGATCTTTTATGCGGATCGGGGGTTGTCCGGTCCTGATTTGGCTCGGAAGAGTCCGCTGGACCTAAAGCAACAATAAATCAATCAATCAATCAATCAATCAACCTCCATGCGTTTTTACACCTTTATCATCAACTGCATTGCCATGCTGAATAATGCGTCTTGCATCTATTTTAATGGCTACGATTCAGACACGCGCTTTGCAATTCTGTGTTTCCATTTGACTTGAGGAAATGCACAAAACACTTTTTCATGGGAGGAAAATCATTGTCAAACTTTTTGTTCCACGGAAAACTATACTTTTCTCGGTGGAAATATTTTTTCAAGAGTGGAAATTCGCTGAACCACAAAAAATTACAGGCCCTGTAATCAACCTTTTTCTTATTGTGAAATGCTGTTTGAAAACGAACCTCTAAACTTAAACAGCTTTAGAATCAAATAACAGAGAGAACAAAGATAACTTACTGATTGTATCAAACAAAGATAACTTACTAATTGTATGCCCCCCTGTGGGGATGCCGGGGGTTTCAGTATAAATAGTATTCCCACTTTCTGGAAATTTAGTGTTTTAAATTCCCACTGTCGCTGTCTTTCTCCTTTGTTCTTTCTCATTCCTACTCTGTTCTATCAATCTACTATACTATCTTCTTCTTCACTAGATCAGTCATCTACCTTTTTTCTTGAAAACTCTTCCGGGACAAAACTCCTCATTTGTGTTTGAGGTCTGTTGGATCAGCTTGGAAATATTGGACGCTTTCTGCCAGGTGGTCACTGGGCTTCCTATGATGTTATTATATGGCAATGTAGGCATTTTATATGTATGTGTTTTGTTGATATTTGATAATGATGTTTATATTCTATTTTGTTTTTATAAACGGGAGTTCGATAAATTAGAGTATAGCCTCAGCATCCCCTGCGTGGGATGTCTTTATTGTAAAGTGACCGGCTGGTAGAGTGCCTTCAGTGTTGCCACTAGAGTTGTATCGGCAGATCTTTTATGCGGAACAGGGGCGAATCCTCTTTCACCAAAGTTGTGGTCTTGATTGTGTTGTCCTGATTCGGCTATACTGGTCCTGATTTGGCTCGGAAGAGTCCGCTGGATCTAATGCAATAATCATGCAATGTTATGTAACTGATTGTATCAAACTAAGATAACTTACTGATTGTATCAAACAGCATCAAGAGAAAAACAATATACGTTCATCACCAAGCAAACCTACAAAACAATGACAGGCCTCTAAAAGTTGAAAACAAAATTTTATTTTATTTGACTCAAACCTGTGAAACATAACACGTCATGTTAGGCATACCTGTAATTACAACTATTTACACAAATAAGGTTTTTAATCTAAACAGCCTCATCATGTAATCCATGCGCATCACACCAAGGTCCCACCATCACCAGAACTACAGCTTTCATTTTGGATATTTTGCTATTCTGCCATTTTTTTGAATTGAAAACGAAGAACAAACACACCATATAACCAGGAATACATACCAATATTTGCACATGGGCCTTTTCTTTTGTTCTCTTACTTAAACCACACAAAATCATAAACAATTGTTATTCTCAAAAGCTGAGGAATTTTTCAAGGGGCCAAAAAATCCTAGCGTAGTTATGCTGCACACAAAAATCCAAAACTGACAATATTTGTTTATTAAAGCATTACAACCAACATGGAAGAAGATGGGGAAAACAAGGAGAAATAAATATTAAAAAATAATTATTAAATGTGTCAATAAACCAGACACTGGTTTGTTTCATCTAATGTTTTTCCTAGATATATAACTACTTGCACTCTAATAACCACACAAAATACCATTCTTCTTCAACATGAAATCAATGTACATATTCTTATTAAAACTCTTCAACAGTAAAATCACACAGACAAAGGAACTCTCCAATACAATACCGAGAGTCAAATAACACTGTGTAGAGCATCGTCAGTCCATTATATATTTTGTTACCTAGTTATAACATTAGCAAGAAATACTACATTGTACAAAAAATACAAAATTCACTAAACAACAAGTATAATCTTTGCATTTTAACAAATTACTTATATTCAAAATAATTTGATGGAGAAATTTGTTATATGCTTTAATTTCAATGCCAACTATTTGCTTTTTTTCATTTGTTTAGCTCCAGAACTCATTTAAGTTAACAAGCTGAAAAATAAACAGCAAAGAATTTTCACATATAACAATAACAAAACAATAACAATTCAGTGAATAATGACAAATTTTAAGAAATAAAACTGGCTTTGTTAAGTAGGGACATTTTTTAATGTGCTATTTTGTTTACAAAAAGGATGGCAACAGAAAAATGTTAAAATCATTGCTGTCTTGTTATATTAAAGCATAATAAATTTTAGTTCCACACCTATGGATAATTATTATGATCGTCAATTTACCTAAAAAGGGAAAGGAAAATAAATTTAAATACATGGTATGACAACAGATTTATATATCATTGTTAACTGGCACTAAGACTTTGTAATAACTTGTTTTTAAACAATCCCCAAAGTTATAAAACTGAACTTAAAACAGTAGTTTAATACAATATTTAAATTTATTAAAAGTATAAACTTGTACAACTATTTGTTCAACATCAGCAACACTCCAAAATATTCATTTATAGATAATAATACAAAGTACAGGGTAAAATTATGCAACAAATCTGAATTATTCTTGTTCTTTCAAAAATATATTGTTTTTATTAAGATTAAATTACAGAAGTTAACTTTTGTTTTAAATCAACCTAAACTAGGAAACACCGATTTACAAGCTGCCTTATGCATTATGAACATATAACGCCAGGGTTTGAAAGTTAATGAATGATTATATACGATTTTTCTAACTCTGATTCACATTACGTTTCATGCAGTTATCCTTTAAGTACTAACAGGTATAAAGGGAAAACTACACAATTTCAAACATTTGTGACATTGTAGACTTGTAAATTAAACCATCAACGGAAATGTATTTTAAATCCAAAATGCCATCATTATAAAGTAGAAAAAGAATAAAAATATTTTAGCATTTAGTATAAAAAGTTCACTAGCAAACAGGAACAAAACATAATTTTTTAACTGTTACACTAACACAAAAATATACCTTTCTGTGGAAACCACAGACTGCAAAGTATTCACTTGAAAGCGATCAAACAACAAAACAAACAATTTCAAAAAGTCAATCTTCGAATTAAAAATGTAACAACAACAGCGAACTAACCTACTGCAATTACACGCACAAAAATCCGTGTTGTTCTCTTCCTAGCATCAACTCATTGGGACATTTTCTTATTTGTCATATTAAAATCAATTATCTTACTAGAACCAAAAAAAACTTTCCAAAACGGGTGTGAAAGGACAATTTTAAATTTCATGCATGATATGTAAACTGCAAACTGTCGCATGTGAAGTTAACATAGTTTGTTAAAGTACCACACGAAGTACTTTCTAAACAATAGCGACGTTAAAACACAACCAAACTGGAGAAAATAGAAAGCAAAATTCATTGAGTATCAGTATCTACTTGTTCACCGTTTTATTTTGCATGTTAACATAAAGTCTTTAAAAGCACACATTCAGAATGATAAGTTATCTAGATTCCTAAGATTTTCAGTTTCTTTTCAAACACAAACTGACTAAATAATGAGTTAGGAAAACTCAAACATTAACTTTACTTCAAGATGGCAAGACAAGATGGACATGTTTTTAAGACAAAAAATATCAAATGTGTCTTGTTTATTTTATCCTTTGCGTCGTCTATTTATTCTGCCTGCATCACTATTCCTTTGCTTTGTTTTGTTTATAATAAGCCAGGGGTGAGATTTAACCCAGGAGACTAACTAGCCCGCCGGGCTAGCTAGTAAGTAAAGTGAGGTAGCCCGCATGGTTTTTAGGCAGCCCGACAATCGTTCACTTCAATACTTCTGCATGAGCTAGAGTCTGTTGATCACCTTGAGGGATGGGGCCGGGTAGCTCAGTTGGTAAGAGCGTCTTGTTAGTAACCGAAAGGTCGCTGGTTCGAATCCCGGATTGGTCAACGTGTGATCATATTATTTTCCCCTTTGCCAACAACTGGCCCGCTGGTGTCAGTATAAATCGGTCCAGTAGTCACCTATATGCGAAAGTGTCGTGTGACTATAATCTACAAACAACAACATCACGTTGAGGGTTCTTGCCTCTCAGGATGATCGGGTGAGTCTTGTAGCTACGGGGTTCGGACGTGGTGAGGTAGATTCTAGAAATAAAGTTCCACATTTTCGGATCAACCACCGTCACCTTGACAATACACGTAATTTGTAGGGAGTATCTTTTTCACAAACAAAGCAGACAGCGCGCTTTGCGCGAAAGAGAAGTAGGCAAAGGGAAATAACGCTCGCGTATGCTTCATACTCGTAGCAGACGAACAGTGACCTAAAAACGCTTCGGACCGAGCTTCTAAAAGACTGCAAGTAGTATCTTTTTTTTTTTAGGTCACCAGGCGGGCTGGCTCAATTATAAAGTGAGGTCGCCCGAGCCGGTTTTAAGTCGCCTCGGGCGACCGCTAAATCTCACTCCTGTAAGCAAAGCAAAAACAGAAGAAAAAATTAAATAAGAACTTTTTCCGTTTCAGGCTGCGAGTAAGCTTTTAGAGGTAGTCAGCCTGAAAGCAGAGCTGACACCAATCCAAGTGTCAGAGGCTATGGAGGGCATGCGCCACCAACACACAGCCTATCCTTGATAGCTGTCCGACATTGAGCTACCCTGGCTTATTGTTTGAAAATGGTTAAAAGCATCCCTTATGCAAAGATAAATGTAAATAATTCAGAAATAACATTAAACTGGACCAAATTAGGTTGGACCAACTTGTGTGTTTATCTTAAGCTGGAGCAACACCTTCTATTCCATATCATAGTTTCTCTTTTTTATTCTGTACAGCCAAAACCCTGCAGAAAGGTTAATAAATTTCAGACAAAGAACTTAATATATTTGTTGAAATATGATGAGTAAAACACAGGGTGAACACCACCAGCAAATATTGCCAGCATACTTTCACTGGGTGATATGCGATATAGACACCCACAGGGGTTATAAATATTTACCACACCAAACATGCTGCAGCAGATGGGGAGTTACATGTGGTTTATACAACCCCTAGCATTGATCAACCATACAAGCATATATCGCCACCTGGATATAATTCTGCCGTATCTATCACAGCAGTATTATTTCCGGACAGCAAAACATTTGTGTTCAAGCTGGAAAATGAATGATAACCAAAACAAATAAAACATTTGTTTTACACAGTCCATGGCCCAGGGCTATTTACATTTTGCTGCAAACCAAGACTAAAGGCATATAATATATGACATCACTATTTCCAAAGCAGCATGCACTTCACAGCATGGGAAAGACAAAAGCGGAGAAAGAAGGAGATAAAGGAAGGCAAAGAAAGAAGGAGAAAAAAGAAACATAAGAAAGGAGAAGAGAGCACATGGAGAATGGTATGAGAAAACCTAGTGAAAATATCAGTTAGAAGAAAGATCAGAAGAAGAACAAATCAGGACAAGAGAGAACATTTAATACGGTTGAGAGAACGAATGATGCAAAATGACCAGTTTCCTTTTCTTATGTAATATTTACAACCACACAACTTTTCTCTTCTTACAATTTTTATTTTATTTATGTGGTTTTTTTTCTCAGTTCCCACTTTTTTCTCTCTTGTTAAGTTACCTGTTTGTTTAATTGTGTGTGTTATAGTGTGCTATGGAGCGCAGGAGCAGGACAGGATTTATTTTTGATACAAAAGTTCACCTTGTATTTTAATTCCAAATGTGAACAAACGTCTATGACTGCACTGCTGCTGCCGTTGCTGTTGCCTGTGATTGGGCTATGCTGGATCCCTGTGAAGATGACGTGGTAGGCTCTGGGGTAGAGGGAGTCGGTGATGATGATGTTGCTGCTCCTGATGCTGAAGGCGGTGGGGTCACTACCCCACTGCTGCTGCTACCGCCTCCCTCTCTGCGGTTGTTATCTTTGTTGTACTCCTTGCTATAGTCTGTGCCAGTGCGGCGTGTTCGCCTGTTGCGCTTGCTGGGTTTCTGGGGTTCGTTCTGGGGGTTGGGGTTGTGTTTGCTCTCCTGTTGTGCCTTCTTTGCTGCTCTCTGCTGCCGGGTGTTCTGGGCTACTGCACTCACGTGGGGGAAAAGATTGGTGATTGTGCCCACGGCCTTTGTGCGCCCCTCTCGGAACACTAGGCGCATGTTGGGCTTCAGGTACTCTGGGTTCTTGATGAAGCGGAAGCGCACCAGAGCCTTGTCACCTGTGCGTAGGTGGTGTTCCGTCATCTGTATGATGGTGGCTGTCTGCCGTACACTGCCGACGTGAACTAAAACCACAACAAAACTTATTTGATAACCACAGTAAAAAAGAAAAAAAGAAAGAGATTTCTCTTATATAGCGCACTTACAAGCTCAAAGAGCTTCTCAAGGCGCTGGCCCGTAATATCCAGCAATCACACAATAGTTTGCTGAAGTCAGGATTCGAACCCACGTCACCCAAGACGCACTCACACAAGTCGTGCGCTCTGACCACTGAGCTATCCCTGCCGCCAGTATAATCAGAACATGTGCATAGAACTCACAGCATTTTTTTCCAACTTACAATTTCAACTATCAGATCACAGAACAAAAGAGCTCAATCCACACCCTTATGACTATAGACATAACTACAAACCTAACGACAATAATTTAATTCTTCAAAAAAAGACTGAATGTTTAATTAAACAATTTTTGTTATTTCTAAGATTGAAAACAAATGCTAATACATACCCATGGCTTGGTAACGGACGCTAATAGTGGTGGGGTGGTGCAAAACCAGGATTTCTCCTTCAAACTCCCAACATGCATTTGGCTCAAGGCGAGGTGACACCATCACCATGCCCTTTCGTATTGATGATCTCTTGATCTGCAAATAATAATTTTTAAAAAGCAAATAGAAAGTAAAATATATAAATGTCAATAAATGCCAAGTCACTTAAATTTAACTATTACATTCAAAATACATCAGGGGCTTGTGCTCGCACACATACATAAATTTATTCGTCTACGGAATTATTATTTGAAAATATATGTTAAAAAATCCTTTGTTGTTGCTTGTGGTAATGAGACAAGTGTTGGTGTAGTTTGCTCATATTATGAAAAGGCTGTTATGAAAAGGCTGGAGTATGAGTGGTCCTGATTCAGCTCTTAGCAGTCCGCTGGACCCAATAAACAATGGCTAACTAACTAAATACAGTAAAATTGCAAAACCTGTCACAAAAATCTGTGTCCTCTTTCAAACCAAATGTATATATTTGCACAATTTTGCAATGAGCACATCTGTTTAATATTTTTTACTATACCCATATTTGATCATGATTATATTAATATCATGTCAATAGTACTTACTTTTTTGAGGGCAAAAGAGGCAGTCTGGCCACCACGCACTTCCTTGACAGGCATGCGCTTGCGGTGTATGGATTTGATGACAATGGGCTGAAACTGGCCAAGGGCATCAGGTCCCAACAGTAGTGTGTCGTTCAGCTTGATGTAGCCTTGGAGAAGAGTACCTGACACCACTGTGCCCACACCCTGCAAAGGCAGACAGGCAAACATTTAGTTACAAGCTGTGTAAACTATGAACGCTGGAATGTGTTATTCGGCCTGATGTAGCCTTGAAGCAAAGTCCATGACACTACATTTTCTACACCTTGTGCAAAACAAAGAAAAAGGTAAAAACTATGGTGTACTAAAACTTTGAAGAAAACTGTCAATTATGTAATTAAGCAACGAAAGTGTACAAAACCAATATTTCTCTTTATTTTTAAAACTGCTACTGTCAAGCTGCTACAGGTTGTACACCAAATTTCAGTTTTGAACTACTGTTAAGGTTAAAAAAAAATAAAAAAAAACTTTGTGTCTAATGGAGGGGAAAAAATGTTTAAAAAAAAATAAACCAAAGCATTACTAAAGGGAAACAACTGAGAACTTGCAAATGCAAAAGAAAACTTGAAAAAAAAAAATGCTCATTTGTTTCAGCAGGTCAACTCACTGGCACAGAAAAAGTATCATCTATCTGGAATTCAGCAGGCTTGGACAAGTCGCACTTAACCCGAGTGGACAGCAAGTTGAGGAACATTTTCAGAAGGTCCAGATTCATCCCTGTTACATTGGACACCTGGAAGACTGGACACATCCTATAACAATAAAAGAAAAACAGGCATTTATATTCCAACTATGATTGTTCTTCGCCATTTTTACAAAAGGGTCTGCTATATTCAAAGGTCGGTTATATTTAAACTTGACCCCAGTCTACAGTTGCTTGAATGTGTCCAATATTCAATGAATCATCAATTTGGAAACCACTTCTCTGATACTCAACCTAACAGTTAAGCATAATATCAATACTAATCAATATCTATAGCAATGAATGATGCACGATGAGTAGGATAATGGTTTGTTAAACAGGTCCAATATACAAAACATAACGCACTTAAAAAGCACAGCATTAAAAGCTGTGTTAGCCTTAATGGTAACAATAATACACCTACAATACAAAGTTACTCACCTTTCAGACGTGAAGTTTGTTGCAGAACAGATGACATCATCACTATTTTGGACAATGACAGGGATCTTACGACAGCCGGGGGACTTGAGAATGCGAGTAAGGAGTTTGAGGGTCTCTTGCAGAACATTGGGAGGGCACATGTCAACCTTGGTGACCACCACAAAGACCGGGACGTTCAGAGCCAAAGCCAACCCAAGGTGTTCTTTGGTCATGCCGATTACGCCAGCATTGGCACCAATCTGTAAAAAACAGCATTTATATAAATTATACAAAATACTATCTTACGGGATAGGATAGGATAGGACATCTAAAAGAACATTTTAAAAAGTTACAGTTTTTGTTTTATTAGATATTATGCAACTCCAAAATATTAAAAACACATAAAGTGTCTCTTAAACTGTTTTTCAGGTCTCTCACAAACTGGTTGTCAGGTCTAATCCAATACTCTTGTTAAGGAAAAAATGCATTCAAACAATCAAAACTTACCATCAGCATGGCAAAATCTGGTGCATGCCCCGTCATTCCAAACACTGTTGTTTTCAGGTAGCGTTCATGACCAGCAAGGTCAATGAAGGTGATCACCTGCACAGAAACAAACCCAAGTTAAACATGGTGAAAAGTAATTTCATTTGATAAATGAGACGACTATACAAATATTTAAGTTTATATTATTTCTATTAATTCCAACTGCTGAAGATGAAACAACATTTAAACAACACTTACACTCAAAAACTTAACCACTTAGAAAATGCTCTTCAATATAATAGAAACAAACACAGTACCACAGCCATGCATAATATCACAATGAATCTTACCTTTGTGGCATCTTCGCAGATTTTTATCCAATCTAGGTGCCCATGTTCTGGCTTATTCACGACATTCCCACAGGCATCAAAACCAAGAATGTCGTTCCCAACACTGCTTGTTCGTCCAGACTCCATCTCGTGTTTATGCCTAAACAGTTTCTGACGTGCAAACCCTCTGCCATTATCCAGTTCTCCATGTGTCAGAACACCAAGCAGTGTACTCTTTCCAGCATCTACATTGCCCACCACAGCTACCCTGTTCACAAAGCAAACTTTGACTTTTAGTGTGCTTTGAAAATGGGTTCTGAGATCCTGTATATAGCCTGTATTAATATGGATGTTTTCTATGTTTTCATTGTACTTTTTTTTAAAATGTAGTAGAGTAAAGGTGCATCGACTCACCTTTCTTGGTGTACGTGTATGTATGCATGTGTGTGTTTGTGTGCATTAGCATTTGTGGTAATAGCTTGTCCATTTTTTAATACTTCATATGTCTAGTGACAGTGTGTTTGTTTTTAATGCTGCAACGGCATCTGCAAGATTCTTTAATTCAAGTCTTAAAAGGTGTTGTGGCTGTGACTGTTTACCAACAATGAGGCAATTTTCATATACTCAATGCATTTTGTCATTTGGCTGAATAAATTCAGTATTTTGAATGCCTGATTTGTGTGTGTATGTGAGCGTGTGTGAGCTAGCGCGTGTGTGTGTGCGCGAAAAGCATTTTGCCAAGTTTTAGGCTAGAAAGGGTATGAAGCGGTGTGCAAGAGGACCTCTTCCTTTTCACAGAACGTATTCATGCTGTTCCTGCTATAACAGCATGGATATTGGGTTTATATAAGGGCCCAATGCATCAATCAATCTATAAGCTAATCAATAAAAAAATGTTATACACCTACCTGATCTCCATAAAGTCTGCAGCCTCCAGCTTTTGCCGGAGCAAAAACTCTGCCACACTGCCTTCCTCTGCTGCGCGCTCTCTCAGTTTCACACATTCCAGGTTCAGCGCTGTGGTTATGCTGCGCAGTGTCGCCTCTGCTGCATGGAAATCCTCCGCTGACAAGCCTGGCCTGTCACCTTCTGTAAAACATTTGGGTTTTTGGTTGTTTTTTTAAAATTCAACAGATGAGATAAATCTTCTTTTTTTTTTGATTGAGCAGCTACCAGCAGTTTTCTGACTTATTTCCTGCTTATGCCTAGAAATGGATAAATCAATTCTCTGGTAAACTACATTACCTTAGAAGTTAAAATGCAACTGTGTATCAATATAATTATAAATATGTACCTCCCTAAATGTGGGAAATTGGGAAATAAAATGGCCACTTGGGGTGTCACAAGTAACTTTATCCGCTGTTTAACCTTGGAATAATGGAAATGAATTTGCAAAATCCAAACGTTTGTTAAACGGACTTTCTTCAGACAAGAGGTTTTTATTTTTACCTTAACATTTACACCATTTTATCTTCTATAAATTATCTGCTGCTTTTACAAGCCAATCATGAATCATTTATAACCATATACCTGAAGGACCTGTTTAAATTTCATTTAAAAAAAAAAAAAATTCTTTGGATACCTCCTATGCCGATTTCATAGATGGTTTCTCCCTGTGAGTCTTCAACCCTGTGTTTGATGATTTCCACCAGCAGCTCATACTGCTCACTTGTTGGACTCACTAAGGCATGCTGCACAATAATAGTAACATAGTATTCAAGCATTTTCACTAATTTTGTGTCCCTGAATACTGGCACATGAAAAAAGTGCAGTCATTTCCCAGAAAATTTTAATTCAGTCAAAACTTCAAAAGATTAATACATTTGAGCACATTTTTTTCTTTTTCGGAGTTAGCTCGACCCCTGTCACTATTTAAAAATTGTAATTTCTTTTATAACAAACATGCATCATGACTGCAAATAATAAATATAATATTATATGGAAATGACATCCTCCTTACAAAGCCCATCCTTTGTATCAACCTATGAATTAACTAAACGGGCAAATATGATCCTCATAATATTCTTTATAAAAATAAGTGCCCAGTATGGATGCAGCTTTTAAAAAGTGAAACAAAATGATTGCATTAGTTGACAAACGTGAGTTAAAATTATCAACATATATATAAAATGGTTGTATTTGCAAGTGAAAAAAACATGACAAAACTTGCCTTGCTAAGTGTTGGAATCATCTCCTCATCATCATCATTGGGACCGAAAAGGCCTCCTCCGTTCTCCAGCTCATCTGGAGACTCCAGCTCATTTACATCCATCATTGCTGCCATTTTACTTGATGCGATGCTTTCGCCACCCTCCCTCTCTTACAGTTATAAGTTTTATTAATGTTTCAATTTTCAAACACTTGTTTATTTAATTCTCAACAAAGATTTGTTGAGTAATGGGACTAGAAAATTTATGTAGTGTAATATCAAGTAATGCAACACACTATCCAAAGAAATTTTAGTTGAAAGTCAATCAATCTGTATTTAAAACTTCAAAAACATAGCAGCTGTTAGAATGAGTATGAATAATTTGATTTACATTCTCATTCAAAAATAATATTTGCTATATCGTTGCATTCACTTTGTTTCCAGGTTTAGGCAGTTATATATTCATATTGATATTTGTCGGATCATCATGGCTTCTGATGCTGATGCCAAGGCAAGCTGTAAAAGAAACATGGGAAGTTCAAATGCCAAATAAACATAAAATTTATAGTACAAGTCAACACATCCCAAGTAAACTAAAATTAATTCATTTATCAAGAAACATGCCTGCCATAAGTGGAATACACATGAAGCAAAATAAGCTATAAATTTTTCATGAACATAATAATCTGGCTATTATTTATTTATTAGTATTAATGAATAGCCTAATTTAATCTAACAGCTGTTTTAGGATTGTTTCCTTAATGTATTGTAAGTTATAAACGAATGCATTGACAATTCAGCAAAAAACATTGCACAAAAGAAAACGTAACTGAAAGGAAGAAATTAAGTGTTAATGACAATTCAAAACCTAACATGGCATCTGCTTCGGTGCATTACTTCATCAGTTCATGGCAACCAAAAACAATCGTTGTCCACGTGTCAGCTTAAAAAGTTTACGGGTTAAAAGCAAAATCAAATATTAAACTTCCACTCTGTGCAAATAAAATATACCCTTCATAATAACGATGGAATCATGGAAATGTGTAGATTATTCACAATGCTAACATGCTGTTACGTTACTCCGACAGTTGAACGCAGACAGTTTCCTATACGTCTGCTTGTTCTTGTTGTGATTCTGATTGACATAGCAGACGAGATTCGGTGCTTGCAACAAAGAATGGATCTGAGGTCAACGGAATGGAGACAACTCAAGATCATACTATATATTTGAAGCTTATAAATTAAAGTACCTGATGAAATCGTAATGAAACTATTTGTGTATTTCGCTAATAAGCAGCAACAATTTTTTTTATTATTATTCGTTGCACCACTGTAACATCATTGCTCCAAACCGGAAGTTCAAGTTACTGTAAGGGCAGCAATTAATATTATTCTTCTTCTTCCTGTAATGCTATGATATTCATTTTTGTTTGTTAGTTTAGGCAGTTATATACTCATATTAACATTCGTTGGATCATTCTGGCTTCTGATGCTAATGCCAAGGCAAGCTATATATTTTCATGAACATAATTGTTTTTACTATTAATTACTGCGGAAATGTTGTCTAGTTCTCTGCTTCTACTTCCGGAAAGATTTCTAGTCAAGCTACCGAGTCAACTAATGAGGTAGTAATTTTATCCTGAAGTATTGATATTTATTACGACATTTTAATCCTGGAATTAACTCACTATCTGTGTCGAGGTATGAAATGTAAGACTATATGTCGCTATAAAAAGGTGTTTTTTTTCACGATGTTTCATTTACATTATTATAACCTGAGTCAGTGAGACTAAATTAGTGTATGAACAATGATGGTAAGGAGCAATAGAACACACTTCCATGTCATAAATGTAATGCAACTGAAAATCATATAGAAACATAATATCTCCGCTAGCTGAAACAAATTAAAAATATAAAGTTTACCTACTTACTTAGTCTGAATAAACTTATTGTAAAGATCAAATGACTGGAGTGAGATCACCTGGCTTTAGCAATTTTAATTATCTGTTGCAGATCCATGGCCATTGTAATGCAGGTAACCTATCATTGTACCAGCATTCAACTTGTTAGAACAGCCTGAAAACTGTTGATGGATTCATAGATTGCTTCAGATGTGGTATGGGAATTCATCTTACACATTGTGGGATGGATAGTAGTCAAGATGCAAGTCCGTCAGATGATGTGTACCATGAACATCAGATCAAAGAACTGTGTGCGCTGCATGCTCTGAATAACTTGTTCCAATCTGGCTATGCTTTCAGCAAGAAAGATCTGGATGAAATATGTATCAGGTGGGTTTCAAAAGTATGCATTGTTTTCTTGGTGAGCATTTCAACCATTTGCATGAATCTGTGACAGTTTATTACATGAATATTCTTATTTATCTATTATTCACTTATATTGTTACATGTTAGTCTCTTGGCTGTTTTGAGTGTGTATATATGTTTTGCCCTTCTTCTTGTGTTAGTTCTATTCATATATGGACAATGAGCCAAAGGCAACTTTAATTGTTTTCTTTTTTCTGCATAGGTTGTCTCCAACTGCATTTATTAACCCACATCGCAATGTGTTTGGTCTGGGCAACTATGATGTCAATGTCATTATGGCAGCCTTGCAGCAGAAGGGCTATGAAACCATTTGGTTTGACAAACGCAAGTAAGGCACTAGACGGAAATAATTTGAACCCCACCTCCCACACCTGGCCCCTTCTCTCTCTCTCTCTCTCTCTCTCTCTCTCTCTCTCTCTCTCTCTCTCTCTCTCTCTCTCTCTCTCTCTCTCTCTCTCTCTCTCTCTCTCTCTCTCTCTCTCTCTCTGTTGCTTTAGTTTCTGTCTTTCAAATTGTACTATGCTGCATTCAGAGAACTGCCTACAGTAACTGTTGCGCACTGAATAAGTTCAATTTCACTTCAAACATGGTTGGTTTAGTTTGTGGTGATTTATCACTTTCTAAAATTCCATTTCATGTGCAACAGGGATGTCGGAGTGCTTGTGATGGAGAACATTATGGGCTTTATCCTCAACACACCCACCGACTACCGTTTTGGTTTTGTGCGCCTACCATTCCACCGTAAACATTGGATCGCCATTCGCAAGGTGGGCAACTACTACCTCAACTTGGACTCGAAGCTAGAGAGCCCTGAGACAATTGGTGATTCCCAGGAGCTCGTGGCCTTTCTGAGGCAGGAACTGAAAGATGGGGATAAAGAACTTCTGCTGGTAGTTGACCCAAGTGTGTCAGAGGCAGCCTCATGGCGAAGAGACAGCTTGACGCCTACTAAGCATGTCAATCACATAGTCAAAGACACCAATGGAGACGCATTGCATAACAGTGGATGAAGGACAATAGTCACAGTAACAAAGTTTTGCAAGATTTTACAATGCCCTTGCTGTTTACAGATCTATTCAGATCTTTTTTTTTTGTTGTCCTTACGCACATGTAACTAGAACATTTGCAAGGCTGTTTGTTATCCCTAGAGAGTTTTTTAGCGTAAAGAAATGGGAGGAACATGTTCAACAGTACCTTGTCAGCATGTGTGAACAATAAGGAAGCACCTTTTGTTCATTAGTGGTGAACATTGTATGTGCCTGTATTCTGTAACATAGCCCACTTCAGGATTGGAAAAAGTAAAAAAAAAAGAATAAAAATGGCATCTAAAAGTTTGTAAATAATAAAATTTCAAATATTGATCACATGACTGGAAATACAGTTTAACTTGTCTATTGATGAAAGGTTAGGTAGCAGGGGATCCCATCTATCTTATCAGTCATAGAGAAAAAAGATATTAGGGTCCTCACTTTTCCCTACAGACATCTATAGACTACCTTTCTTAACACAGACTTTTTGAGAGGTCGAATCTGCTTTATTATGTGAGATGTACAGATTCTGATATTGTGAAAAATTATGGCAAAGGACCAGTTGTGATTTCTCATGTGGATGGTAGTTTGGCAAGTCCATGATCTCTTACACCAGTGTTGTTAACAATCTAAGATAGAGAAGTCATTCCTTCGGATCACTCAGTTACGCCTGACTGCGTGCTCTCCCCACCCTCCTCACCCACCCCTACCTTCTTGTGATGTGATATTGTGAGGTCTGTGCTCTAAGAGCAAACGGTCTTTTGATTGTTGGGCTACTGTCAGCCAGCCCACCATGTTTTGCAGAAGAACAGTGTAATACCAATGAGAATGTTGCTCATGTTCTTGTTGACATAGAAAGCGAATCTGTTCTTTTTATAAGTTTCTTTATTAGCAAAGATGCTTTGTCAGGCTAGGACAACTTTTAAAAATGTATTTCATTTTTGTTGAGATTTGTGTGTGTAATATTTGAGAGTTTAAAATAAACTTTTTTCTTGAGCAAATCGTTACTTTTTTTTAAAGAATTACAAATAAGAATAACATGCAATTTATAATTTGATTCAGGGTCAGCCTACTTGTAATTTCATTTAGTTTGATTCCAAAATGTAAATTGTATGTTGTCTAAGTTAAAATGATACAAGTTTTTGTAATTTAGCATAGCATTTTTAATAAGCCTGGTTGGCAATGTATTATTTAAAAAACATAAACCAAAGAAATTATTTAATATTGAAATACTGTATTTGATATTTATGTAATTGGTTTCTTACTTTATTATTATTTTAGAAGATTGGGTAGATGAGTAACCATCCAAATGTTACAGTATTATTATTATTATTCTTTCTAAGTAATATTTTGACTGTGCTAATGTCGTTGCAAGTTCTTGAATATAATGTTTTTTAATTAGGTATTGAAATCAGTTGTTTTTTCTTGTTTTTTTATAGTTTTTTTTTTAGGTCTGTTGTGTTTAAAGGGAAGTAATTATGGATCATGACCAAATATAGGAGTTTCTTGTATTTTCTTACATATCTCATATGACATGTGTATGAGTTTGTTTTTTTTTTTAGTGAATATTGGTGTTTTCCTACTGCATGTTTGTTTATCTGTATGAAATTATACATTTTCCCTACCTTTACCTTGCATGTTCACTTTTTTGGGCCTGTTGTTGTATTGCTAATCCTTTTGGCTGGACCTGTGATTCTGTTTTGTTGGTCCATTGACACATTTTGTACCATGGCTGTGACATTTTTTCGTGCCTCAGAACTCAGTCATGTGTATGTTTATGCGAATTGTGATTATTGGGCAAACCACATTCATTGTGGCCACAAGTGCCTGTCGGTGATTCATTAGGATGCCTGAGCATGGCTGGAATTAGCTTGCTACTAGTGATAGTGTACAATATGTGGTTACGTTTTTGAAGTGTATACTAGTCCGTAATGATAATAATAATGAATATACAATAATTATAAATGACTTTCTGAAACAATTCTAAAATTAAGTATTTTAGGCCTGAATATTGTTACTGTAACAGCTACAGTATTTATGTTTTTATCTTGACAGACGTTATAAAGGTGATTTTTTTTTTTTTTAGCATACCAGAATGTATTATAATAATAATATAATATTAATCTATAAATGATATCTTTTGGCAAGCAAGCACTACTCTGTATATTTTCTGTCCAAATAATGCATAGATGCAATAAAGCTAAATGTCGCAGCTTTTTGGGATATATTTAAATATACATTTTTTAAAAATGTTGTTTCTTCTTTTTTTTTTGGTATAATAATAGTGTGTTCAGTTTTAGTAACAAAACACAATCAATATTTATGTCAAGTGGATCTCACACATGGCATGCTTTCCAACATTGTTTTTTTTTTAACCATCTTAAAGAACAAAATAAAGGAAGTAACAGATTTTTGGATTATAGTAATGAGGTTTGTGCTGGATTCTTAGGGTAGCTTTCATAGTGTTCTGAGACAAGATGTCCTCTCAGATAACTCTAGGTAACTAAAAACAAACAAAAAAAGATGAGTGCCTCCCATTTCTAAATAATTAGACTTTACAGTGAATTTAATGATAATATACCTGATCTCTAGTATAGGTTGTGGTTGTACAACAGAAGAAGAAGAGAGAAGGTCGGTGTGATGGAAAGATGTATTGTTTGGAATCAAACTAAACAAAACTACAAAGTATGTCTGTTAGTGAAAATGCTACTTCCAGCCTTGCTTTTGAATCTGTCTCTGCATGTAATTTGTGTTTTATTTACTCATTTTAAATGGCAGCACATTCAGTCAATCAGTGGTTTGATGTATTTATGGGTCATTTTAAAAATCACCAATGATCATGATGTGAGTGTTGGTTGTAATTATTTTCTCTTTGTAACGAAATTGCTTTTTATTAAACCTGTATAATTCTTTGATATTGACGATGATGGAGTTTTTATCTGATTGTTTTACCCCTCATGGGGTTGCCGGAGGTTTCTATAAAAATTGTATCCCCACTGTCTGGAAATTTTGTGCTTTAATTAAATTCCCACTGTCGCTGTCTTTCTCCTTTGTTTGTTCTCATTCCTACTCTGTTCTATCAATCTACTATCTTCTTTGATAGACCAGTCACCTACATTTTTTCTTGAAAACTATCCCAAAACTCCTCATTTGTGTATAGGGTCTGTTGGGTCAGCTTGGGGATATTGAATGCTTTCTGCCAAATGGTCACTGGACTTTCTATGGTATTATTATTTATCCTTGTAGGCATTTTATATGTATGTGCATATTCTATTTTGTTTTTGTAAACTGAGGTTCGATAAATTAGAGTATAGCCTCAGCATCCCTTGCATAGGATGCCTTTATTGTAAAGTGACCGCCTGGTGGAGTTCCTTCAGAGTTACCATTAGGGTTGTTTCAGCAGATCTTTTATACGGAATAGGGATGAGCCCTGTTTTGACCAAGTTGTGGTCCTGATTCGGCTCTTTCCAATACGCTGATTGTTTTAGGTAGGTCTGAGTATTTGAATAATATAACTTTGTCTGTAGATTTTTGCGTGAGCGAATTTTTCGACTTATTTTGATTTGCACTTGTCAGTGTGAATTTGTTTTGCTTTCTCTGGTTTTGAGAATCAAGCCATTATTTCACCTTACAGTGAGTATACATAATCATGTTGCAGTGTGTTGTGTGTCATTTTTCTATGTCAAGATGAATGAGATAACCTTATCACTTTGGTCTAGACCAAAAAAATAAAAAAATGTAATGTAATGTTTATTTAAATTAATAGTATTGTATTGTGATCGGTTTTATATAAAAAGAAAAGTGTTTGATGGACTTTTTAATGAAACTGGTTTGTTCTGTGTGCTGATTATTTGCTAAAGAGTTGTGTTTTGTTTGCCAGTTTGTCCTTTGTTTTGGTGGTATTATTAATAATGATATACAATAATTACAATTATTTATTAATGTAATCATTCATTGTAAAATACACGAATTATAATCATAATAATTATGCTTAATTTATAAAAATGGTTTAGGGGAGATGATAATATAGCGTATATCTTGAAGCATCAGTTTTGGACTCAGGTAAATGTTTATCATTCTTATAGTCTTAATTTCTTGCTTTCAGTGTTATTTTTCACATCGACTTAATGTAAAGGTCTTGCATTTCTTTCACAGTCTTATATTTAGGGTCTTGCATGTATGTACCTTCAGTATTGAATCTTGTATCCTCAGTGAGTTCACTTTCATTTTGTCTTTTTTTTTTTTTTTTTGGTGCTGCCTTTGTTAATGTTTGATAATGATACAGTTGTCTCTTGTTTGAAGCATTGGTTTATTGATGTGAGAGTGCTATTAATTTTTTTTAGCAGATTGAAAAGTCTGTCACAGATGTAAGAATGAAACAAATTTTCCAATACATTTTCTAGATCTACTTTGTATTGTACTTGCAGAGTGTGGAATTAATGCAACACTGACATTGTTTTGTTGCTCACGTTATGAATGTTTTGTTTATTTGTATATTTTTTATGTGAATAATTTGCCGATTAAGTGTCCAAGTTGCTTCCCCTCACTGGTCACATTTGCAGTATTTTGTTTCTGAAGTTTGTTTAGTAGCTAAGTGCATGAGTGCAAGGAAGATTATATAACACAAATAATATGTGTGCATGAATAAACAAATTGTATTAATTGTTTCTTCTTAATGTTTAACATTTGTTGTTGAAAAGTTCTCATGTGCTCGGAAATACAAGGGGAAACAACTTTGGCACCCCTTGGGGTCATGAGCAATCTTGTCACTGTAGATTGTTCTAACCTATAAAGGGAACAGCGAAAGCCCCAGTTGAAAACCTGTCTTGCCTTTGTAGGCATGACTAATTCACTGCGGCAACAGTTCCCCCCGTTGGAGTGCCGGGGGTTTCAGTATAAATAGTATCCCCACTTTCTGGAAATTTAGTGCTTTAAATTCCCACTGTCGCTGTCTTCATCATTTGCTCTTTCCCATTCCTGATCTGTCCTATCACTCTGCTATACTTTCTTCTTCTTCGCTAGATCAATGACCTACCTTTTTTCTTGAAAACTCTTCCTGGACAAGACTCCCTATTTGTGTATGAGGTCTGTTGGATCAGCTTGGGAGTGTTGGACGCTTTCTGCCGGGTGGTCACTAGGGCTTCCTATGATTGTATTATTTCGCACTATAGGCATTTTATATGTATGTGTTTTTTTGATGATTTATAATGATGGTTGTATTCTATTTTGTTTTTGTAGCCGGGGTGTTCGCGTAGTTGAGGTCAACCCTCAGCCGTCCCCCGCGTGGGATGTCTTTATTGTAAAGTGACTGGCCGGTGGAGGGCATTCAATTTTCCCACTAGGGCTGTTTCGGCAGATCTTTTATGCGGATCGGGGGTTGTCCGGTCCTGATTTGGCTCGGAAGAGTCCGCTGGACCTAAAGCAACAATAAATCAATCAATCAATCAAACAACTTTGGCCTGCTTGCCCGCATGTTGCCCACAGAGCTGTCTAACTTGAGGTAGACATTTCTTGCAAACGAACAGTTTCTCACCTATAATTTCTGCTTTGTCCTCCATCAAACCTTCTGGATCAACCGAAAAGGTTGATTTCTTTTGCAATTCTGGGTAGCTCCGCTAGTTGAGCCTTGCATTGGCCTGCAACCACCACCACCCTTTCCACGCCAAAAAAAACTTGCAGTGCGGGGTACCTTTCATAGTGTTCTGAGACAAGATGTTCGCTCAGATAAATCTAGGTAACTAAAAACAAAACAAAAAACGAGTACCTCCTATTTCTGAATTAGGCCTGTCGACATAAGAATCTTCCCCTGCCCAGATTTGTATAAATGTTAGCATGAAACTGAGATCGAGAGATATGAACTCATGCTGGGGTCACCGTTAAGGATTGTCTGGTTTGGTGTATATGTGTAGAAAATGAGGGTGGGAGTTTTGTTTTGTCATTATGAGTGCAAACGAGAATAGAAACTGAAATAGAGTATGATTTTAAAATTTCTATACCGAGTGAAAATGGGCAATGGGCAGTGATGATTCAATTCTGAAACTGTTGCTATGTTAACTTTTCATGTATGTGTATGTAATTCACTGCAGTGTTTATTTGGAATCCTGTGGATTTTACAATAATACTGTTTAATATTTAAATGTTGCTGACAGCCTCATTTGGTTTGATCGATCTTGTAAAAGGAAAGGCATGTATGTTGCTTTTTTTTCTGTTAGTTGTTTCTTCACACTCTAGTATTTTTTTTAAAATTATTATTATTTTTTTTAAATTACTAACAATTCAGTGTTGTGTAATTAAAAAAAAAAGAAATTCCATACTTATTTGGAAATACTTTGACATAGGTGGGAGGAATCAGAATGGAAGCGATATCATCTCATCTCTGTAACCACTGAATGGATTTTGACCAAACTTCATAGGAACATTAAACACCTGTGCTCCATATAAAAAAAAAACTGTCTCGAACAGTTTTTTGTTGAGTTTTGGTAATACAGGTACTTCAAATCATATGCCATCCAGCAGTACAGTTGTTTACCAGTCAGTTGGTATGTGGAGCTCTCTGATTTTCTGATTTCACTTTTTTGTTCAAAACATACCTTTTCAGCCTAATCTCCAGAATACCTGAACTGAAATTCATAATTTTTACTTAGCGTTACTTTAATTACTGCTAAGCATTCTCCCGTGGGGATACTAGGGGTTTCAGTATAAATAGTATCGATCTCCACTTTCTGGAAATTTAGTGCTTTAAAGTCCAACTGTCCCTGTCTTTCTCCTCTGTTCTTTCTCATTCTTATACTGTTCTATGAATTTACTATACTATCTTCATCTTCACTAGACCAGTCACCTACCTTTTTTCTTGAACTCTTCTGGGACAAAACTCCTCATTTGTGTGTGAGGTCTGTTGGATCAACTTGGGAATATTGGACGCTTTCTGCCAGGTGGTCACTGGGGTTTCCTATGACTTTATTATTTGGCAATGTAGGCATTTTATATATATGTGTTTTGTTGATATTTTATAATGATATTTATATTCTATTTTGTTTTTGTAAACGGGGGTTCGATAAATTAGAGTATTGCTTCAGCATCCCCTGCATGAAATGTCTTTATTGTAAAGTGACCGGCTGGTGGATTGCCTTCAATGTTACCACTAGGATTGTTTCAGCAGATCTTTTATGCGGATCAGGGGTGAGTCCTCTTTTAGCGAAGTTGTGGTCTTGATTTTGTGGTCCTGATTCGGCTCTTTGCAGTCCGCTGGACCCTGTAAGCAATGAATAACTAACTAACTGCTGCTAAGCATGTTAGACCACTCAAAGTTGTACTTTCTCAAAGGTCAAGGTCATCATGCTTCACCATTTTCTAAAGAGGTTTTTGTTCTGTATCTAAAAGTAAAAATTGACTGAGCCGATTTTTAGTCCAAAAAATTTTTGTTGCTTGCAGATAGTCAAGATTGTGGCCTGTCATTCCATATTTTCCTTTTGCTTCATTAAGCTAAAGCTAGTCACGACACCACCAAAAAAATTAACACCCTTTCCAGCTGTGTGCGAGTGTCTGGAGATACAGTTGAATGTCTCACCATCTTGTTGTAAATTATAATTGTGTTTTCACATTGTGTCTCTTTTCACATTGTGTGTCTTTTTATGTATTTATTATGTCTGAATACATTATATCTTTGTAAACAAGTTTAATTGACTTGACTTTTCTACTGTATAACCAAGGGTCAAGATTTTGTATTGTATTTTTATTGATGTGGATGCTTTCTTTTTTTTAATGCTATGTTTATATTTTGTTAAGCTTGAGATGTCAGTGGTTTCTGTTAGTGTTCAAAACACTGTAAATTAATAAATTTGTATGTTCTTTTATTTTTTAAATAGTTTGTATGATTGTTTTGTTTAAATGTTCTTTTTTTAAATACATTCTTAACTATCATGACTCAGCCTTTTTCATAAACTGTGGCATAAATACTACATTTCTGATACTTTATATTTTTGGGAGAAAAAAAACCAAACACGTGTACTGTAAATTTGTGTGTTAACTGAATATTCTTTGATGACAGCATGCGTTTGAAAGTGAGAGTTGAAGTGTGTGCATGTATTATTTGTGCAATAGAATGTCCCTACATGGTGGTGATTGTGTGCGCGTGTGTGTGTGTGTGTGTGCGTGTGTGTGCGATTTAAAAAACTTCACAAACAGAAAACACGATTGTATTTAAATTTTAAAAGCATGTTTATTGGGAATAAAAATGAACGGTGAAAGCACATCAGGTTAGCACATGAAAGATGAAATATTTGACAACAGACACACCAATTTTCAGTTTAATGTTGTTGTTTTTTCACACAGGTGACTATCACAAGACCTCAGCTACAGATTCCATCAACAGTTCAGTTACAATGACAACTGTTTTGAATCATGCAATATAATTTTTTTTCTTCTAAATATAGCATGCAAAAGAATAATGACCGTGTATAAATTTTTTTTAAAGACTTGGTATACCATCAGGCAAATAATAATTTATGACTCAATATACATGTTCTTTTACCATAAGATTGAAACAGCAGTATAATAGCTGGAATATGATGAATAGACGAAAAGTCTTTATCAAGTAAAATGCCTTTCAATACTGACTTCAAAGACAGTGTTACAGATTCATAATTATATTCTGAGTGCCATGTCAGCTATTTAACAATGGTCTATTTCAATTTTTATTCTCCTCCATTATTTCATCTCTTTCTGTCCTCAAATAACAGACATCAGAACAAAACTTTCTAACTTAATCTACAATGTTCACATAAAAATACACCAGCCTCTGAGTCTAATGCTGGAAAAAGACTAGAAAGATCTGAAAGTAAGAGAATGTAAAAAGTTTTATCTTTCCGTCCCTTTCCAGGCTTATGACAAAAAGTACACTTTGTACCACCAGTACAGAAGAAGATCTTTTAGTAAATTAGTACTAAATTCTAGGCCAAGCCTCATAATTTTAAACAGCGGTGTGAATTTTAACGGAAACATGCTGAGAATGAACATAAATATATTGTAGACACCTGTCCAAAATTGTTGATAGGTCTACCAAAATAGTTTAGCCTGCAAACTATTGTTAAACTATAAGTTCGACAATATAATATAATATTTTAGAACACATTTCCACTGGGGAGCAATTAAAATCAGGTTGACGTTAAAAGCAAAACATAATTTGCACTAGCTAAACACCGGATTCCCATATGTCTTATGATGAATGCTGCGAACTTCAATTTACATTAGCTTTCTCCCAGTGTTGACTGGAATTCAGGTTCATCATAGGACGTAGGGGAATTCCAATACACACTAGTTGGATTATTCTGAATCGTACATTTTTATTCTTCTTGTACAGGCGGTCTCTGCAGATAGTCAATAATGTAAATGTGACTTTATAATTCAAAGTTTTACTTGAACACTGCTTTGGTTATTTTCTTACAGACTATATTAAATATTTGGCTACCAACAAAAGAACACAAAATACTCTTCCTTTACTTTCGAAAGACGTAGGATTGACTTGATTTGTGTGTAGCTTGTACGTCTATAATTAAATATTTACAGTAAATCATGTTATACATGTAGTTTTTGGCAAATAGGAAAGGAGCAAAATCGCAAGTATTTTGCACATATACATAAGTAAGGTATGCATATTCTTTGCTTAAAGTTTAAATTAAAGGTTTCTATTTCTTTCTATTTTTTATTTCCATTGCATTTAACAGTAGTTTCAATTTAGGGTAGACATCGTTTCAGATGGGTGATGAATAAAATCCCAATGCCGGGGAGAGGAAGGGTGGAGAGTATGTGGTTCTTAAAAGCTGTTTTCTGTTTTAAATGTAAAACAACAAGCAAACAAAAACTTAATTTTACAGTTAGAGGGACAAAAATCCAGTTACATTACATTACATTATTATTGCTTTAGGTCCAGCGGACTCTTCCGAGCCAAATCAGGACCGGACAACCCCCGATCCGCATAAAAGATCTGCCGAAACAGCCCTAGTAATAAAACCGAAAGCTCTCCACCAGCCAGTCACTTTACAATAAAGACATCCCACGCAGGGGACGGCTGAGGCTTCACCCCAACTTATCGAACCCCCGTTTACAAAAACAAAATAGAATACAAACATCATTATAAATTAACAAAACACATACATATAAAATGCTACATTGCTAAATAATAACACCATAGGAAGCCCTAGTAACCACCTGGCAGAAAGCGTCCAATATTCACAAGCTGATCCAACAGACCTCATACACAAATAAGGAGTCTTGTCCCGGAAGAGTTTTCAAGAAAAAAGGTAGGTGACTGGTATAGCGAAGAAGAAGATAGTATAGCAGATTGATAGAACAGAGCAGAAATGATTGATTGATTGATTTATTGTTGCTTTAGGTCCAGCGGACTCTTCCGAGCCAAATCAGGACCGGACAACCCCCGATCCGCATAAAAGATCTGCTGAAACAACCCCAGTGGGAAAATTGAATGCCCTCCACCGGCCAGTCACTTTACAATAAAGACATCCCACGCGGGGGACGGCTGAGGGTTGACCTCAACTACGCGAACACCCCGGTTACAAAAACAAAATAGAATACAAACATCATTATAAATCATCAACCAAACACATACATATAAAATGCCTATAGTGCTAAATAGTACATTCATAGGAAGCCCTAGTGACCACCCGGCAGAAAGCGTCCAACACTCCCAAGCTGATCCAACAGACCCCATACACAAACAAGGAGTCTTGTCCAGGAAGAGTTTTCAAGAAAAAAGGTAGGTCATTGATCTAGCGAAGAAGAAGATAGTATAGCAGAGTGAAGGACAGAGCAAGAATAGGAAAGAGTAAATGAGGAAGACAGCGACAGTGGGAATTTAAAGCACTAAATTTCCATAAAGTGGGGATACTATTTATACTGAAAACCCCCGGCACTCCAACGGGGGTACTGTTGCCGCAGTGAAGCGTCTTGCCTATAAAGGAAAGACAGGTTTTCAACTGTGGCTTTCACTGTTCCCTTTATAGGTTTGAACAATCTACAGTGGCAAGATTGCTCATGACCCCAAGGGGTCAGAGCAGAAATGAGAAAGAGCAAATAGAAAGATAGCGACAGTGGGAATTTAAAGCATTAAATTTCCAGAAAGTGGGGATACTATTTATACTGAAACCCCCGGCACCCCAACGGGGGTTTTTCGTAGACAATATTCAAAACAGTCAGCTCTAGAAGTCGACCAAACATTTTTTTTTAAATACATTTTTCTATCGGGTGAGGTCAGCGACAATATTATTACGAAGACAACAAAGGCATAAACAGAGGGAAAATGCTGAATTGAGCTTCCTTTGTTTTTAACACACTTTTCTGTTCCCGTTCGAATTGAGCAGCTGCAAGAATATTTAGCACAAAGAATCTGTACAGTACAAACAAAATCAATAGTTCACAATGTATTACAGTCATGCTTACAGGCTGGAAGGGATCTCCGACATACAGATTTCCCAAAAATGTACATAGGAAAACGTAAGTAAAATGCAGGCTGGCGTGAAACAAATTATTTTCGTTAAATAAAAAAAGACATCATTAGATTCTAGTTTTTTTAAAAACAACTGCACAATTGGTCAATGAAATTTTTTTTAAAAATAATTATTACGAAATACATTTAGCAGTTGAATATAATATCTACTGATCGACCACAATCAGTAGGCATTCAAACGTTGCACAGGGAGTAGAGTTAGGGAGAGCGAGGAAGGTACAAAATCAGGTTTAGGCCTAATAGTTATTAAGTTTAGTAAGCTCTCAGCTTCAGTGTACAGAACTACTATTGACCGTCGAACTCCCCTAGACTATTGATTGTATTCCGAAGTTGCCATAGGGGAGAAAGTGTACAGTAAATCATGTCTAAAAGCTTTTATGTTTAAGACATTTGCCTCAAGGTATAAAAGAATCTTTTTTTTTTAAACAGAATAAAAGACATTTTAAACAATGGAGTCATGAAACTATATGATCCTACAAAAGTCAGCTTTGCACGCATTCAGAAATTTTATAGGAGTGAAGGGAAAATGAGGGATGGGAAGAATCGCAACCACAACTGATCCAACCACTGAACAGTTTCAACAGCAAAAAATCAACGTAGTACAGTATTATAGTTGGTTTTTATTCCACAAGCAAATTAACAGTTGTACAATACATATGAATCTACTGCACAAAAAGAAAGGTTTACTTTTTATGGGACAATAGAAATATTGCGCGCGCGCGCACATACACACACTCATACACACACTATTCTGGACACTGACTTTTAGTTTTACAGTAGATTAAACTGCACAAGCAAAATCTCACATCAGAATTATTATTTTATTACAGAATTCTAGCCTGCAGCTTGCTTATAATTGAACATTGAAGTTTAACCTCTACACCCACCATTGGCGATGTGGCAGACGGGGATAACCATCCCAGCGAAGAAGAGTTAGGGACCTAAATCAACACTGAACCACCTGAGCAATCACACTGTTAAATTGGACAGTGGGTCATCGGTGTGCAAGGCGAAGGCTCTACGACCGAGATACCGCGGTGGGCATGAACACATACTGCAAGAAAGCAACCATTGGACGCTACCTTTAAGAGGACTGGGATAAGGTTGGTGATAGTTGGGATGGAGAAGGAAGTAGGAAAGGATGAAATATATTAATTAAATGAAATAGTGTCTATAGACCTACCTTCAAAGAAGTAGCACGCACTTCACTATTAGTAAACTAACAAAATAATAACACTGAAAAGAATGAAAGAAAAAGAATAAAAGCCAAAAAGAAGGAAAGAAATCATAATGGAGGACCTTAAACAGATGATAACAGTAAAGTTATTGAAATGCCACTCGCGTTCATATGAAAACGTTCATATTACGGATAAGTACCATACAAATAAGCACGCGAATAAATTGCACACTGGGAAGAAATTGTATTATTAATTAAGACAGCATGTGTTTGAGCCTCGGGAATGTGTTGCGCAAAAATTAACATTGCCCAAATGGAAACATACAAACCTTGCACATTGTACACAAACGGAACATTGCACAATTTACACAAAACAAAACAAACATTGCACATTTTAAACAAAATAATGCAGAAATGGTACATTTTGCACAAATACGTTGTACATTATTTTTCCCAAAAAATCGACACTGAACATGTTAGCACATATGCAAAATTGCACAAATGCAAAATCAATCTTGCACATAACACATACACAAACATTGCAAATTTCTTACAAAAGCAAACATTGCACATTTGAAAGAAATACTGACGTTGCACATTTTGTGCGCATGCAAACAGTTCACACTTCACAGCAAATATCAACATTGTAATTTTGTCACAAATGCCACATTGCTTTTTTGTTTTTTGTTGTTGTTTTTTTGCAAGCTCAAATATTTCAGTCAGACACAAGGACAAAACAGTTCCACAAAAGGAAACAAGAAGCGCCTAAAATACAAGTATGAATAAATCACTTATAAAAGCAGTAGTATAGATTGTTTTGCACAAAACTGTATATTTTTTCCTCGTAAATGAAGCATCACATACACTTTAAAATATTAACAATACATTACAACAAAATATGAAAGAATGCACAATGGACCAAGACGGCAATAATAATTATCATTTTATTTTGTACATGATACATGTAATGTTTCCGAACGAATATTGTTTTTTGAGCAGTCATCACATACATTTTTGGCTTGCTACAGCAACTATGTATACAAATTCTTTTTTTTAAAGTTTAAGTTGCATATATTGCAGAAAGTTATTACAATAGGCCAGTAGGACCTACAGAATTTATAGATGCAGGCGCTCCTGTACAAACTCGGGCCTACCTCGATCAATTCATTCGCATCCTGTATCTGCATTGTGCTGGTGCATTTGAATTTACCATTACAGTCTCATGAAGTCTTCACCGTAAAAAAAAAAAAAAACACGAAAAAAAACCCAATCAAACCGCTCATATTAGAATACCCATTAGTCATAACTACATGTAAACAAACGGTAAATACCCCGAAAGAATGATAGGCCTATGGGTTTGGAATGTTACTCGCATTATGACGGCCCACTAGCGCCAAAACATGATAAGTACAAATATCATGGGATAATTACAAATATCAAGGGATAATTACAATTATCATTGAAAAATAATTACAAATATCCTTGCGTGATACTATTTAATGTTCAGTTTTGGCTCTAGCAATCCGCCTGGAAGTGCGCGAAAACCAAAAATTGTAATTATCAAATAATAATTACAATTTTCACTTGATGATAACAATTTGTATGTGGTCATTCTTAATTCTGGCTAAGGCGGCTTACTAGCGCAAAAACCTGCATTTACAGGTATCAATAAAAATGGTAATTATCCCAAGATATTTGTAATTATCAGGTTTTGGCGCTAGTAGGCCGTCATACTCGTCATACCCAAGTTCTGAGAGTGAATCAAGACTATGTTGAAGTTTCTCAACGAGTGCGACAACATCGGCCTTACAAAAACCACGAAGAAGACCATGCCAGACCATGCCAGACCATGCCCCACTGGGCCCCTTGGCACAGCCCTGAGTTGAGCGATCTCACAGTACAAAAAAGATGTTTGGTCTATGTTCTAAGTTTCACACTAAACTTACACTTGAAGGTTTTTGCAAATAGGCTAGTATGAAGCCGTCCTCCAGGTCTCCAATCAGTCGACAGTTTCATGTACACTTGCGCAGGAATTTCCTCTGCAATGCTGTTCACACTGGCAATTGTTGTATTAAGTTTTATTAATCAGATTAACTTAAAGTTGTCCTGGTCAATGTATTGACACTGACATCTACTTTTGGATCGCCAAACCCAGTGCTACGACGAGAAGGTCTATCAGCGATCTATAGGTCTATTATAGTTTTCGGGCATAGGCTTCACCAGGCTCTGCTACTCATTCCGTGTGAGGAAGTTCCATCTCGGCAGACTTCGTGAAAACTGTCTTTTTGGCGAAGGATGATCCATCTGTCTACTAAAGATAAAGTCTATGTACTTCGCTCTCCCTCTTGTACGCATTTTTTAAACACAGACTACATAGACCTACAGAAAACACGTACTGTACACATCTAAAATCATTGCAATTATTTTGTCCGGTCTTCGAGAGATCCTGAAAATCAGATGACAAGACAATATTCCAGTTGACAAGGGTCTTAAATGCTGCGATAATCCTCGCTAGTGCCAGTTCACGTATGAACCGAGTTCCTACCATTTTAAAAGTTATAGAAACATCGAGTCAAACGTGTGATTTATCAGAGCATACACACATACAGCTCTTCTGTGGCGAACTGTCTCTCTCAAGCAGTATAAAGAACAAAATGTGACATAATTCACATCCTGACAAATGTTCAATTTCACAAATACGTGCCGATAGATCGACCTACAATGCAAGTGCCACGATGATACACTATGGTCAAGAACACGTCACAGTATGCCTAATATCACAAATATCGGCGACGAGATGTGAAACTTAGGCAAACCAAACATAACGACAGATGGCAGATAAGAATGCTGAAACAAGTGAAACAGTTATATTATTATATAAAAGCAACATGACATTGTTGCCCAAAGATAATAATATTAACAATATTGATCGAACGTTATAGTTTTGAATGTTAAAGTTGGAATGTTCGTAAGGCAAAAAAAAAAAGAGGTCTGTTTAAGGTAAATAGGGAAAAAAATAGGGGCAGTATTTTTTTTTATCTTTTTCTAAAACCTTTTCCACCTTAAATGAGGATTGTTTGTCTTTTTCCAATTTTTTTTCCAGACGCTCCCAAAAAATTGTTTAGGGTCGGCTGGGATTATCGTAAACAGACTTTTTTTTCTCCTTTTTCTCTTTATTATTATTTTTTTTTTTGTTGGCGTGGGTGGGGGTGGGGGTGGGATGTGGGTAAGAAGGGGCTAATGTTATTGATATTTTAAAAACTGAATAATGATTGTTATGCTAATGTTTTTTCTATATTCCACACCCAAAAAGAGGTAAGTAATGGATTAAATATTGAATCTTGATTCGACGTCACCGTTTTTGGTAGATGGTCACTTCTGGCATGGTCCTTATATTTTGCACAATGGGAAACATACAAGGTTTGAAGAGCTCTTACTTTAAATTTTAAAAAGTGTCAATCGATGACGCTGAAAAGGCCCACGTCATCAGTGGTTAAATCACAACTATGATTTTACTTGTATTATTTCAATGGTTCCTTTGTGACGTGTATAAAGCTATGACCTTCCCTTAACGCGAACACTCGCAGAAAGAATAAGAGCTACGTTTTGCTTGCCATCGTCTTACTTGTCTGTAACGTCCAACAAGGTCATGCGTCACAGCAGGCGGAAACGTCCTCATCAAAGCATGATATGCAGAAACCTCTTCGTCACGGCACACAGTAACTTTAAATGACGTCATCATACATGTGACGCCATTACTTTGCAAAATACTAAAGACGTCATCAGGCATTTGACGTCATTACCTCGACAAGTCGTCGTTCGTGACCTGTTTGATCATGTCTTTAAGCAGTCTATAGCGTTGGGGTACCAGGTAGCGCTTGGAATGATCGTACTGCGCCTCCAGTTGCTGGATGAGGTCACGGATAATGGAGCACTTTCTCTTCACCTCCCTCAGCAGTTCAGCCTTGCGGGCGTTGTCTTCTGTGACGTCTTGCCGTGTCATCTCTGCAACAACAAAAAACAAAAACAAAACACACACACACACACACACACACACACACACACACCCACAAACACGTTGAAGCATAATTACAAAATTAATAATGATGTCTGCGATGATAATAATGACGACCATCATCATCATGATGATCATCAAGATCATCCTCATCTTCATCTTGACATAAATACACTGATGAAGTCATTTAACTTATTCAATATTTTTATGCGATTCGTTTTGTCTTGAATACTATTTGACTGAATGATCGCTTTTCAAGGTGCAAACCGTCAAACCAATGTCGATCCCATTCAAGTGCAAGTAACAAAAGACGATGGAGTTGAAGCAAATTGATCATCTCTTACCCAGTACCATACTCCAGCAGAGCGCCAAACAGCTTAATTAGTGAGATTTTTCATTAATCGAAATGTTGAGGGTGGCCACACCTTATGAGTTTAGTAGCCACATTTGACTTACGTTTTACGGCAGGGCTTATGCATTGGGTTGGAGGTAGTGGCGCCTTTTTTATCACGGTCCGGTGTGAATTTATAAACGGGTGTAGCAGTGCAATTTCACTACAACAAGGCACTTTTTCATTACGATGTAATGTACTCCTTCACGATTTTACTATAATATGAAACACATTTACTAAGATCGACACGCAACAAGTGAATACAACTGCCAGAGATCACAAGTCCGTGTGTAACAGGCAACATATGTTGCGTATAATCATAAATGTGGGAGGAGTTTAGGTTCATCTCTAAACTCGTGACGTCACCCTCTCACTTCCGATTAGTTCTCGTAAGCTCGGCTTGTTTATTTGTGCAGAGGAAATTTTAGGTTAACCAGTACGCAAGGAAATACTTGTGGGTTCGGGCACTGAATAGAATAGACCCAACGTTTCCCGGCGTGTCGTAAGAGGCGACTAACAGGGGTAATGTCAGCATGTATCACTGGGTGAAAGTCTTCTACACAAAGGTCACCGGCCAGGGCGGAGGAACCTCACGTTACTATAGGTTCAACAACCTCGAGGCTTAAAACTTGATATGTATAACTCGAATTCGTTTACCAACGCAGCCTGTTCACTCAGCAACAAGGTAAAAGTCGTGGTATACAGTTTTCCAACTTTATTCAGCAAACACCAACTACTTTCCGAAAATCACTTCAAAAATCACTTTTTCTTACAAGCAGACAGTTCATTACAGAGCCTCTCTGCAATTCAGGGAAACTTCGAACATTCCAGAATGATGCAATAACACCCAATCAAAATAAAACTCGTCACCCGAACTACACACTGTCTTACGTTACAGAATATTTACGAATCTATATGAATCGACCATCTATCACTAGAAATACCTGGAACATTCGATCGATAATAAAGAAGTAATTAAAGAAAATTGTCAACGATACTACAACAATATCGATCGACGAATTAAATTATCAACATTGTACAAAGCTTTTTCTACCAACAGGGCAGAATCAAATCAAAGGTAAATACACGCTATTATTGCATGCTTTGCAACATAAAACGTTCGGAACTATCGTGCGCCTTAATCGTAACACGCCCTCGATATTATTTGTAACAAGATCTGGCAGATTGGGTAGTGGCCTACACCATGGACCACGTCGATTGTCACCATTCTTCCCAAAAAGGATAACCTTCAGGAGTGTCAAAACTACCGCACCATCAGCCTCATCAGCCACTCCAGTAAATTACTCCTGAAAATATTATTCAACAGGTTGAAACCCCAAGCTGAACAAATCGTAGCTGAAGAACTAGCAGAATTCAGAGCAGGGCGAAGTACCGCGGATTTTCAAACTCAGAATAATCTGCAAGAAATATCTATAGCACCAACATCTATTATCATGTGTTTGTAGACTTTAAAAAAACGTTTGGCAGAGTCAGGCATGCAGTTCTGTGGGCAACCATGAGAGTCTACAACATGAGACCCAACATTATTGAAGTCATCAAAAGCCTGTATGACAAGGCGACCAGTGCAATCCTCCACAACAGCTCCATTAGGAACTGGTTCAGAACAACAATCGGCGTACGTTAAGGATGCCTAACTCTCTTCAACACTAACATTTTTCTGGGCGCATCATGTCAGATGCCCTTGCAGATCATGAAGGCAGCATAGGAGGTAGAGCAATCTCCAACCTTCGTTTTGCGGATGACATTGATGGATTGGCTGGAGAGGAACAAGAACTTGAACAGCAGGTACAGAGGCTTTACACCAACTTCAGAGCCTTTGCAAGGTAAATAAGTGCAGAGAAGACCAAAATGATGACCAGCAACACCAATGGCATCAACATGGACATTGAAGTCCAAGGCCAATCACTCAACACGGTGCACAGCTTCAAATATTTAGGAGCAATTGTATCAGACAATGGGTTCCGACAGGAAGTCCTCTCCAGGATAGCACAAACTACTACCCTGACAAGGTTGGAGTCCATTTGAAAATACAGGACCATCAATCTACACTCCCAATGTAAAGTTACTGCGCTTGTCATCTCCCTCTTCTTATACTCTTGCGAAACATGGACTCTCACAGCAGGCCTACAATGAAGAATACAAAGCGTGGGAATGTGGTGCTACAGAAGACTTCTGGGCATTTCCTATACCCAGCAAATCACCAACGACGAATCCGACAGACCATCACACAAGCCACTGGATAACACGATGACTTGGCCACATCACCAGAGCACCAGGCCTTGCAAAACCATCCTGCAAGGCACAATGCAAGGAGGCAGAAGAGGGAGACAGAAAAAGAGGTGAAAGACAACATTCGAGAATAGTTTGGCTTGACACTGGGTGAAGCCATGAGGACTGCTGAGGACAGAGAAAGATGGAATATGCTAGTTAAACGATCATCTGTTGTGCTCCAACTAATTTTTTGAGTTACCGGATAGCATAGGATAGGATAGGAAGGAAATACATAAGGAATTCAAAAGCATAACACAAGTGTGGGCGGGTGCTACAGGTCAATGTGGCCGGGCCTTTAGGAAGGTTGCAACTGAAATGAACTATATCGCTAACAGCAGCAAACATACTAAAGATAAATCCTAGGGCTAAACTCCGATAGTGATCTAGTTTCTAGCTGACCGGGTTGAGGTGCGTCGGAACAAAAGCCCATTATTCCTGTCCTCCCTTAGTCAAATCCTCGAGATTACTGCACTAGGCAATCAGACCATCCACACAGACTGAGTATCAGAGACTGATGAGGGGGGCCTAGGCCTCGATCGTAGGTCCGTCTCTGTGACAATCCAGTCTGAAGACTTTAGATTCCTTGCAGATTGGTTGAATCGTTTTACTGACTTTGTTTAACAAATATTGCGTATTTTGAGTGCTAACATCCAATGTCTTTTTTGCTGCGTACCTCCGACAGACTGTGCTGTTTTCTCAGCTGAATGTGTCCAGCGAATTGTTTGTCCATTGCATTCAAACGACATGATTGTGTCAGTTTCTGAGTGTGTTTATCAGCGTCTTTTGCTGAATGTGTTTAAACGGATTGTGGCTTTGGTGATAGGCAATTTTTAAAAAAAATATTATTTTGTTCGGTTTGTAATCAATGGGTTGTGTCAATGCCAATTGCTTCCAACTTAAAGTTAACAGTTTTACATATTTGAGCGACACAAATCCTTTAAAAATTCCCAGTGAGTGTTGGTCCACTGGAAAAAGAAACAGATTAAACTAAGCAATAACCTCTTTTTAAAGTACGGATTTGATATAAATTTTTTTTGTTTGACTAGACTCTAGGCGCTGGCCGATACAGGATCTAACTCAAACCGCCCGAGACGCCCACCCGCAGCCTTTGGGCGCATGGTCTGACGCCCGGACAACTGAGCACTATCCTGGCCAGCCAGGGATGGGGAAGATGGACCAAGTGCATGCTGGGTGTGTTTTTGTTACCGGCACTCACCCGTCTAGGACATGAGCGTCAGGATTTTTAAAGTCTGTTATGATGGAACGTATGCGACACACAGACTAAACTTCGGTTTATACTCTCATCCGAAGGAATAGATAAATCCGTTTGTTTACATGCACTGAATTGTGTCATTTGCTGTCCATGTCCAGAGAATTGCATCGTATCTTTGCATCCAAATTGTTTGAATGTATACAATACAATACAACACAATGCAATATAATACAACTTTATTACCCCCAAAAGGAATTAGGCTACAGCTGGCGCAGAATCACATTTTAAATTCATATACATTAAGAATACACAATAATCCGTTTCCCTCCGCATCACATTTATCGTAAACATTATTTCAACTCTTTCCCTGTCTGCTTCCCTTGCGTCAAGTGGATTGTGTCGTTCTTGATTTCATACAGAACTGATTGAATCCTTACTTCCTTTATCGCGTTGCGCATGACACTCAATTCCCTGGCCTGCGTCCAAACGACATTATTGTGATACCGGTGCTATCACGAACGCAGACAGATGGTGATATTATTATTTCCACATGACAGGGACACGACTGCTGCAGCCGCCGCATGTGATCGTCATTACTATAGGTGAAGGCAGTATCACCATTATATGGTCCATGGTATCACCCTGCGGGTCCTCCTTGCGCGATCATTGCATTTAGTGAAATGGTTTAGCCTTTGTGCTTGGCGTAACAGAATGGAATAGTCGCAAGATAAGAGCATAGACTCATCTTTATTATAAAGCGTCAAACTCCAGTTCCAGAGATCGTGGGCTCGATCTAGGTTGATGGTTGAAGTCGTTTAGCTTTTCAACTTTGGGTGGCAGAGTATTGTTTGTTCGTTTTTTTTCTGTTAACGTCTATCCGTCGAAGTGATTTTCGACTAGGGGACGGAAAAAAAGGGAGGGAAAAGGAGGAATAGGAAAAGGGGAAAGGAAAGTGATACATTGCTAGTGGGAGAGGAAAAACAAACCAACGATATATCAACTGTGAGTTGAGTTAGTAAAATAATTATAAAAATAAAAATAAAAATAACTTATAATAATAACAAATCAAACCAAAAATAAATGAACAAATAACTTATTAACATTCGATAACAAAGTAAAGTAAACCTTATGTAATATTCCCATAATTAAAATAAATTTTATGCGATGACTGTGGATGAATTATAATTGTCATTTTCAAAGAAAATAAATTACAGATTTAATCAAGAAAAGCTGGAAAATCATATCGGTCCATAGAGCGCCAAGTTCCTGTTCCAGTAATCGCGAGTTCGATCCAATTAAGATAGCCCCGAAAAATAAATTAGGAGTGAGAACCAGTCATCTTATTACTTCCATTAGTTGTTGGACTTTTTTGTGTTTTTTTGTTGTTGTTGTTTTTTTGAGTGTGATAGGAACTGAAAATTTGTTAAGCAGGTTCAAATTAGGAAGGGGGTTGATGGGTTCTATTTCTCCAATAACATGACTGCGCCGCACCATGGCTGCCGTTTTTTCCCGTTGCTTTAACAGGCTTCGTGCACAAATAAGAGGTGGTGAAGTGGGCTGTGAGAAGAGCTAATAACAAGAGGGTACAATTGAAATCTTTTGGCCTATGCAGACTTCTATAGCAATGCATTTAAAACAGATCAGCGAGGAAGAAGAACAAGAAACAGTAGTTCAATAAGGACGAAAATCCACTGGGAAGAAGAGATGAATGTCTGACATTCAACATTTAAAAGGGAAGGAACCGAGTCTTTGTCCAATACTATATGGACAGAAGGCAGCTCAGCACAAGGCTATAGATCTGGCTATAGAACCACTGGAGACTAGACGGAAGTCATGCAGTGTGTGTGATGTTGACAGAGTCGCTCACTTGGTGTGTGATAACTGTGGACTTCCGCAGGCAAAGCAAAACCCCGCTCTACTCTGTCGAGGCGAATGCTTCCTCAACAACACAAATAGAGACTCGGCTTTGAAAACATGGAATAGTCTGAATAAACGGAAGATCAGAAGGATAAATAAAACAAAACGATCTGGTATATGAGCTTCTTAACATTCCGGGATTCAATCCCCCATTGCGATTTACAGGCCTGTAAACCGTTCTTGCATGTGTAGTTCGCTATTCAGTTCAATAGGTATCGAACGCCGATATCCACGTGACAACATTTATAATCTTCAGTCCGTTCCCCTAAACGTCATGTTTTCTTCACAACCTTGCTGCTGTCTTCTTCATGCCAAATTTAGTCTGCTGAATTCAGTACCAGACCCATGTCATCCCAAGACACAAAATGCTTTAAACTGACGCTCTGTGGAATGCCATGGACCATGGAGCCACTTGAGCAAGTTCAACTTTATGCATTTTAACGTGTCTCTACTCTGGGACAACAACTTTGCAGTATCTACACAAATTGTTATAAATGTTTACTTGCTCTGGATTCGAAATATTAATTTTGCAAATATACTTTGCACGCGGTCAATTCAAAACAAAATGTGGCGCACAGCGTAGTGGTTATGGCACGCGCTAGAAATGTTACGCAGAAGTCAGACACAAGTACACGAGCAGGCACTCACATATAAACATACACTCACACAAGCGCTCCTGACCGGCCGGACGTCCTTCAGTTGCTGAGACGAGAAAAGAAAGGACGAACAAACACGTACAACATGTAACAAATGACAAAGATTTATGATCACAATTCCAATCACACTTTATTCATACAACTCAACCAAATAACATTCACTGACACACGCTAAACTCGGTAAAAGTGATCAGGGGCGAATTTTGGAAATGTGCACTTAGCGGTCACACAACAACAACAACAAAAAATTGCAGGAAGAAAAGGAGAAGAAAGAAGAGAGAAAACTATACTAATTCTCACTACCACACAGTTTCATGTACCTCCAAATTAGTTGTGTTTTTTTTAATGATTTTAATTTCTTTATTTATCAGATCTAGATTTACAGTTTTTTATTTATTTATCAGATCTAGATCTACAGGTATTTTTGTACGCGAGCCTGCAAAGCAGGCAAGTGAACTAGGGAGGGCATGCCCCCGGATCCCCCTAGTTCACTCGCCTGCTTTGCAGGCTCGCGCTTGTGGCTTCGCTACTTCCCATTACTGGTTTCAGGGAAGAGTGCACACACCCTCAAAAATGGCAAAATCCGCCCCTGCTGATGGGATGAAAAACAATGAACAATCACAATGGCATCAACATGAGAACAGAGATAGTCAAAGTCACAAGAAGGAGGGAGAAGGAAAGGGAATAGACAGTTGATGGGAACGACTACATCAGGTGAGAGATTATGAGGTTCGATCCGGATCCACGTGGAAAGATTATCGGAACTTGCCGCTTGCCCGGAACTTACCACTTCCGGTATCAATAAATGACACGCACGTGGTCAGGAAAGAAAACCTAGGCAGGTTAGTCGTCACCACGAAAAGGGGTAGAGGACGACTTGGTCGATCACGTAGAAACCACGTCACAAAGAAGAGCAGATGTGAAGTAAGTAGGGTGAAGAAAGGTATGATAAGCCTGCAACAGTTAATGCATCCGAGGTAATCGCAGTCTATCGCGGATGTATCCAACGTTCCCACTATTCCCCCTCTCATTCCTCCCCCTCTCTCGAACTCAGTTGTTCTAGCTCTGTGCATCACTAACTATAGTCCTTCGTGATGGCACTAGCTAACTACACAGAAATTCCACTAAATTCGTCACCATACATATTCAATTGACATCAATATAATATCCGCATATTATTATAACCACAAGATGAAAATAGAATACGTGAAGATGAAATGGAATTATGAACTACATGAAGGATGACTAAGTAACTGTCATTATGCATTCACGCCTCTACTCAACACCACCCATGCATTCTACCCCAGCCACGCTACAACATAGCGCAATCTCACGCAAGCATGCGCGCACAACACAGATTCGCCGACAAAATAAAATGAAAGTTTCACGTACTCAATACGGCTTATGGAGAGCAGGAACCACCATCGAGTTGCCCCGCCACGGTGCTGGAGATTGACACAGTACTAAGGTACCACACACTACCAATCTTGGCAGTACTTTTAGTCCAACTGACGTCTAGCACAAGTGACGTCACGTCACACGAACTCACATGCCAACAAGGCAACAGTCACAAACTAGATGTTCAACTCGCCCATTGGAATAAGCTGGGCTACTTTTCTTTAGCTTTACCACTCGTCCGGCTATTTTCACAGACCAACGAAGATATTCTCAAAGATAACGTAATCTTCTACCAACGCTGCCAACTGTCTGCCACAGTCACTGCCTATTCAGCCCTGTCAATTTCCTCTAGAGAATTCACAATCATAAGAAGATCTGAAAAAAAACAGGTCTTTCCTCTTTGAAACTCTAGCTTGCATTGCGCATATTCAAAAACTTACTGTTTTTCGTCCTACGCTGTCTTGCCCTCGGAAGGTTATAACCTCGCCGCTCACCTTTCGCTACAGCTACTTGCACCCCGTGAAATTATCCTTCCACCTTTTATCCATTCCTATTCACTTCCACTATATCACCCACTCTCTCGCCTGTACTTTATCCATAATATCTGAGACAAAATACGTCGAATCCGTTTATAAGCTTGGATGGGACCAGTTAGTACTTGGACTTTCGAAGGGACAACTCAACCGCGCAAGGAAGGGAACGGTGCACAACACATTCCAGTCCACCCCACTGCGAATGGGTTCCTGGTTAGGTTCTGTGTCGAACTGGGGAAAGTTAAAGGCAGTAAAAGAAATGAGAAGATCACCGCCCTCATAAAGCTGGCACTGTAAAAACGGGAGGTCTCTAACGCCTCTCTCCTTTGCGACCGGAAATACACAGAAAATCCCCAAACCTACCTTTAAGCTTTAGCATGAATTATTTTTTACATTTTTATCTGCCAGAGTAATAATACTATTTAGGGTGTACTTTTACATGTACTAAACCAACTAATGAAGACGAGAAAACAACCAATGTTCTTGACTCGAATGGTAGTCAAGATCCTCGGTGAATAAAACACAAACTCTTCTAAAAATACACCAATAGCCTCTGATACCCATAGTCTCTGATACTCCAGCTGGGAGGCCGGAGACGGCTCCAGGAAGAGAGGAAATGGACTGCCTGTCCCGGACATCAAGCCAGCAGGCAGGACAAAGAATGACACATCCTCACCCAAACCCCAAGACTCATCTCAATGACCCCTTGCCACTAGCAGTACGTACAGGCTAGGCCAAAACACACTGCGTATCTTAAGACTCTCAGTGTGTACGCGCGTTGCGTATCTTAATTATCAGAATGTACCCTGTTATCTTAAGACTCTTCAGAGTGCACGCTGCGTACCATAAAGACTCTCAGATTATAAACTGCGTATCTTAAAAACTCTCAGAGTGCACGCTGCATATCTTAAGGCTCCCAGAGTGTACGTCAATAATCTTAAGACTCTCAAAGTGTACGTTGAGAATCTTTTTAAAAAAAAAAACTCATGAGTGTAACTGTTGGGTACCATATGGCAATTGTTCCGGGATTGGCTAATAGCGTGCCCTAACGATAATTATGGTCATGTTTGAAGTTTTATCTATATTACGTGCTCTCAGACCTTAGTTCCATTTTCCTGCGAGTGGCATGATAGGTTTTCTCACAGGAATGGACTTTTTAATAGAATCATGATGCTTTGGACGGTGTTCAAAGTTCGTTGCGCACCTTGTGTGTTGATGCAACTTTCAGATGAGAGTATGAATCGATGTCAGCACTAGTCTGTACCGCACGCATTTCATTTATTAATTTATCAATTGAGTCTGAAAGAAAGGCAATAAGAAAATTACTAACATAAGCTGTAACCACGTGTACACACAAAGTAAGATCAGATTCAAAGACCTTCGGAGTATTTTGCAAGTCATTCAAGAGACAAGTCAGTACAAAACAGTGCCAGAATGACTGGCTTACCAGAAGAGCTGTGATTATGTACAAGTCGCAGGCGAGTCTGGCATGGAAATGGATGAGGATTGGCGTCAGTAGTACTATTTTAAATACAAAATGGCAGGGTGAAAAAAAAAGAAGCTAAAAATCCGTTCTCTAGACCTACGTCGACATTCAGACATGCTAGAACAGTAAAAGTAAATCTGAAGTCTCATTCCTTTTTGCTGCTGATGTTGCTGTCGCTGCCAGTGGCTTGAACTTCAAGTGACATCAAAGTTATAATACTAATCAGTAGTGTCTGGCAAGGAAATGGGTGAGGTTTGGCATGTTGTCCCATTTTGAATGCAGGATGGCAGGGTAAAACAGGAAGCTAAGAATCGCTCCTGTAGAAACACTTATGATGTTTCAGGTTCTCTAAAAGTATAAAAGCTAAACAAGGGCCATATACCATGATGCTGCTTTTTTTAGTATAATAAGTGCAAGCTTCATTAAATGTTCAAAAGAGTATTCATAAATGAAGCAGCTGTTGACTTTAACAGTGGCGTAATTACTGTACACTTTACTTAAAGTAACAACATTCTACATTACAAATAAAAACTGCGAGTATAAAGGCAAAAAAAAGGTATGAGCTTGTCAATTGCATACCTGCTGTATGCCAACTCCTGAAGAAAAAATGCACGACATTGAAATAGTCTTGCATATATTCCTAAGTTTGGGGGAATCGACGTTGCCAAGTCCATGCAAAAGCGCACTGAAAGGGCGTGAATGGACAAAAATTAATATTTTCATACAATACTATTTGTTCTAATAACTCCAGATGTTCTCTTCGTCTATAGTCCTGCACGGATGGGTTTGATTCTCGACATCTGCAAAGAAGACCTCGAGGATAACACTCGGATCAATTATTCTTGCTGACTTCCTGTTGCTGGGTGCATGTGTCGAGGCTAACACTGGGCAATTTCCTCCAATCGTGAGGAAGCATGTTCTGGCCAAACTCAAAGGTCTTCTTAGATTTCTTACATGCCTATGTGCTTCTCAGTAGTTTGAAACAGAGAAGTGGACAATTTCGCCCTTAAAATAGAGAATTGTGGAATTGTAAAAGCTTCGTAAAGCATTTTTAAAAGTATAGGAATGTTGTACGTGCTTCATAAAGGCAATACCTCATGTTTCAAAAAGCGCACCTGCAAATTCCTTGATGCGCCTTTTAGGAACTGGAAAGTTTATGATAACCATATAGAAAATCATTATTACGCTGCCACTCCATGCTTTAGCATACTCTAATTGTTTATTTTAAAATGAAGGAGGTTAAAGAGAGCAACAACACAAAGTGAACACTTTTTACTTAATAGCGCCCATATTCTACATTTTATGCCAGTTGATTTATTTCTTTGAACATCATTTCCTCATATTGACAACATATTTATTCTAATATGACCTGCCACCAAAAGAATGCTGCCTTTTGTCCTTGGCCGTTCACCAGACGAAGTTTCGGGACAGTAGTCAGTGCATCAATAATTCTAAATAACCTGTCGTCAACAGACGGACATGTATCATACTGAGATTGTAAGAGTATCTGGAATATGCTGAGAACTACGCCAAAAACATAAGACTTGATAAGTTCTGGCACTCCGTAACCGGCTACTCCCTGATATATCGTGGTAGTTCAAAAGGTCGATTAGTCAGTAGCTCTGTATTTTTTATCGTTATTTCTAAGTGACGTACCGAGTGTCGACAGAGGGTCCTGCACTTTCAGCGGCCGAAAACATGCATTTCTTCTTTTCTTTTAAAAACGTTTTCTTCAATTCTTCTATGGCTTATAATTTCAGTGTTGTGATCATGCTTTTTGTGTGGCAATGTTCATGCGCTTAATAAATGTTTATTACTTCATTCAATCCTATATTTCTGCCCGACCTCTAACCCGTTTGTTCATTCGTTTGTTGTCTAATTCCACTGAAGTGATCCAGTCATCATTGTATTAACGAGTACCTATCAGTGGTCTGGCCACACGCTAGCAATGTTTCATGTTAGGCGACGTCGGGAGGGGTTACTACTTGGATGGGTGACCATGCTTGGAAGGTAACCACCAAACGACAAAAAAGATTGAAACAAGCGCAAGACACACCCCAGTCCACCCAGCTGTGAATGGGTACCTGGATCTGTTTAAAAGCGGGGAAGGTAAAGCACCGCACGCAAGAAAGGAGATGGGCACTGCCCTCATTAAGATGACCAAGAAAAAAAAAGGTCCCAAACGCATCCCCTTTCATCCCTCGTCCATCCTCCTCCCTCCACTCCCCTCCCCTCCCCACTCACCTTTTTACTCCAACGACCGAAAAAGTACGGGGAAAGCTGTACCTTTACATGTTTTACTGATTTTCATCGTTCCTTCTAGATAATAGATTTCCTTCTTCCTTTCCTCCTGTCATAAATGTATTTCGCTTTTTCTTTCCGTTTTCATAACTGTAATGAGCGGCTTTGTCCCGTTAAGGACCTATATTTAAAGATTGTACACATACTAACATTAAATACTCAGAATGCTTCAATATTTTTTAAGAACGATTAAATCAATTAATGCATAAATAAATGCGAGTTCCGCTAGATCCTAGCTAGCCTACTTTTCTGTTTATCCTAAGTCCCTGTAGCCACCTCCGTTTCCGCTCGAACCCTCTGCAGCCTCATATGTATGTGTTTCTGTTATCTACACTGTTCTCTGCCTTGTGTATCAACTACCGCCTCTGGGGAGGAAAGAGAAACGGACAAGGACCCTCTCGGGAAGACGTCCTCCCAATGATGATGAGTCAATCTGTCTCCGTCCCCCGAACTTCATTACAAAATCAATCTTGCCTGTGTCAAGAAAGCACAATGATGCCAAAGCATGTTTGTTAAAGGGACCCACTTTGACTACGCCTATCCGTTTAACATTCACAGTGAATGCTGCCCCACTGAAAACATTAGCTTCCCACAAAACACAACTTTTTCCAAAGTACAGTTATTGTTTTAATCAATAAATTCCGTATTTTTCGTGCTTATTATTAGCTACCGCTCCCGCGCTAAAACATATAATCTAGAAGATCTTAGAACGTATCGCTGTACCGGTAAACAGGGGAAATCGCTCCCTGTGAGAAAAGAAATAAAATAATTCAAACTTTAACGGTTGGTGTGAGCACCGAAAGCCCACTTTATCAATGTTTAATGTCATAACTGCGAATTTTATGTTTATGATAAACCCGATTCACCACACACACACAAAACAACAACAAATTCACCGATTTGGGACCCTATAATGACCGACGCCCTTGCCAAAGCGCATTAAAATGATTGAATCTTCTGCGAATCTCTCTCGATGTGCACTGTCAGAATGTTAATAAGTGTGAAACAAAGCTCGCCCACCATTTGACAAAAAGGAAAGAATACTGTATTAGAATTTTGATATTTCGGTAACACAATATGAAGGAGAGCATCGGAAGAATCGTTAAATCTCGTAACTAACTAGAACACGTTTGCCTAAACGAGTACTACAGTAACCTGCCCACACCTAACTGGAAAATGTGTACACACCTAACTGGAAAATACGAGTACTACAGTAACTAGGCCTACATGTATATGGAAAATACACAAGTTCTCTTCTTTTTTGTTGTTGTTGTTATTGCTGTTGTTTGTTTTGTATAAAATAGGCTATAATGGTGATGAGGTGCTACAGAAGACTTCTGGGCATTTCCTATACTGTCACTGTGGTCTAATGGTAGTGCTTCGGTTTGCGGATCTGAAGGTCCCGGGTTCAAGCCCTGGCCGGGCCATTGTGTTGTGTCCTTGGGAAAGACACTTTACTCTTGTTTTCCTACTCCTTCGGATGAGAGCATAAACCGAGGTCTAGTCTGTATCGCATGCATTCCATCATAACGGACTTTAAAGATCCTGACGCTCATGTCCTAGACGGGTGAGTGCCGGTAACAAGAACACACCCAGCATGCACTTGGTCCTTATCACCCATCCCTGGCTGCCCAGGATTGTGCTCAGTTGTCCGGGCGTCCGACCATGCGCCCAAAGGCTGCGGGTGGGCGTCTCGGGCGGTTTGAGTTAGATCCTGTATCGGCCAGCGCCTTGATCCTTAGGCTAAGGCGCCTTACAAATGACGAACATTATTATACCCAACGCATCATCAACGACGAAGTCCGACAGACCATCACACAAGCCATTGGACAACACGATGACCTGCTCACAGTGGTGAAGAAACGGAAACTCCGATGGTATGGCCACGTCACCAGATCACCAGGTCTTGCAAAGACTATTGTGCAAGGCACAGTCAAGGAGGTAGAAGAAGAGGGAGACCGAAAAAGAGGTGGGAGGACAACATTCGAGAATGGACTGGTTTGACACTGAGCGAAGCCATCAGGGCTGCTGAGGACAGAGAAAGATGAAGTATGCTGGTTAAATGATCATCTGTGGTGCCCAAACGACCTCCGGGTTACGGGACAGGATAGGATAGGATAGGATAGGCTATAATGGAAACGAACTGGTGAATAAATACCCAACAGACCCCATTCGTAGTTCTAATTTAAATTTTGAAAATATGTTGATAACCCTACTATATTAATCATTCAGTGTTAGTGACATACAAAGAAATTACACAGCTCTTGGATGATATAATTATGGTTGTAATGAGTTTCGGTCTGATTAAAAATGAGCTCCTCTAACAAAAAAAACACAAACAAAGCGATTGGAATTTCCGTATTCCATTATTCATAACAGCGCCCGGCACCGTTAGTTTCGTATTCCCCCGTACCCACCCTTGCTCTCCAACTCTAACCTAACTCACCTTCCTTTTTCCTGTTCCACAGGCGAAATCCCAAGCCTTTTTCCCATTTCAAAGAAAAAGAAGATTGCTGACATTTCTATTTCCCAGACTTCTCAATTTCCCAAAGTCATTACACAAATGAACCGTTTTTTGCGCTCTACAAAATTATTTTGTGATACCCAGTAGCCCCAGCGCTTTCACGCGGTCATCCATCTTTTGCCTGGGGTGTGAAGTGCCTTCACCAATCACCATGTTTTACACATCCGGACTTGCGCTCACACCGGAAGTGTGCGCCTCGGCGCAATCTTGTTTTCACAGGCAGGAGAGCTAACACGGCTGCATGCAAATGGCTGATAAAAGCGATTCGAGGGACAGATCGCCGAGAGCACTTCGACCTTTTGGTCTGTAGAAACTTTTCATGTGCCAGAAGATGAAACAAGGAATGAGAGGGTTTCAGATTTACAAATGCAGAAGGAAAAAGTTGGAGAAGTTCGATCTCTTAGTTTTACTCTGTAGAAAGCGTTTCTTGAGCTAGGAGATGAAAGAAGAAAGAGAGTTTCAGTTTTACAAAGGTAATAGCAGAAAGAAAATTCTCAGACAAGTAGAGAGATTATTTCGGCCTAATCTGTACAATACGTATAGTTGGAACATAAAAGATAAAAAAATAAAGATTTTTCGATTGATGTTAACATAAATAAAGTTGGCGATATCAAGAATCTATCATATCCTATCCTATCCCGTAACTCGAAGGTCGTTGGGGCACCACAGATGATCGTTTAACCAGCGTACTCCTCATGGCTTCGTTCAGTGTCAAGTCATTCTCGAATGTTGTCCTCCTACCTCCTTTTCTGTCTCTCTCTTCTTCTGCCTCCTTGCACCATGTCTTGCATGATAGTCTTTGCAAGGCGTGATGCTCTGGCGACGTGGCCATACCATTGGAGTTTCCGTTTCTTCAACACTGTCAGCATGTCATCGTATTGTCCAATGGCTTGTGTGATGGTATGCCGGACTTCGTCGTTGGTGATGTGCTGGTATAGGAAATGCCCAGAAGTCTTCTGCAGCACTTTATCTCCATGATTTGTATTCTTCGTTGTAGATCTGCTGTGATGGTCCATGTTTCGCAAGCTTATAGGAAGATGGAGATGACAAGGGAGCGCAGCAGCCTTACCTTGGAATGTAGACTGATGGTGTTGTCTTTCCAAATGGGCTTCAAACGTGTCCTGGCCGCAGTTGTTTGTGCGATCCTGGAGAGGACTTCCCTATTGGGACTCATTGTCTGATACAATGGCTCCTTAATATTTGAAGCTATGCAGTGTGTTGAGAGATTGGCCTTGGACTTTGATGTCCATGTTGATGCCATTGGTGTTGTTGGTCATCATTTTGGTCTTCTCTGCACCTATTTTTATTCCATAGGCTCTGGAGGTGTTGTCAAGCCTCTGTATTAGCTGTTCAAGTTCTTGTTCATCTCCAGCGAATCCATTAATGTCATCCGCAAAACGGAAGTTGAAGATTGCTCTACCCCTATGCTAATCACAATTACAAGAAATTAACATTATAATATTATATACTTGTGCTTCAAATCTAATTTTATTAGACTATTATTAAATAGAATTATGGGCGCTTGTTTATATAGGCCATATGGCACACTAATAGTGCCTGTGCATGCAATAACATTCATCATGAATGCACAGCAATGAAGGGGTGACTCCCCCAATCATCTGACCTCCCCTACTCCCCCACCCCAGCCCCGCGCCCACAAAGCGCTACTGTTGACAGTCAAACGTGTACTGCAACCACAGAAAATAAATGCATTCGTGACCATCACTTTGTTCATGCTTTTCTATATTTTCATATTGTGACAACACTTATTCTAAGATTCGGTCAATAAATATTTTGCTCTGGCCAGAAATGAAACACCAGGGAAATTAGCAAAAGCTATAAACTCCACCCTTCTATTACCCAGTTTCCTTTCCAGATCAATATCTATTCAAATCAACTCGATGCTGAGGTGGAGAAGATGTGAGAGGTGAAGGGGTGTGTGGAGTGGGGTGGGGTGGGGTCCTGAGGCCTCGATTTAATCACCTCACTGAGAGAGAATGAGAGACAGAGACAGACAGACAGACAGACAGACAGACAGACAGACAGACAGAGAGAGAGAGAGAGAGAGAGAGAGAGAGAGAGAGAGAGAGAGAGAGAGAGAGCAGCCATTTAATCCCTTTATTTTTAAGCGATGTTAGTGTAACTTGCAGCATGCAACCGGACTTCACAACCATCGAAAAAAGTTGAAATAAGTTTTAACCCTGCCTAACCCCTCTCTTGTTAATGTGTAGAGATAATAACAACGGCAAAAGCAAATGTACATATCTGGTCGTCTCTGTTCCCATATTTTTGTCTCTACTATCAATTTTCTCATAAACTAAACTAACATGAAATGAAATAAAATAAAATAATAAAATTACAACATCAAATCTTAAAAAAAATAATTAAAAAATAAAATAATAAAACAACATAAAACGAAATAACAAAATAAAAATAAAAATAAAATACAATAAAAACAAAGCGATTCCATTTCGTCCTCTCATTTAGAGTTTTGTTAAAAGGAGATGTTTTGAATGCATTAATGTGAAAGGAAGACACTTTTCGCGATCGTTTACGATCATTACGTTACAACTGTCACTTTGTCTGACAATTTACGAAGACAACGAGCGGCCAAGGATTCAATAAATGACGAGCAGGAAGGAAATCTTGCCTGCAATTGCACATCTAAATTAATGTTGTTGTAAAATGCCAGTCCAATCAATGTAAATCACAACATAAACGCCCACAAGGATTCACATTGCAAGTACAAATACAAGTTAAAACATGTTAAACAAAATAGTCATCTCACCACCTCCACGTGCGGGCGCTCACACTCACGCACGCACACACATACACGCACGCACACACATACGCGCGCGCACACATACGCCCGCACACACACACACACACACACACACACACACGCGCGCGCTCACACATACGAACACACGAGTACTGGCACACATTCACTCCCTCATAGAAGGGTCAGGACAGGGATGCAATTGCATGTGTGTAAGCTTAAATGCTAGGAACCTGTGTGGGGGTGGGAGGGGCGCGAGGCGGGAGTTGGGTGGGCGAGAGGGGGAGGGGGGGATTGTTGTGAGGTGTGACACCTCTACGGTCTTGCATAGAAAATCAACGGCCCGAAAGTAATTTTGTTAAAATCAAAATCAGATTTGCCCAATGTCAGGCTGATTTCATCGACCGCTGTAGCATACACTGGCGCGATTCACAAGCGGAACAATATTTTATGCGAATGAAGAATAAAATAACTGGGAAAAATAGAAAGAGATACAGCCTTCAATAAAACTAGAGAGAGAGGGAGAGGGAGTGAGACAGGGAGTGCAAGGCGGAGACAAGGGTGGGGGTGAAGGGGAGCTGAAATTAATGCTGATTGCATACACTGATACAGAAGGCCTGGGCCTACTGACGCATACATTTTGGCAGGTGTCTTCAGCAACCTCAGACTATTTCTGTTCAGACTTCAATATCAGCAGATTCCAGATTGTCTAGATACTCTTACAATCTCAGTGTGATACAAGCCCGTTTGCTGACAGGTTATTTAGAAATATTGATGTACAGACAATTATCAAGAGATGAACGGTTGCGCACTATATGTGATCAATATGAAATTGGTGGCGAGTTTAATTCATTATTGACATGCAAAAGTGCTATGCTTGCACAAAACAGAACTTCCCTTCTACAAAAATGCTTTTGGATTCATCCAAAGTTTTTTATATTTTAATTTCATCATTTAACGAATACCAAATCAAAGAACAGATTGTTGAATACAAGCCGATTTGTTTGAGTAGTATTGTCATTCTTTAATTAATGTGCGTTCCCTTACCCGACTCAGTAGAGTGAGCCTACCTATGATTCGGATTCAGTTGCACGCTTGTGTGATTTTACTATTCATTACTTACTGTGTTAATTTGTATGTCCAATTTTTATATCCTGGGAGTTTTGTATGACATTTTCATGATTTGTTTGTGACATTTTTTTTTATCAATAATTTTTTATATACGCTAGACTGCTCTTTGTGGATTTTAGTTCCGCTTTTAATACCATCATACCCCACAAGCTGTTTGATAAACTTTTAACCTTAAATGTCCATCCTTCTGTGTGCCATTGGCTTTTAGACTTTTTGCTGGATCGCCCCCATGTCGTCAGGGTGGGCAAGATGTTGTCTGACTCCAGGATTTTGAACACTGGAGCACCTCAGGGTTGTTTCCTTTCCCCTCTTCTCTTTACACTGTTCACAAATGATTGTGTGTCACATGTTCCATCCGTTCATGTCATTAAATTTTCTGATGACACCACCATTGAGGGCCTGATTAGCAAAGACGACGAGACCGCCTATCGGGAGGAGGCCGAACGGTTGGTTGACTGGTGCTCAGAGAACAACCTCGAGCTCAACGTTTCAAAAACAAAAGAAATGATTGTCGATTTTCGGAGAATTAAAGATCCACTTTCACAACTTGTGATCAACAGTGAAAGTGTTGAACAAGTCGAAGAGTTCAAATTTTTAGGCACAGTCATTTGGAACGACTTGTCATGGGGAAATAACACCACCTCCATCATCAAAAAGTGCCAACAGCGCCTGCACTTCTTGAGGCAACTCAAAAAGTTCAGGTTGCCTGCAAAAGTCCTGACGCAGTTCTATCGCGCAGTGATCGAAAGCATCCTCTGCTTTGGCATCACTACCTGGTTTGGTGGTGCCACTGATGAGGAGAAAGTGCAACTTGAGCGCATCGTGAAACACGCGTCCAGAGTTATCGGGTGCGAACTTCCATCTGTCGCCTCGATCTACAACACGCGCTTGGTCCGTAGAGCTAGAAACATCACAGCTGACCCCTCACACCCAGCCGGCCATCTGTTCGAGCTCCTCCCGTCCGGCAGGCGCTTCAGAGCCCTCAAAACCAGAACAAACCGTTTTAGATATTCTTTTTTTTCCAGAGGCTGCTCTCGCTTTAAATTCCTCATAATGTCAAATTCATAATGCTGTAATTGACGTCACGTGATAATCCACTGGCACCTACTTGTTTATTTTTTACTATTTGTTGTTTGCGTGTGTATGTGTGCACGCTTGATAGGTATTTTATTAGCTGGTAAACGTGTGTTTGCATGTATGTTTTATGAATGTTACTGCCACATCGCAACATATTCCATGTGCATGTTTTATGTCAATTTGGCCAATAAACTTCGTTGAATCGTTGAATCGTTATTTGTATGTGCAATTGATTGCCTTTCTACATGTATATTTTGTAATCCCATTCCCCGCCCTCCTCCCCTCTCTCAACCTTAATCCCCTCTCTTCCCATTCGCCCATTCGGCTAAAATCTCCCTGGAGTAGATGAACTAGTATTTTCTAGATATGTTGCTTGTTTTGTGGAATAACAGAACAAACTTCCAAAAGTTCAATTAGACCATACTGCCTTTCCCATCCTATCCTAGTTGTTGATCGCTTAACCAGCGTAATCCCTCTCTTTCTCTGTCCTCAGCAACCTTCATGGCTTCGCTCAGTGTCAAGCCAGTCCATTCTCGAATGTTGTCCTCCCACCTCTTTTTCGGTCTCACTCTTCTTCTGCCTCTTTACACCGTGCCTTGCAGGATGATCTTTGCTAGGTCTGATGCTCTGGTGACGTGGTCATACCATCGGAGTTTCCGTTTCTTCATCACTGTGATCATGTCATAATGTTATCCCATGTCTTGTGTGATAGTCTGTCGGACTTCGTCGTTGGTGATGTGCTGGGTATAGGAAATGCCCAGACTCTACTGCAACGGGTGATAAACTTTATACTTCTTTTAGGCTACTATAGTTATGGGCTCGTACATAGACCGCCTGCGCCAGTCTTAACGGCGCACTTTATTGCTTAATGCTTTCTGATTTGAATGATTTCCTGTAGAAATAAACAACATTTATCACGTTTGTGAGGCATTTAGCTTGCATCGCCCTAAAAGGCAGAGCTCGGTAGTCACTAATGTTCTAGCTTTAATGTTTCATTTAGCCATCGGCTGCAAGAGTGCCCAAGCAGTGCACTCAATGATGATGATGAAATAACATTTACGATAAAGGTGGTGAAATGGACTGAGCGCAGTTGTCGATTGTCGCTTCTGCTGCTACTGACGATGATGATGATGATGATGATGATGATGACGATGATGATGATGATGATGATGATCATGATGATCATGATGATCATGATGATCATGATGATGAACGAGACGCGACAACGTCGACAACGATGAAAATAAATCAACGATGATCGTTGTCGTGCACATGACAGCTTCCCAGGCTTGCAAAATGTAAAAGGTGATGCGGTGCACGCATTACGGTAATGTAACACTGGATTACAAATAATGGATTTTCGATTCCAATACAGCATTGGCGTTCGTGCCTTTTCCAAATCGCGTGCAACGTTGAGGCAACTGCACAGAGCTATTAATTTTCTCGTCTTGCTGGTTTCTGTTCCAATTAAGGATTGCAATCATAACCATTGCCTTCCTTACAGGGCGTAAGCCTAGCACTATCAGACTTTATAATCCACCTTCTCCTTACCTCCACCTCCTCCCACGCAAACCCCACCATCCTCGCATTACCCTAAAGAAACAACAATGCAAGGTGTAGGATCACTCTCAGATTCACACTGCGTAGCTGAGACTTGCCCAACTATGTCGTGTCTCTCAGACTCTTTTATTGGCGTATACCTCAGCTGTCTCAGATACTCTGGATGTAGCAACCTGCATAGTCTGTCATCTCCTGTACCATATTATGCAGGGCAAAGAAAGCCTGCGTGGTCTACGTAGTTCGGAAGAAAATAATGTAAATATGTAAGACTGCGCAAAAGCTGCACCGCCCCCCCCCCCCCTTCCCCTTGAACCTTCCCTCCCCCTCCCCCTCCCCCCTGACATCCGTTAAAGCCTTCCATTCACTTTGCACTTGTTAATGGTCAGAAACGGAATGAGCAGATTTCGCTTATAAGCGAGCGTTCCATCTACATGTAGCGCATCTCGTACCCAGAACTTGAGGTTCTCAAGACATGTGGATGACTCTATTTCAATTCTATAGCCCCTACTGTATGATCTGGAACTCGCTTGCCGCCGACATGAGAAACGCTCTAACTCTCCTTTCATTCAAATCGAAACTTAAAAAAACCCCACATTATCTTCTTTCGTGTGGCATTTCATCTCTAAACTTGAAATAGATTTTTCTCTAGATGTGGACTATATAGATCTACCTTTAGCAAAGTGTGATCAAAGTGACAGTGTACTAGTCTACGTCTTGTAAGTTATTGTTTTTGAATGGAAGTAGCTTGACATGATTGAGTAAATCAACTGCGTTGCGGAGAGAACGTAAGCCTCTGACAGTCTTAGCTAGGCAGTGTGATGAACGAGTTGAGCCTCGTTAATGGGAATTGCGTTATATAAAAATCCGTTATGATTATTATTTTTAGTTTTATTTATTTATTATTATTATTATTATTATTATTATTATTATTATTATTATTATTATTATTATTATTATTATTATTATTATTATTTTGACGGCGTAGATCAAAGTGATACTTACTGCTGCATCGTTCCTCTCGCCGTTTCGCTCCTTCGACGTGTGAAGCGTACTGCTTGCATCCCTGTGCGAGCCCCACTATGCCCTGTGCAGAACCCCCTCCCAGCTTGTCAGGGTCCAGCCGTAAGTGTAGAACTGTTCGTTTGGCCATGCCCTATGCAAATTATGGAATATATTATGACGAGATTTTGTGAAGAAGAAGAAGAAGAAGAAGAAGAAGAAGAAGAAGAAGAAGAAGAAGAAGAAGAAGAAGAAGAAGAAGAAGAAGAAGAAGAGATAAATTAGTTGAAGTAGTCCCCTTCCCCCACCCCTCCCACCTCCTTCCTCCCTCCCTATCCTATTATAATAGACCACATTTCTTTCATACATCATTCTGCCTGTAGTATTACTCGTTAAATTACGAGATACAATGAGTCGTCGATACAGGGAGTATCCGATCATTTTCATTTCAAATCTTCCTATATTCAAGATCCCAGTTCTTTGAATTTATCGAGAGAGAGAGGGAAAGAGAGAGAGAGAGAGAGAGAGAGAGAGAGAGAGAGAGAGAGAGAGAGAGAGAGGGAGGGAGTGAGGGAGGGAGAAATCGTTTAGATAAATAAACCGAATAAATAGAATGGTCGGTTTGTATTGTGGTAGTCCCCAATAAAGTTGCTTGAAATTATCCGTTTTTCGCTATTACTATAAAACATAGTCTCCACTCTAAGACTCAGTATGACAAAACTTAACCTGGGAGAGGCAGCCAATGGAGGCGCCCATTATGGTACGGTACGTCTCTTTAAGAATTCTTTTGCATGTAGCCTGACCATGAAACAGGAGAAAGCGTACCCTCGATTTGGAGCCTCGATTTGTTGCTGCTCTGCGCGATTTTCCAATTGTCATCTTATGGATACACGATCTTACACTTGATCGCAGGCGCTCGTATCTCGTAGAATTGAGAGCTAGAGGGACGCGTTCTACAAAGAGTACGCTATCGTATCCAGATATAAGCGCTTGTGCAATTTAATATGGTCTTTGACTCACCTTCAATCGCTGATAGCGTCGTAATGGG